>CM035841.1:242962569-243562569 GCA_020510985.1 Pholidichthys leucotaenia
AAACGAAAGGAGGAGCGTTTGAGATGGTGATCCTCCTAGACGGATTCGCCAGCGGTAAAACGGGAGTAAAAGTGTCACCTATGACCACTCCCTGTGCCACCACCTGATCAGCTTTCTCAGTCGAATCCAGAAAGATCACAATTGCGCTGTTCATCCTCGATGCTGATTTTATGCTGCCATGCCCAACCACCTGTCCTACAGCGAGGCTGGCCTCCTCCACAGAACAGGGAACTGTCGGGAGGATTCTCACACCATGACGCCGGGTTAAGCGCTCAAACTCCACACCACCATCAATCACCGGCATGATGCCGGCTGGGAAAAACCGGCAGCAGAAGCTACCGTTCCCCAACACACTCACTCCAACACTCACACCCCAGCACACACACACTCAACCCACTATATTAAACACACACACCTCAAACACACAAGATAGAGAAAAAGTTAGAAAATACAAAGTTTAAAGTACTCACTCGACACCACTCCACACCCCTGCTCCCACAAACGCCCACGCATGCGCACGAGAGAGAGAGAGAGAGAGAGAGAGAGAGAGAGAGAGAGAGAGAGAGAGAGAGAGAGACAGAGACAGAGAGACAGAGATTGATTTTTAAAAGATCTTTAATAAACACACTTGTCCATCAGTCAATACAATTTCTATATCATGCTATGTTACACAGAAAATTAATCCCCCAAAAAACACCCCCAAAAAAGCTGTCCATCATGAACTGAACAGAGGACATTCTCCAGGGACCAGAGGGTCCTGAAACCTTCCACATCCCCATTCCCCATAAAAAACTGAAAGTCCAGCCTGATTCTGGCTTTAAGTAGCCTCACAAATAAAATTTTGACATCAACATCATTCTCAACATTTTCAAGTTTTCTTCTCCGGCTTACATAGATAGCCAACTTTGCCTGTCCTAAAACAAAGTTCAGTAGTTGACACTTCTGCTTAAAACGACGATTGTACAAAAAACCACAAATGAAAACCTGCTTAGAGAAAACTTCCTTAAAAATATGAAAAAGTTTTGTGAGAAGTTCAAAGAGGCCACTCAGGCGCTGACATTCAATAAAACAATGAAAAACAGTCTCCCTAGAGGAACAAAAAACACACTGATCACTGACACTGCTGTTAATCACAGAAACAAAAGCATTGACAGCTATAATAACATGCAGGACCCTCCACTGTAAGTCTCCATGCCTCTTAGGGAGAGGGGCTTTGTAAAGAGCCCTCCAGGCAGGCCGATGCCCTTTTCCTAGTTTAAAATAGGCTCTCCAAGGAGTGTCCACACAGGTGTTCAATCGGTCCTTGTTGAGTGCCATCACCACCAGTCTGTAGAGTGCCTTACCACTGGCTCCTCCAAAGTCCACACCAGTGGGAGCACAGAATGCCAGTAAGGAGCAAGGAGCGACGTCAAAGTCCATATAGAGCGTGAGAGAGGGAAAGGGGTCAGTGCTTTCTGGCTGCAGCGTGCCATTGCTAAAGTCCAAGAGTAGGGAGTGCTCAAGTCCATGAAGCTCCTGTTTCCAGTGTGCAAGAAGACCATCGATGAAACGATTCGACCTGACACCAAGATGAGCTGCTAAAGCTGAGGCGTTGTTGAGGCCAGGACCAGCCAGTTCCACCACTTGCTTCAGAGTGAGAATGTTCCTGGAACACAGCCTATCAAGGAAGGTCCTTCCAACTCCCGGCAGGACACCAAGGCGACCACCAAAAACCAGCGGCTCCCTCAACAACCAGTAGAGGGAATCGCATGGCCCTCTTTGTTTTTTAAAAAGAGTCCACACTGAAAAGAGACTGCGGTAAAAACTGGGTAAAGACAGTGCATTAGAGTTCTTAAAATCCATTAAAAACACAGGGAGGTCTAGCCCAAGCCCAAGGACTCTCTGTAAAATAACACAGGCCAAAGGCCTCCATACCAGGTCCTGGGGGCCCGTCAGCAGTCTCTGTATGAAAGTCAGTCTAAAAGCAGCACCTCTACTAGCTAAATGAATCACTCCTTGCCCCCCCTCCTCTTTGGGAAGAAATAACAGGGCTTGAGGAACCCAGTGGAGTCCACCCCCCCCAAAAAAGTCCACCAAAACAGACTGAATTTTGGACAACAAACCAGCAGGGGGGTCCATGCACATGAGGCGGTGCCACAGGGATGAGGAAACAAGATTATTTAAAATGAGCACTCTTCCTCTAAAAGATATTCTTGACATTAGCCACTTCCACTTGTTTAGTCTCCCGTTAATCTTCTCTATGACCCCATCCCAATTTTTTGCTCAAACTGCTGATTTCCAATAAAGACACCAAGATACTTAAAACCTCCTTTTTTCCAAATCAACCCACCCGGCAGCGTAAGCTGATTTTCTAGTTTCTCCCCCACCATCAGAGCCTCGCTTTTTCCCCAGTTTATCTTTGCAGAGGAAAGTTGGCCAAAAAGATTGACACTCCTAACCAGAACGTCAATGTCACTCTGCTTGTTTAGCAGAATGACTACATCATCTGCATAGGCCGACAGCTTGAACGTGGTGTCACAGCCAGGAAAAGTAACTCCTGATAGATCCCTTCTCAGGCAGTGAAGCAAAGGCTCTATGGCGAGGGAGTACAGCATTCCTGAGAGAGGGCAGCCCTGCCGAACCCCCCTCTGGACTTTTAAAGTGGCAGACAGGCCCCCATTTATCTTCAGCACACTCTCAATGTCACTGTACAAGACCCGTATCCTGGCTATGAAGCCTGGGCTGAACCCAAAAGCTGTTAAAACTGTCCATAAATATTGGTGTTCAACCCGATCAAACGCCTTTTCCTGGTCAATTGAAATCAAACCAGTTTCTACCGCCAATGAACCAGAGACCTCCAAAATATCCCGAATTAAAGTGACGTTGTCACTAATCAGCCTGCCAGGCACACAGTAAGTCTGGTCTACATGAATGAGCTCGCTCATCACCTTTCTCAGTCTTCGGGCCAGAGCTTTTGAGAGAATCTTGTAGTCTGTGCAGAGCAGAGAGACTGGCCTCCAGTTCTTTAGGCTCTGGAGGTCCCCCTTTTTCGGCAACAGTGTGATGATGGCCCTCCTGCAGGTCGTGGGTAGGGTCCCCCTTTCCAAGCTATCTTGGAGAACCTCCAGCAGGTCTGGACCAAGCAGGGGCCAGAATTCCTTAAAAAATTCCACAGAGAGACCATCTATGCCTGGTGATTTTCCATTCTGGAGGCTCATTAGCGCCGTATGCAGCTCAGACAGAGACAGTGGAGCATCCAAGCCGGCAACAAGGTCCTCTGAGAGCACTGGAAGACCATCAAGGAAAACCTGGCCCAGTGACGTGTCCTCCCTCCACTCTGCTCTAAACAATTCACTGTAAAAGCTAGCAGCGTGTTTCCTGATCTCTGCTGCTGTGGAGATTGTTCTCCCGTCATCGCCCAACAAGGAGTGAATGAGCTTTCTCTGTCCATTTTTCCCCTCCAGTCCAAAAAAGTACTGGGAGGGCGAGTCCATCAGAGCTACATCCATGTAGCGTGAGCGGACCAGAGCACCCTGTGCGGTGACCCCTAGCAAGCTAGCCAAGGCTGACCTTTTTGACTTGAGAGCCTCTAAGTGCTCCTGTTTTCCTGTAGAACTGAGCAACTCCTCTAGTTCTACCACCTCAGTCTCCAGAACTTTCAAGGATTGGGTCAAGCTACGAGTGACATTTTGAGTGTACTGTTGGCAGAGTTGTTTTATCTGGGCCTTACCAAAATCCCACCACAATTGGAGAGAACTAAAAGAGGGTTTTTGTTCCCTGTGTGACTTCCAAACATCATGAAAAACCTCTTTAAAAAACACATCATTTAAAAGTGTATTGTTAAAATGCCAAAAAGCACTCTTACACTTTACATTTTCAATAAACACAGAACAAAACAGCAGGCAGTGATCAGTGAAACCAACAGGACAGATACAACTATTTTTAAAAACACTCATTTGATGTTTAAAACCATAAAAACGGTCTAACCTAGCCATAGATAAAAGGTTATCTTTGACATGGCTCCAGGTGTACTGCCTCTGGTCCCCATGATGTGATCTCCACACATCGGCCATTTCATGTGTTTTCACCAGTTCTCTCAGCCTATTGGCAGAAGCAGGGTGAGGCTCCTGATGGTTCCTGTCTAGTCTGTGGTTTAATGTACAGTTAAAATCACCCCCCAGAAATAAAAAACTATTTGGATCACAGGACTTAACCGTATCCGAAAGCACGTCAAAGACCCTGATCCTCTCTGCTCTCTGTGTTGGCACATACACGTTTATAAAAACGAAGTTCACGTTTTCAAACTGTACCTTTAATAAGAGGAAATGACCTCTCACCACCTCTTCTACCTCATAAGAGACAGGCACACAACCCCTAGAGAAAAGTACAGCCACCCCCCCACTGCTACTGGATTTGTGGCTAAAAAAAATGCAGCCATCCCACTCTTTTCTCCAATGGCTCTCAATGTCCACAGTGCTGTGAGTCTCCTGGACCATCAGCACGTCAAGTTTCTTTAAATTAAAAAGCTTGTATAAAGAGGCCCTTTTTACATCATCCCTGGCCCCATTAATATTGAGAGTGCCAATTCTAAGGTGGGGCATTAAAAAGGATAAAAATAGGGTACAGTAAAAAAACACACACATAGCATAAAAGGGAAGAAACAAACTAAGAGTCAACATGACTGTTAGTAATTTGCAATTTCAGTTTAGCAACCAGTTTCTTTAAACGATAAATTTCTTGATCAGTGAAAGTCTCATTCCCATCATTCAGTTTCATAAATTTGCGAGCTGATGCCACGAATAACTCCAGATCTGGAAAGTAATTTTCCACTTTCACAGCTCTGCTCCCCTTAGTCACCTGGAGAAATTGCCTAATTTTAGTAAAACAATAGGAGCTTTGCTCCTCCTGCGTCTGCATCAGTTCAGACTCATCTCCACTTTCGTCAGAAGCGCTCTCATTCAGTAAATCTAAATTCCCAACCCTACTAGATTTAGCAGAGCTCTGCAAGTTTTCCGCACTTTTCCTTTTTTGTGCAGCTTTAAAAGGATCCTCTTCAACAAAACTACATTCCTGCATTTCTTCATGAAACGCAACGTTTGTCATGCAGTGTTTGCTCTGTGTGTCCGCTACAGCCTCAAACCGCTCCTCCCCCGCCTGCAAAGTCTGTTCATTCACGTTCCTTCGTTTAACTGCACTTTCACTTACACCCTCCACCTGTTTACCCCGGGCGACAGGCTCGTCACAATGATCAGAGCTGCCGCCAGACAGAAATTCCCCACCATCACTGTTTGGGGGGACAACTACCGCGCCCGCTGCGGCCACCCCAGCAGAGGCGGCCGCGGCCGCCCCAGCACAAGCGGACGCGGACGCGGATGCGGACGCGGATGCGGACGCCCCCGCAGAAGTAGAAGCGGACGCGGACGCGGACGCGGACGCGGACGCGGCCGCAGACGCGACCGCCCCAGCAGAAGCGGGCGCCGCAGCGGCATCCGCCGCACCACATGTAGCGCTACCCTCCGGACCACCAGAAACAGCGGCGTCACCTTTCTTACCGCCAGTGCTCTTTGTGTTCGTCTTTTCAGGACATGACCTAATAAGATGGCCTTCTGCGCCACACGCAAAACACTTCATGGTTTCAGATGTTGCAAACACCAAGTAGCTAAAGCCGTCAATCCTGAAATTAAAAGACGCGTTCAGTTCAGCAGAGCTGTCTTTCAACACCATGAAACACTGCCTCCTATGACATACAACATGCTTCAGCAGGGGTGATTTACTACCCAGAGAGACCATTCTGATAGGGGACACAACCTGGCCAAAACGGGACAACTCTCTAATCAGCTGATCATTTTTAACGAAAGGAGGAGCGTTTGAGATGGTGATCCTCCTAGACGGATTTGCCAGCGGTAAAACGGGAGTAAAAGTGTCACCTATGACCACTCCCTGTGCCACCACCTGATCAGCTTTCTCAGTCGAATCCAGAAAGATCACAATTGCGCTGTTCATCCTTGATGCTGATTTTATGCTGCCATGCCCAACCACCTGTCCTACAGCGAGGCTGGCCTCCTCCACAGAACAGGGAACTGTCGGGAAGATTCTCACACCATGATGCCGGGTTAAGCGCTCAAACTCCACACCACCATCAATCACCGGCATGATGCCGGCCGGGAAAAACCGGCAGCAGAAGCTACCGTTCCCCAACACACCCACTCCAACACTCACACCCCAGCACACACACACTCAACCCACTATATTAAACACACACACCTCAAACACACAAGATAGAGAAAAAGTTAGAAAATACAAAGTTTAAAGTACTCACTCGACACCACTCCACACCCCTGCTCCCACAAACGCCCACGCATGCGCACGAGAGAGAGAGAGAGAGAGAGAGAGAGACAGAGAGAGAGACAGAGAGAGAGAGACAGAGAGAGAGAGAGACAGAGAGAGAAACAGAGAGAGAGACAGAGAGGACATAGTGTGCAGACTGAGGTCTTGGGTGATGCCGAAGAGAAGACCAAACAAAAACAATTGTCACGCCGCGCCATTCATCAGCGGCGCCACCTGCTCACACACCTGATCCTCATCAGCGGCGAGGGATAAAAGCCGCCTCGCCCGGAGGCTCGGCCTGAAGCCGTCAGACTTCGTTCCCTCACCGTCGTGAGCATTCCTTTCTTCAGCATCACTATTCTGGGTAAGAACCCTTACCTCCTTTTCCAGTCTGCTCCCCTGTGCACAGGTGGATTCCCCGGCGGCGGACGTCTCCGTTCCATCGCCCATCCTTCGCTGCTGCACGGAGCTCTCCAGGTGGCTGTCTCCCGGGCTACGTTCCCCTTGCTGTGCCAGCTATCCTGACAACTCAAGTAAGATCTTCTCTTGCCATAATTCATCCTGTATTGGTGTATGCCCGTCACCCTCTCCCTGTGTTCTCTCCATAGGGTTGCTCGGCCGAACGGTCATCTGCCTCTGTGCCTGAAGCAGACGCCACCACCAACACATCTACATCCCGCAGACACACACTCATACACTCCTGCTGTAAATAAACTCTTTGAACTACTCTAAGCCTGTGTGTGCGCGTCTCCTGAGCCGTGCGTTATGTCAACAATGAACAATGCAAGACACAAGATATGTGCCAGAACAACAACAAAATTAAGGCGATGTTGCATCTCAACTTTTATGCAAGGAAGGCCTGCCAGTCAGCCTTTGCACGTTTAAAAGAAACAGTTTGGTCTTTCTCATGAATGGCATCACCCAAGACCTCAGTCTGGAGAAAAGAAAGGACCGAGGAGATGCATTTCGGGTAAGTCATATGAAAGCAGTAGTAATATGCCATGATGAACAGACACGATTCTGACAGGCGGCTCCTCTCGAACTTTGCAATCGGAATACTTCCGGCACAGACGAAGCAGTCGCTTGGTCCCACAAGCACAAAGGGTGTGGCAAGTGTCCGCTTCCGTAAATATGGCTCTGGGGCCTCTGTGGACTGAACAGCAACAGAGTACGAGTTAGTGGACCGACATGGTTTGGGGCTTCATGAATGCAGTCAACATTGGGAAGCCGAATTTCACTGAAATTGGTAGTTAATTTTTCATATGAAACCCTGTTTTTAGGTAGTCTGGGATGAAATAAGGTGGTTCAGTGGTGGGTAGCCATACATTGACCCAAAAATCACTGCTAAATTTAATTTCTTACAGTATTTGCCAGACATATTCTTCTGTTTAGGTTTCTGTGGTGCTGAAGTGGGACAGAAGAATATGTTTGGCAAATACAGTTAGAAATCCCATTTTGCTATGATTTTTCTAGTACCACAGAAACCTAAATTGCTCGGTTCAGCAGCAAATGTTCACATTTTGATTAGAACCAGCTTATTTCATCCAAGACTACCTAAAGACAGTTGCTTCATGTGAAAAATGGTGAACTTGCACTTTAAAGAAACATGTACTGTGAATACTGAAGCAGATCATGATCCTCTCTGGAATTTTTACATAGGTGTACTCTTTCTGTGGCACATTTGGAGACATTAATGGCTGTATCTTGAATTATTTTGAGTGAACAAATTGAAGTGCTTACATTCATTGTGCCGAAGTGAAATTTCTTTAATGTTGTCCAATAAAAAGATATACTTAAAAATATGCAAAAATGTGAGGAGTGCACTCCGTCCACCTCATGTGAAATCAGACACTTTGGGGCAAGATCGACACAGATAACTTTTTATGCCTTTTTATTGTCAAGGTGGAACACCAGAACTGCAGTTGCATGAATCTGGCACTAATATTAAGGGAGATGGTTCTGATACTAGATGTTAGAGGGAGATGGTTTTGATATGGTTTGACAACTCTTTCCTGGCTTCACAAAGTACACAAACATTGAACACAATTGTTTGCCAAGTATGAATTGAGATACTAAAATTGAATATCACACTGTTTTAAAATGGTCAATGTCTTTTCCACACCTAGCCTGCAAAGACATGAACAACAACTTGAGTCATTTCAGCAATAATGTGATTTAAAGGTGTAAAATGAACTGTAATAAGTCGTAATAGAGTAGTTTTAAGAGCTAGCCCATCTGACATGTGTTACTGCACCTGACACTCTGTCCAAATTAAATTTAGCATTGGCACTGGGTGGAGTGTCAGGTGGGCCAACTCTAACAGTACATAACTACTTTATTACAACAAATACCTTTAAGTCACATTTGCTCTGAAATGACGCAAGTATCAACCACCAGAATGTCAGGGGTTGTTCATGACATTGCAGGCTAGGGGTGGAAAAGACATTGGCCATTTGAAAATAAAGGTTGTTTGATATTAAATGTAATATTTTGATGTCGTAGTTCATACTCTGTTAACTAATGTGTTCACTGTTTGTATACATTTCTCCCTGCATGAACAAGTAGTTCTGGGATTCTACATTGCCACTAAAGGCACAGAAAGTTTTATTGAAATCTGTATTGGTCTAGCCCCAAAGTGTCTGATTTCACATGAGAAAATCCACTCACATCTCTGACTCATAGGCTACATAAATACTCAACTTAACCTTCTTACATAACCATCCGTAAGATGAATAAATTATAATTTACCTGCAGAACATGAATAAGTGCCTCCGATGGCGAGGACATCTTCTTTGGTGCAGGGTGCCCAGAGGGGAACATAACTGGTAGTGACATCATCAGCTCAATGGCTTGCTCATCTACGCGAGAGTGAAAGGGCGAGAGAGAGGAGAGTTACTAGAGTCAGAGCAAGTTACTCAGTGACACCAAAAACAGGGCAATATGCAATTTCAGAGAGACTAAAATCTTACCAGCAGGAAGTCCCAGTGGGGGCTTCATGGTCTTCTTGTATACGCCGTAGAAAGCAAGTTTGGTTCTGCAGTTCTCCCATCGCTCCTTCAGCTCAATCACATATCGCCTGTTATCCTTGTCCACAATTCGGCGTAGTTCTTCCAGCACCTTGGCATTAGATTTAAAAAAAAAACAAAAAACTTCATGTTTTTTTCTTTACATACAAAGAGGGGGAAGGCTATCCTGTGTACATTCTTCCCTTGATTCTGAGCCACTCTGAGTACTTACATGATCAAGGTTCCTGAAGCAGGAGTAGGCATCTAGGCAGGCCTGTCTACTTCCTTGAGTGTGTCTGAATCAATAAACTGCCTCCTTCCCTGAAATTCAAGCTCCAGGAGCTGCCCCACATCGTCCTGATTTGGCCTGCTCTTCCTGCACATTTCTTGTAGATGTTTGTAGTGTCTGGATTGAGCCATTCTACTGTCCTGTCCTAAGTTTAAATAGGGATAGAAAACATCACATTAATACATTTATAATTTCAATCAGTAGCAGCACAGATGATAAATCCTGCCGGCTAGCTCCAGGAAAATACATTTAACATTTGTAGTGGGTGAAAATATTCTCGTTCACCCAGTTTGTATCTCGAGCGGGAATGGGTGGTGGTTAGTGTCTTTTTTTTTTAGCTTTATGACGTTGGCATTTGACGAACAATGCATCAAGGAGATCAATCAGGAAGACAGGACTTTTTTCACAGCTTGTACCGGACACTTGCTTTTCTACAACTATTTACTGGACACTCTGAAGGCATACCAAAATGTTGATTTTTGTGCATCTACTCGAGTTGTCGACTCACGGCTGACCAACCCTGGATGGCCAATTGATTGGCATAGGAGATGGAATTTTTCCCATAAAAACCCAGTGGTTTCCACAATTAATTGGCATAACTGTGGTTTTACACTGTGTAGTATGGTTTTCGCCTCTGCCCAGTAGTGTGACAATATAGTGAGCAACACTGTCAATGTGTTTTTATTTACAGTTGTTCACAGAAGTGTTGTATTCAAGTCTTGGGATTGAGAAATATGTTTAATTTGAAGATTGAACATATTTCTCAAATCCCTTTGACAGCTATTTGTACACTTAACTTCACTTTAGTCTTAGCTTAACATTTTCTGCACCTTACAAGGATGATTTTTGATATTTGTTCTTCGTTGAATAGTGTAATTTATGTCTTATGTATCAGCCTTATAGCACAGACCCAACGGTCAATACTCTTTGCTCTTAACTATGTTAATCTTAACTATGTTATGCTATGTGTGTCTTAGTGCCTTTGTGAACAGTATGTTTGTCAAAGCTACCTGAAACACCTTAATTTCCCTTTGGGATCAATAAAGTTACTCAACTCTGGAACGTACCAACATCCTTCACTGGAGTGCTTGATGCTCCTGGAGTGCCATCTTCAAGAAGAGTGACGAGTTGAGTGTGGGCCTCCGGAGTGGAGGGGGTGCTCATGTCACTTGCTGAAAGGATAATTGTTGAGTCATCCGAATCATCAGTATCCATGTGTAGCTTTCTCTTCCCCCTTGCAGGAGTGCAGCCCTGGCTTTTCTTGGGTGATCTTACTTTATGCAGTCTTTTTTGCAGACGTTTGAAGACTTCAATCTACGCGGAAAATACAAGGGCCAAGAACAAACAAGAAAATAAGCATATTTACTGTACAGTTAACATATACAGTAATTAATGAGCGTCGAAGTAGGTACTGTGTTACGTTAAAAACAAAACTTACCCATGGACGCTGTATGTCCAGTTTATCGGTGAGCATAGGGTAGTATTGTACCAAACGTTTTGCCATTGCCACAAGGTCTTCCTTTGATGGATAATGCTTCTCTTCGTCGTGGAGTGCCCTCACGGCAGACAGCATGTTTGTTACGGTGTTTCGTACAAGCCTACAGGTTAGCTCTTTTGAGAGCTCGCAGTCGCCTGCTCTTCCGAGTCGTTGCAATTGAAAAAAGTATGCCTTCATGTTCTCCAATTCACTATCTGTATAGATCAGGTACTGAGGGCTCGGTATGGAAAGTGTTCTGGTAATGTCCCCCGTCTCCTTCTCCCCCTCTTTGATGCAACTGCTCCCACTGGTTCCGGCCATACAAGCTGTCCCGCTACTGAAGGCAGAGTGATTTGAAGCCTGCTCCTGTAAAGGTATATATAAATAAAAGGTAAACAAAAGAAAAAACAAAACAAATATGTCATTGAGTCAGAAACAAATATTTCATTCATTTAACAAATGACATCTCAAAGGGTAGCACACTAGATATCATGGTAATCAGTACCAATTACAGTACATTAATGGTTTTATACATCACACATTTATAGGGTTGGGTAATCTACCTTAAGAAGATGCAATCCTGCTCTGTACTCTCAGGCCTTAGAGTAACCATATTATTTACATGAACTCAGCTTTGGGAACACCAGCTGGTGGACAGTCGTGGAAGTAACAGTTAATATGGAACAATTGGCTTAGATGAATTAGACCTGTACAAAACGAACTGTTTAATAAATTTATATGCATACTAGAATTTTTCAAAAGACCTTTTTTTTTTTTTTTTAATCAATTCCAGTGTCATCTTAAGGATACCACCGAAGGGCATTTAGAGCTGTCTGTGATTATCTGTAATTAGCTAGTGAATGCAGGATTGTCACTGCAGCCAAATTACCCAACACCGTATAGCAAAGTCTCTTCAGTTCTGTACAGCCATGCTGACGGACCACCAGGTTACCACAAGAAAAGGAATGACGCTTATTAGCCTAATGATTTCATTACTGTCCAATTAGAGACCAATTTCGCTTCGCTGTCAGTGACTTGGACAGAGGCGCCTCAAAAAGCAAATAGAAATAGACACGTAAAGAATAGTATTATGATAGCCTACAAAAAACTAAACGAAAGTAAACATTATCCAGGAACAAAAAAAAAAAAAAAAAGATCATTCACTCTGCGCTGATAACATATACAGCCATCATGCAACTCAAACAACATTACGTTTTCACACGAAGGACAGTGGATGGCTGAAATTTCATGGAGGTTACGAATGAATGAAACACACGTATAGCTTTGATTGTAGACTGTAACTTCCACTTCAGCATGAGTAGATTACAGAGGCTCCAAAGAAATAGGCCTATAGAGCATTTTCGGTGGATGAAATTCAGTTATTGATAAACAAGGCAATCGCTTGAGAAAGAGTGTCTATATTCATATAGACGACTCTGCCTTGAGCGCTTGAGTCACGCTCCAGTTATTATTAGAGTGTAGCAGCATAGCCGTTCTATTAATAGGTAAAAACTCTGTGGCAGCAGTTTGTAACTTACGGAGCACTGTCAGCACTGCATCATGATAGCATCAAGCAGCTACAATGTCAGGGTGAATGAGGCGCGAGGAAAACAGGAAGAATACAATATTGCTCCCTCTGCTGTTGATTGTTTACATTGTAGGCCAATGGGCTGCACTGAAGGCTTCTGGGGTATCATAGTAGTATATTACCAGGCGGGACACGCGCCATTTGCACCCCTGTATAGGCTATTGTATGCAGACGTGCACATGTGGGAACTGCACTCAAAAAGACTTTGCTTACCACAGGGTTATACATTTCCCAGATGTACTTCCTTCGCAAAAAATGTTCTGGTCCGGGCAAAAGGTCACGCAGGTCTTCTCTTGACAGACTCTTCAATGTCCCCACATCAATGTTCGCAGCTGTGTCACAAACAAGAGACAGAGGTACAGACCATCAGCTAAATCCAACTATTCAACATATCCAGTTCAATCACATTTGAACAACAGTTTAAAATGAAAATGAAATTAACAGATTCACAAAACTACACCAATTTAACTTAATATGCATTTAAACAGAATCATTGCATCATGTGATCATGCCAACCTGTTAAAATATTTTTGGCCACATTGTCAATGTCCAACTCCTCCATACTGCTGTCAATGCTCATCTGGAAAGCAAATTAATTAAAAAAAAAACAACAACAAACAAAATCCCATCAAAACATTGAAGCTATACAGTACACATAGAGTAGTGCAAAGCCAGTCTTTAAAACCAAGCAGAATAATTGTTAAGGTCATTTAAGTTGCAGGGAAATCAAATTCAAATATTTCGATTCAGTATGGCTTTAACATGTTTTAAACAGTACCCTATATGAGGCAATGTTGTCCAAATAATTTGCAAAAAAAAAAAAAAAAAACCTCCATCCTCCTAAACGAAAATCTCCTTCGTGTGCACCCCCTCACCCTCTAATACGAGTATGAGGGAGGAGGAGATGCTCATCCAAAACATGTCAAATCTCGTAGAGTAACTAAAACATCTAGCACCGGCGCTAAATAAATCGTTATTTTCTCTACCGGATTCAAAAGGAGGACAGTTCCAACCCCAGAATCCAATTGATTTGGAAGGCTCTAGCGAATAAAGCGACAGCCAATCAATAACTCATTGTTCACAACTATCCTTTTGAGATCACTTGTACAATAAACAATACAAATGAGGCACTTTGGAATGGACGCCTGTATCGCTGAATTACCACGGCACCAAAACTAAAGGCCATGAGGGACAACTTTTTGAGCAATGTTGCCGGACAACATCATAACTGGCTAATCCTTTTCTAGTGTCGTTGCCCAACCAGACTGCTCAAAAAGTTGCCCTGTGTATCATGGCCTTAAACACTCGCCATGCGGAGATTGTGCAAGGCGGCGAACTGATTTTGTCACACATCATGCGTAGTGCTAGCTGACTTGGTATCGTAAGCTATAGCCAAACAGAAACGTATAGCCTACTTTTAGCATTCACGCTGCTTTTCTGTTAAACCGTTGCCAACGTGCCAATGTCCATTTATTTAAAACGCAGTGTACAATAAATCATGCAAGGGTAACTACATCAGGCAAAAAGCACCAAAGGTAGTTAGCATTAGTCATCTGGAAATACTGCACGGTGGCGCAGTGGTTTAGCACTGTGGCAGCACAGTTTTACCCTCGGCCGGGGGACCGCGGGGATCATGAGATCGTGGGTTCGATCCCAGCCCCCGACCAACAGTGAGCTGTGTGGAGTTTGCATGTTCTCCCCGTGTTGCGCGGGTTTATTCCGGGATTTCTCCGGTTTCCTCCCGCACACCAAAAAACATGTAGGTTTAGGGCGCTCGCGCACGCAGCGACCAGCAGCCGGTGGCTTGTCACCAGACTGCAAACCAAGTCTACCTACGGGTACAAATAAGTAACAAAAAAAAAAAAAAAAAAGGTGTACCACGTTCGCGCCTTTTCCAGGTTTAGATTTCTTTAAAATTTCGGAACCTCGACTTCGTCAAGATATTTACTAAAACCATCTTTGACTGAAATAACCTCTAACCCTTAGCGATAAACAAGTTTCATACACACCTGATAAGAGATGTTATTCCGTTCCTCCTTCTAGTCTTGCTCTTCTATTTCTTCAATCTTCAGCCGAGCCCGAGGTAAACGTGAAAAGAACGTACATGGATTCTTGCGCAGGGATGGAGTCGTTGGGCGAATCCAAATCAGTCTGAATAGGGAGTGCATGGAATTGTGAAATAAATTTGAATAATTATTCATTATGTATATCTATTACAATTTAAGTAGTCAATAGAAGTTGAGTCTCTGATTAAAAAAAAGACACTGAATATTTTGATGAGAGATGCTGGACATAATTACACAATTCACCGTAGGTCAGTCACCCCCATGGCCTTGTGTGGAATTATCCAACGCGGGAAGGTGAATTTGCAAACTATTTTCACCAATGCATGATGTATGCAAGGTGATGAAGCAAAGTGTGTTCGAATATTTGGTGAAGATGGCTGGCTGGCGTTGTGTGATTTGTTTTGCATTTATTGCATTCACTTTGAAAGCGTTTTTAAGCCATATTAACACAGCGCATGGACGTAGCAAGAACTTTCGTGTGATTTGTGGAATCGATGGGTGCAACGAAGAATATAGGGTATACAATTCATTCTATTACCAGCAGCAGGAAATAAAATGTGCGTTAAAGAACATTATTTTGTCAGGGGATCTTGAGCTGGACTTTATAAATTCAGGTATACAAGGTTTTCCATATTCTGTCAATGACGTAAAAGAAAAGCCAAGTCCAATTAGTGTCAGTACAATGACATCTAATGATAATAAATTAAAACAGTCCTCTGGACAAATTCTTATATTTCTTAAGATATTCCCTTTTATATTTAACAGCATCAAAGACAACATTTATATTCAATTTATATTAGAATTAATTGAGATAACTCGCATACTTTTTGCCCCAGTTGTGATGACAGAAACCTTGAAAAAATTAAGAGAAATGATAGAACAGCATTTGAAGAAATTTAGGGCACTTTTCCCTGAAAACAATATAACCCCCAAGCAGCATTACATGATTCATTTACCCTCACAAATTGAATCATTGGGTCCTCTGACAAGACATATGTGTATGAGGTTTGAATCTAAACATCGTTTTTTCAAACAGTGGTCCTCTAAATTAAACTATAAAAACGTTTGTAAATCTCTTGTAAATCACAGCAAAATTGTCGAAAGTACATACCAAACAAACAATATATTTGCAAGTGAAAAACAATTAGGCCCCACATCAGAGCTGCCAAAGACCTTAGAGGCATACCTTAGTTCAAAGATTAGAGATTTCTTAAATATTCAGAGTTTCCATCACGCAATCTCTACAAACTGGATATCTCTTAATGGCAACAAGTATCTTAGTGGAAAGACTTTAATAATCACAGACTCAAATGATGGGCTCCCACTCTTTGGATTAATAAGTAATATTTATGTTGTCGATTCATCTTTATTTTGTTGTGAATATCAAGTGTATGACACATTGAAATGGGATAGAGATTTACAGTCATATGAAATTGCTGTGCCAAATGCTGCACAAGCAACAGAGTTCATAGATTTAGAGAAACTACCTGATTACACGGCATACCACCCTTTACTATTCAATAGCAAAATGTATGTATTGACAAAATATGACCTGACTGATGTTTTGCTTTATGAGAAGGTGTGATGTTAAAATTGTTTTAGGTCTGTTCAGCTGTAGAGGCGACTTTGCTCTGCAGTAATATAGCCCAGTATTATTTTTACATTCTGACACTGGGGTAATTGAATGAGAATTCATGTGACACTTTGGGATTTTAATGAAAGAGTACCCCACCTGATGGTTAATAATTACATGAAGCCTAACTTTAGGGAAAATGGTTCATTTAAAATGTAGTTTTTTACATTGATCTTAAAATGTAACATTTCGGGGTAGCATTGTGGCGCAATGCGCTAAGCCCCCCACATGGGCTTGCATGCCCAGGGGAACCCAGGTTCGAGTCCGGCCTGGGTTATTCCCCAGCCCTGCCCCGTCTCTCTCTCCCAGCCAGTTCTTGTCTGCTCTCTACTGCCCTATCTGATAATAAAGGCATGACCCCCCCCCCCCACCCCCAACCCTAAATAATAATAATAATAAGATTTCATAATTCATATACTGTTTATTGTTGTATTACATGCTGTTTGTGTACTGTAATTTGTAGACAGAAAAGAAGTTTCAAATAATGGCAAAACCATTTCTGTATGAGAATGAATGCATGTACAGTCCACCTACTGTATTTAAGACTTCCTTTTGTTCCTCTTTCTTATTGGTGTTGGATTTGTGCAAATGCAGTTAAGGGGCTCTATCTTGTCACTAAAAGGCATACCAAGTTCCATTAAAATCTGTGCCAGTCGTGGGTCAAAGTGTCTGATTTCACATGGAATTACCCACTGTCATTGTGGTGAGGATGAGGATTTTACATGATACAACATAGGCGGCTAGTGCTGTCAAACAATCAAAATATTTTATCGTGATTAACCGCATGAATCCAATTACTTAAGGATCATTTCGGTTCCTGCTGCCTGTATCCAACTTCAAACTATGTATTTCTGGTTCAACTAGCCTTTGTATTGCTATGATAACTATTCGTGAACAATAAACATCCCCTTAAATGCATTTTGTGGATTTTTGTTTTAATTTGTATGCAATCACATTTGATAAGCTAGAATATCTTAATGAGATGGAGTCAGTTCCTAAAACAGGTTAATATGGATTGTCTTATTGTCTTGAAACAAGTAAAAATGTACTCACAGTCTAAATGTTAACTCGACTCAGTCGACAAAGACGCAATTTTAAGAAAAAAGCTGCTCAGAATTAGTTTTATTTTCTAGGTCGGATAAAAAAGATGAATTGTCTGGAAGCAAGTACAATAATCTTAACAATATTCAGTCTTAATAAGAAAATACCTTCAAAAACAAGTGTAATGAGATTAAAATGCTGAATTCAAGTATATAACACTTTCCCAGATTTTCATTTTTTGCAGTGTACAGGGAAAAATTCTATTGCCAGCCCCGCTGCCTGGCAGCCTTTAACAAACAGGCACATTGTGTAAAAATATTTAATATCCTAACTTATCTAAACATTTCTATCACATAATCATCACCGGTCTCCAGATAAAACCAAGGTCATACTACCAAGCAGTGATGGATGACAATGGGGCGAGCCTGGTGAGCTGGATGCCAGCTCCACGGAACAACAGGTGGTGGCTTTCATGCAGTCTAAGGGGATAGACGTGGAGGCCGAGAGCATCGAGGCATGCCACCCCCTTCCCAAAAGGAGCCCTAACAACAAATCAGCAGTCATCAATAGATGTGTCAAAAGAAAACACAAAACAGCACTGCTCAAACAGGGAAGGAAGTTAAAGGGGACCAACGTCTTTATCAATGAACACCTAACTAAACACAATGCTGACATAGCCAGGAAGGTGCGTTACTTGAAGAAACGAAGGAAAATTCAGAGCACTTTGACAACAAACTGCAAAAATATTTATAAAGTTGAATGGAACACCAGAAGAAGCCAAAACACTACTCTTCAAGGATTTGGAGGAGCTGAACAAATACCTATGATTAACATGACGTTTAAAAAGGTAACAATCATCCACTCACAGATATGGCAGTTACTAATAGAAATAACCTACCTACACCTGAGGACCATAACTATATGGAGCAAATCATTTATAAGCATGACCAGCCAGAGCTGCAGACAATTCAAAATACTGATCATAGAACACATGACTTGGAACACAATATAGAATACAACAATAGTTTTGACGTAGAGGGAAAATTATCAATAATCCATTTTAATAGCAGAAGCCTACAGTGGGGCAAAAAAGTATTTAGTCAGCCACCAATTGTGCAAGTTCTCCCACTTAAAAGATGAGAGGTCTCCAATTTTCATCATAGGTATACCTCAACTATGAGAGACAAAATGAGAAAAAAAAAATCCAGAAAATCACATTGAAGGATTTTTAATGAATTAATTAGTAAATTCTTCAGTAAAGCAAGTATTTGGTCACCTACAAACAAGCAAGATTTCTGGCTCTCACAGACCTGTAACTTCTTCTTTAAGAGGCTCCTCTGTCCTCCACTCGTTACCTGTATTAATGGTGCCTGTTTGAACTCATTATCAGTATAAAAGACACCTGTCCACAACCTCAAACAGTCAGACTCCAAACTCCACTATGGCCAAGACCAAAGAGCTGTTAAAGGACACCAGAAACAAAATTGTAGACCTGCACCAGGCTGGGAAGACTGAATCTGCAATAGGTAAGCACTTTGGTGTGAAGAAATCAACTGTGGGAGCAATTATTAGAAAATGGAAGACATACAAGACCACTGATAATCTCCCTCGATCTGGGGCTCCACGCAAGATCTCACCCCGTGGGGGTCAAAATTATCATGAGAACGGTGAGCAAAAATCCCAGAACCACATGGGGGGACCTAGTGAATGACCCGCAGAGAGCTGGGACCAAAGTAAGAAAGGCTACATCAGAAACACACTACGCCACCAGGGACTCAAATCCTGCAGTGCCAGACGTGTCCCCCTGCTTAAGCCAGTACATGTCTGGCTCTTTTCCATAGTCACAGTTCTTTTTTACTTGTTTCGATTCTCCACTACTTCTTTCTCCCTGGGTTGTTGACCCATTACAACCCTGTAAAGCCGCGTAAACTCTGTAGTGGGCGGGATTGAGGCGGCCCCATACTCTGCTGACGTCATCTCCGGCGACAGACGTCTTCACAACAAAGAAAATGGCGGATTACGAGCGGAGGATTTCCACGTTGGTTCTTTTCTGGCTTTTGAACACAATGAATGTTTTTAAGCGGAGAAGAGAGTTTTACAGGAGAAGTCAACGTGCATTGAGAGAACACACGTTGGAGCAGTACCAGAGACTCGTTGTTGCCATTGGGGAATATGAAGCAGAGAGCTTAATTACCCAGCACATCAAGCTCACGAGGAAAAAGTTTTTGGTAATTTAATGCTTTCTATTGTCATTTTATCATCATGTCATTGTTGTGTACAGCATTTTGATGTCGCCAGGTTATCAGTATTAATATGTATGCTGTGTGTGTGTTCTAGTTGGCTGCGTTGTTGCAAAATCAACGCTGCAGACCATGGACCTGGGCAGTAAACCGTAGCTCGCAGTGGTGGGAGAATATTGTCCCCAGCTTCTCAAGCACACAGTGGTTGCAGAACTTCCTTATAACTTATATGAAGAACTTATATGTGGATACTTGTTATATTTCCAATTAATCATAGCCCTATTTTACGTACAAAATAATTTAAATTACTTTAAAAAAAAGCCAATTCAACTGTAGTAAAATTCTTGTTTTTGTGTATCATTTTCCCATTGATAGTTCTTTTTAAGGGGTATGTGTTCAGGGATGGGAAATTACACGCTAAAACACCGTAGAAAATGACTGCAGAAAAATGCAGCAGCTGAACAACTCCTTTTTGGTTTGATTGAATTGCCAATTGACCTTGGAATTATATGTGGAAACTTGTTATATTTCCAGTTAATCCTAGCCCACTTTTACTTACAAAATAACTTTAAAAATTTTAAAGAAAGGCAATCCAACTGTAGCACCATTTTGCATGTTGAGTGTCATTTGAGTATCATTTTCCCATCTCTTGATATTTATAAGGCGTATGTGTTCAGGGATGGGTAATTACACGTCAAAACACCTTAGAAAAATGACTACAACCAACTCACTTTTGGTTTCCACTAGAAAGAATAACATACATACTGAAATCAAAGGAAATGTGTTTGAGAATATATGGAGACCTTTCATTGATTATGTAAATTAAGTAAACATAACTTCTGAAGAAGGTGAATGATATGTGTGGACCTTGCAAATTCCAAGCTGGTGAATGTATATTATGTATTCTAATGTAATAGATTACCTAAACAGAGAAACATTGTTGACTTGTTTTTGTTAATGGTTTCTGTTTTTTAACCTTTTTTTTTGTCATTTTATTGTTTAGTTTTTAAATTACTTTTGTGTTAGTGTCTGACTGTGTGTGCTGTTTGTAAAAAAAAAAAAGGTTCAATAAAAATATTGTGGGAAAAAAAATTGCTCTGATCTGCGTGAAAATCCTGGACTGTTGAGACATCATGGACGTACCTGCTTCAGCTGCACTGAGTCTGAGATGTTGTCATAGCAAAAAATGATCAGCTGACACAACTCGATCGCCAGGTTAATAACTATATTAGCCACAAAATGTATATTCAAAAGTAAACATTACTGAGTTCGGTATAATAAGATGTATTTGACAGTTATGATGCATTTTAGGCCAAAACAAACTTGCTCTAGCATTAAAAGCAATTAAAATAATGCAGTCACAAGGTTACATGGAAAATGCTTGATTTACTCGATACATATACTGTAGAAATATATATTCTCTGCATCAACAATGTACTATACATGCATTCATGTAGTATTGCACTGACAAACCTCTGAAGTTTTTGCAGATGTCTTTTTATATGTGAAGGTTACCACCATGTGACATAAATGTCTTAAAAATGAGTCATTATTTTCAAGGTCACCCATTAATGGTTTGTACTATTGACTCTTTTCCCACCAGTGTATTAAAAGACAAAAATAGAAATCATGATGCAAACACATAAGTCACTAAATTGTTTATTACAATCAGCAGCAAATTCCAGATTATTCAGAATGTGCAAAACTCAAACTGTCAGACTGGGTCACTCAGCAGCTGGGATGTGCAGCTCACACTGGTCTCAGATCAGCAGATCTTAGGCCTGCATCTCTGTAAATAGTGACGCAAGGTCCAGTTTGGGGTGGATCGATCGTTTACCTCTTGCCTAGACAAAAGACAGAAATGTGTGGAGGTTAAATAAATGAAGTTTAAAACATATTTGGGAAATACACTTGTTACTAAAAGCCAGTGGTGGAATGTGAATGAATGAATCTTTATTTCGGATAGATTTAAAGAAAATACAATAATATAACAAAGGGGGAAAAAAATTTAATAAGGTTGAATTAAACAATAACTCCTCTGATTATACAGTTCAACATAGGTTATCTGAAATGGGTGATGGCTGAAGATGCTGCTTATATTGCCCACCCATATTCCATCCAAGAATTCAAAAGAAAAACCAAACAGCAGCGATTCCGATTCCAATGTGACAATAAAGTACTTCGTTGTTGTATTTAACCACAATTTTCATATAGCTGCACTGATGTAAAGTCGATTTTACAAGGGCAGGGTTGCATTTAAAGTCATCTGCTTTTACTGTGGCCTCAGCAATCAGAATGAATTAATACATTCAGTGGAATGGAATCTAGTACTTTAACTGAAGGTGTGCATCACAGATTATGGAGTCGCTCAGTCAAAATATGGAGTTTTTATCAATAAAAGTTTGTCTGGAATGTAAAAGTGTCTCTTCTTGCACTGGCTTCAAGTGTGGGTGGTGTTTTGTACTTGCATTGCTAAAATATAAAAGGAAGCACTACAATATTTGTAATGTGTCCTGTTACTGCATGACTTTATTGATGATAGAGTATAAACTACACATATAAACTAAACTATATTGATGACTGAACAACTGCCATTCCCCAAAAGATACAGTTATGAACATAACTCAAAGGATCACACAAGTGATCTGACAAATAAATACATTAACAAGTGGTTTATTTTACAGTTGATGCGCCAGTCTTTTTCAGTTATTCTGTAATTAATACTCACACAATCAAATAAATCTCAGTTCAGTCCCTTTTACATTAAGTGGAAATTGTGCTAATTTGGTTTTGACACTTACCTATAAAAGCAAAGGATTTCAGTACTTTCCACAGTGGTGACGTCCGTTGTTGAGCGGCTGATTCCCTCCTGCCTAGACGAACGACAGAAATGGATGGTGTTTAGTTTTTTCAAGCAAGTTCAACACTTATACAGGCACATCTCAAAAATTAGAATATCATGAAAAAGTTCAATATTTTTGTCACTCATTTCAGAAAGTGAAACCCATATATAGATTCATTACAGGGACAGTGATATATTGAAAGTGTTTATTTTAATATTGATGATTATGGCTACAGCCCATATTAACCAACACCTCATCGGCCCACATTTCTATTTAAAAACTATTTTTTTATTAAATTGCACACAATTTAATGCAAAACAAAAACCAGGACTATAACCAGGATTGATATATTTCAACGTATTGCTCTTACAAGCAAATGTTTAGGAGAAAACAAGCGTGAATCAACAGTGGGTATTATCTAGCTACTAGCCAAAACTCGTTAGCTAAAACGAGTTAGCCAGCAAAAAACGGCATTAAATTGCACACAATTTAATGCGCAGCACCAAGTGCAATACAAAACAAAAACCAGGACTATAACCAGGATTGATATATGTCATCTTTTGCTCTCACAAGCGAATATTTAGGAGAAAACAAGCGTGAATCAACAGTGGGTATTATCTAGCTACTAGCCAAAATTCGTTAGCTACAACGAGTTAGCCAGCACTAGTGATGGGTCCGGCAACACCGATGCGTCGGCGAATGCGTCGGGCTCACAGAGCGAAACCCAGTTTCGGTGCGCGTCGCCACGTCTCGCATTAAGAAAGTCACGTGACCGATACAGGGACTGTATCGGTCACGTGACGCTAGCGCGTCGAAACACTGACGGGCCCGCGTTTATAAGGAAGCGCATCTGTCAACGGGATGCATTTGCCCAAAGATTCTCGTATGTGTTGCGGACGGTCCTTGTGCAAATTTATCACAAATTATGGAGCACGAGCAGCCTCAAGGAAAAAGAGAGGTTTCCACCGTGTGAGACCATTTTGATCTGATATCAGAAAATAAGGTATGTAAAAATAGTATTTTTAAAATACTGTAGCGAACTCAATATAAGCACCCTACTTGGCTTGCCAAGTGGGTTGACCCTATTGGTGACACAGGTAGAGTGCGGGACTCCAGAACGGGAGGTGTGAGTTCGAATCTCCCGGTGGGACGTCGCCATGTCAAGCAGTATGTTACAATACTATTTTCTTTGTTTTTGTTTCATCCTGTTCCTCTCAGAGTTTCCACTTGATTTATCTGAATTCAAATTCATTTGAAAGTGACTCTTAGTTTACTCTTCATATTTTCTGTGGACAGTTTTTTTTTTTTTAGCAGTATATTATTGTATATACTAGGTCATCAAATCAGTGTCAGTTGAGTCTGTCAACTAGGTTGACTGTAGGGATTTTTAAGGTCCAGCAGGTGTTAGTATTCAGCAACACAGTTTCAACACAGTATCAATACAGTTTTGCAATGTGTCGAAACGCATCATGACGCCTCATGGACCCATCACTAGCCAGCACAGAATGGGGCTGGATGGCTCAAAAGTGAGCTTACCACCAACAGGATAAATAAGCAAACAGATGCACAGTATTACAAATCACTCACCATGGATGGTTCTCTCAACTTCGTATTCAGCTTGTCAGTAGTACGGTTCTATTCTGTGCAGTCATCTGTAGGGTCCTGATCACTCTTCTGACTGTGGATCTGCCAGCAAGCAGAGAAAACCCCGCACCTCTTCGTTGGACCACGGTGTAGATTTCCGCAAAACCTAACCTACAACGCTGTCTCTATTAATCTCATATTCACTCCGTGACCGATTACAAATGGCGGTCGTGCAGCTTCAACAGAAAACTGAAAACGGACGCTCTCTGTAACGTTACGCGCTGACCAATCAGCGGCTAGCAGTCGATTGACGAAAAATCACACCTCGCTTTTTCTCGCTTGTCCCCTGCCCCTAAACTGGCACGAAAATCGTATCGGTTAAAGCATGTAGGGTACTGTGGAAAGAGCGAGAAACTGAGTAAAGTAAAAGTAAGTAAAGCTAAGGTGATACTTGTGGAAAAGTGCCTGTCCAGGCCCATCTGAAGTTTGCTAGAGAGCATTTGGATGATCCAGAAGAGGATTGGGAGGATGTCATATGGTCAGATGAAACCAAAATAGAACTTTTTGGTAAAAACTCAACTTGTCGTGTTTGGAGGAGAAAGAACACCATACCTACTGTGAAGCATGGGGGTGAAAACATCATACTTTGGGGCTGTTTTTCTGTAAAGGGACCAGGACGACTGATCTGTGTAAAGGAAAGAATGAATGGGACCATGTATCGTGAAATTTTGAGTGAAAACCTCCTTCCACCAGCAAGGGCATTGAAGATGAAACGTGGCTGGGTCTTTCAGCATGACAATGATCCCAAACACACCGCCCGGGCAACGAAGGAGTGGCTTTGTAAGAAGCATTTCAAGGTCCTGGAGTGGCCTAGCCAGTCTCCAGATCTCAACCCCATAGAAAATCTTTGGAGTGAGTTGAAAATCTGTGTTGCCCAGCGACAGTCCCGAAACATCACTGCTCTAGAGGAGATCTGCATGGAGGAATGGACCAAAATACCAGCAACAGTGTGTGAAAACCTTGTGAAAACTTACAGAAAACGTTTGACCTCTGTCATTGCCAACAAAGGGTATATAACAAAGTATTGAGATGCACTTTTGTTATTGACCAAATACTTATTTTACCGAGGAATTTACCAATTAATTCATTAAAAATCCTTCAATGTGATCTTCTGGATTTTTTTTTCTTGTTTTGTCTCTCATAGTTGAAGTATACCTATGATGAAAATTGGAGACCTCTCTCATCTTTTAAGTGGGAGAACTTGCACAATTGGTGGCTGACTAAATACTTTTTTACCCCACTGTATATGCACATTTCAGCCATATTAACGAATTCACAGATCAGTTTTCAAAACCATTCAGCATCATTGTAATATCAGAAGCTTGGATAAATGAATCTAAAGGCAAAGACTTTGATCTGGGTGGTTACAAATTCCTATATATTAATAGACGTAATAAAGGTGGAGGAGGAGTGGTTATGTATGTGGACAAGTATTTAAAATTTAAGGTTCTGGAAAATATGACAACAGCAATTGATAATATATTGGAATGTATCACGGTTGAAATCTGCAATGAAAAGCAAAAAAAATAAAAATAAAATAAAATAAAATGCAATTGTCAGTTGTGTTTACAGAGCACCTGGCTCTAATGTTAAAATCTTTTATGGATGGATTGAGGAAACCTTTTCAAAACTAAGAAACAAAACCACTTTTATTTGTGGAGATTTTAATATTGATTTGCTGAACCCAAACAAACACAAAGCTACAGATGGATTTATAAATACAATGTATATTATGGGATTACATCTAAAAATAACTCAACCTTCCAGAATCACTTCTTACTCTGCTATTCTCATTGACAATATATTCACTAATGGCATAAAAAATAATGCAACATGTTGACTATTAATAAATGACATTAGTGATCACCGACCAATTTTTACAGTCCATGGCAAGAACTGTAAGAAAACTAAACCCGACAGAATTAAAATAAACAAACAAGTGAGAACAGATGAATTGCTGGCTGCTCTAGAACATGACTTAATATCACATAACTGGGATGACCTATATCAAATTAAAGACGTGGATGGTGCATATGAGGAATTTCTTAAAATATTTACATTTTTATATAATAACAATTGTCCTATAACTCAGATAAATAAAAAAGTAAAATATGAAAAATGTCCATGGATAACCATCCATCCATCCATCCATCTTCTTCCGCTTAATCCTTTTCGGGTCGCGGGGGTGGGGGGGAGGCTGGAGCCTATCCCAGCATCACTGGGCGAGAGGCAGGGTACATCCTGGTTAGATCGCCAGTCCATCGCAGGGCCAACACAGAGAGACAGACAACCATTCACTGTCACAGTCATACCCAAGGACAATTTAAAATCTCCAGTTTGATGCCAATTAACCTATCTTGCATGTTTTTGGCATGTGGGAGGAAACTGGAGAAATCCTGGAGTAAACCCACACAGACATGGGGAGAACATGCAAACTCCACACAGATCACTGTTGGTCGGGGGCTGGGATCGAACCCAGGATCCCCCAGCAAAGGGTGAGTTGCTGTATTGCCGCAGTGCTAACCACTCCGCCACTGCGCTGCCCCCATGGATAACCAAAGGTTTACAAAATGCCTGCAAAAAGAAAAACTCACTGTATAGAGAATTCATAAGACAAAAAAAGAAAGAGGCAGAAAATAAATACAAAAATTATAGAAATAAGTTAACTACTATTATTATAATAATCTTTCTTGTTATTCCTAAGAGAATACTAGATAAAAACAAAGATAATATTAAAGGAATATGGGACATATTGAGCAGTATAATCCGGAATGGCTCTAGATATTCACACTATCCGGAGTTTTTTGTTGTTAATGATAAGGATGAATACAATATGGATGTTGTAGTTAATAGTTTTAACATTTTTTTTTTCAATGTTGTGGATTTTTGTGGGGGGTGCTTCGGGAGTATGGGGTATCGGGCTTGTTGTTACTAGCTATTCGGTCTCTGTATGACCGTTGTGAGAATTTGGTTCGTATTGCCAACACTCGGTCGGAGTCATTCCCAGTGAGAGCTGGACTCCGCCAGGGCTGCCCTTTGTCACTGATCCTGTTCATAATTTTTTATGGACAGGATTTCTAGGCGCAGCCAGAGAATGGAGGGTGTCATGCTTGGTGACCACAGGATCTCATCTCTGTTGTTTGCAGATAATGTTGTCCTGTTGGCTTCATCCAGCAATGACCTACAGCTCTTGCTGGGACGGTTTGCCGCTGAGTGTGAAGCGGCTGGGATGAGAATCAGCACCTCCAAGTCCGAGTCCATGGTCCTCAGCCGGTAAAAGGTGGATTGTCCTCTCCGGGTTGGGGACAGGCTCCTGCCCCAAGTGGAGGAGTTTAAGTATCTTGGGGTCTTGTTCACGAGTGAGGGGAAAATGGAGCAAGAGATCGATAGACGGATTGGAGCAGCATCTGCAGTGATGTGGACGTTGTACCGGTCTGTTGTGGTGAAGAGGGAGCTTAGTTCTACGGCAAAGCTGTCGATTTACCAGTCAATCTACGTTCCTACCCTCACCTATGGTCACGAGCTTTGGGTAATGACCGAAAGAACGAGATCGCGGATACAAGTGGCTGAAATGAGCTTTCTCCGTAGGATTGCTGGACTCACCCTCAGAGATAGGGTGAGGAGCTCAGTCAACCGGGAGAGGCTCAGAGTAGAACCGCTGCTCCTCCACATTGAAAGGAGTCAGTTGAGGTGGTATGGACATCTGATTAGGATGCCTCCTGGACGCCTCCCATTTGAGGTGTTTCAGGCACGTCCCACTGGGAGGAGACCCCGGGGCAGACCCAGGACTCGGTGGAGAGACTATGTCTCCCAGCTGGTCTAAGAACGCCTTGGTATCTCCTCTGAAGAGCTGGAGCAGGTGGCTGGAGAGAGGGAAGTCTGGGCTTCTCTGCTTGAACTGCTGCCTCCACGACCCGGACCTCCGGAAAAGCAGTAGAAGATGGATGGATGGATGGATGGTACAGATCTGGCAGAAAAAAATTGCTGACCAAGGTATAACTAGGACAACCTTTGATGAGCTGATAAACAGGAATTCAATGGTTCTTAATCCCATGGATGAAAAAGAGTTGATCAATATTGTTATGAAGTGTAAAACCATAAAGTCAATGGATTGTGGTGACACTGACATGATAACAGTAAAAAAGGTAATTGATGGAGTTTCCAAACCTTTAACCTATATATTTAACTCATCATGTCAAACTGGTATTCTCCCTGATAAGATGAAAACAGCTAAAGTCATGCCACTGTACAAATCTGGTAACAAGCATCTTTTCACGAACTATAGCCTGTTTCACTTCTTCCAGAGTTTTCCAAAATTCTTGAAAAACTTTTCAATAACAGTCTGGACAAATTCATAGATAAACACAATTTAATCACTGACAGTCAGTATGGGTTCAGATCAAACAGATCCACATCGATTGCATTATTAGATACAATAGAGTATCACTTCCGCTTCTGAGAGAGAGCAGACGCTTTTCTTCCCTCTCCCTCCTAATCCTCTCCCTTCTGATCCCAGCTTGCAATGTCACTCTTCTCCTGGCTGAATCTTAATCCAAATGGAAATTATGGATCTGGAAAGCGGCTTATATGCGATTGTCACCACTTTAAAAAGTAGAAGATCGGGTCAGGGGGAACCCAAGGGAGACTCATGGTATTGGAATTCATGTGTCTGTGTGATTCGACTGAGATTGAACTGATCACAGGATCTTCTGTTTGGCCCCTGGAGTTTTCCTAGTGTATCGAAATTATCTGGGTGAGCTAATCAAATGCGGACCCCGGCGTAGCTCCCTTAACAAATTCAACAATTCGTCCAGCTGGGGGGAGCACTGACTGTCAGCGGCAGGATTAACATGGAATTTACTATCTGGCATGCATTGAAGAGAGAACGAACTCTCTGGACATGTTTTACCTATGTTTCGGTAGGTGGATAACATCTGTGGATCGCTGAGTGCTCTCCAGAGAATGATCTAAAGTATGATTCAAGCCTGTATGAAATTGAAGCACAGAATCGAAGAGAGAGAAATTTTTTATTCTCTGAGTGCACTGTGCAGATTTGACCTTGTGTTTTGGTGCCTTTGTTTACATTCCTCCTCGATGAAGATAACGCCGGAGAAGTGGCTTATGTCTACCCATACATCAACAATCAGTTGTTGTCGTCAGCGGATTGGTCTCTCAAGGACATTGCCCATGTGCCTTCTGCAAGGAAGAGGAAAAGAGAGACAGACTCTGATCTCTGACTTGTTTATAAGTCACATGATTATAACATCTATCCACTGCCTGGAGGCGCCCTCTGCTGCTCACTAACAACTGTTACACTCACACTACACAATGACATGCAAATATACACACTGCTCTCCCTCCCTCTGCTGTGTGATTGTATCTATTGTCTGCTAATGTGCATAGAGGGTTTTTTTCTGTGTAATCAAAATTTGGCTCATGAGCTTATATGAGCTTATACGAGCGTGATTCTGATAACTATGTTTTTTCTCTCTGCCTATTGTGTTTCCCCCCCCCCTTCCCCCCTTTACCCCCACTGCAGACAGGCGCCTCTATGGCTGCCGTGTCATTGGATGCGCCTAATGTGCGCGCCCAATGTCAAGTCAAATTCCTTGTGTGTTTACTTGTAAATATACTTGGCAATAAAGCTGATTCTGATTCTGATTCTGATTCTGATTCTGAGTAATAACGCATTCCATTGATCAGAAAAAAACATGCTGTTGGACTACTCATCGATCTAAAAAAGGCATTTGACGCAATAAATCACAATATATTAGTAAGAAAATTGGAAAGCTATGCTATCAGAGGGGTTGTGTTGCAATGGATAAAGAGTTATTTGAGTAATAGGAGACAGTTTGTGAGATTGGGTAAATGGTGCTCTTTATGTTTGGCTCTTCTTTGTGGTGTCCCCCAGGGGTCAGTGTTGGGCCCAAAATTGTTCATTCTTTATATCAATGACATTTGTAAAGTGTCACAAATATTAATGCAATGACTGCCACAGGCGCTCCATTGTGCCATAAGCCCCTAGTGGTCAAGATTTCTTTCAAGAAAATAGTCAGGTTAGATGTCAGAGATTTCCAAGGCTATAACTTGAAAGTGGTAAGAGATAATGGCTTACTGTCAATTAGAAAGATGTAGAATGTGATCCCAAGTTTGAGATAGACGTAAATTTATTCATCAAATTTGCATAATGCCATGGCAGCCATATCGAATTACATAACTTTCAGTCAAAAGTGGGCTTTGGACATATTTACACAAAAGATGGTTTTGTTTTTTTGTCACCGTTTTTGTTTTTTTTGTTTTGTTTTTTTGGGGGCATTTTGCTATCCTTAAAGTATATAAACAATAAAATCAGTTACAATGTAAACAAACAAACAAATTTGTCACTTACCGCTGGCTCTTGCTTCGTCCATTTCCATCCATCCTGGTCATTATTTTGCCTTCTGTCGGTCATTTGTGCTTTCTCTCCCACATCCAGAAACTGTAATGATTATTCAGCTGCAATTTAGCTTTTTTTCTGCCGCTCTTTATCGTATATGACAACATGGAACTGGCGCGATTGTTCTACCCAGTCACATGGCAATGGCGTCGATAGCAGGTGAACATCAACCAACTTTGCCCACCCTCTGTTATAACAAAATGTAGATATTTACCTTCATATGCTATATAATCTCTTTTTAGAATCATAGTTGGCCAATTCAGGAGCAAATGCTTCCTCAGTCTTGCGATCCAGTAAGATCTAGATTTGTTTACAAACTCTTCTTCTCTAGTGAGGTTTCAGTAAGTTAAACGTGTCTGCCACCTTGTGAGATGGAATCCTTTGTACAACTTAAATCAACTGGGGAGTTTTTTGGCCACGTCATAAAACATCACATGACAGGCACAGCGCTGCATGTGTGGCAGTGGGGGCGCTATCTGTCCATGGAATCTTGCCACAAGAAGGGTTAAAACTGGTTTTGTTTGCTGATGACACAAACATTTTTTGTGCAATTACTGGATGACATAAACACAGAAATGGAAAAACTGATGATGTGGTTTGACATAAAAAGTTATCACTAAACTAAACAAAACAAAAATGATGTTGTTTGGCAACTGTCGAACAAAAATACAAATAGATGGAACAGATATCGAAAGAGTCAATGAAATAAAATTTCTTGGGGTGATAATTGATGATAAAATTAACTGGGAACAGCATATAAAACATTTAAACTCAAAAATATCAAGAATGATTGCAATTTTAAACAAAGCAAAACATGTTCAGGATCACAGATCACTCCCCATTCTTAACAGATCACTGGTTTCACCATACTTCAGCTATTTTGTGGAGGTTTGGGGTAATATTTATAGAAGCACGCTACAGCCACTAATTATTCTACAAAAAAAGAGCAATACGAATTATTCATAAAGCTGGTTATAGGGATCACAGAAATCCATTGTTCTTGCAGTCAAATATATTAAAATTTCTGGATCAAGTAAAATACCAAACTGGACAAATCATGTTTAGAGCCAAAAATAATCAAATTCCCAAAAATATTCTAGGCTTGTTTACAGAAAGGAAAGGCAGTTACAATCTAAGAGGATTAATTATAAAACAGTAAATGTAAGAACAACCAGGGAATGTTTCTGTGTATCCATCTGTATCGTGAAATTATGGAACAATCTGAATGATGAACTGAAGCAATGTCCAAACATAAAACAATTTAAAAGATGATAGATAGATAGATAGATAGATAGATAGATAGATAGATAGATAGATAGATAGATAGATAGATAGATAGATAGATAGATACTTGTTAACTTTTGGAATTTTAAAGACAATACACTTAGCAGTAGTGTTTCGAGCAGTTTGTACAAAGGACTCATCCATGGCAGTTAGGATGGGTGAAGCGTCACCAAGTTCAGTGCCCCGGATGTTTGGTTGGCTGGCCTATCCCCCAAAACAGAGTTCATCATATCAAAATGGGGATTCTTTCAGGGGTCTCCCATTGCTGCTACACACAAGATTGCTTTTATGTTCTCTGAATTTTTTCTTGAACTTCTTCAGTTTATTTAGCAGCTGGTCGATGGTCCGGTCAAAACCCATGGCAGCCCTCTCCCTCTATATTTACTCAAAAATGGCCTTTGTCTGATTGCCCTCCTACAGTATATCTTGTACTTCTGCTGATGTCCATAAAGCCAGGAAATGTGTTTCCTCTTCACTTCAAATCTGGTTGGTTTTGGAATCCATCATGCTTGTGCTGCGGTTTGGAATGCAACATGGCGGTCAGTAGTGCACTTTTCAGCTGGTCAGTTAACCGTGCCCATGGCAGTGGACGTAAACAATGTCAACTGGTTGGCAGCTCTGGCCCAGCAACGAGTTGGGGCCAGATTAGCACCACTTTTGAGAGCCTGGGGCTAGTGCTTAGGTGGTCAAAAAGCAAAGAACTGGTGCTAAGTCAGGCTCTGGCTCCATTTAAGCACTGGAACCAGCTTGGTAGAAAAGGCCTAATGGTGAGGACATCGATGACCTCACACACACCATCACAGACTACATGAACTTCTGTGTGGACAACACCACATCAATGAAGAACATTCGGTGTTTCTCAAACAACAAACCCTGGATCAACCCTGAGATTAAGTCACTGCTGAAGGAGAAGAAAAAGATCTTCAGGTCGGGAAACAAGGAGGAGCTGAAGTCCATACAGAGAGAGCTAAGGAGGAAGATAAGAGAGGGGAAGGACAGCTACTGGAAGAAGCTGGAGGACAAGCTGCAAGAGAGTGACATCAGCGGTGTCTGGAGAAGCCTCAAAATAATCTCTGGGTACCAGAATACCTCCTCCCAGGCCACCGGGGGGGGGGGGGGGGTTGCTGAACAACCTGAACCTATATTTTAACAGGTTTGACGAACTCCCCTCTTCTCCACCTGCCCACCAACCACTGCTGCCTCCACCTTCATCTAGTCCCACTGTCCACAGGCTCCCCCCAACATCCCCCTCCCAGCAAACAGCCCCCCTGACCCAACCTGATCCCCACTAAGACCCAGGGGAGAGCTGAGCTGAGGAAGATCAAGGAGAGGAAGGTTGCAGTTCCGGATGGCATCAGCTCGAGGCTCCTCAAGTCCTCCACAGACCAGCTATGTGGGATTGTGGAGCACATCTTCAGCCTGAGCCCGAGGCTGGGGAGCGTACCAAAGCTGTGGAAAACATCCTGTGTGGTAGCCGTACTGAAGACCCCTCACCCCAAGGACCTGAACAGCTACAGATCAGTGGCCCTCACATCACATCTAATGAAGACCCTGGAGAGGCTGCTCCTCACCCACCTCCGCCCCCTGGTGGGACCAGCGATGGATCCACTCCAGTTCGTCTACCAGCATGGCATCAGGGTGGAGGATGCAGTGATCTTCCTCGTACACCATTCCCTGTCTCACCTGGAGAAGCCTGGGAGCACTGTGAGGATCATGTTCTTTGATTTCTCCAGTACTTTCAACACCATCCAACCAGTGATCCTGAGGGACAAGCTACTGTGCGCAAGGGTGGACCAGCACCTGTCATCATGGATCCTGGACTACATCACAAACAGACCACAGTTTGTGAGAACCCAGGACTGTGTGTCCTGGGTCTACCATCATCTGCAGTATGGGGGTCCCCCAGGGAACAGTTCTGGTTCCCTTCCTGTTCAACCTCTACACTGCTGACGTTTCATACAATATACCACACTGCCATCTACAGAAGTTATCTGATGACTCTGCGATTGTTGGCCTCATCTCTGATGGAGATGATGCGGAGTACAGAGGACTTATCCAGGACTTTGTGGACTGGTGCCAACGGAACTGCCTCCAGATCAATGTGAGGAAAACTAAGGAACTTGTGGTGGACTGCCACAGGCAAGGACAACCCCCCACAGCACTGGTAAACATCCAGGGAACAGTCATTGAGATGGTGACATCTCAGTGTCTGTTCACTGTTCACTGTTCACCTGAACAATAAACTGGACTGGTCACACAACACCAGCATGCTCTCCAAGAAGGGGCAGCGCAGGCTGTACCTCCTGAGGAGACTCAGGTCTTTTGGAGTGAAAGGGGCACACTTGAAGACCTTCTATGATTCAGTGGTGGCATTAGCCATCACATTTGGAGTGGTCTGTTGGGGCAATGGCATCACAGCAGCCGACAGGAAGAGACTGAACAGACTGGTCAAAAATGCTAGCTGTGTTCTGGGGCGACACCTTGACCCAGTGGAGGAGATAGGAGAGAGGAGGATAGTGGTTAAGCTGTCATCTCTTCTGGAGTCCGAGTCCCACCCCATGCAGGACACGTTGAATGCACTGAGAAGCTCATTTAGTGGTAGGCTGTGCCATCCTAGGTGCACGACGGAGAGGTTCTGCAGGTCCTTCCTACCTACCGCTGTCAGACTTTATAACCTAACCAGGGCTGCTTGTAGAGGTCGTATTGTACGTATGTACTAAATGTAACAACCTTGCACAATAAATCGTCCCCTCCATTATATAACTAGGACAATATCAATCATTACTGAGGGTAACAACAACACTTGATTCAAATATGAAATATACTGTCTGGGTACAAATTCATATTCTACAGGGTAACTTAACAAACTATCATCTAGCTGCAATGCTCCTGCACTGTGTATATATCTATGTACATGTGTATATTCATTTACTGCTTTTGGCTAACCAGTTCTTATTATCTTATTTACTAATTCTCTAAGTGCTATTATCCCTGTGCTGCTGTAATCCTGGAATTTCCCTATTGTGGGACTAATAAAGGCTTATCTTTTCTTGTAGTGTAATAACAATAAGCAAGTACGCCTACACTGGTTGTTACTCATGGCAAACACTGGACCTCTTTCATGAAACATCACTAAATCTGCAAGTAGATTTGTGCGTAAATCACCTTGGAAGTAAAAACTTACTCTGGATTCATGGACACTGTGTAAAACCCTGATTTGTTCATAGATCCGTGTGTAAGTTCATGAATCCCATTCATTCATAAACAGCCACACACTCCCAGCTGGTCAGTAATTGGCATAAATATCAGCCCATGAATCACCTTAAAAGGAGGTGCGGAGCTTCTTCCTGTTGATCTGATGGTACAGCACAGCTGATGAAAAACTCTTCAGAGGCTGAAATTCAAGTCATCTTGAGGTGATAGGAAAAAAATATTGTCAGTAATGAATTGTCTGGTACAGGAAAGGGGAAGACGTTAAGAGAGGTGCAGATACTGCCTGGAAAAAAATGCAACCGCTGGAGGAAGCAAATCACAGGTGCAACTTTTCATTTTATTTTATTGGAAAGCTCCCTTTACTGCAAATGGACCACGTGTGGAGCCTTGAAGGCCACAAGCTCAGACGGGGTTAAGGTGATTCAAATTGTTATATTAGGCGCTAAATTATACTTACACAACCATCACAGACATCTGCATGTTTTGTCACTGCCTAATTTGTGTAATGCTGTCTCCTAATTAAATAAATGGATAGCTAGAAATAAACAAAGTCTAAATAAATCAGCAGCGATCAACTGCTTTTGAAGTCATTTTAACAAACTATGTGTAGGGCTAAAATTTAAAGTTCCTTCTTTTCCTTAATGAGAAATCTTTTAAATAGTTTAGGCCTATGAAATATTTGCATTTAACTTTCATACATTTGTTTAAATATACTCTTGAGCATGTGTGGTCATTTATCAGTCAATATAAGATGTGAAAATGATCATTAGGCAAACTATTCTAAGCATGCTTTTGATTTCATAATAATTTTGTAGACCAGCCTACAGAGTGAGTCTGTCCATAATTTAAACTGAGAAAACTTGCCTTTTAATTGAGGTCTGTAATTCATCATCATCATCATCATCATCATCATCATCATCCGTTTTTATTTTTGACAGGACACAATTAATCCCTCAGTTGGGGTGGGTCCTGTTTGACTGCACTTCTCAGAGTCCCACTCAAGTGGTTCCTGTCCACTGGTTCAACCTTGGCCAGTTGTAGCTTGACCCGGTCCATACGGACACTCTCTAGCCATGTCTTCTTTGGTCTTCCTCTTCCTTGACCTCTGCTGCTACCAGGATCAACCTCCATGACCTTCTTAATCCAGCCAACACTCCACATGACCAAACCAGCGCAAACAGCGTGTGCGGAGCACATCCTCGAGGTTGTCTAGCTACAGCCTAACCAGGAGTCGTTGCGAGCTGACCTCATCCTCAGTGGATACTCCACACATCCAGTGGACCATGGCCCTGTCCTTCCACCACATACGGTTAAGACAGACGGCAGTCATGGTCCATGTCTTGATGGCGTTCAGCAACACGCTTCTCACGCAGGAGTTGTAGATACAGCCTTTAGAGGTTGGTGGGAGCCAGCGGGTCTCGAGAATTGGGAGCACTTGCCTGAATTTGTTCCAGGCAGCCTGGCATCTCGTGATATTGGCAAGCTCAGATCGACCACCAGCAGACAGCATGTCACCCAGGTAGCAGAAAGATACCACCACTTCCAGCTTGTTGTCACCAACAACCAACTGTGTCATAGGTCACCCATCAATTGGCCTGGCCTCCCCACGACAGTGCTTACATTGGAGATCTTGGTCATATGCCTATAATTATCAAAAGCAAATGTCATTTTTATGTAATTAAACATGACAGAGATTTTTAAAGGTGAACTTAACCCTTCTTCAGGCAAGGTTTCATTGACAGAAATGTTTACATTTTGTTATAACAGAGGGTGGGTGAAGCTGGTTGATGTTCACCTGCTGCCGCACCCAGCGTCATGTGACTGGACAACAATTGCACCGGTTCCATGTCATCATATAAGATAAATTGAATTGGAATAAAAGCGAAATTGAGGTGGGATAATCATAAGAGTTACTGGATGTGGGTGAGAAAGCGCAAATGACCGATAGAAGGCAAAATAACGACCAGGATGGACGAAAATGGACAACGTGAGAGCCGCCTGGCCAGCGGTAAGTCTGATGAATTTCTTGAAATTTTTGACATTCTATTAATGTTCTGGTTCATATGCTTTGAAGAGAAGATAACATAAGCAACCCAAAACAAAACCGGTGACAAGAAAACAAAACCATCCTTTGTGTAAATATGTCCAAAAGTCCATTTTTGACCGAAAGTTATGTCATTTGTTACAGTATGGCTGTGTCACATTATGCAAATTAGATGCGTAAATTTACTCTTATCTCAAACTTTGGATCAAATTCTACATCTTTCTATTTGACAGTAAGCCATTATCTCTTACTACTTTCAAGTTATAGCCTTGGAAATTTCTAACATCTGAACTGAATATTTTCTTGAAAAAAATCTTGACCACTAGGGGCTTATGGCACCACGGAGCGCCTGTGGCAGTCATTGGGTTAAGGTTTACAGTTTTCCTATTTTTTGCTATTTAAAAAATGTGTCTAAACAACAGATAGGATATTATCTGTAGCGCAGCTGTAGTGTAACCGACTACTGATCGGAGGGTCAGGGGTTTGATTCCCGCTCTGTCTGCAGTCTGCATGTTGAAGTGTCCTTGAGCAAGACACTGAATCCCCTAGGTGATGTAATCTGACATATTGGGCACAAAGTGCAGAAGTCCTTTACCTGGATATACATTCCCGGCCACACAAACCTTCTAGCAATTCTCTGTAGAGTTTTTTGGAATGCTAGATGACCTGCCCAAGGAATAACATGTCCCAGTTCCATAATTTTTGGTGTGAGGTCCTGTGACAAAGCTATGGCCATAACTTCACCTTGTTGCTGGTATAAAATGTCCTTTTTAATGACATACATGGCCTCAGCCAAACAATCAGTTCTACCCTGTTTCACACCTTCAATCTCCGAAACTTTATTAAACCATGGTCTAAGTGTTGGGTCAGCTTTCTGTAATGCAGCTATGTCAGGAGGGATGTCAAACTCTACTGACTGACGTAATTGTGGTATTTCTTCACCCAAGTTCTTTACAGAAACTAACACCTTATCTCTTCTCCTTTGTGCCTTGGATTTAGGTTGTTTAATAGGGCCTGCCTCTATCTCAGAATCATAAAAAGTCAGCTCCTGAAGAACACTGGCAGCCCTCTGTGCCCTCTGTGCCCTGGTTATCACCATATTACAAGTTTTCCCAGCAGGTGCATCAAGCCTTTGCTCAATAGCACCACCTGCCTGTCCCTCAGTTTGTTCATCTCTGACCTGTTGTATGATGTCCAGCAAAGTTGGAACATCATTGCCAAGAATGATTGGATAAGGAAAATCAGGCACAAGAGCTACAGGAAGGAGATAAGTTCCCCCCCCCCCCCAATGTCAAATAGACCTCAGCGGTCGGGTACAACTTCTTATCCCCATGGACACAACTAATATTCACTGTAGTCTCACGCCATGAATCTCTAGGGACTAAGCTGGGTAAAATAACAGTCTGAAAACAACCAGAGTCTAACAAGGCCTCTTCAAACTGACCATTAAGCAAAACGGTAGTTTTATATATTTCATTATGTATTGGTGCTGCCAGAGTGTGTCTTGGAACTGAACACAATAATGACGGTTTCTCATTTTTTATGGCAGGACAAGAATACTGGGTGTGACCGATTTTATTACACTGGTAACAGCGTATATCTTTATTTGAAACAACACGTGACTTCTTGCTGCTATCATATTTGCTATTTGTGATCTGACTGGGCCTGGAATACAACCTATTTCGAGCTGGACCACCCCTTTCACCCTCATTAAACTCACTCCGTGTGGTGAAAGATCTGTCACGGCCAAGAGTAGGTCTCCTGCTCCCAGACCTGGCTGACAGAAAAACCTCCGCCAGACGCGTAGCGTCCTCTGCAGTCTTTGGGTCCCGCTCTTGTATCCAGACTCCCAGTTCTGGGTTCACCATGCGCAAAAACTGTTCCAAAATCAATTGTTCCATAATGTCCTTTATAGTTGAGGTCTCTGGTTTAACCCATTTACCTAACAGGTCTTTCAAACGTACATATAATTCCCGAGGGGTTTCGTCCTGATAAACGTCCAGGGACCGAAACCTCCTCCTATATATGCCCGGCGTTATCTCATATTTATTAAGGATTGCTTCCTTCACTTTTCCATAGTTGTCCGTGTCAAAAATATCCATCAATTCAAATGCACTCCGTACTTTACCTGTAAGCAGAGGAGCTAGCTGGATAGCCCACTCTTCTTCACGCCAGCGGCAGACTGTAGCAATCCTCTCGAACATCACCAGGTAATGCTTGATGTCATCGTCGGGACAGAGAGGATTCAGCCTGGGCTCATGGTGCGTTCGTGGCCTCCTTGGCTGCACCTGCAGCGGCAAATCATCCTCCTGCGGGCCGACCCGACTGGCCGTCACCCTGGGATCCTCCCTCGAAGCGCCGTCGTCACCACTACACTCAGCCCGGCTCCCATACTCCTCTCTCAGCTCCACAACCTGCGACTCCATCCGATGAATGTGATTTTCCACAGTCTGCCACTTTTGCTCCTGACGAGCGGCTTCTTCCTCCAGCTGGTGATCTCTGAGAGTCAGTGAACGCACCAAAGATTTCACCAGGCACGTTAGCTCCTCGAGCTCGCCCAGTTCGCTGACTCCCGGGTCCTCAGCCGCCATACCTGCGTCCAGGTCAGACTGCTCCTCCTGACTCGCTTTCCTTCTCGCCATGAGTCCTTCCGTCCACCAAACGCTACGACGTCCTGGGAACGGATCACCGCTGCCACCAAATGTAACGTTGTGACTGCGAGGCGATGCGAGATTTCAGTTTTCAATTTCTTTATTTTCAAAAACTCCAGTCTCTCAGGTAAATAAAATGACACCGACATCAATAATCCAAATGATACGATCTTCAATGATTCGCAATGAACATCTCTCAGTCTTTTTTCATCAATCTCTCAATCAACCATCACCTGTTATATACTCTCAGAGATAATTAACGTTAATTAAGACAATACCAAATCCCAGGTAAAACAATAACATTTTCCTTTTTCCTTACATATACCCATTAATATCTAAAAGTCCATTGTGGCACATATGTTGGGTTCATATTTTCCACAAATGTACATGTGTATTGGGTGCTTCACGTCTCGCGGGACAAAGAAGGTCTGGATCTGCAGAGGTTTGCAGGAGATAACGAAGAGGTGTGAGATTTGGCCTTTGTCTCAGAGAAGATGCCCCAGAGGGATTTCCGGTTCATCGAAGAATAAGAGACAATGGTGAAAGATCAAAGAGTTGCATTGTGACTGGGATTAAGTACCATGTGACTGTATGTTTGCCAAAGCACCATGTGACTTAGGTTTCGATGCTCAAGGAGTATAAGAGTGTGATGTTTCATTGATTAGCCTCTTTTCTTGTTGAGAGGTTGATAGAGTATGTGTTCTGACAATAAAGCTGAACCTGAGAAATAAACTCAGTCTCATCCTTTGAGCACATCCTCTACACCATAATATTTTCCCCAGCTATAAACAGAATAAATATAAATAACACACAATAAATAACACCATAAATATTTCAATAAATAATTTAACCCCTATTTACAAATTTAAATCTCCCCTATAACTCACCATAACATGCATCCTTCCTGCTGGTGTCCTTTAAAAAGGCATTCACCCTCTGACAGAGTCTTTTGCCCGGACACCCACAGGAAGCATGTTGGCAAAGGTATGTGAATAATTAATTATCAATTGTTTACCCAAATAATTAACCGTACAATATCTCACAAGGGCATTCAATTAGTCACAGACAGATACAATAATGTGCACTTTAGAAACAATCAAATTAACATTTACAATATTACACAACTAATACAGTTACACATACAAGCAATCATAACAGTGGTGACACCTTGTCGTCACACTCCTGGTGGGTCAGATCGGTGCATGGCAGCTCCGTCACCATCAGTGTATGAATGGGTGGATAGCAGCATCTGTGAAGCACTTTGGTCATCTGGAGATGAGAAAAAGTGTTATATAAATGAACATTTACCTTAATTAACTCATCCAAATTTTTAAGATATTAATCTGAAGCTTTAATACATGAATTCATGATTTATTAAGCTAAATCTATTATGGGCTACTTTTACTGACGTTTAAAAAATGTGTTTTAAAGGCATTTGCAGATTGTGGGCATAACAGAACAGTTTAAAGTTAATTACAGTTTAAATTTGTGGTAATGAAAAGTAATATTTAGGTGCATTTAGATTTTTTTTTTTTTTTTTTTTTTTTTTTTTGTTACTTATTTGTACCCGTAGGTAGATTTGGTTTGCAGTCTGGTGACAAGCCACCGGCTGCTGGTCGCTGCGTGCGCGAGCGCCCTAAACCTACATGTTTTTGGTGTGCGGGAGGAAACCGGAGAAATCCCGGAGTAAACCCGCGCAACATGGGGAGAACATGCAAACTCCACACAGCTCACTGTTGGTCGGGGGCTGGGATCGAACCCACGATCTCATGATCCCCGCGATCCCCCGGCCAAGGGTAAAACACACAATGAGTGGTTGGAGGCAGGACTAGATTCTACTAGTTACAAAAAGTTTGGAGCTACTAACTTTTTGATGAATGCCAAAACATCCATAAATTTCCCTCTACTAACAGTCTACGAGCAAATCTGTTCTGCTCATGAATGAGGCCCAGTGTGTGCAAGTGGATTGTTCACTAGTTATTTAAATAAGCCAGTACAGTAACACTTGTTATGTTCCCAAAGGGGACTTGCCCATATTTGTTCCTGCATGTGTTCTTGGCTCCATGCTGACATAATGGGAGAGAGAGGGAGATAAGGAGCGAATTTATTGCATGACAATAACCCTACCTATGTCTATTATTAAGATAAGATAAGATAAGATAAGCCTTTATTAGTCCCACAACGGGGAAATTCCAGGATTGCAACAGCACAGGGATAGCAACACTCAGAGCAACAATCAGAAGGCAAGAAAAAAAAGCAAGCAAGCAAGAGCAGCTAATATACATATGTACATATTACTATAAAATATATACTGTATATATACACACACACAGACACACAGTGCAGAGCATTGTAGCTGGATGGAATAAATATATGAATATATAAACACACAGTGCGGAGCACTGTAGCTAGATGGAATAAATATGTAGATATATAAACACCCACAGTACGGAGCATTGCAGCTAGGTGGAATAAATATGTAAATATATAAACACACACAGTGCGGAGCAATGTAGCTAGATGGAATAATATGTAGATATGTAAACACACAGTGCGGAGCATTGTAGCTAGATGGAATAAATATATAGATATATAAATATAAACACACCCAGTGCGGAGCATTGTAGCTAGATGGAATAAATATGTAAATATATAAACACACACAGTGCAGAGCATTGTTGCTAGATGGACCGGTATTTTCCTAGTTGTATGCCGGAGGGGACCATTGTGTAAGTCTATTGCATCTTTTGCATTCAAAAAACTATTAGTTTGTTACGTCTTTTTGCTATCTCTGTGAGCAGCCCTGCTTAGGTTGTACAGTCTGACAGCCGTTGGTAGGAAGGACCTGAGAAACCTCTCGGTTGTGCACCTGGGATGATGTAGTCTGCTGCTAAATGAGCTCCTCAGTGCATTCAGTATGTCCTGCATAGGGTGGAACTCGGACTCCAGCAGAGATGACAGTTTAGCCACCATCCTTCTCTCTCCTATCTCCTCCACCGGATCAAGGCGCTGCCCCAGGACAGATCTAGCTTTCTTGATCAGTTTGTTCAGTCTCTTCCTATCGGCTGCAGTAATGCCACTGCCCCAGCAGACCACTCCAAAAGTGATGGCTGATGCCACCACCGTGTCATAGAATGTCTTCAGCAGCGCCCCTTGTACACCAAAAGACCTGAGTCTCCTCAGCAGGAACAGCCTGCGCTGTCCCTTCTTGTAGAGTGCGTCAGTATTGTGTGACCAGTCTATTTTATTGTTCAGATGAACACCCAGGTACTTATAGGATGTCACCATCTCGATGTCTGTTCCGATGTCTGTCTGTCTGATGATTATTGGGCGTAAACCTGGTGCTTCATGTGCATATTGCGGAAAAAAAAACAGACCTAAAGTGTAAATAAAGGCGTTGAGTGGCATTTACATGTGGGACACTGCCGAAGCACATCCACACTGAAGTCAGCGCAGACAGCTGCATAGATTAAAATAAAAGTTTTTTTGCTCGATTACATGATGCAGATCTTGAGAGAACAAGCAGGTAAATTAGCTAGCTTAACTACCACTGTTAACTTAGCTGATGAAGTAGCCAATTTACTCAAGTACATTTGGCAAACCAGCAAATGCGTATCACCAAATCACACGTTGACTTGCATGCAAAATACTTGAACAAGCTTGGTTGATGGTCATCCTTTGAAATAAATCCTCTCGTCGTAGTTGAGTTGCTGTGAACTAAGCGTTAGAAAGTATAAGAACTTGCCCTTGCTGTGAATTCTGGGAAACCCTGTGGAGTCAGTGCTGCATTATGGGAATTTTTCCAACTTTGTTGTACCAACAACAAATTGCATTTTCAGCTTATTCACAATTATATGTTTAGACATCATCAAAGTGTATAATAATGGTCTGATGTGTATTTTCTAGTTAAGTGTAGCTATTTTAATTTTCATGTTCACACAATTTAGAATACCAACTCTGCTGAATAGATCATTGTTATCTTTGTTACAGTGCATAGCACTTATTTTGAATCTACACAATGTGCAAAATGATTTCCCTCATGCTACTTTTCTTCATTAAGTTGATAAATTTTCTTTTCTTTACATTTATATACACTTTATTTACAACTTATGCAATCAGCGTAGCTATTCTTTCAGCTACACACTGCTGTCTTTCAGTACCACACAGCATATACAATGCAGTTCACAATGAACATTTGTCAGGTGAAGGAGAATTTATGCTCTTTGAATAACAAAAAAGTGTAGCTTTAAAATGCTTGCTACATGTGAAGGTTTAAAGAAAAAGGCATGAAGGGCTAATTAAGTGGAGTAAAAAAGAGTGAGATCTTATTTTGGAACCATAAATTGGACAATGGACGGTATGCAGTTAGGACAAAATCATGGTTAAAGTTTTGGATGACACTATTGATGTCTAAAGAACTGATAAAAGCAAGGTGCCATTTCACTGAATTCCATTAGTAATGTGTAGTTTTAAAGAACATCAGCTCATTACCTTAAAATGGGTTTGCTTTTCTTATTGCATATGCTTCACCTGAAATGCACAAAAGCTTCCATATCAAACAAAGGTTGTCAATAGCAATCACGGTTTTTAATCATTTACCCGGCTGTTTGATTGTCTCAGAGGTGTTTCAGCGTAGAATGGGTACTGGATCAATGTGATCAGGGAGGTGGTGAAGTGTTGTCGTGCTGGGTAATAACTCTGAGATGAAATGTGATGAGAGGCGAGAACAGCAGAGGGACTGTGACCGTGTAACAACAAGAGTAGAAGACTGTGTGTATCTGCTGCAGTGTGCACTCTGCCTTCGATCAGCTCTGTGCTCAATGTTAAGTGTTGAGTCCGGGGATTGATGACTGCTAATACCCCCTTTAGATGGTGTGGAGATCACTGAGAGATCATTGAGCAATGAAAAAATGGACAGATCTCTCAACTATCTTTCAGTGAGCACCCAGCAAACACCAAAATGTCTTATTTATCTCTTAGTCTCGCTTATTTATCTCTTAGAAGACTCTTCCATTGAGTCTTCATGGTCTCCGCAAAGTTTTGACTCGGTCCAAAACGCAGAACGGTCTCCCAAACATTTACATGAAACAGGTTTTGGTTTTAGGCTTGAGGAGCTTCTTGAGAGATTAGGCTGATTTTGTTCTCTCAGTGGTCACTCAATGGTCTCTGGGCTGTGTAAAGGGGCCTGGACAGGGCCTAATTACTCAGTACCCCAAAATTTTGGCCACCAGTATCAACTTAAGGGAATAAATCTGATGGTAATTTTTCAAGCGTATACCTTCCTAGAGCTGGAAAAATGTGAGAAGCAGTGGATATAAAAAGTCTACACACCCTTGTTCAAATGCCAGGTTTTTGTGATGTAAAAAAATGGGACCAAGATAAATCATTTCAAAACTTTTTTTTCCACCATTAATGTGATCTATAATCTGTACAGCCCAATTGAAAAACAAACTGAAATTTTTTAAGGGGAAAAATAAAAAATAAAAAACTTACAATAACCTGGCTGCATAAATCTGCACACCCTTAAACTAATACTTTGTTGCAGCACTTTTGGCTTTTATTCCAGCACTCAGTCTTTATGGGTAGGAGTCTATCAGCGTGGCACATCTTGATGTGGCAATATTTGCCCACTCTTCTTTGCAAAAGCGCTCCAAATCTGTCAGATTGGGAGGGCATCTCCTGTGCACAGCCCTCTTTAGATCACCCCACAGATGTTAGATTGGATTCAGGTCTGGATTGTGGCTGGGCTATTCCAAAACCTTAATTTTTTTCTGGTAAAGTCATTGTTTTGTTGATTTGGATGTGTGCTTTGGGTCATTGTCGTGCTGAAAGATGAAGTTCCTCTTCATCTTCAGCTTTCTAGCAGAAGCCTGAAGATTTTGTGCCAACACTGACCAGTATTTGGAACTGTTCATAATTCCCTTCACCTTGACTAAGGCCCCAGTTTCAGCTGAAGAACAACAGCCCCAAAGCATGATGCTGCCACCACCACGCTTCACTGGAGGTATGGTGTTCTTTTGGTGATAAGCAGTGTTGTGTTTGCGCCAAATATACCTTTTTGAATTATGGCCAAAAGGTTCAACCTTGGTTTCATTAGACCATTAAACATTTTCCCACATGTATTTGGGAGATTTCAAATGTGTTTTTGCAAAATGTAGCTGGGCTTGGACGTTTTTCATCGTTAGATAAGGCTTCCATCTTGCCACCCTAGACGGGAGATTGTTGTCACGTGTACTAAATAGCCAGTACTTGCCAGAAATTCCTGCAGCTCCTTCAGTGTTGCTGCCCACCTCTTGGCAGCCTCCCTGACCAGTTTTGTCCTCGTCTTTTCAACAATTTTGAAGGGACGTCCAGTTCTTGGTAATGTCACTGTTGTGCCATATTTTCTCCACTTGATGATGACTGTCTTCATTGTGTTTCATGGCATATTTAATGCCTTGGAGAATCTTTTGTACCCTTCTCCTGACTGATACCTTTTAACGAGATCCCTCTGATGCTTTGGAAGCTCTCTGCACACCACAGTGTAAGATGTGATTACAAAAAAGTCAGGAAAAGCCTACTAGAAGAGCTGAACTTTAACTTTAAATGATGGCAGGTGTGTGCTGACTCCCATTTTGTTATGATCAGGTGGGCACGCTCCCCCTCCCTTCCTGTGAAAGTTTCACTGGCTCCTCAGGTAATCAATACACCTGTGTGAGTGGACGCACCTGCTTTCTCTTTGCTGCCAGCACTTAAAAGGACCAATTTGTGAACGCTCCACTGCTGGCTCGTTGGGTGTACTGCCTTAAGAAAATAAAGTAAGTGAAGTCTTACTTGTCAAGGAACCCAGATAATAATCTGTTTCTCTCTTTCACCTTCCCAGGTTGCTGCCATCTCTGCGGTGTGTCCCCGGGGGTTCGTTGTGCGCTCACCTGCTCAGTCATCATCGTCTTCTCTCCAGATCGCCTACACCACCCAGTCAGACATTTCTCCAGCCCAACTCATCCGCAGCTTCCTCCCCAATTCATCTTAGCCATACTAGGTTCCTCCGTCGGGCTCTCTGCTCCCACTCGTAAGAATATTCCGATGATTCATTATTCTCTGCCTCCCTCCTTGTACTAATCTGCTCTCATCTCCTTCCTTACAGGCTGGGCTCTCCTCTGGCGAGTGAGGTGTTTTTTTTTTTTTCCCCGCTAATCCTGCATTTACGCTTTTCAGTAAAATTGTGTTTAAACTTTGCCTCTCTGCGGTGTGTGCATTCTCTGGTGTAGCATCTTGCACATGAGCTGATATTTCTTGTAATCATGACATATTTAACAAGAGTTTGAAAGTGACTGGTTAATTTTGAACACAGCCACGTCCCAAGTTGTGATGTGGTGTGCCTATTTATGCAAACAGGTTATTGTAAGTTCTGTTATTTTTATTTTTCCCTTTAACCCTCCTGTTATGTTACAGGTCAAATTGACCCGTTTTGAAGTTTGAACATCTAGGAAAAATAGTTAAAAGTATTTTTTTTCAGTATGAAACTTCTTCTGCTTGCCTTAATTAGTGTAATCAACATATAATATGAAAATGGTTCATCTCACATATTTGCAATCACCCCCTGCATGTTTATATCACATAGATACTGTTTGGGTCAATGTGATCCAGCAGTCAAACTGGAGGTAAAAGGGTGTCAGAAATGTCAGACTATTTCTTTCTTTGCACCTTATTGCAACATATTACACACACACACACACACACACACACACACACACACACACAGGTGCAGGTGTTATGACTTTTGATGGGAACCATTTATGTTCTTGCGGGAAAACTCCACCCATATTGAGTGGACACTCAACAGGGGAGGGGCAAAACATATAAAAGCTTCTCTGCATGGGAGTCCTACCAACATTACACTGTCAGGCAGACCTTTACAAAATGAGCAGCAGAAGCAATGACAGTCCAGGAGGCTCTGGAAGCCATCTTTGATCATGACAGTGAAATAGAGGAGGATGTGTCTGAAGATGAAGACTATCTTGAGCTAAATTCTGATTCTAATGATTCTGATTTTGAACCAGATAAGGGAATTGCTATTCCTGTTCCTCCAAGCAAGACATTTATGTCAAAAAATGGTGAAATACATTGGTCTTCATCCCCAAATGTGCATCAGGCAAAACTGTCTGTAGAAAACATAATAATGACAGTGCCAGGGCCCACTAGGATGGCAGTGACTCGTGTGACTGACATCAAGTCAGCTTTTGAGCTGGTCATGCCAGATTCAATACAGAAAATCATTCTGGAAATGACTAATCTAGAAGGGAGGCGTGTTTTTGGGAAGAAGTGGAAGGAGCTGGACAAAACATATTTAGATGCGTATTTGGCTGGCTGGGGTCTATAAATCGAAGGATGAATCATCAGCCAGTCTGTGGGATGCAGAGACAGGGAGGCCGATATTTCGAGCCACAATGTCTCTGGAGACTTTTCGCATTTTCTCCAGAGTAATCCGATTTGATAATCGAGAGACAAGGGCTGGTAGACGGGAGAGAGACAAGCTGGCAGCTATTAGGACAGTGTGGGACAAGTGGGTAGAGCAACTTCCACTAATCTATAACCCAGGCCCTAATATCACAGTAGATGAAAGGCTGGTGGCATTCAGAGGTCGCTGCCCATTTAGGCAATATATGCCTTCCAAACCAGCTAAATATGGAATAAAAATCTGGGCAGCATGTGATGCAAACACCAGCTATGCATTGAACATTCAGGTTTACACTGGAAAGCCGGTTGGAGGAGCCCCGGAGAAGAATCAGGGCACGAGGGTCGTGCTCGACATGGCACAGGGTCTCAAGGGGCCCAAAATAACCTGTGACAATTTTTTCACAAACTACAACTTGGGTCAGGAGCTTCTGAAGAGAAAGCTCACAATGGTCGGAACTATCCGAAAGAACAGGGCTGAACTCCCTGCTGAGCTGCTGGTAATCAAGAACAGGACCCCTCAATCTTCCATGTTTGCCTTCACAGACACCACAGCCCTAGTGTCTTACTGCCCCAAAAAGGGAAAAAATGTTGCGCTCATGAGCACTCTGCACAAAAATGCTGAAATAAGCACAAGAGAGCACCAGAAACCAAGCATGATCCTGGATTACAATGCCACCAAAGGGGGGGTAGACAACTTGGACAAAGTAACAGGGTCCCACAGCACCAAACGAATGACTGCGCACTGGCCATTGGTCGTCTTTTATAACATGATCGCTGTATCGGCCTACAACACATTTGTCATTTGGACTGAGATCTTTCCTGACTGGAATGTGTCAAAGCTGTACAAGAAGCGCATCTTTCTCGAGGAGCTGGGGAAGGCGCTTGTGACACCGCACATCCAACGGAGGGAGCACCTGCCAAGGACCCCAGCCGCTGCAGCCACGGTGAGGGAGATCCAGGAGAGGACTGTACCAAGTACACCAGTGCGTGAGGTAAGTAAGTGTTTGTGTGTATATATAAGTGTATGAGAGTGCGTTGTGTGTGTGTTGGGATCAGCAAAAAGACTGCATAGTAAAGTAATCATTGTCCTCTTGGTTCTAGGTTGCTGCTGAGGGGAAAAGAAAGAGGAAGAGGTGCCAGGTCTGCAGGCCATCTGATGATGTCAAGACAAGCATGACCTGTGCGAAATGTGGAAAATTCATTTGCATAAAGCACAGTGTGATGACATGTCACTCATGTGCTGTGTCGACGTAAAGACAGACACACACACCTTGTTCGATTGTGTTATTTTGTTCATTAGTGGTTCACAAACAGTGCATGTATGTAAAACAAAATTTAAATGTTATGTTTCAATGTTATGTTTTATATGTTGGTCTGTCAAAAGTAATAATGTGGTGAAACATTAAAAAAAAGTTTGAACATGTTTTTTTTTATGAAAAACGAGTGAATTATCCTAATTGAACCATTACCTATTAGAGGTAAGGAACACCAATGCACTAAATATTGATAGAATAGTTAGTAATGGAATTAGTAATGAAATATTAACAATGTTTGTTAGGATTTTTTTGGTTTCGGACATATTTTGGATAATCAAACGTGCACCGGGTCAAATTGACCCGGGAATACCATTGTTGTTCCTGACAAATGAACATAACAGGAGGGTTAAAAGATTTGTTTTTCAGTTGGGTTGTACAGGTTATAGGTCATATTAATGGTGGAAACAGTTTTGAAATGATTGATCTTGGTCTCATTTTTTGTATCACAAAAACCTGACATTTGAACAAGGATGTGTAGACTTTTTATATCCACTGTAAGTGGTAGTTTTTGTTAGAAATCAAATGGGTTTTAGAGGCCTTATTTGGTAGGGGCCTATTAAACCATCTCTGGGCTTCAGAATACCTCCTACCAGGCCACGGGAGGCAGGGAGTGGGCAAACAATCTGAACCTGTTTTTTAATAGGTTTGACCAACCGCCCTCCCCCCCGACTGCACACCAACCACTGCTGCCTCTAAAGTCATCGAGACCTGCTGTCCACACCCCACTCCACCAACACCCCCCCACTCCCAGCACACAGCCACCCAACCTGGCCCTCACTAAGACCCAGGTGAGGACGGAGCTGAGGAAGATCAAGGTGAGGAAGGTCTCGGGACTGGATGGCATCAGCGCGAAGCTCCTCAAGTCCTGTGCAGACCAGAAGTGTGGGATTGTGGACACATCTTCAACCTGAGCCTGAAGCTGGGGAGGGTACCACAGTTGTGGAAAACATCTTGTGTGGTACCCGTCCCAAAGACTTCCCACCCCAGAGACCTGAACAGCTACAGACCAGTGGCCCTGACGTCTCACATGATGAAGACCCCGGAGAGACTGCTCCTTGCTCACCTCCACCCCCTGGTGGGACCAGCAATGGATCCACTTCAGTTCGCCTACCAGCATGGCATTGGGGTGGAGGATGCAGTGATCTTCCTCCTTCACCATTCCCTGTCTCACCTGGAGAAGCCCGGGAACGCGGTGAGGATCATGTTCTTTGACTTCTCCAATGCTTTCAACACCATCCAACCGATGATCCTGAAGGACAAGCTGCTGTGCGCAGGGTTGGACCAGCACCTGTCATCATGGATCCTGGACTACCTCACTACCCGGCCACAGTTTGTGAGAACCCGGGATTGTGTGTCCGACACAATCATCGGTAGCACGGGGGCCCCCCAGGGAACGGTTTTGACTCCCTTCCTGTTCACCCTTTATACTGCAGACTTCTCACACAACACAACACACTGCCATCTACAGAAGTTCTCTGATGACTCTGCGATCGTCGGCCTCATCTCCAGTGGAGATGAAGCTGAGTACAGAGGACTTATCCAGGACTTTGTGGACTGGTGCCATCAGAACTGCCTCCAGATCAATGCAAAGAAAACTAAAGAGCTGGTGGTGGACTGCCACAGGCAAGGACAACCTCTCACAGCACCAGTAAACATCCAGGGAACAGACACTGAGATGGTGACATCCTACAAGTACCTGGGTGTTCATCTGAACAATAAACTAGACTGGTCACACAATACCGATGCACTCTACAAGAAGGGACAGCGCAGGCTGTTCCTACTGAGGAGGCTCAGGTCTTTTGGTGTACAAGGGGTGCTCTTGAAGACATTCTAGGACACGGTGGTGGCATCAGCCATCACTTTTGGAGTGGTCTGCTAGGGCAACGGCATTACAGCAGCCGATAGGAAGAGACTGAACAAACTAATCAAGAAAGCTAGCTCTGTCCCTCCGTGTGCCATGTGAAAATGCACCCATATGACAATATGTGTAGGGGCCAGCACTGTTGCCTCTTAGCAAGAACCTCCTGGGTTGGAATCCACCTGTCAGTAGAGCTTATCTGTCATGACTGCCCCTCCGGGGAAAATGATTGGACCCATGGGCAGGCTTTCTTCTCTTTTGCTTAATTTATTTAACAAAAACAAACTGCCGTATGTGAGCATGAAACAAAACCAGAACGTGAGCGCGCTAGTGTGATAGTGTGCCAGCATGAAGGCCGCCGTGCCGAAGGCAGCCCGCGACCTCTATAAATAAGGGAACAAAATCCAAAACACCCATAAACAATCAATAATCAAGAAATCAAAAGCAGCTGTGAAAAATTAACAAAGCCAAAACTCACAATGCAAAGCAGGAAGTAAAGAAAGGTGCTGTCAAAATAAAAGCCCAAACCCAAATCATGACAGGAATAAACATGACGGCATAACCATGAAAAGTGATCATTCTCAGACGCTTACTTACTTACTTACTTTACTTACCCTTACTTACTTTCCCTGTGTTGAGTTTGTGTGTTTTGTTTTATTACTCTGGGTACTATGGTTGTCTCCCACAGGCAATGTTAGTGAATGGCAGACAAATTAATCATGCATTATTGTCACCTACTGATGTGTGACAGTAATGTTCTCTATCATGTCGAGCCTATTTCTCCACCCTACATATTCCATATGTATGGGGATTGATTCCCTCAGCGCAGCTGACATGGATAGTATTTAAGACACATCACCTGTGGTGGCCACGCACTGATTAGACCCCTGGCTATAAAGGCACCACGCAAGCATGACTTCCTGGATCCCTTGATTTCCACGGAGTCAGCAGACATGATATTCATGAAGGAAAAGTGTGAAAAATATGCATTTGTAGGTGTGGGAGTTGTTTGGGAATAGTTGAGTCCATTTACCTTATAAGAAGAGAGCTGGTCTACGGCCCCACTTGGGATTACTGCTGTACTGCTGTCCCCCTACACAAGGGCATTAAGGCGTGGCAGCTGCCGGGTCGGCTCAGCTGACTAATTTGCACAGCCATTTTCCATGTGGGATCTGACCCAGTCGGAGGAAGCGGCGGAAGGCTTTACCTCACACGAAAGGGTGAAGAGCAAGGGTTGCCCAACACACAGGAAACTCTCAGCAGAAGCTGATTGCTTGATAAAGGTTGCCGCCTGCAAATAAACCAAACAAAGTGGAGGGAAAAGAAAACAGGGTTGAGAGTGTAGCTCAGGTAGCATGTTTGACTTCACATCCTGTGATCTGTAGCTCAAACCATACCTACAATCCGTCTATACAAGGATAAGTTTACTACTGAACACACTAGAGAGAAAACAGAAAGAAAACGGAAACTGCACGCCCAAAACAACCGGTATTAGTTTGTGGGGTGTGATTATTGCCACAAGCATGTCTCTCCCCTTAGTGTGGTGTAAAGTATGAGGTGTGGTTGCTGCCACAACCTCAACTCCACTTAGAACAGTGTGAGAGAGTGAGAGGTGTTTAGTGTTATGTGTACTTAATACATTAGTAAAGAAACAAGGGAAGAGTAATATGGCTTGTCACGTGAGCCACACTGTGTAGGCTGTGAGCTTAAGATGTCTATGAAGAATAGCCATGATAGCAGTGTGCATTGCTTAGGCTGGAGTATGCACGCATGAGGCAGCCACAGCAGGGCAAAGCTGCCAAAGAGTCAAAGAGCCAAAGAGTGAGACAGTTCAAGTGTGGTTGGATATCAATAACTGGTGACAACAGTGCACCACTGATAAAGTCACTATCCAGCAAGTGGAGGCATCATTTTGCAGGATTGCAGCTGAACTGTCCACTAACTAGCCCAAGATGTCAAGATGAAGCCCCACCCACTGCCCAGCACCCCATCTCCCCTGTAACAGGACAGGAAGGTGAAACCTTATACAGGAGTAATTGTTAGGACATCTCGATTTGATGATACGGGTATGAGTCAACCTCATCCCTTTTCAATACCACTCCTCCCTGAGGTGGAGGATGTCGTGGTGAAACAATTTGCTATACCATCCAAAGCCCATCACTGGTCAGGTCTTTTGCAGATGGATGGCAAGTTTGCATGGTGGAGAACAGATCAGCTGTGAGCCACTCCCCTCATGGATCAAGGGCATTGGTGTTGCTGTCTAGCTCTGTCCTCAGTAAGCCAAATTGCCTAAGTGAGAGCACTTGGACAATCGATGCCATGCTAGCTTGGATACATAATGCTATGGCTGTCCAGGGGTGGCTAATTAACACAGGCACAATTTTGGTGCTGTACCAGTGCCAGCTGACTAGGCATCTAGGGGACTAGGCGAGGGCGTAGACACAGTAGCTGAGATACAACAGGTTTCGTTTTTTAGATAAGATGAGATAAGCCTTTATTAGTTCCACAATGGGGAAATTCCAGTTTCTAGCAAAACTGATGAAAGAGCAGTGGCAACTGGCAGAGCCATGAGCCATGGTCTCCTTTTGGGGGGCCAAGCGCCACCTCAGGCTATTGATAGAGGGGCTCCAGGTGTCCCCAGACAGTCCTGGTTGATCTGATCTTGAAAGTTCAGTGGAGTTTCCCTTGGTTAGCATTCAGATGGTAGACTGCCAGGGCATATCAGGTCTGTTCTGGATGATGCTTGTAGAAGTGCGCTGCACACAAGACTCAAAGCATCAGATGATGAATGTTGGTTATTACCTAATGACCTTATTTAACAAGCTAAAAAAGGTGAGTTTTCATCTAGCATCTGCCCACAGCTGGAAGGTTGTGGGTTCACACCCCAGTGGGGTCATAAGGAAACAAAGACCATATATAAAGAGTACTTTCCACCTTCTAACTTGGTGACCTAATGGACACAGAGCTTCCAGAGAACTGACATCCCACTGTGGGAACAAAATAAAGTCTTTCAGTCCCGGCTCCATGGTGAAGACCAGGCCTCCTTGCTCAAGCTGCCTGTAGCACCATGCACCCTGTTTGGGCCAGATGCTAGCTCGATGTTACAGCAGGCTCAGGAAACCTGTCGCTGTACTCAAGAAGTGTCAGGCAATCAGGGCCGCAGGGAGCGTACCCTGCCAATACTGCAGTGCGGGCCACCACAGCCACCTGCTTTGGCTCCAGATGACCATAGAGCCCATTTGGAGATCATACAGCTGGGCAGGGTTAAACAGAGACCCTTGGGTGGTTTCCACCATGACCTAGGGCTATTGCCTCCAGTTCCTGTGCCACCCTCCTCTGATGAGGTCATCTACCCTTTGGTGGTGACAGACCCTCACCACAGAGAGGTCCTGGAGGCAGAGCTCACCACCCTTCTGTCAAAGGGTGCTATTAGGGAGGTGACAAGAAATCAGCAGGATGGGTTCTACTCTCGCTATTTTCTCATACCCAAAAAGTATGGGAAACTAAGCTGATTCTGGATCTGAAAGGGCTCAACAAGTTTTTGAGGCTTCTGCAATGCAAGAGGCTGATGTTACCAAGATAGTGGGTACATCAGGCCATTCTCCAGGGTGATTGGTTTAAAGACAAGGCCACCATCGACCTGGAGGATGCATACTTTCAAATCCCAATATGGGAAGTACACAGACGTTACCTCAGGTTTGCCTTCAGTGGCAGGACGTTCACGTTTTGTGTTCTTCTATTTGGCATCACTAGCCCCATGTAAGGTGCATGGATGCTGTGTTGGGACCCCTACAAAGAGAAGGTCTTTGCATTCTCAACTGTTTGGACTGTTGGCTGATTTGTGGTCATTCAGAGGACCAGTGCAATAGAGATGTTGCCATGCTTCTGCGGCACTAGAGTATCTAGGCCTGGGGGTAGGTGCCAGAGCGGGCACCATCTCTAAGACACCAGAGAGACAGGCCACCCTCAAGACTGGCTTGTCCAGTTTTCAGTTGGGGTGCAGGCACGGAGGTGATATCTTCACCTACTGGGGTTGATGGCAGCCATGGTATGCATAGTTCTGCTGGTGCAGCTGAACATCCGGCCTATTCAGCACTGCCTCTGGAGCCTCGGACTTTGCCCACAGAGGAATCTGCAGACAAAGCACTGGTGAACGGGCAGACTCAAGGCAGTTCTCTGTTGGTAGGAGCAGCCAGCCAATGTAGAGAGGGGCACCAGCCTTGGCCCAGTTCTTCACTGCCAGGTGATGTCATCTGACGCCTTCCTGGTCAGCTGGAGTAGGCTGTCTGCAAGGGTAAAGGGGTCAACGGTCAGTGGCAGAGCCCCCGGCTGATGCAGCACATCAATGTCCTGGAGCTGCAGGCCATTAACCTAGCTCTGCAGCATTTTCTGCCAAGGATGAGGGACCTGTGATGTACTGGTGGAAACAGACAGCACAGTGGCAGCAGCCTACATAAACAGGCAGAGGGGCTTAGGCTCCTCTCGTCTTTGCAGACTGGCTAAAAAGCAGATAATGTGGGAGTGGTCAGAGCCAAAACTCAGGTCACTAAAGGTAATGCATGTGCCAAGCCAAGCCAACCTTGCAGCACATTGGCCCTCCCAGGGGAATGGCAGCTCCATCTAAAGTTGGTGGACGAGATCGAGAGTCGATTTGGCACAGCCATAGCAACCCTCTTTGCCTCAAGGGATATGGCACATTGTCCCCTCTTTTTTCTATAATGTCAGACAGTCCTCCCCTAGGCACAGATGCGATAGCACATCAGTAGCCCCAATGCCTCCTATATGCCTTCCCTCCCTTTACACTCCTCTACCCCCTCGTGCGAAGGGCTCAAGTGGAGGAGGTGAGCCTCATCCTGGTGGCTCCCAACTGGCCCCAGATGATATGGTTCTCAGTAATTGCATTGCTCCTTCAAGGACACACTTGGGAGCTCCCTGCCTGATGAAACCTTCTGTCACAGGCCTATGGGACCCTCTTCCACCCCTGTCCTCAGGGCCTCAAGCATTGTGCCTGGCCTCTGAGAAGGCACAGCTACTAGCCATGGGGTTGCCCCAGTCCGGCAACTGTACTGTACTCAGTTAGTACATTGCACGGAGCCCGGGTTTCCTCAACCAGAGTGGCATATTCATATCGTTGGGGAGTGCTCCAGGCATGGTGCAAGTAGAGACAGGTGGATCCCTTAAAATGCAGGGCCCAGGAGATTCTCCAGTTCCTGCAGGAGTTATTGGAGAATGAAAATCTCCCTCCACTTTGAGAGGTATCGTGGCGGCCATAGAAGTGGCCCAGATTGGCCCTCAGAAACTGGAGGAGGGTTGCGGCACCCTAATTACTCAGTTTCTCAAAGGGGCTCGCAGGAGTACTCCCTGTCAGAGGCGACCTGCATCCATGGGATTTGGAAGTGGTATTGACAGCCTTGGAGCATGAAGCATTTGAACCCCTAGAAACTGTAGTGCTAACATGGCTCACTTTTAAAACTGCATTTTTGTTGGCCATCATGTCAGCTAAATGAGTAGAGAAACTGCATCTTTTCAGTGCATGAGGAAGGCCTACATTGGCTGCCAGGGGATGCAGGAGCAGTGCTCTGGCCAAATCCTGCATTTCACCCTAAGGTGGTGTCTGAGCGCTATGCCAGCCAGTCTATCAAGCTGTGCCCTTTCCTCCCTCCTCGTGGAATTGTGGATAGGGCAAGTGGGCAGTCACTATTGTGTCCTTTCAGAGCCTTAAGGGTGTACCTTCTTCCGATCTGTGCCCACAGGGCAACAGACCGGCTGTTGTCTACTACAGGCCTAATTGCCAGGGGACACCTGTCATGAAGACAAGGCTACCCCACTGGATTGTGGAGGCTATTCAGCAGGCATACAAGATGGCAGGTAGGCCAGCCCAAGCAGAAGTGCATGCACACTCTGCACGGGGTCTCGCCAACTCATGGGCTCTGTGACGAGGCGCGTCTCTTTCAGAGATTTGTTCAGCAGCCTCATGGACATCAACCTTTATCAGGTTCTACTGTATGAACATAGCATCTCAGCAGCTTATTTTGGGAGCATGTGCTGGGATCAATACAGCAGGACAGGACATGAAAGAAGTAGTAAGCCTCCAGGGTCAAGGCCCCATGGGTAGCTTTGGCTGGAGTGATTCATTCCTTTCTTATTGCTTTTGATTACATGTGTAGCACACCATGTGAATTTCATATAAACTTATAACTTCCTGTAACCTGTATGTTTTGCTCTGACTATGAGTCAATACTGACATGTACAGTAGATGTGTTCAAGTCTACACTGTTATCTATCCTGAGGAACTTGGATCAGATTGGATGATGCACTGCTGAGCAGGAGTGACTTCCTGGGATGTGTAAAATGAGTGTATAATGAGGCACTGTCCAAATTGTATTCAGGTACTGATGAAATTGGTTTGGATCATTGTATAAAAGTAATGTATAGAAAATGCTACTTTCTATTCTCAGGAGCAATGCTGAGGTGATGACAAGAAATATGTGTTAATTGGAGAACTGTCATCAAACGTGTAAAGTTTGGTGCAAATTGGATCTACAAACCCCAGTCTCAGTGAAGTTTGGACATTCTAAAAAATGTAAATAAAAACAAAATACAATTATTTAAAGATCTTTTTCAACCTATATGTTATTGAATATACTACAATGACAAGCTATTTAATGTTCAAACTGACAAGCGTTATTGTTTTTTTGCAAATATTCCTTCATTTTTAATTTGATTCCTGCAACACATTCCAAAAAAGTTAGGACGGGCAACAAAAGACTGGGAAAGTTGAGGAATGCTCAAAAAACACCTTTTTGGAACATCCGACAGGTAACAGGTTAATTGAAAACAGGTGAATCTCATGATTGAGTATGAAAGGGGCATCCCAAAAAGCTCAGTCATTCACAGGCAAGGATGGGAAGGCTCACCACTTTGTGAACGACTGCATGGGCAAATTGTCCAACAGCTTAAGAACAATCTTCATCAATGTACATTTGCAAGGAATTTGTTGATATCATCATCTACAGTAAGTACATAATATCATCAAAAAATTCAGAGAATCAAGAGAAATTTCTACACATTAGCAACAAGGCCAAAAAACAACATTGAATGCCCGTGAATTTAAATCTCTCAGGCTTCATTGCATTAAAAGTTAACATCATTCTGTTAAGGATATTATCATGTGGACTTCGGAAAACTATTGTCAGTTAACAAAGTTTGTCGCTACTTCTACAAGTTGGAAGTTAAAACTGTACCATCCAAAGCCAAAGCCATATGTCAACAACAACGAGAAACTGAACCTGAGCTCATCTGAGATGGACTGATGCAAAGTGGAAGAGTGTGCTGTGGTCAGATGAGTCCACATTTCAAATTCTTTTTTGGAAATCATAGACATTGTATCATCTGGGCTAAACAGGAAAAGGACAATCCAGATTGTTATCAGCACAAAGTTCAAAAAACAATGCAGGTACTAGACTGGCCTGCCTGCAGTCCAGACCTGTCTCCCACTGAAAATGTGCAGTGCATTATGAAGTGCAAAATATGCCAATGGAGACCCTGGACTGCTGACCAACTGAAGTCATTCATGGAGCCAGAATGTGAATGAATTCCACCTACAAAGCTTCAACAATTAGTGTCCTCAGTTCCTAAATGCTTGTTGAGTGTTGTTAAAAGGAAAGGTGATGTAACACAGTGGTAAACATGACCCTGTCCCAGCTTTTATTGGAATGTGTTGCAGGCATCAAATTCAAAAAGAGTGAATATTTGAAATAATAAAGGTTTTTTTTTTCATTTTGAACATTTAAATATCTTGTCTTTTTTTTTTTTTTTGTCTTTCCGCTGCTCCCTTTTGAAGTTGCCACAACATATCATCAACTTATATCACGATGATCCGCATGTTGATTTGGCAAGGATTTTTTTTTTTTTTTTTTTTTTTTTACATCGGATGCCCTTCCTAACACAACCCTGCATATTTATCTGGGCTGGGACTGGCACAGGGAGTATACTGGCTTGTGCTCCCCCTTTGGCTAGGTAATCAACTTTCCTTCCTCCATTCTATTTTTGCTGAGCACCAAGCTACAAGGCAGGAAGTACCATTTTTATATGGTCTGTGGTATGACCTGGTCGGGGCTTGATCCCACAACCTGCCAGCCATGGGGCAGATGCTCTACCTCTAGGCCACCTCTCCAGTCATCTTGTCTTTGTAGTGTATTCAATTAAGTATATACTGAAAAGGATTTGCAAATCACTGTATTTTGTTTTATTTAAGTTTTACACAATGTTCTAACTTAACAATGTCCAACTGTCTTCTTTGGTAGAAGACACTAGACACACTGACATCACACCCTTTCATGAAGACATAAGCTTTTATTTACTTTTCAATTACAAATGGCTTAAGAGTATATTGACTGAGTTTGGTGTCGATGCGATTAAACCTGTAGGGGTAGTTTGCGCAAATGGTGAAAATTGAGCATTAAAATCAAAATGACTGAATTGCTGTTGGGTTTGTGATTTGGGTCCAAGAAACTTTTTGTATATCTTAGCAAGTTGCCCATGTGCATAGAGTTTCATTGATTGCAGTGGGTGTGGGTGAATTTCTGGAATCTTCTAGGGTGCCCAAAGAATATTTGCATGTAAATGTGTTCAGGGAGGGATTTTTATTAACTATGGTAAGTCTGGTGTAGATTCGATCACATATTTATGATTTTTACCAATTCAATTGTCATGAAATGGAATCTATATTCACTGTGATGCTATGAACACACCCTTCAGTGTTCAAAAGCAAGCATCATCAATTTTCTTAGGAGGGTTTTGGCCAAGTTTGAAGAGGTTGCAGTGAACAGTAAAAAGATGAAAACATGACAGTTTCTGTTCTTACTGGTGAGGGCCATCGCAATGACAGAGTACTGGCATGCTGAAGTGTTTAGGAAGGGACTGTCACCATGCCTGTGATGGAGTGCAGTTTGGATCTTTTATGTTTGAATTATAACAATTTCCTCTTTCATGGCAAAACACCAAAATTCAACAGGAAATGGAATCCACACCCACTGACAAAAACTTAAGCTTTTAATAACATTTGATCACAAATACCATAAGAGTATATCAACTGAGTGTGAGGTCAATATGATAAAAATAAAAAATAACTGTCAGATGAATTTGATTAAATGCAATGTGTGTAAACTGCCAGAATGGACCTTTCAATCCAAGATGGCCGACTTCCTGTTGGGTTTTGGGCTATGCATTCAAGAGACTTTTTTTGTTCACCCTTTTGAGCTCTAAATGTGTGTACCAAATGTCCGAATAGTGGGAAAAGAAGTAAGAGGGGTTGATGTTTTTGCATTCAGAAATAGCTTTACCCTATCAATGTTCCAAAAGTCCTAAATAAATTTATATGTGACTGCGCTATTCTGCTGTAATGGTTCCTGTTGTTTTGTTCATGCTGGCAATGTCAGTATGTTAAACGAATGTAGCAATATTTAGAGTAATTATAAGATACAAAGATTATTTAATTTATACCTAGAGGTGTATGTGGAAATGTAGGGTTTTACTTCGAGTCCACACACACATCAGAAAAACTCATTTTTGGGGTACCAGTCCAATTTGGACAATTTATTAATAAATAATATTTATAACTTCAATCAATCAGTCTCAAATATTCGTGAATTCTACTGGGTGACTTTAGAAACAAAATACAGAAAACAAAATCAACAGAGACTTCATATACTCTACAGTTTACAGTTTTAATGATCAGATTCAGATTAAATGTCATTACATTCAGCGGATTTGTTGGTAAAGTGAAATGATCAAGTATGAAGCATCACATTATCACATTCATTTTGTAACTGATTATTGAGCACCAGAGTGTAATCACATTTGTGGAACCATGGAAACTTTAGTATGAATCTGTAACTGTGATTGAAATGGAAGACTGAGTTAACATTAACAAAAATATGAAGAAAATGGGACACAATTTTATGAAGGAAATGACAAAAGCCAATTATATGGAAAAGCAATTCTGAGTAACTCTAAGAAAGTAAAAAAGGATTTAATGAAAAGAGTAATATCGTCACTTCCTTGTGGTAACGTATCGTCACTTCCTGTTTTGCTGTCTGCCTGTGTGGTTTGCTTTGTGGTTTGCTCTCTAGCCACTAGCTATGGCTACAAGCTCTCTTTCCTCTCCTCCTCTGGTGTGCTCTGTCTGTCAGATGTTTAGCTACACCTCTGCCTCTTTTAGCGATAACGGTAAATGTAATAAATGTTGTCTTTTTGAGGCGCTCGAGGCAAGGTTGTCTGATTTGGAATCCCGGCTCCGCTGCATTGAAACACCGTCTGCGCCAGTTAATCTTGACGGACGCCCATTAGCTGCAGCGGAGCTAGCTAGCTTAGGTCCCACTGTCAGCGGTCCCTCGGCTCTCCTCAGCAGCGAGGAGACTGGGTGGGTGACGGTGAGAAGGAAGCCTAGTCGCAAAGCCCCGGTACACCACCAACCTGTTCACGTTTCTAATCGTTTTTCCCCACTCAGCGACACACCTGCTGAGGAAAAAACTCTGATCATTGGCGACTCTGTAGTCAGAAACGTGAACCTAGAGACTCCAGCGGCCATAGTCAAATGCATTCCTGGGGCCAGAGCAGGCGACATCGAGTCAAATTTGAAAATGCTGGCTAAAAGTAACTGTAAATATTCCACAATTGTTATTCACGCCGGCATTAATGACATCCGTCTCCGGCAGTCGGAAGTCACGAAACTTAATGTAGAATCGGTGTGTGACTTTGCAAAAACGATGTCTGCCACTGTAGTATTCTCTGGGCCCTTCCCCAATCTGACCAGTGATGATATGTTTAGCCGCTCGTCATCCTTGAACCGCTGGCTGTCTGTGTGGTGGCCTAAAAATGACGTGGGCTACATTGACAATTGGAGCTCTTTTTGGGGAAAACCTGGTCTTATGAGACGAGACAGCATTCATCCCACTTTGGATGGTGCTTCTCATTTATCTAACAATCTGGCATCTTTTTTATCCAAATTTCCAAAACCATGACTACTCAGAGTTGGGACCAGGAAGCAGAGTCGCAGTCTTACACGCCTCTCTGCAGCTCCTCTTCATCCGCCACCCCTCAGCTTAGCCCCTGTCTTCCCCATCAGAGAATCGTTGTCTGCTCCCTCCAAAGTGAATAAAAATATAATGTATAAGCATCCCAAAGTGATAAAGCAAAATATTGGTAAAACTCAAATTAAACATAAAGCCTCTAAATTGAATGATTTGGCCTCCGTTCCTCCTCATAATTTAGAAATTAAATGTGGTTTATTAAATATTAGGTCTCTAACTCCCAAGTCTCTGTTAGTCCATGATTTGTTAATTGATCATCAGATTGATTTAATTTCCCTTACAGAGACTTGGTTAGGACAAGAGGATTATGTTGGTTTAAATGAATCAACTCCCTCTGGTTATTTAAACTGTCAAAATCCCAGAAGTTCTGGTCGTGGAGGAGGAGTAGCAACAATTTACCATTCCAAATTACTAGTTAATGTAAAGCAAAAAACATGTTATAATTCCTTTGAGGGCCTGGTCCTCAGTATTGGGCACTTTAGCAATTTTAGGTTAAACCCAATTTTATTTGCCATAGTTTATCGTCCCCCATCAACCTACTCAGAATTTTTATCCGAATTTGCTGATTTCTTAGCTGATTTAGTGCTGAAATCTGATAGAATAATTATAGTAGGGGACTTTAATATACATGTGGATGTAGATAGTGACTGCCTTAATGTGGCATTCAATTCAATATTAGATTCGATTGGGTTTTCTCAGAAAGTAGGAAATTCTACTCATTACCTCCACCATACATTGGACCTTGTTTTGACATATGGCATAGAAATAGAAAATCTTGTAGTGTCTCCTCATAACCCTGTACTGTCAGACCATTGTCTGTTAACCTTTGATTTTACTATTTCTGACTATTTGGCTCCTAAAGAAAAATATTATTACAGTAGATGCCTCTCAGATGATGCTGTTTCCAAATTTATGCAGATTGTTTCCTCTATGCCATGTGTCAACACAACGGCAATAAGCTATAGAAAGCTTGCTCCTTCTGTAATTGATAACATGGTGGATAGTGTTTCAGCTTCTCTGCATCAGACTCTAGACTTGGTGGCCCCCTTAAAAAAGAAAAAGTCTAATCAGAGATTTCTAACTCCTTGGTTCAACACAGAAACTCGTACCTTAAAACAGAAGACTCATCAATTAGAAAGAAAATGGCGCTCTACTAATTTAGATGAAATCTCTTTAGCTTGGAGAAATCATCTTTTAATTTATAAAAAATCTCTTAGAAAAGCTAGAACGAGTTATTACTCTGCATTAATAGAAGAGAACAACAATAATCCCAGGTTTCTTTTCAGTACTGTAGCCAGGTTGACAAAGAGTCAGGACTCTGTCAATCCTAGCATTCTCTTAGAGCTTACTAGTCAGGACTTTATGAACTTTTTCAATAATAAAATTTCATCCATCAGAGATAAAATCAATCAGATTCTTCCCACAGTTAACTTAAATACTGTAACTACTACAACTCCTTCTATTGATGTCTGTCTTGATGAGTTTACTCCAATCGACCTTTGTGAGTTAGACAAAATAGTTTCCTCATCCAATCCTTCAACTTGTCTTTTAGACCCTATTCCTACCAGGTTATTTAAAGAAGTCTTCCCACTTATTGGTAGCTTTATTCTTCATATAATCAATTCTTCATTAACTTTAGGCCATGTACCGCAGGCTTTTAAAACGGCTGTAATTAAACTCTTACTCAAAAAGCCAACGCTAGATCCAGGAGCTTTAGCTAACTATAGACCAATCTCTAATCTCCCTTTCATTTCAAAAATCTTAGAAAGAGTTGTTGCTACGCAATTATTTGACCACCTGCAGGGAAATGGTTTACTTGAAGAGTTTCAATCTGGGTTTAGAATCCATCATAGTACTGAAACAGCCTTAGCGAAGGTCGCTAACGACCTCCTCATTGCATCTGATAATGGACTAGTTTCTGTACTTGTCCTTTTAGACCTTAGTGCAGCTTTTGATACTATCGATCATAATATTCTACTTGATAGATTAGAACACTATGTTGGACTTAATGGAACTTCGTTGCAATGGTTTAGATCTTATTTATCTGATAGGTTCCAGTTTGTTCATGTAAATAATGAGTTTTCTTTCAACTCAAAGCTTAGTCATGGAGTTCCACAGGGATCTGTGCTAGGCCCTACTCTTTTTAGTTTATATATGCTTCCGTTAGGCAACATTATTAGAAAGCACTGTATACATTTTCATTGTTATGCAGATGACACACAATTATACCTGTCAATGAAGCCAGATGATAGTAATCAATTAGCCAAGTTAGAAGCCTGTCTTAAGGAAATCAAAGCTTGGATGACTTGTAATTTCCTGCTATTAAATTCAGATAAGACTGAAGTCATTCTTGTTGGTCCAAAAAACCTTAGAAATTCCTTTCCAAATCAAACTTTCAGTTTGGATGTGTTTACTCTTTCTCTTAATAGCTCTGTGAGGAACCTTGGAGTTATTTTTGATCAGGATTTGTCCTTCAATTCACATATTAAATTTGTTTCTAAGACTGCCTTCTATCATTTGCGTAATATTGCCAAGATTAGGAGCATCTTGTCTCAGAGTGATGCTGAGAAACTGATCCACGCTTTTGTTAGCTCGAGATTAGATTATTGTAATTCTTTATTATCAGGCTGTCCTAAAACATCTTTAAAAAGTCTTCAGCTGATCCAAAATGCTGCAGCAAGAGTTTTAACAGGTACTAGAAAGAGAGATCATATCTCTCCGGTTCTGGCCTCCCTTCATTGGCTTCCCATAGAGTTTAGAATTAAGTTTAAAATCCTTCTTCTTACTTACAAAGCTCTAAACAATCAGGCTCCTTTTTATTTAAAAGATCTGATACTACCGTATTATCCTAACAGAGCACTACGCTCCCAAAATGCAGGATTACTTGTAATACCTAGAATCTCCAAAAGTACAATGGGAGGCAGAGCCTTCAGTTATCAAGCTCCTCTCCTGTGGAATCAGCTGCCAATCTGGATTCGGGAGTCAGACTCGATCTCTGTTTTTAAGAATAGGGCTAAAACCTACCTTTTTGATATAGCCTACAATTAGGGAGGGATCATGTGTTTCTGAACCCTCCCTTAGTTATGCTGCTAATAGGTTTAGTCAGCCGGGGGACCCCCAGTAATGCACTGGGCCTCACTCCTTTCCTCACTCTCTATGAAATATTTTTTTTTGCTGGTCATTAACATCTGTTTGTTCTCTCCCATAGGTTGAGTCCCCATCGTGCTGTTTGCTCTCTACATGTCTGTTCTTTTCTTCTTCTCTATCCCCTCACCCCCCAGCCAGTCGCAGCAGATGACTGCCCCTCCCTGAGCCTGGTTCTGCTGGAGGTTTCTTCCTATTAAAAGGGAGTTTTTCCTCTCCACCGTCGCCAAGTGCTTGCTCACAGGGGATCGCCTGATTGCTGGGGTCTTTCTGCAACTGTGGGGGTTCCCCCCTACAGTTGATAGTGCTATGAGATGACTGTTGTTGTGAAATGGCGCTATATAAATAAAGTTGAATTGAATTGAATTGAATTGAATTAATATTAATTTCTCTTTTATTCTCTAGCTTCGATCAGAGTTATGAACTAGTTTCAAACCTGAGACAAATATGACATAGGGCGATAGCCATCGCATTATTCAGCAGATGAAACAAAGTAGTCGGTCTCACATGACATTGGTGTTGGGGTCTTCTTCAGCTGGATCTTTAGCTGAAGCTTTATTTGAGGTGATACCGGAGAATAGCTGCCCGCAGCTAATTCTTCCAAAGTCCAGCAGTCACAAGCTGAGATCGGCGAAAATGATGAAGCTGCTGGCTGTTTACGCAGTATGTCATGTGGGACAACACGAGAGGGTTTCTTTTCTTCAGTGCCCCCCCCCCCCCATGTCCGAATAAATTGGAGTTAATTCAAAAGTCTGATCCGAGTAAAAGAATTGGAGTGAAAAGATTAATAACAAAATTCAAGCTATGAAATCTGAGACCTTCAGATGTCGAGGGGGTTGGCAAAACAGCTTCTAGTGTGGGAAAAATAATCTGTCCCTTTTTAAAACACAGTGAGTTACGGAAAATCAATAGCAAAGTTTAGTAGAATAAAATAAGAAACGTCTGTGGACATGAAGTTTCACTCCGTATAACGAGAAGTTTTGAGCTCAAAGAAGAAAAATAAGTTCCCAGACGTTTAGAAAAAAGAGCATTAAGCCGGACACACACACACACACAGACTTTCACAAGACAACTCTGTCTCTCCCACTGGACGTTTCCCTTAAAACCAAGGAAGTTTTCGCCGGGAAAACTTGACTGACATGATAGGGAACCAATGGTCTTCCATCGTGGGAGGTTTGAATGAACTCTGGGCCAGTAAAAAAATTGTCCTTTGTCTGTAACTGACCAATAAAATGAAAGGGGCCTTTGTCCAACAGAGACTGGCTAGAGATTAACTGAGCCAGTCAGATGACTTGAGTACTTCTCCAACAGGATGAAACACATCTTAATAACACTGAAAATTCATTATATACTTAATATAAAATCTAAGCTGACTTCAGTGAACATGCACTTTATAAACTTGTACTTCTATAATTAACATGCATTAGAATAAGGTCTATTTAAGCATTTTCCAAACATGCAATCACATCTAAAATCAATGACTAATGAAATATTTCAAACCAGAATGATATGTCAGAGTCCCACTTGATTTTCCAGGGTGTCCTGAAAAAAGAAAATAATCTGATAATTGAGAGTTTTGTAACAAAGGAAGTCATTTCATTTGTTAACCTCAGTTCAGCTTGTAGAGTCAAAAGTGAACATATTCCAGAGTTGTCCACCAGGGGGTAATGTTGAGCTGTGGATAATTCCTAGTGAGTTGGAATGCAATTGAGGAGTCTAGGATATGTCTCAATGATTGTTAAAGCATAAAACTGTCTGATTGGGAGGAAGCTCCAGTTTATTTATGATGGCAAACTTTTATGGTTAATTAAGCTTGACAGCTCATGTGCATGATGCCACAGCACAGGAAGTAACCACACAAAGGGGCACGTTTGAAAGTTTATTAAATTGGAAAGGAGAAAGGAGATAAAGGAGAAACAAGGTAAGACGATGTGTCAAAACCTGTAACTTATACTTGTTTGTCAATATGCGGGCAGTATACCCAGATGAGCCAGTGTTGAATGCACAGAGAGAGCATCCTTAAGTATGCTGGCTGATGAGTGGGCGCAGGTGCGTCTTCTTCCTCAGGTGCTGTGATGAGTTGGTGAAGATGAGGCAGGATGGGAGGGCCGCACTCTTGCTGCCCATAACAGAGCCCCCCCTTCAAGGAGTGCACGGTGGCTGCACGGCTGCACGGTGGCTGCACGGTGGCGCAGTGGTTAGCACTGCGGCAGCACAGTTTACCCTTGGCCGGGGGATTGTGGGGATCGTGGGATCGTGGGTTCGATCCCAGCCCCCGACCAACAGTGATCTGTGTGGAGTTTGCATGTTCTCCCCGTGTTGCGTGGGTTTACTCCGGGATTTCTCCGGTTTCCTCCCACATGCCAAAGACATGCATGTTAGGTTAATTGGCTGTTCTAAATTGTCCCTAGATATCTGTTTCCTATAGGCCCTTAGAATAGAGGGTTAGTATTAATGAAAGCGCTTTGAGTGGTCTTTGTGACTAGAAAAGCGCTATATAAGTGCAGGTTAGTTAGTTAGTTAGTTAGAGTGCCTCCTGTTGGTCCAGAGAGCTTTTCCAGGTGAGCACGGTGGCAGGCCCGGAGCATTTCCTTGTCCAAGACCCGCGGCGTGGAAACCCAGGACTGTTCCTCCGGGCCATAGCCCTCCCAACCAACTGAATGCCGAAGGCCCCAGCCCCGATGGCAAACATCCAGCACACGGCGTACAGTGTAGGTGGGGTGGCCATTGATGATCCAGGGAGGAGGAGGTGGCTTCGGGGGGGGGGGGGACTGGCCGAGAGGGGCTTGATGTGAGCAATGTGAAACATCGGGTTCACCTGTAGGGTCGGCAGCAACTTAAGCTGAACCAACGAGTCATTAATTACCCGTGAGATGGTGTAAGGACCGAGGAAATGGGGGGACAGTTTCTTTGACTTAACATTAAGAGGGATCTGGCTGGCTGCCAGCCAGACCTGCTGCCCAATGACATACCTGCGGGTGGGGACCCGCTTCCTGTCTGCGGCAGCCCAGGTGCATTCTGTGGAGTGGGCGAGAGCAGCCCGAGTAAACCTCCACACACACCGGCAGCGTTGTGTATGGACCCCCACGGATGGAACCGCAACCTCCCTCTCAGCAATAGGAAGAAGCGGTGGCGTGTAACGCAGCGATGCCTTGAACGGGGTGAGTCCAGTAGCAGAGGAGATGGATGGGTTTACAGAATATTCCACCCAGGTCAGGTGTGTGCTCCATGATGAAGGGTTATCGGCTGCTACACAATGCAAGGCAGCCTCCAAGGACTGGTTGGTGCGCTCCGCCTGCCCGTTGCTCTGAGGATGATTACCAGACGAATGGCTCACTGTCATTCTCAGAGTGCAGCAAAAGGCCCTCCAGACCTGGGAAGTAAATTGAGGACCCAGGCCAGACATAATGTCCATAGGGATGCCGTGGATGAGGATGACATGATCCATGAGGAGGACTGCCATCTCCAAGGCAGAGGGGAGCTTCGGGAGGGCCTCCAGATGAGCAGCCTTGGAGAAGCAATCCACAATCAATAGGATGACCGTCTTGCCGTGGGAGGGGAAAGTCTGGTCACAAAATCCATGGCAATGTGGGACCACGGATGACCAGGAATGGGGAGAGGATGGAGGAGTCCAGATGGAGGGGAGGGGTCAGATTTTCCTCAAACGCAGGTCTGACAGGCTCTGACATACTTCAAGATGTCCCACCACAGCGTGGGCCACCAGAACGCTTGCCGGAAGAAGTCCACAGTTCGAGCGATGCCAGGATGGCACGCGAAGTGACTGGTGTGGGCCCACTGGATGACATCGCTGCAGAGGGCAGCCGGGACATACAGATGGTTCCAGGAGCACCCTACAGGCACAGGCTCCTAGGACTGGGCCTGGCAGACCCTCCACTCAATATCCCAAGTAAGGGCTCCAAGGATGCACAAAGGTGGTATGATGGTTTTTGGGGGAAGGTGGTGCTACCTCCCCAGAATCGAACTGGCATGATAGCATGTCTGGTTTGGTGTTCCGAGTGCCAGGCTGGTAAGTGATCGTAAAATTAAATTGCTGGAAAAATAGAGCCCAGCGAGCCTGCCTGGTGTTCAGTTGGTGGGCCGACCGCAAGGACTCGAGGTTCTTGTGGTTAGTCCACTCGACGATGGGGTGAATGGCCCCCTCTCTCCAGTGCCTCCACTCCTCCAATGCCAACTTAATGGCAAGTAGCTCTCTGTTCCCCATGTCATAATTTCTCTCAGCTGGCGTAAGCCAACAAAAGAAATATGCGCATGGGTGGAGCTTCTGATTGGCGGGCATGTGCTGCAACAGCACAGCGCCAACCCCCGAATCAGATGCATCCACCTCAAGGGCAAACTGGAGCTGCTTGTCGACCTAGGCCAAGATTGGTGTTTCTGTGAACAGGCGCTTTAATTTAACAAATGCCTGTTCAGCTGCCTTGGTCCAGCAAAAGGGGACCTTAACGGAGGTCAGCTGCGTCAAGGGCAGTGCCACCCCACTGTAGTTCCTGATGAACTTGCGATAAAAATTCACAAACCCGAGGAAGCGGTGAAGCTCCTTACGGAAGTGGAGAGTTGGCCAATCAAGCACTGCTCTTACCTTGGCTGGGTTGGTAATCAGTCTCCCTTCAGCCACTGTGAAGCCCAAGAAGGTGGTTGATGTTGTGGAGAACTCACACTTCTCAGTCTTGATGTAGAGCTGGTTCTCCAAGAGCCGTTGTAAAATGGCCCTGACATGGGCTTCATGTTCCTCTGGCAAGCGGGAGAAAATGAGAATATCATCCAAGTTGACAAATATGAATTGGTAGAGCATATTACGAAGGACGTTGTTTATTAACCACTGGAAGATGGTTGGGGTGTTAGTGAGCCGAGCCCAAAAGGCATCACTAAATATTCAAATTGCCCTTGGTGTGTTTTAAATGCCGTCTTCCATTTGCCACCCTTGCAAATGTGGACCAGATGGTATGTGTTCCTAAGGTCTAACTTGGTGAAAACCCTTGAGCACTGAAGGAGCTCGAACACTGAATTAATCAAAGGAAGAGGGTACTTGTCTTTGATGGTAATTGCACTGAGTTCCCAGTAGTCGATGCACAGGTGCAGCGAGCCATCCTTCTTTCCGATGAAGAAGAATCCGGATCCGAGTGGAGCCAAAGATGGCCAAATAAGGCCAGCGTTCAGGGATTCCTTTATGTATTTCTCCATCGCCTCCCTCTCCGGACCAGAAATACTATATAACTAACTGGACAGCAGCCTCGGCCCCGGGATGAGGTCTACAGCACAATCATAAGAGTGATGAGGTGGCAGCAACAATGCTTTTGATTTGCTAAAGACTTCTCCAAAATCACGATAAACCCAGGGAACGAGGCTGAGGTCCGGGGGCTCATCCAGGGAGAGTGAGATGGACAGAGATGGAGAACACTCCGCTGAATGCATACAATGAGCCATACAGAAAGGGCTCCAGGAAGAGATGGTGGAGCAATATTTGATTTATAATTATGATCAGGTATAAAGATTATTTTAATTTACATTAGTGTATCGGGACCTGAGATTTACTCCAGGTCCACACACACAGAAAAAGTTGATAGTAAACACTCGTTTGGGGGCACCAGCTCACCTCATTCTCGGTGAACTTTTTTTTTTTTTTCACTTTTTACCTGTTTAATCACTCAATAAATTAATTAATAATTAGTCTCAAAATATTAGTGAATTTGATACTGGGGCTTCGAAACCAGACTCAGAATGGAATAAATTCCCAACAACTTCTCTCATTTTACAGATTTATTTAAATGAAATGATGATTAAAGGACAATGAAATGATTTGCAAGCAGGTGAAATGACCAGCCTTAGCCATCACATTAAATTTGTAACTGAGGATAGAGTAACAATGTGACAACATTTGCAGAACCAGGGTGAAGCTGGTTATATATATGTATATATATATATATATATATATATATATACAGTATATATATATATATATATATATATATATATATATATATATATATATATATATATATATTATACACACACCTACATGTACTCAAAAATCTTAGGAGTTCAGATCAAAAGCAAAAGTACAAAAATTATTGCCGATATTTAAGGTAGAGGTTTAGGTTAAGCAATATTGTGGTAACTCAAGGAGGTTCAAATTGAATTGGTTTAGCTGCACTAAGCCATGATTCCACAGATGTCCGAATCATAGGGTGTTTGAGGCTTTTATTCAGAAAAAATAAGTGAACATAGGATGTTATCATTGTTCTTTGACTGGCAACAAGAAGTAAATTTTGAATTACTGCAAAAGAGATAAGATGACGTGAAAGCAAGCTCATTGCTAAAATGTTAACTGAAAAGCTAATGTTTTTAGCTACTTCTGGGAGTAACATAGACACCAGCTGTGTGTGAGCATAGTCAATCTTTAACACAAAGAGCAGAAATTTCAAGACCTTGTTGAGTTTGACTGAAGCTTCGGCGCAAGCATTCAAAACCGACACAGTATCTTGCAAGATTTTGGTAACGGTTTGTGGTTCAATTACCTGGCGTTTCGGTTTAGCAGTGTTGACCGAATTAACAGTGGACGTGCTAAGGCTAACCAGAGGCCCTAACGATGAGACTGGTATTGAGAATCCACCAAAGGATTGTTGACTTTTTGTGTTGACTCTGTCCAGTTCTGACTGGGTAACAGTAGGTGTGATTGCTAGGTAGATGGCTAAACTGAAAAACAGGAGGTTCACCATCCTGGCAAACAGATAAAAGTGACTGATTTTAATCTTAATCTTTTTGTTGATGTTTCTTTAGACACCTGAGTGGCAGATGAAAATTATTCTCATAGGTGGAACAATTTCTTTTAGAGATTGAACTCTAAACCTTAGATTGTTTTTCACCTTTAGTGGGATTTTTGATGTTGTCAGCTCAAGCTAATGGTGTTGCAAGTTTTGTCTATACTATTTGAGAGTAGTAACTTGATTGAAATTTATTAGATTTTACAGAGGGCTTTAAGATTAGTTTAAGGGATAATTTGGTTTTAATTTACCTTTTTTTTCTAGAAGTTTTGATGCAGTTAACTGATTGTTTGGAGAAATTTGACAGAGTATACCTGAGGCTAGTAGTTAGCTAACAGTTATTTCTCGGATGTAGGCCTGATTTTAATCTTATTTATGGACTTAATTTGACAGTGTTGTACCTGACAAGTCCCATAGGGTTTTGGTAAAGTTTACTCTGATTTGAATGAGCCCATTTGAAAATGGGGTCCTGGGTTTGGCACTTGAGTGGCCACAGTTTGTTGTTGACAACGTGTGGATTCATCCACTCGGGCAGGAATTTAGGAGTGATTTTCCTTACTGTAGATTGATTTGTTGTGTTTGAGGTACAAACGTGGGGTGGAAGACTTTGTCCCCCCTTTGAGGTTTCTCATGGGAGAGTCTTTGGTCGTTGTACGCTTTGTGCCATTTGGCAAATCGGTCCAAATGTTTTTGAAATGCGGCCTTGGGTGCATTGTACGTTGTTTTGATGCTTTTGTGTTCTGCAGCTGGAATATTACGGGCATTGGCAATCATCACCCCCATCTGGTTTCGAGGAACTTTGAGCGGTGGCGATGATGGTTCATCGGAAGTAGGAATACGAGTGCCATTATGTAGCTGCAGAGAAAGTTGTGTCACCGGAAATGTTTCAATTCCAGTATGTTCATGGAATTTGACGCGGGGAGCTCGTGTACAGTCGAGTCCAACCGGTGTTTGAAGGTTGTATGGACCACAGGGTCATGAGCTTGTGTCAATGTGCGTCTAGCATTTGCAAAAGTTGGGTCCACTGATGCATAACTTCAAGGTTGCTGAGGGTCTAGAGAGTTGGGTGATGTGGCTCTTGTGACCACGCAGGCTTCAGTGGTGGGTGGGTGGGTTTCAAAAGGTGACACCAACATTGAGTCAAAGGTATCAAGGGGGCCGTTTGGAGCTTTCTGCGTGGCCATTGAGTTCCCAAGGTCATTTGTTTCTTTGGTTTGACCTTGTGTTTGAAGGTGACTTTGGACTTCTTGAGGACAGTGCTCACCTTGGTCTTTGCGGTCACTTTCAATCAGTTTTGATTGTTCCAACAGTGCTAGTTGTGTGAGACGTAGGGTGTCCAAAGTGTTCAGAACAAAGCACTGTGATTCAGTTGTCCTTGGTAGGTCAATTGGGTGAGGGTGTTGCGTTTGAGCCCATAGTTTGAGATTCTTGAAATCAATCAGTGGCTCAAAATGGTTCAGTAGGTCTTTGCCAACAAGCAATGGAACGGAGTCAAGTTTGGACACATAGACCAGATGTGTCAAGGCCATGGGTCCAACAGAGATTTTTAGTAGTCATACACCCTACAGAGTTGTTTTAGTGAGCACATATGGTCACGTGGCTAATGGACAGGGTTTGCGCTCCTTCACGCACTCACGGTACCAGTTGTCCAATCCCAACTGCCTGATCTATGAGACCGTCGAGTCTCTGGGACAGGGTGAACTGCCAGATCATCATGGAGTTGAGCATTTAACCCATGGAGGAATGCACTGCACAAAGCAATTTCATTCCACCCTGAATCAACCACTACAACCTGGAACTCCACTGAGTACTCGGCTGCTGACCGATTGCTCTGGCGGAGCATCATCAGGTGGCTCATGACATTGCCCAGACTCTCGGTACGGCCAAACGCGCAAGAGAATGCGTCCACAAATTGATCAAATGTGTACCAACATCCCGCGGGGCTATCTAAAGTGGACCATCCCCACTCAAAGGCTCGGTCCTTGAGCAACAGTGTAAAGAACTGAATTTTGGTCATGTCCCCAGGGTACTCCTCCCCAACCTGCTCCAAGTACATACGGACTTGAATAAGAAAACCATTACATTTCCCCACCTCCCCCGCATATGGGGAAGGTGTGGGAACAGAGGTAGTATGGCGCACTGTAGTGCACGGAGCAGGCTGAGGGGGAGAGGCCGGAGGAGGCACTGTATACCAAAGCTTCATCATATTTGAAACCTGCTGTGTCAGCACAGCGAGCTGGTGCTCAGTTGCCGATAAGCAATCCAGAGCAGATAGCTCCTGTGGTGAGGCACCGGCTGAGCTACCGTCCTGGCTGGCTCCTTCTGTCATGGTTAATTAAGCTTGACAGCTCACATGCATGATGCCACAGCACAGGAAGTAATCACACAAAGGGGCACGTTTGAAAGTTTATTAAATTGCAAAAAAAAAAACAAGCGCACAGCTGAAGAAACAGTCACTCGCCAGAGGAATCACCCTGTGGAGAGAAGACGAGAGCTGTGAGTGGAGGAATGGAGTAAGGGGAAATGGGCGAGCCAAAATGCCACTTACTTGGGAATCCAGGGAGAACCGGCAGGGTCCCAGCGGGGAATAGACGAACCAGTAGGGTGTGGGTGAGATGAACTGATGGTGCCTGACCGGGTGGAGTAGGAAGCTGAAGGATAGTTAGATGTGGCAGGAGAGCATGCGCAGTCCTGGAGACACACCTGCACGGTGGCAGCAACCTGAGGAAAGAGGAGAAACAAGGTAAGACGACGTGTCAAAACCTGTAACTTATACTTGCATGTCAATACGCAGGCAGTATACCCAGACGAGCCAGCGTTGAATGCATGGAGAGAGCCTTCTTAAGTATGCTGGCTGATGAGGGGGTGCAGGTGCGTCTTCTACCTCAGGTGCCATGATGAGTTGGTGAAGATGAGGCAGGATGGGAGGGGCGCGCTCTCGCTGCCCATGACAGCAAACTACTCCGTTCCTTGCACAAGATGAGATCCTTATCGTGCCTTTTACCATGAAATGTGTTTCCAAACCAGTGGTCCTTAAGATGAAGTAAACAGTTCTGGATCAGACTTTTTTTTGAGTGAAACACTTTCTTCAAGGTGAAAAGTAATTTAAATTAGAGCCAAGGGGAATTATGCTACATATCCCCCTGTGTATCAATGGTGAGCTTCGGTCATCGTTGGTACACATCCTTGGCAGCTGATTTCAATTGGGGACTCTTGATCCAACTGCTGAGCTCATGGTTCTAATGTCCATAACCCCTAAGCTTGTAAACAGTATATTTTCCTAAGTATAGATCTTTGAATTTGGTTTACTGGAAAACTTCTCGGAATTTCCAAAAATAATTTGAATATGGACAAATATAAAATTGTAAAATTGTCTAAAATATACTAAAATACTGTATATGCCTGTAAAGACTAAAAAATTCTGTGTACTAAAGTACAAAAATAAAAAAGTATGTAGTTTTTACATACCTGAGGTAAATGTTTTGGTTTACCATAAAGCAGCTATTAAAATTATTCAAAAATAGTTTTAATGTGCTCAAAAAAATAGAGTGCAAACAATATAGATGTTTGTAAATAAGCTTGCATATACTCAAAAATTGTAGGAGTCAAGATCAAAAGAAAGATACAAAAAAATTGTTGCTCATATTTGAGGTAGAGGTTTAGGCTAAGCAATATTGTGGTAACTCAAGGAGGTTCAAATTGGATTGTTTTAGCTGGACTAAACCATGGTTCCACAGATGTCTGAGTCATACGGTGTTCAAGGCCTTTATTCTGGAAAACTGAGTGAACATGGAATGTCATCATTGTTCTTTGAATGGCAACGAGGAGTAAATATGTGACCACTGAAAATGGGGCAAGATGAAGTGAAAATAGCCTCATTGCTAAAGTGTTAACTGAAAAGCTAATGTTTCTAGGTACCTCTGGGAGTAACATAATAATTTTAATAATAGACACCAGCTGTGTGAGAGCATAGTCAACCTTTAACACAAAGAGCAAAAAGTTCAAGACCTTGTTGAGTTTGACTGAAGCTTTGGAGCAAATGTTCAAAACCAACACAGTATCTCACAAAGTTTTGGGAATGGTTTGTGGTTCAACTACCTGGCGTTTCGGTGTAGCGGTGTTGACCAAGTTAACAAAGGACATGCTAAAGCTAACCAGAGGCCCTAATGCTGAGGCTGTTACTGAGAATCCACCAAAGGATTGTTTACTTTTTGTATTGACTCTGCCCAGTTCTGACTGGATGAGAGTAGGTGTGATTGCTAGGTCGAGGGCTAAACTGAAAAACAGGAGCACCATCATCCTGGCAAACAAATAGGAGTGAGTGATTTTAATCTTAACCTTCTTGTTGGTTTTTCTTTAGACACCTGAGTGGCAGATGAAAGTTATTCTCAGAGGTGGAACAATTTCTTTTAGAGATTGAACTCTAAACCTTGGATAGTTTATCACTTTAGTGGGATTTTTGATGTTTTTAGCTCAAGCTAATGGTGTTGGATGTTTTGTGTATACTATTTGACAGTAGTAAGTTGATTGAAATTTATTAATTTTATAGATAGTTTTATGATTAGTTTAAAGGCGTCGGCCGGACGAAAATTGAATATCGCTAAATCATATCTTAAATTTTTATGTGAGACGAGCTAATTTGAACCGCACATGTTTTGGTGTCAACAAATGTCGCATAAGGTGACAATGCGCTCTTGAAGTACGCTGTCCTTGAGAGCTGTCTGACTCAGCCGAGCGATCAGCGGCTAAGATGGCCACTGACTGTGTGACATCATCACAGGGAGAGACACGCACACGCTCGGCGGACATTGTTTGTTGTTTACATTTTAAAATCGGCGAATACGGATATTTCTCGGAGTACTTGTGGATTACAAATAGATTATTTATTAAGATTAGGATTTCAGGAATTGAATTAATTATGGTTTGGCGTTGTGTTGTCTACGGGTGCGACGTTATACCAGTGGAGCATGCGGTGAGTGTTTTTGAATTTCCCGTCCTTGGGAAAATCAGAACGGCATGGGTGAAATTCGTTCAGAAAACGCGAAAAAATTGGAATGATGTCGGTAACTCACCCAACATGTGCAGTAGACATTTCGTTGACAGCGATTTCGAGAATAAGATGCAATTTGTGTCACGACTCGCCGCTCATCAGCGGCTTCAGCTGTGCGCACACCTGCGTAGTACAAATACAAAGATGCGAGCACTACATACGATCCCGCAGCTCCTGAGAGACTGCAACCTAACACAAAAAACAGTTTCACACAATGAAACAACAGTGCATGTATTATATATATATAAAAATTATTATCCCATTGATTTTCATCATTTTTGGTCACATATCTCACACCTACAATTTATTTATTTCAGGGACAAAGGGCTGTGAAAAAGTTGTTGATATGATCAACAAAACACGGGTCCTCAGGGATGTGCGAAAGCTGAGTCCAGGGCAGCAAACTTCAAATGTGGAGGCTTTCCACAGTCTGATTATTCATTTTGCACCAAAGAGTGTACACTTCTCATTCCTTGGAATGTTGACAAGGTGAGGAGATGCAATATGTGACCAAAAATATCAAATGCAATTATAATAACAGTGCCAATTACATAGAGTTTCTGCTGATAGACAGATCACTTATATGTCCAAAAATAAATCATTGTGATAATATTCTAATTACAGACTTTGTTTAGCTGCAATGCACTTTAATGAAAATGCAGGCCGCAAGCAGGCACAGAATCGTGATGGTGAGCCGGTCTTAATGAATGAATGAATGAATTTATTTCGGATAGTACAGTACAGGTTAAAAGAAACTGTATAATATAACAACAAGGTCAAATTAGACAAAGACTCCTCCTACTATACAATTCCACGTAAGTTATCCGAAATGGGTGATGGCTGAAGCCGCAGCTTATATTGCTTATATTGTCTTCATCATCAGGTACCCAAAATTCAAAAAAGGCGGATATACACTGCAAGCAAAGAAAGTTAATCCAACTTTCGGGGAGTATAAGAAATAATAGTATCATTTTCTAGGCTTGTATATGATATTTACAGTGGGTGGAGGGTTGGTCTTCATTCAACTTTCACATTTCATAGCTTTTATCAAATTATGTTAATTTGGGTCAAATTTGTATTTCATACTGTAGTCAAATGGATGTCTAATTTTTATTGAATATATTTTTTTTCAGAATATGTGGATGATCTGATGAATACTCTGTTCAACAAAACCTTGGTTGATCCAACCCACTTATGGGAGCAGTGGCACTATGTACAAGCCAGAGTTCCCACCACATTGAGTGCCGAATTGAACCCGAATTTTATACCATAAAATGGTAGAAAAATTATTCAAATGTATATGACATGCAACTTTGATGAATGCTGAAATATTAGAATTATAAAATTGACATGAACATTAATAAACTCAATATATGATTTTACAAAACTTTATTTAAATATCATTTTTCACAAATCTAATCTTGGTAGGCAAAATCCCTTGTAGTGATCTGATGGGAATGTTTCTCTGATGAGGCTCACAGCGCAGGCAGGCAATATCACCCTCACTTCTTCCTGAGCTGACGTCACTGCTGCCTGCCCCTATCGACAGATGGCGGTACTGCAGCATCACTAAGTGAAAGATGTGCTATTACCAAATAAAGTCATTTATGGAGGCTGGTGACACATATTAAATCACGGGAATGGCCAGAATGGAATATTTTCATACAATCAGTTTATTGGTTCAATAAAAAAATGTCACCTTCCGAGGACTTTAAGGGATAATTTGGTTTTAATTTACCCTTTTTCTTTTTGGAAGTTTTGATGCAGTTAACTGATTGGTTTGGAGAAATGCAACCGAGTGTACCTGAGGCTAATAGTTAGCTAACAGTTATTTCTCGGATGTAGGCCTGATTTTTATCTTATTTATGGACTTACTGTGACAGTGTTGTACCCGATAAGTCCCATGGGGTTTTGGTAAAGTTTACTCTGATTTTGATGAGCCCATTTGAAAATGGGGTCCTGGATTTGGTACTTAAGTGGCCAAAGTTTGTTGCTGACAACATGTGGATTCATCCACTCAGGCAGGAATTTAGAAGTGATTTTCCCTGTCTGTAGATTGAGTTGTTGTGTTTGTAGTACAAATGCGTAGTGGAAGACCTTGTCCCCCCTTTGAGGTTTGTCATGGGAGACTTTTTGGTCGTTACATGCTTTGTGTCATTTGGCAGATCAGTCCAAGTGTTTTTGAAATGTGGCCTTGGGAGCGTTGTACATCGTTTTGATGCTTCTGTGTTCTGCAGCTGGATGGTCATGGGCGTTGGCAGTCATCAACCCCCCTGGTTTCCAGGAACTACAAGTGGTGGCAATGATTGTTCATCAGAAGCATGAATACGAGTGCCATTGTGCAGCTGCAGAGAAGGCTGCGTCACGAAAAGTGTTTTCAGTTTAGTCCTATTAGAGAAATTCGACACGGGGAGCGCGTGTATGGTTGGATCCAACCGGTGTTTGATGGTTTTATGGACTATGGGGTCACAGGCTTGAGTAAATATGTGCCTAGTGTTAAGTAAAAGTTGGGACCACTGATGCATAACCTTGAGGTTGCGGATGATCTAGAGAGCCGGGTGATGATGCTCTTGTGACCACGCAGGCATCAGGGGCGGGTGGGTGGGATTCAGAAGGTGACACCAACGTTGAGTCAAAGGTATCAAGTGGGCCGAGTGGAGCTTTCTACTCGGCCAGTTAGTTCCCAAGGTCATTTGCTTCCTTGGCTTGATCTTGTGTTTGAAGGTGACCTTTGACTTCTTGAGGACAGTGTTTACCTTGGTTGTTGCAGTTGCTTTCAGTCGGTTTTGGTTGTTCCAACAGTGCTAGTTGTGTGATATTTGGGGTGTCCAAAGTGTCAAGAACCAAGCACTGTGATTCAATTGTCCTTGTTAGGTCTAATGGGTGAGGGTGTTGCGTTTGAGCCCATAGTTTGAGATTCTTAAAATTAATCAGTAGCTCAAAGTGGTTCAGAAGAGCTTTGCTGAAGAGCAATGGAATGGAGTCAAGTTTGGACACATAGGTAAGATGAGTCAAGATCATGGGGCCATTGGTGATTTTGTCTAATGACAAGCCCAACAGGGTTGTTTTTGTGAGCGCATATGGTCGAATGGCTAACGAACAAGGTTTCAGTTTTAAATCCTTGTGAGCACGGTTAGCAGCTACACGTAATTTGTCAAAAAGGTTGTGTGACATAAGAGTGATGTCAGTGGCGGTGTCTAAAAGAGCATCCTGACACATCACATCTTCAAAGGTCAGCGGAAGATAGAATTTTCGCGCCACACCCCTCTCATTTAAATGACACAAAAATTGGGGAACCAGTGGTTTCACACGGATTTTCAAAATGTTTTTAGAGGGGTGGTCTTTGATTTGTGGTTGGGCTGCCATAACAGCACTGGACTGCATTGGGTCCTTTGGCTGTTCTCCATTTGTAAGAGGGATTTTCTTTTTGCCTTTTCTTTGTGGTTTGGAGTGTTTGTTCTGAGTTGGCATAGCTGCGATAGCTAGGATGTCAGCAGTTTAATTTTCTTTGTTGTTTTGAATTTCCGCTTAGAGGTGCTTGACAACTTCTATAGCTTCTCTACTGAGAGTAGGAGTTTCTTTCTTCTTCCAAGATTTGTGATTGAGCTCTGCTTCTGATCTTATGTGATGAGGTGGAGGAGAACATTTGTCATGGTTATGCGTGTCCTCATATCGGTATCTGTCCTCTTGGGAGCCCATACTGTGTTCTCACGGCCTATCTGGTGGATATGGCCTATGACGGTAGTCTGGTTTTCGCAAAGTTGGTCCTAAGTCAGGTCCAGAGGACCTAGTTTTGTTTGGACGTTGATGAGGTCTGTTGGAAAAACATCTTGTTTTTTATGTACTCATGGCGTAGGAGATGGAGTAGGGCGAGAGGCTCCTTTCAATGCCAAAGTTTCAGACACAGTGCTGATAGCTAGCATGGTGGCAGGCTCAGCGTCCTTGTTGTGACTTTGTTGATGTTTTTGGAGCGCATAATGTGTGAACTCTCTCAGCTGACTTATTCAGCTTGACTTTGGGTTAGCTGTAACTCCAAGGTGGTGACTCACAGTGGGATGGAAGTTCTTGATGAAGAGGGTCTTGAAATTGTGGTTCTCTTCCATCCCTGGTGTATTTTGAGATCCAAAATATGCAAGAAGGAGTCACTGGTAGTAAGCCTGTGGAGGCTCTGAGCGACCCTGCTTCACTGCCAGGGCTGCCAATAGCCCTGATTATAGGCAGTTGTCGGAGAATTCCTTTTCGATGGCTTTGCAGAGTAGCATGTAGTCTGTCCTGATATCTGTCGGCTGTCTGTCTATAAATTTTGATCCCGACCTGTCAGATGTTAGTTTAATCAAATAGATGCGATCGTTGACCGTAGCATCAGGGTACTTGAGCAGGTAGTAATCAATGTCTTGTAGATAGACTTTGGTATAAGGTGAACCGGTAAGACCTGGATCAAATTTCGTACGATGTCACGGGATCTTGTCAAGGTTGCGGTCTGAAGGGGCACACGCACGCGGTCCACATGATCGTCTGTACTTGAAACAGGAATCGGGCAAGAGAGCATGGTGGAAGTAACAGTCTTTATGAGCTCCCTGTAGGAGCAGTTGACATTTGTTGTAGTCACACTTCATGTTTTCAAGTTGACCTAAAACTCTTCTGAGTTCCTTCTTTGTGTCCTGAAGGGCATCTTCAAGTTCACTGTTCTCTTGGCGAAGCAAGTCATTGTCATGCGTCAACCGTTGCTTTCCTGACTCTGCCTGGTCCAAATCTCATAACGCGTCATCAAGTTGAGCTTGAGAATTGACATTTTTATCTTCAGATTGGTCCAGGTTTTCCTTCAGTGATTTGTTCTTTTCCTGTAGAGAGAGGATTGTTGATTGTTGATTTTCTAGCTTGTTCTCAGCTTCTTTTAATCTTGCGACTAATGCTAGCGCAATCTTACCTAACACAATGGTGAGGTCCTTTCTTCCGGGTGGCTTTTCAGTGTAGTCATCCAAAAGTTCTTCAGTGAGTTGCTTCAGATCTTCGGGCTGTGTTTTCTTGACCTGTGTTGTGAAGCTAGATATTGTCATGGATGGCCCTCGCGAACCATCATAAGACGCCACAAGACACAGGTGAGTTTGCACGGTTTATTGGTGAACAGAAAAGGAACACAAAATAACGAGCCACGGTAGGCTAAAACATACTACACTACATACAGACGATCATAGGGCAATAAAGAAGCACACTTACAATCATAGCAGTAGAGTGGTCAGCGTACAAACAGAGGGATGCTCGCTCACGTCTGACAATGGGGAAGTTTTGACGAGACTGCCGCATCTTTTCGCTCCCAGCTGCCCGCTTAAGTGGAGAGCCGCTGATGAGACGAAATGCAGCTCAGCTGTCAAACCTGACAGCCGGAAGCCCCTCCTAGCACTGTCACAATAAAGGCTCAGGAAGCCAAAAGGGCGAGGACAGTGCATGGCTCGAGCGTGGACGAAATTGGCGCTCGAACCATAACAGATATAAAATCAGAAGTCCATCCTTCCAATTTTAATTGAAGGTTGTCCAGTTGGGTAAATTGGTCGGTTGTCTATTGACCCGCCATGTTTTATCATTTGTTGTTACTTAGCTTAAAAATCAACTTGTTGATTATAGCTAAATTTTTTAGTCAAGGGTTAACCTTGAATGTTATTTAATAACAGTGTTAGTTGTAGGCTCGTTTTTGGAACTTGTTCCAGCTTACAGGTTTGTAAGAAGGGAGGTAGAATTTTGAAATTATTTAGAAATGTGGAGATGTTTCATTTTATTTGTTTGTTGAAACTGTATTTTGATGTGTATTTCACAAAACCAAAAACAAATTGTGTGGATTGACTTCTTTACTTAAATTTTCAAAGTCTAGTATTGGAATTTTCATCGATAACTAGCTGTGGAATTTTTGTTGACTGTCACTTTAAGTAATGATTTTATTTACAAAAGGGAGCAACAAAAAACAGAAACGATCAAATGCTTTAGGGATTTAAGGTTATAAGTTTTCACTTTCTCTTAAAAGTTAATGTTGACTTTTGTTTTTATTTGTTAAAGCCTATTTTCATTTGAAGCTTTTGATGTTTAATATTTACAAATTAGGAAACACAGTTGAATTGTTTTGTGTATTTAGGTCAGCAAGGATTTCTTAGGATTAAAGCTAGTGGTGATTTGTTTGATTGTTATCTATCAAGTTTTTATTTACAGACGAATCAATGTTTTCACCTTTTGACTTTTCTCTTTTAAATCTTGGTGAAAGGTAATGAATTGGTTACTGTTTTTCTTTCCTGTGGAGAAAAACATGAACCAAGAATAGCACAATGATTTTTAATAACATCTAGGACATACTGTAAGTGTTAATTGATTAATATGGTTTCCTAATTTTGAAAAATTTTGATAAATATTCAGTGAATCACTAAATCATTTTACCAACATGCACAGGGTTAGCAGTGCTTTAAGGTCACTTTTGAATAAACATTGTCATTTATTTGAATCCTAAAGTTGAATGGCTTCCTGTGAAAGAAATTACACAATGTAGCATTAAAAACACACACACACACACACACACACACACACACACACACACACACACACATATATATATATATATATATATATATATATATACGTATATATATATCTTCAACAGTCTGCAATTGTTGCCTAAAATGAGTAAATATACACTACCATTCAAAAGTTTGGGGTCACTTAAAATTTCCTTATTTTTGAAAGAAAAGCACTTTTTTTTCAATGAAGATAACTTTAAACTAATCAGAAATACACTCTATACATTGCTAATGTGGTAAATGACTATTCTAGCTGCAAATGTCTGGTTTTTGGTGCAATATCTACATAGGTGTATAGAGGCCCATTTCCAGCAACTATCACTCCAGTGTTCTAATGGTACAATGTGTTTGCTCATTGCGTCAGAAGGCTAATGGATGATTAGAAATCCCTTGTGCAATCATGTTCGGTCTGCAATGCTGTAATTGCTGCAAATGGAGGATTCTTTAACGCAAGCAAAGTTTGAAGGAAAAAATTATTATTTCAAATACAAATCATTATTTCTAACCTTGTCAATGTCTTGACTATATTTTCTATTCATTTTACAACTCATGGTGGTAAATAAGTGTGACTTTTCATGGAAAACACAAAATAATTGTCTGGGTGACCCCAAACTTTTGAACGGTAGTGTATGCCTTTAATTTTAAAGATTAAAATGTGTGGTTAACATAAGTGATTAAATACACAGTGTATGCTTTTATACGCTTCTACTGTTTATATGCAGAAAAAAATTATTTCACCCCTAAGAATAAACCTTCAACAGCCAACAAGTTTCTTTTTTCGCTGCTCTTGGCATAGAAACTTTAATTTGGTTTTAAATTTAGGTTATTCTGAATAATATGAATTGCTTTGAAGTTAATATGGGAGGTTGATTTGGTTATAAATCGGCTTAATAGATTCACAGTTTGCTTTAATCTGGGTGTAAATCCATCAAAGGAATGTAACTCTTATAGTTGACCACAAGATGGAGGCGGTTCCTTCTGCACTGTACGAGGAGGAGACACAGTGATGTCTTTCGGAGGCGGCCTGTTGGTCTCAACTCTAAAATGGTGTCTAGGGTGACTTGCCCTAGCGGCTTTCAAAATGGCATCTGCACTGCTTAATCTGCACATGCGAAGTTCTTGTGCACGTAGCCGTTTCAGTCACACGCGACTGTGACCGCGCGTGTGTCCTGCAAATTCGGACACAGTCTTGACCACTAACCATGCCTTGTCTTTTTTCTTCAAAACTGGAGAATTTAATCCCCTAATTTGTTTTATTCATGCAAGAATAATCTTACAGCTTTAACTCCGGGTACAATTAAGCGCTGCTTTCTCAAAACAGTTTCCTCCCAGTAACTTTTATCAGGCTGCATGTGCAGCGTGACTTAAATTCGTCACTGAACACTTGAGGAAAAAATTGGTGAATTCAATTTTCCCCACCGGGATTTTCACTGGTGAATTGAATCATGAAAGATGAACTGGTTTTCTTCGTAGTTTCCACTGTCCAGGCCTTATTTTAATTAATTCAGTGTATGGCAATGCTTTTAATGATGAATGCTTTGAACAAAAACAGAAATGACTGATCAGGATGGGAAGCGGGCAAATCCCTCCTTCCCCTCAGGATCAGCTAGACCCAGAGACTGACTGCAGCTCCTGGGTGCAGGAGACACACACACAAAAACAAACTCCACCGTTTTGTTTTTTTAAAGGGAATAAGTTTGACCAAACCACACACAGCTTATGGCTTTACCCTTTGTGATTCTTGGTTTCATGGCCAGATAGCGCTGTGGAGTGTCTGTGTCACAGTTCTGTGACTGTCATGTGACGTTGTCATAAACCATAATAAATCTCCAGTTGTACTAAGCATTCCACCTCACAAGGTGGCAGACATGTATGCTTACTGCTCTTGCCTTGGAGGACTAATGGCCCCCAAATACCCCCCCCTAAAAAAAAAAAAAAAAAAAAAAAAACTCACTTATGGGACACCAGAGAAGAAGAGTTTGTAAACAAATGTTGATGTGTGGCATTGCAAGATGGAGGAGGCATTTGCTCCCAAATTTGCCAACTATGATTCTTAAAAGACATTATTTAGCTTATGAAGATAAATATCTACATTTTGTTATAACAGAGGGTGGGCGAAGCTGGTTGACGTTAACCTGCCATTGACCCCAGCACCATGTGACTGGACAGAACAATCACACTGGTTCCGTGTTGTCATATAAGATAGATTGTGGTGGAATAAAAGTGAAATTGAGGTGGGACTAATCATAACAGTTTCTGGATGTGGGAGAGAAAGCAAAAATGACCGGGAGAAGACAAAAATAATGACCAGGATGCTGCAAAAGGACAAAGCGAGCCGCCTTGCCAGCGATAAGTGACAATTGTCTTTGTTTGTTTACATTGTACTGATTTTCTGATTCATATACTTTGAAGATATAATAACAAGTTGCCCAAAACAAAAAACAGTGACAAAAAACAAAACCATTCTTTGTGTAAATATATCCAAAGTCCACTTTTGACTGAAAGTTATGTAATTCGATATGGCTGCCATTGCATTATACAAATTAGATGTGTAAATTTTCTCCTATCTCAAACTTTGTATCATATTCTACATCTTTCTAATTGACAGTAAGCCATTATCTCTTATCACTTTAAAGTTATAGCTTTGGAAATCTCTGACATCTGAACTGAATATTTTCTTGAAAAAACCTTGACCACTAGAGGGGCGCAATGGAGCACCACAGACAGTCATAAGGTTAATATTCTTTTTTGTGTCACATGGGGAACCATAAAATATGTAGCTATATTTAATTATAAGATACAAAGATTATTTAATTTATACCTAGAGGTGTATGTGGAAATGTAGAGTTTTACTTTGAGTCCACACACATACCGAAAAAACTCATTTTTGGGGCACCAGTCCAATTTGGACAATTTATTAATAAATAATATGTTTGTTATCCTCTGATCCAATTATTTTTGCATTTTTCCAGTCCATTATGTGGTTGTTTATCTTGCAGTTGTCTGATTTTAGATCAGAGGACAACAAATACAAATGCTGGATCAAAGAAGTAATTGAAATCATGAAGCAAGCCCAAAACACCATGAACCAAGATTATGGAACCTTCATGCTCTCGCACATCTGGGACTCTCTCCTCCAGAGACCATCACACAATGTGGGGGTGGGGGGGGCGTGACCAACCTGGCAGATCTGTCAGGTTGGTCATGCCTATGGAAAGGATGAAACAGCTGATGTGACACATCACAGACGTCAGATGACATTTGCTGAAAAAGAGTGCAGATGACAGCTGAAACATGTCAAAGATATGAGACATCTCTTTGCTTTGTCTAAATAGAACAAAAGCAGTTCAAACACTGGGTAAGAATGTGTATAAATGTTCGGTAGTGGTCAGAGAGGCTGTTGGCACGGATTGGCAGTCACATTTCCATCAGTCTGCCCCAGGGCAGCTGTGGCTACAGTAGTAGCTTACCACTACCAGTGTCATCTTTGGAGTGAATGAATAATGGACTCACTGTAAAGTGCCTTGGGTATCTTGAAAGGTGCTATATAAATGCAGTCAATTATTATTATTATTATTATTATTATTATTATTATTATTAAGAAGACAAAATGAACCTGTTTGCGATATTTTGCCGATATCTTCACATATGCAATCAATGGGAAGTGTGAAAATGCACACCTAGATGAACATGTAGCTAGAGTACAGAGAGAAAAAGAGACAGAAATGAGCTGGTGTCGTGTAAATAAGAAAAAATAACATAAGTGTGATGTTGTATTATTGTAGTTTTATTATGAAGTGCAGTGTAGTGGTGGTCACTTCTTCTTCCGCCACTGCACCGCCCTATTAATAACAGGGGCATCCATTTCTTGGCCTCTTTGCCGATGCCCCTGCCTGGTGGCTGTACTCTGTGTCCAGTAATAATAATAAAGCTGAGTTCACCTGTTCATCTGGCCTCATCCTTGAATAAGGTATTTATTCAGACATAACATTTTGGTGATGAGGACAAACTATGGAGGCATGTATTACACCACTTCGCCCCTTCCTGGAGCTCCCAGGCAAGCCGCCTGTGCCCTGGCCAAGATGGTTTGCTGCTTTCCAAAACTACATTGTCATGCTCGACCTGGGTGAGCTAAATAAGCTAAGAGCACATGCACTCCTTGTACATAATTTGGGAATTGAGGGCCAGCATATCATGCGTACACTCAGGGCTTCAGATTTGTATGAGGATGTAGTCAAGTTACTAGCATGCCATTTTCACACCCCAGACAGTGTGACCATCCGGAGCATTAGGTTCTAAAAACAACACCAGCGAGTTGGTGCGTCCGCAAGTTTGTTGCAGACCTGTGGCAGCTGACTAGTGAGTGTTATTTCGGGCCATTGGAGGAGGACATGGTACATGACCAGCCGGTGGAGCACACAACCAGCGCTGCTTTACAAGCTAGTCTACTCACTGTGCCAAATGACCTAACATTAGTCAGGGCTGTCAAGCTAGCTCTCCAAGTGGAGACTGCAGACAAGCTAGCTTTGGAGCTAAAGTGGCGCCAGTCACAACAGCAGCTAGAGCCTACCACTGCAGCATTAGTAGCGGACCCTGATAGTGAGGATAACTTGACCAACGACAATGCAGATATCAATGCTGTCAGCCGAAAACCCCTGTGCATGGATTGGGGGTCCGCGAAGCACCAATACAAAGCTAGGGAATGCCCGGCTAGAGGGAAGCTTTCTGGCAAGTGTGGATGCTTGAACCATAATGCTAGAGTGCGCCACGTATCTGAGCCGGAGAGCCCACGGAAGAAATCACTTCACCCGTCCCCGACAACTATCCACACAGTGTCCCAGAGCACCAACGGGTACGTGTTCTGCGCAGTGGAGCTAGACGATGTGGAGGTGCCGCTGCTGCTCAACACGGGGCCGGAGGGATCAATACTGAATTGGGCCATGGTGAAGACATTTTTTCCCTACTACAGGATAAAAGCTAACCTAGTGCCGCTTTATGGTTATGGAGGTCGCAGGCTGTGTACGGTTGAAACGGTGGAGTTAACGGTTCGGTACAAGTCTGCAACGGTGACTGATTTCACATTTCACGTGACGGCCCGAGGTGGCAACATCATGAGCTATGACTGTTTTTTTACGGACTGGTGTAGCGTGACCTTGAGTTCCAATTTATAAAATTATTGTTTGCTGAAGATTTTTTTTCAACTCAAAAGTCTGGCTTTTGAGACTGCTTCTCTCACCCAAGAAGTAGAGCTGCAACCCTATCCATCGGCCATAAAGTGGAAGTTAATTCCTTTCTCCAAGACTCATTGGCAAAGGAATGTTCTAATTGACAGTTTTATGATCGACATAGTCAGGACTTTGGAAGACAAGACTCTCCAGTAAACAACCTGTTTCACTGTGCCATCTGGTGGACAAATCAGGAATATTTAACTTTTTGCTTTGCAGTGGAATTTATGCCTTATGGACTATGAACTAACTCATATTCTTTCTCTTAAGACAGTATCTGCCAACAAAGACCTGATTGAACTCTGGGATGGACAATGGGTTTCAAATGCTTTTATTGATATGAATCAATTTGATATGATTGTGATATGTTCTGCTATTTTCAGCAAGAAATTAATGTTTGCATGCTTATTATCACAAGCTAATTACAGTAGATATAGATGCATTTTATGCTCCTTTATTGAGTAGAATATCTTAGTCACTAAAGTTAAAGGAATTTATGCTTTTTTTTCAGCAACATGTGTCTTAAAAGGGGGTCTCACTTCTCAGATCAAATGTCTGTTCCCCTCCTCATTCTTCAGCAGACCAAAGCTGCACTTTAACTGACCAATAGGGCTCAAAGCTTCATTGCATTTCCCTTTTTAGGTCGACTTTATGATCCTTGTTGGAAGAAGCTTAAATATAACTTGGCCACCTCAGGCCTCATGAAGTTTTGGGACCACCTGCAACACTAGAGAAAACTTAAGTTTTATTGCTCTTTGTTCAGAGTCTGCTTGAGTGTGGTTGGCCAAAGCTGTGAGCAACTTTCTCTGCTTCTCCAATTTTTCTCCTATCTTTTTAAAAAAGGGCCCAAAGCCTGTCATGCTCTATGTGAATCCTGTTTCTTTTCTTTAAAATTCATTTTTCATATTTTATTCTTTTTTTTCTTTAAATCATTGTGCAAGAAGATTTTGTTTAATTTTTTTTTTTTTTAAGCTTAAACCAACTCATTTAAACCACCAACATCGGAAGAAATGAGTTTGTGATGTAATTTGATTTTCTGATGAGACTTTGCACCGTAAACTAATTCCTTCTTCAATGCATCAGAGACGACCTCACCCTGCCTGCTGGAGACCAGCCTTTGTGATCCCGGGAGGAGGCCATAACAGTGGTAAGGAGTTTCCCCACAGACCCACGCTGGTCCAGTGAAACAGAATCCAGTGGACCCGCCTGCTACCCATTGGGACGCAAAGTTTCTGCGGCTGACGGTCTGTTATGTAACTTACACTTGTCTTCAGAATATTCCTGATATAAGTTCTTTGAACCTAATTTTATGCAAACACCCATCAGAATCTCAAAATGCGTGTTGTCTTTCATTAATCTACGTTTTGTTTTGTTTTTTTCAGAGTAAAACAAATTTTCTAATTTTTTTATAAAGTTAATTATCATTTTCTTCTAAAATTGCATCCAATTATGGCAACTAATGCTATTTTATGGTTTTCCAGTTTCCAGTATACTGACAAATTAAACTATGCTTCATGTGGTTCCACAAATGCTTGATTCGTAAGGAACTTAGTAACAGTCTATGATGTCCATGATACATGTAAATTCTCTGTTTTAAAGTTATGCAAATATGTTAACCTATTCTGACATTTCTTATTAAATCATTGAAAGACATATGGGAGTTATTGTTTGATTTCATGTCCCTCTTCTTGATCATCAGAGACAAGAACTCACACAAGGGTTTATTATGAGACTGATCAAATATTTTCAATAGGATTATTTCCTCTCAGGAGGGGAAAGCAGCTCCCTGTCCACACTGTGTATGGTGCGGATGGGACACTGTTGACTTTGACTGGAGATATTGTCAGGCGGTGGAAGGAATACTTTGAGGATCTCCTCAATCCCACTGATATGCCTTCCACAGAGGAAGCAGGGTTTGGGGACGAGGGGGATGACTTGCCTATCATAGGGGCTGAGGTCACCAAGGTGGTTAAAAATCTCCTTGGTGGCCGGGCCCCTGGGGTGGACGAGATTCGCCCTGAGTACATCAAGGCCCTGGATGTTGTTGGGCTGTCATGGTTGACATGCCTCTGCAACATTGCATGGAGGTCGGGGGCAGTGCCTTTCGCATGGCAAACCGGGGTCATGATTCCTCTCTTCAAAAAAGGGGACCGGAGGGTGTGCTCCAACTTTAGAGGGATCACACTCCTCAGCCTCCCTAGGAAGGTCTATGCCAAGGTACTGGAGAGGAGAGTCTGGCCGTTGGTCGAACCTCGGATTTAGGAGGAGCAATGTGGTTTTCATCCTGGCCGTGGCACATCAGACCAGCTCTTTACCCTCTCGAGAATTCTTGAGGGCTCGTGGGAGTTTGCCCAACCAGTTTACATGTTTTGTGGACTTGGAGAAGGCATTTGACCGCGTCCCTGATGGTTTTTTGTGGGGGGTGCTTCGGGAGTATGGGGTATCGGGCTTGTTGTTACGAGCTATTCGGTCTCTGTACGATCATTGTGAGAGTTTGGTTCATATCGCCAACACTCGGTCGGAGTCATTCCCAGTGAGAGTTGGACTCCACCAGGGCTGCCCTTTGTCATCGATCCTGTTCATAATTTTTATGGACAGGATTTCTAGGCACAGCCATGGAACAGATGGTGTCATGCTTGGTGACCACAAGATCTCATCTCTGTTGTTTGCAGATGATGTTGTCCTGTTGGCTTCATCCAGCAATGACCTACAGCTCTTGCTGGGACGGTTTGCCGCTGAGTGTGAAGCGGCTGGGATGAGAATCAGCACCTCCAAGTCCGAGTCCGTGGTCCTCAGCTGGAAAAAGGTGGATTGTCCTTTCTGGATTGGGGACAGGCTCCTGCCCCAAGTGGAGGAGTTTAAGTATCTTGGGGTCTTGTTCACGAGTGAGGGGAAAATGGAGCGAGAGATTGACAGACGGATTGGAGCAGCATCTGCAGTGATGCGGACGTTGTACCGGTCTGTTGTGGTGAAGAGGGAGCTTAGTTCTAAGGCAAAGCTGTCGATTTACCAGTCAGTCTACGTTCCTACTCTCACCTATGGTCACGAGCTTTGGGTAATGACCGAAAGAACAAGATCGCGGATACAAGCAGCTGAAATGAGCTTTCTCCGTAGGATTGCTGGACTCACCCTCAGAGATAGGGTGAGGAGCTCAGTCATCCGGGAGAGGCTCAGAGTAGAACTGCTGCTCTTCCACATTGAAAGGAGTCAGTTGAGGTGGTATGGGCATCTGATTAGGATGCCTCCTGGACGCCTCCCACTTGAGGTGTTTCAGGCACGTCCCACTGGAAGGAGACCCCTTGGGCAGACCCAGGATTCAGTGGAGAGACTATGTCTCCCAGCTGGTCTGGGAACACCTTGGTATCCTCTCTAAAGAGCTGGAGCAGGTGGCTGGGGAGAGGGAAGTCTGGGCTTCTCTGCTTGAACTGCTGCCTCCAAGACCCGGACCTCCGGAAAAGCAGTAGAAGATGGATGGATGGATGGATGGATGGATTATTAACTAAGGCTTAACTTACCAATTGCTAAATTCTTAAGCTTAAGTCTTAGTGCATAAGAATTTCCACATCTATAAAACGTGGATGGCGCCCTAACGAGGAATTGAGTGTGATGAAAGTAAATCTCCATTCCTACTCACATTCATATTTCCACTAATACGTGTACCAATATTAATTTACCTATAAAACCCTTTAATTTAACTACACTGGGTTTCGCCATTAAAGATGATGCTGGGGAAGAGTGGTCTAGTTGTGGCCAGTGGAAGCCTCCGGTTCAGGTGGTGGATGACGAAGTTGTGTGGGACAAAGAACTAAAGGACACCACGGGAGTCAAGCAAGACTAGCCTCACTCAGGTTTGGCGCATGAAGGTCTCAGTGCCAGCACTGGGGGAATGGTAGGAGGGGGTACTGAGCGTGGTGGTGGTGAGGCGCCTGCGTCGGCGAGTGACGCCAGTGTGCTATCCCCAGATTCATCCGGAGCTTGGCCACAGTGGGCCGGAGAATCTGCAGCTACGAGGGTGACAGCTGCAATGTCTTTAGAAGAGGTCGGGACCAGACCTACAGGCACGGAGAGACCACGTGTCAAACAGCACCATTTTAGGCTGAGCAGAACCCCTCTTAGAGTTATGGACTTGGTCCGGGCTGAAGGAGAGGAACGTCCACTGAGAATATGGGACAGACGACAGCCAGTGGAATACCTACGCATGGTGGCTAAGCTGGGCGCAGCTTACTTCCAGCTGTCTGACGGTTTGGTGAGACATGCCAATGAGCTGCGGTGTGTCCGGGAGGAGGCTTCTGGTGGTGGGGCTGGACAAGAGAGGTGGTCAATGGCGATGAGGAGAGGTGCTGTCATCCAAGAGGTCCGCCATGATCCTGAAGGGCTGCTGCTTCCAGGGGCACGTCTGCTGAGGGGCTGCCCTTGGCCCCCCTTAGCCGGTTCTACTCTTTTCTGCCGGAAGGACAGTAATGTACATTTATTAAAGAGTTCATGTGTTCTTATCAGTTAAATGTTATGGTCTTGGGTGTTTTATTTAGTTTAGGAACATGGCAATACTTTTGAGATGATTAATGGACTTTTCCTTATTTGTTTTACAGGTAGCAGAATAATCCACCTTGCCGTATGGGGCAGGATGGTCGTCCACCTGTCCTCCCTATTCTAAGTTTTATTGTGTGAATGTGATGGGCCATTTAGTGATTTCAGTTCTAGTATTCTTAGTGTGTGAGTCTGTTCCTAAATTGGTCTAATTGTATGGTCTGCATCATCATCATCATCATCATAGCAGTCTGTCGTGGACGACAATGACTGTTTCATTTAGGCCTGATCAGACTCCTCCACGCAGCTCTGTCCTTAGCCTTCCGCTGCCAGGATCTCCTGTCTATGTCCAACTTCTTCAAGTTTCTTTTTACAGTGTCTTTAAATCTAAGCCTTGGTCTACCCTGATTGTGTTTGCCCTCGCATAACTGTGAGTAGAGTAAATGCCGAGGGAGACGCTGGTGGTCCATCCTCTCAACATGTCCGAGTCATCTCAGGTTCATCTGTATTAGCATGTCCTCCACTGATGGTAGTCCAGCTCGTTTCAACACTTCTATGTTGGTTATCTTGTCTTTCCATGAGATGTTCATTATGGCTCGAAGGTGTCTCAACATGTACGCGTGGAGTTTCTTCACCTGCACTCTGTAGACAGTCCAAGTTTCAGTACCATACAATAGAGTAGCCAGTACTGTCGCTCTGGACACTTTGCATTTGACACAGATAGACACATGTCGATTGTTCCACAGTCTCTCCCTCAAGTTTCCAAACAGCGCTGGCTCTTCAATTCTGAGAGCTAGTTCATCCTCCAGCCTAGCATTCTCTGAAACAGTGCTAACTAGGTACTTGAAAGTCTTGCACTTGACTAGTGGCTCTGTACCAATGCTGATCTCTTCTGGTAGTGATGTTGACAATTGGAACTTTGGTGGTTGATAAAGGCACTCTGTCTTCTTGATGTTGATTTGGAGGCTGAATTGGCTAGCTGCTCTTGCAAATTTCTCCACTAAAGACTGAATATCTTCCATGCTGTGTGCAACTAGAGCACTGTCCTCAGCAAACAACATTTCTCTTACTACCTTTATCGATGTCTTGCTCTTGGCTTTAAACTATACCACATTGAACAAGTCTGCTTCTTTCCTTGTTTGAATGTATACTCCTTCTGAAGTGGTGAGCCACCGGAGTGGTGGCTCAGTTGGTAGAGCATCCGCCCCACACACAGGAGGCAGGGGTTCAAATCCCGGCCGGGTCATGCCAAAGACCATATAAAAGTGGAACTTCCTGCCATCCAGCTTGGTGCTCAGCAATAATGGAATGGAGGAGGGAAATCTGTGGCGGCGCCTAGCATGGCAGCGGCCCTCTGATTCTGCACTGGGGTGTGTGTGATTGACACTGTAGATAGGTAAAGCACAATCTCGTTCTACTGTACATGATTGGTTGTACAGTTGAATGACAATAAGGGTGAAAAAAAAAGTGTCTTTGAAGGCCACCTCAAGCATGGCTGCCAGATATAGCGAGAAGAGTGTAGGCGCCAGCACACACCCTTGTTTCACCCCATTGCCTACTGAAAAGTCTTTAGATACTGAACCACTCATTGCCACGTTTGCTTGCATACCTGCATGGAGTGCCTCGATCAGGCCAACAAACTTCTCTGTACAGCCATATTTCTTGACTACCTGCCAAAGTCCTTGTCGAGAAACAGTATTGAATGCTTTACTGAAGTCTATGAAGACTACATAAAGAGGCATGTTCTGTTCAATACACTTTTCTTGAACCTGTTTCATGCAGAAAATCATGTCCATTGTGCTTCTTCCACTTCTAAAGCTGCACTGGGTTTCTGGTAGTACATTCTGCAAGATGTGTTCATTGAGTCTGTTCAGTAGTACACGTGAGAGAATCTTGCTAGCAGTGACATACCTCGGTAATTTCCACAATCTTTCCTGTCAACTTTCTTGAACAAAGGCACAATACTTGCATCCTTCCAGTCTTGAGGAACTTTCTGGGCATCCCATATCTATTGGATGAGCTTGTGCAGGCAGTTGGTCAGCTGAACACCACCAAATTTCCACACTTCTGATTGAATTCCATCCCTTCCTGGAGCTTTAATATCCTGTGTTTTCCTGATAGCTGCCATTAGTTCATCAAAATTTGGTGGTTCATCCAGACTTGATACAGCTGGTCGCTGCACTAGAGCTTCTTTAGCCTCTTCAGTGAGATCTCCAGGGTTGTTTAGTAGTTGGTCAAAGTGATCTGCAAATCTATCCAGGATCTTGTCTTTCTCCTGCTAAACCATTTCACCATCCATAGCCTTTAGTTGGATCAGTCCTCTTGAAACTAGGATAGAGGCTCACAAAATGCTACCGCCCCCTAGTGGAGAGGAGAAGCCCCCCCCCATTCTTCCACCTGGCTACACTAAATTATTAAAAAGAAAGAAATGAAATGAGGAAGATGCTTCATGTCACATGAAACAGTACATGTGGCTGGCATACAGTCCCAAGATTCTGATGAACCTTGCCCCAGCCATCAGAAATGTGTTTCCTGCCATACTATGTGGGAAACGATCTATTGAGAGAGGTGTGGTCACCCTGCTGAGTGACCGTATCAATGCTGCATCCATGAACAAGGTGCAGAGACTGGTGCAGCAGGGCCATGATGAGTGTTATGTGGAGCAGCGGGACCTGTATCATACTCCTGTGCCAGGCCCACACAGCTGCATCTGCATCATCTTTTCCTTCTTGCCTTGAGAGAGAGCAGTCGCATTTTTCTTCCCTCCTCCCCTGCCTTCCTGATCTATTCCCAGCTTTTGCAATGTTGCGTTTTTGTCTGTGTTTAGTCACTCTTCTTCTGCTGAATCTTAATCTAAACGGAAATTATGGATTTGGAAGCGGCTTAAATGTGCTATTGTCACTATTTTTCAACAAGAATTGGGCCAAGGGGGAACCCAAGAATTGGAACCTACGAGAGACTCATGGACATTGGAATCCATGCGTCTATGGAAATATTATTGGCTATGATCTCAGGACTTCTATTTTTGGCTGTGGAGTTCCCTGATGCATCAGAAATTGAAGGAAGGTGAGAGAGCGGATCAAGCGGACCCAGCCAGCTCCTTCATCAAATTTGACCAGTTGGGGAGGGCACGAGTAGCGGCAAACGGTGAACTGAATGACAGTGATTCAGTGAAGGAATACATCTGAAGCCCTGTGCTCTCTATGGAAAAACAGTTTAAGCCTGCATATATAATGGAAGCACAGAATTACACGGGTGAGGACAAAATTCTACTCTCTGAGTGCACTGTGCTGATTTGATTTGATTTGACCTTGTTTGCCCCGTGTTTACATTCCTCCTGACTGAGATTAGCGGAAGAACCGGCTCTTATGTCTACCCATACAATCAACAATCAGTTGTTGTCGTCAGCGGATTGGACTCTCAAGGACAATGCCCATGTGCCTTCTGCAAGCAAGAGAGAGAGAGAGATAGACTCTGAACTCTGGACTTGTTTATAAGTCACATGATTATAACATCTATCCACTGCCAGGAGGCGCCCTCTGCTGCTCACTAACAACTGTTACATTTACACTACACAATGACATGCAAATATACACACACTGCTCTCCCTCCCTCTGCTGTGTGATTGTCCACTAAATGTCTGCTAAATATGCATTGAGGGTTTTTTTTTGCCTGCAATCAAAATTTCGCTTACCCATTAAGCGTCAATTTGATAAAACATGTTTTTTTCTCTCGCCTATTGTGTCATATCATTTCTTTTCTTTTTTCTTTTCTTCTTTATGACTGGCGCCTAGCGGCTGCCCCGGCCTTGGATGCGCTCTGTAGAGCGTGCCCAAATGCCAAGTCACGTTTCGTTACCTTGTATTCATACATGTGTAATGACAATAAAGTTGAATCTCAATCTCAATCTCAATCATCTCAGAGGGGCATCCTGTCCTTTGCGAAAGCTCCCGGTACTTACACCCCTCCCCCAGTCCCCCCTCCCATCTGCCCGTGTGCTGAGATGTGCCCACATGATCGTGGAGATGGAAAAGATGCCTGTGTACAGATCCTCCATCCTTAGTGTGACTGGAGAAATCCTCTGCATTGATGGTACAAAAGAGGTGTGTATAAAGTATGGCTTTGATCAGTATTCTGTTATGCTCATGAAGCTTAGTTCTTGATAATCAAGTAAAGTGGAATAACATTGTAATTCATAGAAATGACAAAAGACAGACAGAGTGTTAATAAACACTGTAAAATTAATGTTCTGCTTTGTGTTCTTTAGGTCCTCTAGAAGATGTATGGTGTGGCCAGGGAACCATGCAGTATGTCTCCAGTGTGCTGAAGGAGTGGGGCCAGTTCTTGATGACAGTGGTGGTGGCAGCTGAGTCTGAGGAGTGCTACAGATGTATGGCCAGTGGTCTGATTGCCCGGTTTCAATGTACTAAAGCTCCCACACCAAAAGTCATATATGCAGACAACAACTGTTGTTGGTAAATTAAATAACAATTTCATATAACCGATAATGAAATTAAGAATTCAACTGATCTATGAAGCAGTTAAAGCGAGGTAGTCGGATCCGGGAATTTTTTTTTTTTTTTTTTTGCGTGCATGGAAAGAAAATCCTATAGACACATATAGCGCGATTGTCTGCGAATGTGAATGACCTGTTCCACGAGCAAATGTATGTTTTTTGGTCCGTGGCTGTTTACATCAGCCAGGATACTTCGTGCGCCGATGGGTCGTAGGGATCCCGTATTTTACATCTGGAAAAAAACTGTGAAACGGGAACAGCAGGAAGAGCCATAGTATCGTTGTCTAATCGTTTTATAACACATTTCATAACTAATAATAGAAACATTTCCACAAAAAATGTGCTATGTTAACAACACAATTGCATTTTGCACACGGCTCACTCTCCCGCGGCGGCCCCGAGAAGTAAAGAAATGCAGGGACGCTTGAATTCTTTCGTCCCGAAAATATCATTTTTGAATATTAATTACAGCTAAACAGGAGGAGTTTCGATGCTGAAATTTCACATACCGTATTTTGGGGACTATAAGGCGTACCGGATTATAAGGCGCAATATCAATGAACAGTCTATTTGATGGTCTATTTTCATACATAAGGCGCATCGGATTATAAGGTGCATTAAAGCGAGTTAGTCGGAGCCGGGAAAAAAAAAAAATTTGCGTGCATGGAAAGAAAATCCTATCTATAGTCATTATAGACACATATAGCGCGATTGTCTGCGAGTGTGAATGACCTGTTCCATGAGCAGGCGGAACGTTTTTAGTCCGTGGCTGTTTACATCACCATATTGGCCAGGATACTCGCTCGGTTCTCGCTGGGTACTCGATACGGCTCGCTCTCCGGCGGCAGCCCTGATAAGTAAACTTATGTCGGGACGCTTGAATTCTTTCGTCCCAAAAATATTATTTTTGAATATTTAATTACAGCTAAACGGGAGCAGTTTCGATGATGAAATTTCACATACAAATCCTAATATACGTGTTCTATACACCATCGGCTTTTGGGTATCGACTAGCTAGCGAGGTAGTCGGATCTGGGAATTTTTTTTTTTTTTTGCGTGCATGGAAAGAAAATCCTATCTATAGTAATTTTAGACACATATAGCGCGATTGTCTGCGAGTGTGAATGACCTGTTTCACGAGCAAATGTACGTTTTTGGTCCGTGGCTGTTTACATCGCCATATTGGCCAGGATACTCGCTCGGTACTTGCTCGGTACCCGATAGGGCTCAGTCTCTGGTGGCAGCCCTGAGAAGTAAACAATGCAAACAAATGCCGGGACGCTTGAATTCTTTCGTCCCGAAAATATCATTTTTGAATATTAATTACAGCTAAACAGGAGCAGTTTTGATCCACAATCCATTGGCAGATAGTGGCGTAACTCACTAGCAATTTAACTTTGAACGACCTGTTGACACCAATATAGCGGTTGGAGTTCTTTGGTTAATCCACCCGGAATGATGGCAAGCTCCGAATTAATTTGCTTCACTTGGGTTTTGACAGTATCGGTGAGATGGGCGCGCATGGAGTGGCAGATCAATAGGGACGGAGATTTGTGGAAAAAGCCATCCGGCCATTATGTTGAAGCACATATTACTCCGAGAGGCTCCTGACTACCGTAATGCTCCGACAATCCATCAAGCGGTTCGGCTTCGTAGCTTGCCAAAGTCGTACTAAAACATTTTTGACAGATTTTTGAGCGCCATGTACCACATAAAATCGGTTTGAGGTCAGTAAGCACAACCAGAATTAATACATAAGGCGCACCAGATTATAAAGCGCACTGTCGATTTTTGAGAAAATTAAAGGATTTTAAGTGTGCCTTATAGTCCAAAAAATACAGTACAAATCCTAATATACGTGTTCTATACACCATCCGCTTTTGGGTATCCGACTACCTCGCTTTAACATTAAATAACTTTTTACAAGGAACACGTGCTTGTATAAAATGTTGATGTCATTTCAGTGACAGTGGTCCATCTTTCCTGGAGAAGCTGTTCAGTGACTGAGTGCAGGAGGGTACTGTGCTCAGACTGGACATCTGACACTGGCTGCACCGCTGGAATACTGTTGTGATCAAACACAGCCAAGTCAAGTATGGGGCATTCATGAGTGCCTTGTCAGGTGCAGTCCTGGCCTACAACAAGGATGACATAATGCTCCTAGTCCAGGCAGTCACGAGTGGCAACCAAGAGTTGTACGCCAAGTATTTGAATGATGAAATGATTGGCTTCCTCAAGCCTCACCAGGTCAGGACTTATGTCAGGCACATCACCCGTGGTGTTGAGGTAAGTGTCATATTAATCCATGTATGAATTTTTATTTTTATTTATTTATTTTTTATTTTTTTTAATTTTGTGTACTTTATTGATCCCCAGAGGGGAAATTCAGGGCATCCACCTAGCTGGATGAAGCAGCCATGGTACGGTGCCATCCATTCAACATTCACACATGCATTCACACCTAGGGCCACTTTAGAGTTTCCAATTAACCTAACCTGCATGTTTTTGGCCTGTGGGAGGAAACCAGAGTACCCGAGGTAAACCCACACAGACACGGGGAGAACATGCAAATGCCACACAGAAGGGTCACTGATGGTCAGGGGTGGAATCAATCCCATGACCTTCTTACTATACTGCCAGAGTGCTAACCACTGTGCCACCGAGCTGCCCAATTTCATGAATAAGAAGCATCTAATTGCTTATTTGTAAAAATAGACTTCACTGTACTGATCTGTGCTAGGCCCTACTCTTTTTAGTTTATATATGCTTCCGTTAGGCAACATTATTAGAAAGCATTGTATACATTTTCATTGTTATGCAAATGACACACAATTATACCTGTCAGTGAAGCCAGATGACAGTAATCAATTAGCCAAGTTAGAAGCCTGTCTTAAGGAAATCAAAGCTTGGATGACTTGTAATTTTCTGCTATTAAATTCAGATAAGACTGAAGTCATTCTTGTTGGCCCAAAAAACCTTAGAAATTCCTTTCCAAATCAAACTTTCAGTTTGGATGCGGTTACTCTTTCTCTTAATAGCTCTGTGAGGAACCTTGGAATTATTTTTGATCAGGATCTGTCCTTCAATTCACATATTAAATTTGTTTCTCAGACTGCCTTCTATCATTTGCGTAATATTGCCAAGATTAGGAGCATCTTGTCTCAGAGTGATGCTAAGAAACTGATCCACACTTTTGTTAGCTCGAGATTAGATTATTGTAATTCTTTATTATCAGGCTGTTGTAAAACATCCTTAAAAAGTCTTCAGCTGATCCAAAATGCTGCAGCAAGAGTTTTAACAGGTACTAGAAAGAGAGATCATATCTCTCCGGTTCTGGCCTCCCTTCATTGGCTTCCCATAGAGTTTAGAATTAAGTTTAAAATCCTTCTTCTTACTTACAAAGCTCTAAACAATCAAGCTCCTTTTTATTTAAAAGATCTGATACTGCCGTATTATCCTAACAGAGCACTACGCTCCCAAAATGCAGGATTACTTGTAATACCTAGAATCTCCAGAAGTACAATGGGAGGCAGAGCCTTCAGTTATCAAGCTCCTCTCCTGTGGAACCAGCTGCCAATCTGGATTCGGGAGTCAGACTCGATCTCTGTTTTTAAGAATAGGGCTAAAACCTACCTTTTTGATATAGCCTACAATTAGGGAGGGATCATGTGTTTCTGAACCCTCCCTTAGTTATGCTGCTAATAGGTTTATTCAGCCGGGGGACCTCCAGTAATGCTCTGGGCCTCACTCCTTTCCTCACTCTCAATGAAATATTTTTTTTTGCTGGTCATTAACATTTGTTTGTTCTCTCCAATAGGTTGAGTCCCCATCGTGCTGTTTGCTCTCTACATGTCTGTTCTTTTCTTCTTCTCTATCCCCTCACCCCCCAGCCAGTCGCAGCAGATGACTGCCCCTCCCTGAGCCTGGTTCTGCTGGAGGTTTCTTCCTGTTAAAAGGGAGTTTTCCCTCTCCACCGTCGCCAAGTGCTTGCTCACAGGGGATCGCCTGATTGCTGGGGTCTTTCTGCAACTGTGGGGGTTCCCCTTACAGTTGATAGTGCTATGAGATGACTGTTGTTGTGAAATGGCGCTATATAAATAAAGTTGAATTGAATTGAACTGAATTGAACTGAGGTGTCACACTTCAAGAGGAGATTTAAGTTTGAAAATAAATGTAAAATCATAAGGAGTAAGCATACATTCCATGTGATTGAATGTTGCAGGAGACAGCTTCAGTGATGGAGTCCATCACTGCTGAGTTCAAGCGACCAGCAGGCCTTGACATATGCAGGTGGGTTCATGTCTTTGTAGAAGTCACGTGTCATTGTAAAACCATCTAAACTAATGTGTCAATATTTGAATGGATGCTGGAATAAATAAGGAATTTGCAATTTGTTGTGTTTTACAGGATCCCCCTAGCATATAGCTGTACATGTCTGAAGGTAGTGGTGCTGAATGGTGTTCTGCTGAACAAGTACAAGTGCTTGCGAGGCAGTAATTCCTTGGAGGGGTTTCACGCACACCTGTACAATGCCATTCCTTCACAAAGATGTGGAATTATGCCATTCCAAGTAAGTAATAAAACAACACTTCAATATAGAAGACTTTCTATCAATAATGCATTATATTTCATACAGTAGCTTAACCCCTTGACGCCTGTTGTCGCGAATTCGCATCAAACCGCTTCCGCTCCAAATGCAACCAAAATACCGTCTGTATTCCTCCACTTCCGGTTGGAGCACTTCCAACACATACCTAGGAACCTTTTGCAAGCATTAGTTTCTCGTAGGAACGGTCAGAGACGGAGCACCATCCATTTCCTGATTGCTAGGGATAGGGTTAGGATTAGGTTTAGGGTTAGGGTTAGGGTTATAGTTTGGCAGTCATGAGAGTTGAAAATACTGAAAATAACTTTGTTGCATAAATAAAAGACTCTTCATACTTGAGATGGGAACAGGTGCTTTTTTACCATTTTTCTTACCATAGATGCCTGTTGTCGCTAATTTGCATCATACCTAAAATTATATCTATTTTATGTGCTATAGTCAAATTAACTTTCTCAACTTAATTTAGCATCTACTTGAAAGCAAAAACAAGTGAATTTTTTTTTTTCATAATTGGAAATAAATTCAGGCGTTAAGAATCAGAATCAGAATCAGAATCAGGTTTATTGCCATTGTTCATGTAGTACACAAACTAGGAATTTGTCTCGGTACAATGCTGCAACATTAAACATGATAAGATAAGAGAAATAAACTATACATGTAATAAAGTGTAGGATAAGATTAAGTGATACTGGTCAACAGTTAAAATATATATTAGCCAGCAGCAGATACTGTGGAGAACTATATACTGCAGTCGGTAATGCAGGAAGAAAACAGTGATGATTGACATGAGTCTGGTTGAGCTGCTGTACATGGTGCACGAGAGTCAATAAGTCACTTAGTGTTCAGCAGTCTAATGGCAGAGGGGAAGAAGCTGTTCATGTGACGGGAGGTTTTAGTCTGGATGGACCGAAGTCTTCTACCAGAGGGGAGGGGGGCAAACAGTACGTGACCAGGGTGTGAGGGATCGGCTATGATCCGGCCAGCACGCCTCCGGGTCCTGGAGATGTACAGATCCTGGAGAGATGGGAGCTTGCAGCCGATCACCTTCTCAGCAGTGCGCACGACGCGCTGCAGCCTTAGTCTGTCCCTGGCAGTGGCTCCTGTGTACCACACGGTTATGGAGGTGGTGAGGATGGACTCGATGATGGCTGTGTAGAACTGCACTAACATCTTGGTGGGTAGCTTGAGCTTCCTCAGCTGCCGCAGGAAGAACATCCTCTGCTGGGCTTTTTTGATGAGTGAGCTGATGGTCAGCTCCCATTTGAGGTCCCTGGTGATGGTAGTGCCTAGGAAGCGGAAGGAATCAGCAGTGGTGATGGGAGAGCCTGAGAGGGTGAGGGGGGGCAGAGGAGTAGTGACTTTCCTGAAGTCTACAATCATCTCCACTGTCTTCAGAGCGTTCAGCTGCAGGTTGTTATTGCTGCACCAGGACGCCAGCTGGGCCACCTCTCTCCTGTAGGCGGACTCGTCGCCGTTGGAGATGAGCCCGATGAGGGTGGTGTCGTCCGCAAACTTGATCAACTTGACAGACTGGTGGCTGGAGGTGCAGGAGTTGGTGTAAAGGGAGAAGAGTAGGGGGGAAAGTACACAGCCCTGGGGTGATCCAGTGCTGATGCTAGTATAGTCTGAGACAGTCTTTCCCAGCCGCACATGCTGCCTCCGGTCCGTCAGGAAGTCGATGATCCACCTGCAGAGGGAGTCAGGCACGTTGAGCAGGGACAGCTTGTCCCGGAGCAGAGCGGGGCGGATGGTGTTGAATGCGGAGCTGAAGTCCACAAACAGGATCCTGGCGTAGGTTCCCGGGGAGTCCAGGTGCTGCAGGATGGAGTGGAGGGCCAGGTTGACTGCATCGTCTACAGACCTGTTGGCTCGGTAGGCAAACTGCAGCGGGTCCAGGAGAGGGGTGGTGATGGACTTGAGGTGGGACAGGACCAGGCGCTCAAAGGACTTCATGACTACAGAGGTGAGCGCTACAGGTCTGTAGTCATTAAGTCCAGTGATCCGTGGCTTCTTGGGGACAGGGATGATGGTGGAGGATTTGAGGCAGGACGGCACGTGGCATAAGGGGTTAAGTATGTCATCTCTGCTATACAATAATACTTAAAATGTTCATGTGTTTCAGGTATATTTGACTGTGTTTGCTGTGCAGTGAAACAGCCGCATGGAATCACTCCGGGTTGCTGGTGGTCAGGGTTGGCAGACATCATGTATGGATGCACAGCAGATCCAGTGCATGAATCAGCAGACGGAGGTGCTGTTCGGCAAAGATCATGTCCTGGAGCCCATCTTGGCTGCCCCCATGCCCCATCCTGATGAATACAAGGACCCAGATGAGGAGGAGCTCCTTGGTGTGGAGTTTGCTGTGTGTCAGTCAACCAGCTTCACTGCAAGGGATTACTATGCCCAGAAAGGTAAAGTACGCTATCACACAATACAACAATACACATATATCTGAAGCAAGGATACCACTATACTTTTCATGCAATGACAGTCAATATGATATGAAGATAACTTTTGATGTTATTGTGAAACAAAGAAACCTTACATATTTTTTGCATGATATTTGTGTATGAATGAATCTCCAAGTGGTTTTTGTAACGCCCAGACTCATTTGTGATTGGTACAATACATCTTTGCGGTGGAGGAAGAGGAGTTGCCTGAACAAAGGGAAGAAGAGATGGCAGATAAAGTTGTCAACATGTCTGAAGACCCGAGGACCTAATTGACATCATCTGTAGGGAACGTGCTGTCCTCACACAAGCAGAACAGGTGGAGGAGGAGGTAGTCCTGCTCTGCAGGATGTGCTGATGACCCAGAGCCATCTGCATCTGCCAGGATTAGAGGAAGTGGAAGCATTGGCCTTGCTACTTCTAGAACTGGAAGACAACAGTGACCACCACCTAGTGCCAGCTGACCTGAGGCAGAAGACTGTTACAGCTGCCAGTTCTCTACAAGAGCACAACAAAACTGCTGCCAGCTTTGTCAAGAAGTATGAATCCAGGTGGGGATACACCCTGTTTGGCCAATGCCTTGGGGCCGACACACCTCAGAGCAGAGCAGCCCAGATGACAAAGTTTGGCTGGATGAGATACCCTCAGGCAGCACAGGTGACTAAGGAGAGTCGTCTGCTGTACCTCATCATTAAGATGCTGAAAACTCGGCCACCAGCCAGTTGCCTCTTCTCCCCCAGTAAAGTCACAACTGCAATAAAAAAAAAAAACAGTACAAAAGCATCATAGACCGAGTTAAGGACGATCCTATCATCTGCAGCCACTCCATTTCTCTGCCCAACCTAAACGCCAAATCTATTTCAACCTTCATCACAAGGGAAGAGAAAAAGGCCAACTACAGAGCTACAGTAATGCCCAATGTGAAACTCCACCACAGAGTGCTGTCAGATGAACCAATACCAGAAGCTTCTACTCTGCCAACATCCCTACCACCCCACATCGATCTTAGGTGCAGTACAAGGACCTTCACCATGTAGCTGAGAAAAGGCATGGTGAGAAGCCATTGTGTCTAAGCACTTCACTTCACAAGTACAGACACTTTATTACAATAAGTGAACAAGGGAGCAATTATGATATAGATAGTTTAACAAGCTTTAAGCAAAACAAACAATGTGTTTTAATTGTCATATATTTGATGTGTTATTATGGTACAGTCAACCCTGCATCCAACAACCACTCAAGGGAGCGAGGAAAAATAGTTGTTGACAGGAGTTGGTTGTCTGATAGAGGTGGTTGGATAGATAGGTTTGACTGTATCTCTTTTCTCTCCAGACTGTATTTTGTCACCCCCTCTAGTGTCTAAATTAATTGGCAAAATATGACTTCAAACTATTTACAAAATACATATTGATTTCTAAGAACATAATAAAGATTCTGTACACCACTTTTGTAGTGTGTGGACAGCTATCCAAAATACTACTTTTGTAGGGTGTGGAGAGCAAAGGGTTAACACATGTAAATCATATTGATAGTTATCATGGCATGTATGTTTTATATATGCAGGTTGGATGTGGAAAATCCAGAGCGAGTAAACTGTCATATTCAGCCTGAGCCTGCTGCGGCCACATACAACCCACCCAGAGTGTGGGCAGCTCCAGTACTCCTGGTATTTCCTGCACAGCCACAGGCCCCATCCATGCTGCTTCCCGCGACATCATGCAATCAGGGCAACACGTGCTGCATACCTGTAGCACCACCCCTGCACTGACATCCAAACCAAGCAAGCCACATAGATCCTTGAAGCCATGTGGGGTGTGCCACATTCCTCAGTGTGGTGGGCAGATAAGAAGTACACACTCTCCAAAGACAAAGCTGCTGGAAGCAGCCAGAAAATTTTTACCTATTGTCCGGTAACTAGGAAGTCAACCACTTCCGGTTTTGAAGGTGTTGTGTACACTAGTTTTGAACGCTAAAGTGTTGTAAATGAGGAACTACAAAGCGGAAAAACTAGAGTCCAACACCTGCAAGCAGACACACCTACTGTCTGGGTGTGTGGTATGCCAGCTCCACGGCCGAGAACAGGAAGGCTGTGCAGAGGGTCATCAACACCACACAAAAAATTATCGGCAGCCCTCTGCCCTCCCTGGAAGATATCTCCAGATCCTCCTGTCTCAGAAGGATCAAGGCCATCACAGGAGACCCCTCATATCCCGCACACCACCTGTTCGACCTGCTTCCCTCTGGGCGATGGTTCAGATCAATCAGGTCCCACACCTCCTGACTGACAAACAGTTTCTTCCCCTGGGCCATCCAAACTGCAAACAGTCAGAGGTCCCACCCCCTCCCTTTGAACACTCACATGCACAGAAGTGAGGACCTTTTATTATCACTATAACTCACCTGTCTTTGCACTCCTCACTTTCATGTACATTGACCCATCCGTGAAATCACTACTATGTATTTTTTCCATAATCCTTGGGCCATTTTACTCAATGGTGTGTTCAATTGTGTCTCTGCACTCTTATGTACATAGTTACATCTGTGATGCCACTACCATACCTGTGTAATATACCTACGGGCAATTTTTATTTTTATTTCAGTCGTGTGGTTAATCGTGTGTTCTGTAACTGTGTTTTATCTTATCCTTCTCTCTTACCTTATTGCACAGTAGCCTGGTGGAGCACCCACAATTTTGTTGTACTGTACTACTGTACAATAGTCATCCCTTTCCCATGCAAAAATGTACCATTCCAGCATTACAACATGTGCAAAAATGGACTACTGTGAAATTCAGGCTTAAAGATAGTGGCACATTAAAAATAGACAAAAAGCGATGGTGTTGTGGGAGCAGTATCATGTGAGGATGTGTTTCTACTGGGCTCCTGGCTAGGGTGAACTTTTAATGAATGTTTCAACATTTTTTGACCAATTTTAGATAAACTGGCTGAATATACACCAGACTAAAATGCTTAGGCACCAGAATTTTGACCTTATATCTTCCTGACTACTTTTCTGAAGGTGCCATGAGCAGGAATAAATCCGGTAAAGAGCAGGCCGCTAAAGCCTCCGGCTTAATTAAGGCCTCTGAGGGGGAACCGGCCGATCTGTCCAAGGTGATGGCCGCTATTGTGAACAGTGAAAGCAGGATATTGGCTCATATAGATTTAAAGATGAAAGATTTGGATGCAAAAATGGATTCTATCGCACAGGATATGGCAAGGCAAGATACCTGCTTAGGAGACCTGGAGGATGGCCTTAATACGTATTCGGATAAGACGGTTGGCATTGAAGGAGACGTTGGCCAGCTAAAATCAGAAGTTGCCGCACTGAGCCTGAAGTTGAAAGACCTGGAAGGGCGACAACGTCGGTGCAATATACGAATCACTGGTATAAAGGAAGGGCTGGAGAACAGTGAAGGCCAGAGGCCCACGGTGACCGTTGCTAGGAGCCTACAGGAGCTACTGAAACTTGACTTCACCCCGACGTTGGATCGGGTCCATCGCAGCCTACGCCCTTCACCTAAGGAGGGAGAACCCCCTAGGGTGATTGTGACAAAATTCCATTATCTTCAGGAGAGAGAGAGGAGGTCCTCCGTAAAGCATCACGTTTGGCTCTGCTTAACCTCCAAGGTAGGAGAATGAGCATTTTCCTGGACTATACGGCTGCCGTGACGAAGAAGAAAGCAGCCTTCTCTGAAGCCAAGCGGCTCCCTCAGGGCTGCCAGGGCGTCAAGTACGGGGTCCTCTTTCCGGCGGTTCTCCGCATTACTCTACCATTTGGGTTGGATAAACGCTTCGAGGACCCATCTGCAGCAGTGGATTATATCAGGGAAAACCTGCAGCCATAAAACATGACACCATGGAAATATTAAAGAAGAATGCAAAGTGTCCTTAGTGGTTTACGGACTCCAGCTGTTAACGGGCGCAGATGGCTAAAGGACAGTAACTGGTACGGTTCTCCAGATGGAACGGTAACTAACAAACAATTGATGATCTCACCTAGTAGTCTTTCCTATCTTTTATAACATGCCCCTCTATTGGTAATGCTGTTTAAAATTTCTTGCATCCAAGATATTGTCATATTTTTCTCAGTTTAAATAAGTTAATTTTGTGTTTATTTTATTTTTTCTAAAAAAAATGTTCTATATATACATGCCTCCCTTATTTCCCCCTTATTTTTTATTTTTTTTCACATGGTTTTAATTTTTTTTTTATTTGAATTTTTGAAATTTGAATTTTCTTTTTTTTAAGTTTCTTATAAGTACAGGATTTCTTATAAGTTGATTAATTCTCTCACTGTAGATTTGTTCCTTTTTTACTACTCCTCTTTTTGTTTTTTTTATGTTTTATGTTTTTATGTATATATATATTTTTATGTATATGTATATTTTTATGTATATATATATATATATATTGTATATATGTATATGTATTGTATATATGTATAATTATTTATTTTTTTTATTTTTTAATTTTATTTATTTGTTTTATTTTTTTTTGATGGGTGTAAGCATGACTGTGTGTGGCTAAAATGAATAAGATTACTTAGGTGACTGGACTAGTGATCTGCTGTTTCTACTTAGAGCGCAGAGGAGGGGAGGGAGGGGGAAGTAGAGAAAGGAAAAGGGGAAAAGAAAAGAAAAAAATTGAACTAAATAAAGACAAAGAATGAACAAAGAATGGATTAACTCCAAAGTGCTTCTGGATTGAGTTGTTTTCCCCTTGTCCCCCCCTTTTTTTAGACAATATCGCAGATAATTTAATTTCTATTTATATGGATGCTGAGAGAAACGCAATTTCATCTTGCCTGCACTACAGTTGTATGTACAGCAATATGACAATAAAGTTTGATTTGATTTGATTTGATTTGAATAACTTTACCCACCATCAGAGAGCTAGTCCTAAAATGTTAATCCAAGGGTTGAAATTTAAAATGTCCCATATTCTAAGTGCAGCATATTTTTTCTCCTGTTTTCCTATTATTCATATCTGTGGACTGTTTACCCCAGCCAAGGCCCGCTAGGAAATTTTTTTTTTCCTTTTTTCTATGTGCATTGACTGTGTCATACCAGCAAAGGGAAATGCGATTCTGAAGGATTTGTTGGGGTCTCAAGGCTTTATTATTTTTTTTTCTTGTTTGTTTGTAGACAGGACCACTTGCTTTTCTTTCTTTGTGTTTTGATAAAGGTTCCATGTCTGACACTCATACTCTAAGCTCTCTTCATTTCCTGAGTTGGAATGTGAAAGAAATTCATAATCCTGTGAAACGTAATAGGGTTCTGGGACACTTAAAATCTCTTGGTTCTGATATCATGTTTCTACAGGAAACGCACCTCCTATCAACTGAACATGTGAGACTAAAAAAAGCCTGGATTGGACAGATTTTTAGTTTGAGATATGAGAGCAGAGCATGGGGCACAGCCATTCTGATCAAGAAGGGTGTTCCATTTACTGACATATTATTCGGCCCAGGAAACACGCACGCAGGCTCAGGCAGATTTGAAAGCTTTATTTTTAACCAATGTAACGTGTATGGATGCGTGTATGAGGGATAAGAATGTATTGTGGGTGGAGGGTGCAGGTCAGGACAGAGCAGCACGCCATACAGCCAGGCAACCCTATGAGTGAGAAGAGAACAGGGGTTAGCTGGGCAAACCACACAGGAGAGTGACAAGGTTATGTGCTTACTTGCAGTAACTGTGGTGGCTGGCGTTGGCAGGATCTCAAGCCTGGAAGACAGCGTCCTGCTGTGCGTCCGAGAAGAAGCAGCATGGCAGAGGAGCGGTGAGGCGGAGGAGAGAGCGTCCGCCACCGGGGAATCCACCTGTGCACAGGGGAAGGCTGACAGGCAGGTAAGACAACAACTGACAGCTTACGTGTTGAGAAGAAGGTCAGCAGGCCTGGAGGAAAGGTAATCCGCTGAAGATTTGAGTACGCAGGGAGACAGGCGGCTCCAGGCCGAAGCTCAGGGCGAGGTGGAATAAGTAGCTGCGCACTAATGAGATGCAGGTGTGCGCGCAGCTGAGGTGGATGCCTGTGAGCGGCGAGTGGTGACAGTACTCCCCCCCCTACCAGCGCCTCCTGGCACTGGCTTACCTGGGTGCGTCCGGTGAAACTCCGCGATGAGGTCCTTATCCAACACCCACGAAGAGCACACCCAGGATCTCCACTCTGGTCCATAACCTTACCAATCCACCAGATATTGTAGCCCATGACCTCGGCGCCGAGAGTCCAAGATGGAAGTAACACCCCACGCCGGGTCACCGTCGATCATCCTAGGAGCGGGAGGCGACCTAGGAGGGGGGCAGAGTGAATTGGAAAGCACAGGTTTGATCTTAGACACGTGGAAGGTGGGACACACACGAAGGGAGGGGGGGAGGGCCAAACGCACAGCCACCGGGTTGACAATTATAGAAATCACAAAGGGGCCAAGAAACCACGGCACCAGCTTCCTCTTCTCAGCTTTGAGGTTGATATTCTGGGAGGAGAGCCAAACCCGTTGACCCACCTGGTAGTCAGGAGCTGGCCTCCTGTGGCGATTGGCGGTGGAACTGTTGCGCACCGCTGTGCGTAAAAGCGCATTCCTCGTTTTGGTCCACACACCCCGGCAGCGCCTCATGTGCGCCTGGACAGAAGGGACAGCCAACTCACCCTCCTGCTCGGGAAACAATGGGGGATCGTACCCCAAGGACGCTTCGAAGGGCGACACCCCAGTAGCAGAAGATCGTGCGGAGTTGTGGGCGTATTCCACCCAGGTTAGGTAGGAGCTCCAGGACGATGGACTGGAAGAGGTCACGCAGCGCAGGGCAGCCTCCAACTCCTGGTTCGTGCGCTCGCATTGCCCATTAGACTGGGGGTGGTGACCAGAGGAGAGACTAACCGTGGCCCCCAAAGCGTTGCAGAAGCACCTCCAAACCTGGGAGACAAACTGAGGGCCTCGGTCCGATATCACGTCCAGCGGGATCCCGTGCAGCCTGACGATATGTTGGACCAGGAGGCCAGCCATTTCACGTGCCGAAGGGAGACCCCGAAGAGGCACAAAATGGGCGGCCTTAGAAAACCGGTCCACAATCGTCAGGACCGTGTCATAGGTGTTAGAGACTGGGAGACTGGTGACGAAATCAAGGGCGATGTGTGACCAAGGCCTGCCCGGGACCGGCAGGGGCTGGAGTAGACCCGCAGGCGGAGAGTTCTGGGACTTGCCGGCAGCGCACTGGGGACAAGCCCGGACATAATTGGTGATGTCCTTCTGGAGACCTGGCCACCAGAACGAGCGTTACAGCAGACTCACCAGGCGGGTGATGCCAGGGTGACAGGCGAGCTTGGAGGTATGGGCCCAGTGAATCACCTCTCCTCGAACCGCTGAAGGAACGAAGAGCCTCCCCTCTGGCCCCCCACCAGGATCTGGCTCCGTCTCCTGCGCCCTTAGGATGTTGTCCTTGATGGACCAGGAAACCGCCCCCATGACGCACGAGCTGGGCAGGATGGTGTGTTCAGACTCCTCCGGATCCTCAGGGGTGAACTGCCTGGATAAGGCGTCGGGCAACCCATTCTTCGAGCCTGGATGGTACGTGATGGTAAATTGAAAGCAAGCAAAAAACAGAGACCAGCACGCCTGGCGGGCATTCAGGCACCGCGCTGACCTCAAATACTCAAGGTTCTTGTGGTCCGTCCAGACCACAAAAGACTGAGCTGCCCCCTCCAACCAGTGTCGCCACTCCTGCAGTGCGAGCTTGACAGCGAGGAGCTCCCTGTCGCTGACGTCATAGTTGCGCTCCGCCGCCGATAACCATCAGGAGAAGAAGGCGCAGGGCCGCTTGACTCCATCCACTGGCGAGCGCTGAGACAGCACCGCCCCCACCCCTGTGTCGGACGCGTCGACGTCCACTAGACACTGCAGCGTGGGATCGACCTGGGTCAGGACCTGGGAGAATGAGAACTCCGCCTGGAGAGTCTTGAAGGCGGTGGCCGCCTCCTCAGACCACTGGAAGGGCACTTTCGATGACGTGAGGCGGGTCAGGGGGGTGACAATAGTGCCGAAGTGGAGGATGAAGTGCCGGTAGAAGTTAGCAAACCCAATAAACTGCTGCACCTGCTTCCTGGAGGTGGGTGTGGGCCACTCGACCACCGCTTTGACCTTAGCGGGGTCGGGGAAAATCTGGTTGTGTGAGATAACGAACCCCAGGAAGGAGGTGGTCCGGGCGTAGAACTCGCACTTCTCCGCTTTGATGAACAAACGATTCTCCAGCAGCCGTCGCAGAACCCGCCTCACATGGACCTGGTGCTCCTCCCGTGACTTGGAGAAGATGAGTATGTCGTCCAGATGTACAAAAACAAAGACTCCCAGGAGATCCCGTAGAACGTCGTTTATGAGACGCTGGAAAACAGCAGGTTTGTTGGTGAGCCTGAACGGCATCACAAGATACTTGAAATGACCGCTGGGCGTCCTAAAGGCCGTCTTCCATTCGTCTCCCTCCCGGATCCGCACGAGATGGTAAGCGCTGTGGAGGTCTAGCTTCGTGAACCAGGTTGCCCCCTGGAGGGAGTGGAAGGCGGTGTCCATGAGCGGCAAGGTGTAGCGATCCTTGATGGTAATGTCGTTCAGTGCTCTGAAGTCGATGCAGGGACGCAGGAACCCATCCTTCTTAGACACGAAGAAGAAACCCGCGCCGAGCGGGGACGAGGAGGAGCGGATGATCCCAGCGCTGAGCGACTCCTTGATATAAGTGTCCATCGCCTCGCGTTCTGGTGCTGAGAGACTGTACAGGTGGCCAGATGGCAAGGGGGCCCCTGGACGGAGGTTGATTGCGCAGTCATATGGCCGGTGAGGGGGAAGGGACAAGGCTCTGGACTTACTAAACGCTACTCCCAAGTCGTGGAACTCCTGCGGCACCAGGGTGAGGTCTGGGGGCTCGAAGGCCGCTGGCGGCGGAGGGGAGGACGGAGCACAAGCCGCTGACTGGAGGCAGGTGCCCAGGCAGAAGGTGCTCCAAGAAAGGACACTGCCGGTTCTCCAATCCAGGACAGGGTTATGCAACCGCAGCCAAGGGTAACCCAGGATGATTCGGTCCGACGAGGAGGGCAAGACATATAGGGTCAGTTCCTCCCGGTGGTTGCCCGAGATGATGATGGCGACTGGCTTGGTGCAATGTGTCACTGTTCCCAGGAGCGAGCGAGAGAGAGTGACCAAGTTAAGGGGAGTTGACAGCGGTTGGCAGGGAATGCCCAAACGGGTTGCCAGGCTTTTAGAGATGAAACTCTGCTCTGCCCCAGAATCCACCAGTGCGTGCGTGAAATGCCCAGTGGAGTTGTGGCAGAATTGTATGGGCAGTATGCATGAGGATAGGGGATTTGACCAGTTAGAGTCCGTGAGGCCCCCTACAGTGACTCGCGGACCTCCCCGTTTGGCTTTACTGGGCACAGCTCCATGGGATGCTGGTCATCTCCGCAATACATGCAGAGACCCCGTTCCCGCCGGCATTGTCTCTCCGCAAGAGGGAGCCTAGTGCGCCCGATCGCCATGGCCTCTGGCTCATCGGCGGACTCCGGAGCCGGTAACGCCAGGGGGCGAGATTGAGAAGAGCGGGCGGAAGCTCTGCGCGAGCGGCTGACAGACTTCCGCTCCGTGGCCCGCTCACGCAGCCTATTGTCCAGGCTAATGGTGAGCGAAATCAGCTTGGAAAGCCGCCCTGGGAGATCCCGACTGGCTAGCTCATCCCTCAGACCGGAACTGAGGCTACGGAGGAAGATACTGCAGAGAGATGCCTCTCCCCAGCCCACCTCCTCCGCTGCAACCCGGAAGTCAACAGCGTGTTCTGCCGCCGACCGGCTTCCCTGATGGAGGCTAAGAAGCCGATCAGCGAGGACGCTGTCATGACGCGAGTGGTCAAAGACCTCTAAAAAGTCCCGCACGAACCGGTCATAAGAGAGGGTTGCGTAGTTGAGCTTTGTCATTACGGCGTAAGCCCAAGCTAACGCTCGCCCCTCTAGGAGATTAGCCATGTACCCGATTCGGCTATGGTCTGAGGGAAAATCCCCGGGAATGCGCAGGAACACCAACTCACACTGCAGGATAAACCCCCTCGCTCCACCGAGTTTCCCGTTGAAGCGAGCGGGGGTTGGAATGGGTGTGAGACGGGTTGGCGTTCCCGAGCTAGGCTGGCCAGCCGTGGGAGCGACCGGAGCCGAGGTGCCTTGAGGACCCGGGGGGAACGCTCGCTGGGGATCCAGGCGGTCTAACCGGTAGTAATTATGGTTAATTGATTAAAAATTACCTGTTGTTGGTGTGCTAACATATCCACCCGAGCCTCAAGGGTGGAAAAGCGGCGTGCGAGCCCGCTGTCCGCTGGGCCGATTTGCTGGAGCCGTACTGACATATTATTCGGCCCAGGAAACACGCACGCAGGCTCAGGCAGATTTGAAAGCTTTATTTTTAACCAATGTAAAGTGTATGGATGCGTGTGTGAGGGATAAGAATGTATTGTGGGTGGAGGGTGCAGGTCAGGACAGAGCAGCACGTCGTACAGCCAGGCAACCCTATGAGCGAGAAGAGAACAGGGGTTAGCTGGGCAAACCACACAGGAGAGTGACAAGGTTATGTGCTTACTTGCAGTAACTGTGGTGGCTGGCGTTGGCAGGATTCCAAGCCTGGGAGACAGCGTCCTGCTGTGCGTCCGAGAAGAAGCAGCGTGGCAGAGGAGCGGTGAGGCGGAGGAGAGAGCGTCCGCCGCCGGGGAATCCACCTGTGCACAGGGGAAGGCTGACAGGCAGGTAAGACAACAATTGACAGCTTACGTGTTGAGAAGAAGGTCAGCAGGCCTGGAGGAAAGGTAATCCGCTGAAGATTTGAGTACGCAGGGAGACAGGCGGCTCCAGGCCGAAGCTCAGGGCGAGGTGGAATAAGTAGCTGCGCACTAATGAGATGCAGGTGTGCGCGCAGCTGAGGTGGATGCCCTTGAGAGGCAAGTAGTGACATTTATCTCTTCATCAACCATCTCTGACCCTCGTGGAAGGTATGTAGTGGTCACGGGCAATATATTTGTTACACGAGTGGTTTTAGTGAATATCTATGGGCCAAACTGGGATGTTCCCTCTTTCTTCAGTAATTTTATAACAACCCTCCCTGATCTTAACGATTATCTACTGATACTGGGTGGAGACTTTAACTGTGTATTACACACTTTTTTAGATAGGTCCAATCCAAGACCCAACAGTAATATGTCAAGGGCAGGTAGGGTCATTCAGTCGTTTATGGACTCGTATGCTCTAGAATTGATTTTTTTTTTTTTTCTTTTAGATGGCAGAACCTCATCCATGGTTAAGAGGTGCCAATATAATGCTATTGTGATCTCTCATCATAGCCCAGTGCAATTAGATATGAGCTTCCCAGATTGCCCTAGACCCCAGCGCACCTGGCGGTTTGACCCTCTCCTGCTTTCTACGGACTCCTTCAAAAACTTCCTTTTACAGCAAATCGTAGATTTTATGAAGATCAACCAAACTCCTGATGCTCAATTATCTGTGATTTTGGGAAGCACTCAGAGCTTATCTCAGAGGCCAAATAATTTGATATACCACATATGAGAGAAAAAAAAACACAACGTATGATAGAACTATCTCAGAATATAGCAGAAACAGATCGCCTATATGCTGTTTCTCCTACCCCTGAATTATATAAATAAAAGTTACTTTTAAAAACAGAATTTGATCATATGTCTATTAAACATACAGAGCGATTGTTTTTCAAATCCAAACAGACTTTTTTACAAACATGGAGAGAAAGCGGGGAAATTATTGACGCACCAAATGAGACAATTTGTGGCTGCCAACACCATTTTTTAAAATCTGCACATCATTAGGAACAGAAACCACCAACCCAGGTGATATAAATGACCAATTTAAACAATTTTATATTAATCTCTATTCTCCTGAAATCTCCAGAGATTTTTCACATGTATCCAAATTTTTAGATGGTCTGATTATTCCAAAAATTATGCCAGAGGACCGCGTACAAATGGACAGAGAAATGTCGACAGCAGAAATATTACAAGTAATAAGATCTATGCAGAGTAATAAAGCCCCAGGCCCCGATGGCTTCTCTATTGAATTTTATAAAGAATTTGCGCTTAAGTTGGCTCCAAATCTTAAACAAGTATACACTGATATTTTCCACCAACAGAAATTACCCCAGACCATGACGCAGGCAATTGTATCGATTTTGCTTAAAAAAGATAAAGACCCTTAATATGCAGCTCAAATCGCCCGATAACTTTGTTAAATTGTGACTATAAAATTCTTACAAAAATTCTGGCCACTCGCATTGAGACAGTTATAGCATCAATTGTGAACAATGACCAAACTGGTTTTATACCCGGCCGGCAATCTTTTTATAACATGCGTCGTCTTCTGAATATACTGTATATACCACATACATCCGAAGAAACTGTTATGATCCGAGCGCCGATCTCGTCCGCGCTCGGGTCATACATCATCCCCTTCAGGCTTTGACAGCAGTGTTTCCCCTCTGGCTACCCGGGCTCTTATTGTGACAGCGCTCGGGGAAGCTTCCTGCTGTCAAAGCCGAACAGCTGTGTTGCTTTCAGGGCCCATTAGCGTCCGGCATAAAAGGCGGACTCTGAATGCGGCCCGATGCAGCAGTCTCTGTTAAACTCCCGTCAAGATTCCTCTTGATCTGACGCATCGGGCATCCCCCGGCTCAGACATGGTCTTTTCATCGTCTACTATTGTAAGTTACTCTGTTGTGATCCTGTTTTTGACATAGTGTGTTTTAGCCCATCGAGGCTCGTTCCTTTCCATTACTTTGTGTTATCCTCTGTTCCTTTGTCCTTTAATAAAACATCATTGCAAACTCACCGGTGACTTGTTGGCATCTTATGGTGGCTCGCGAGGGCCACCGTGACAGTAGACTGCTGCCAGGACACCTAAACAGAGGCGCCACACCGAGATGCCGTTCCCGGTGAGTTTTTGCATTGGACTTTGCTCTTTCCTGTCTGGGTACTGCATGCTGACAGCATGCCGTCGCGGAGGGTCCACGCTCGGAGCTAGAGCAACGAGCTGGCGGACGTCCTCGAATACGTCGATGAAATCCTCATCGCCGTCTCCCTCCACGACTTCCACAGCGACGTGCGCTGGTACCTGGACTGTGCTGAGGACGTGCTGAATCATCTTCCCCGCTTCGCCAACCACCCTGAAGTCAGCGCGAAGAGAGATGACATCGCCGCGCAGCGCGAGATAATCCGTGGGCTGGAGGGAAACCCCAGCAGGAAGCCAAAGGGGAGGGATCCTCACTCCTCACGTCTGGATCCCATTCCTGTCACCATTCCGGTCCAGGAGTTCGCACCGCCCAGGGGTGATCCCCACCGGAGAGTGTCATCATTCGGGAATCCCCTGGAGAAGCTACAACTCACAGCTGCTTCCATCCGGGACCGAGTGGCGGCAGCTTGTTCCGCTGTTCACCCCACACAAATAATTAAGCATGTGACGGTGGCAGTCAGACTGGTGGAGAGGTACCCCGAGTTGAGTGACTTCCCTGAGTACGCCAACCTTCTCGCCTCTGTCTCTGCACAGGAGCGGCAATTCCCGGACCTCACCTTCGCCTCGCCCCTGCAAGAAACCGTCGTCACACCCGCTCTAAGCCTCAGCATTAACCCCGTCCGGATCCAGTTCTGTGTCGCCGCAAGGTCTCAACCCCACAGTCAGCTGCTTCCTTGACGTCTCGCCAGGAGGGAATCCCCGCAGCCTCTCCCCCGGGTCATCTTCTCTTGCTGTCCCATCAGCGGTCCGTGTCCGGTTCTTCTCGGCTGCCGCCCCCTCCTCCTCGATGCCCTCCCCGGCTGCTGTGTGCGCCTGGAGTCCTGTTCCGGCGAGCCACGTCCCAGATCCATCACGAGCAGCTCCCCTTCGTCCTCCCAGGGGGCCCTCTGTCACCATCCGGCGGGGAAAGGGAGGAGCAACGTCCACTACAGCAGGCACCATCCTGCCTCCGGGAGACAGGCAAGTACAAGTTCACTTATCTCCTCATTATTGTGATTTGCCTTGTCTGACTCCTGGGGGTGGAGTTCGGGGTTCACAGTCCCCCGAGCTCCCACCACCTGCTGTAGCTTCTATTATTAAACCCGCTTCCTCTGTGTCTCCCTCCGCTGAGCGGTCCTCAATGCCAGGCCAACATCGCAGGATGAGGAGGAAGCCTGCAGTTCTGGAGAGCCTGGTTCCAGCCCCGCAGCCACGTCGTGGGCGGAGGAGGAGAGCGGACTGCAGCGTGGAGCCTGCGCCAATGACGAAGCGTCCCCAGGTCTCCACAGATGAGCGGTCCGGTCCAGCAGGTCAAGGGTCCCCGCCCACCACACCGTGTGGGTCGTCGGCGTGGCCGTCAGTGCCGGAGGGTCCTCAGGCTGCGGACACCATCATGCCAGCTGCGAAGCCCGACGTAGCTGAGTGGGAGCCAGAGGACGATCTCCTCCCGTCTGAGCCCGGATCGTCAATGTCCTGGATGGCGTCGGAACTTGAGATCAGGCAAGTGCTCTGTGTTGTCTTTCGCTTCTCCATTTTAGAGCATTTTTGCCTGTCTCTTGGGGGGGGGCGAGCCGGGTGCAGCCGTCCGCTACATCTGAGCCTGTCCCGCCAGGTTCTGGCACTACCGGTGATCCTGATCCCGGTTCTTTTCTCTCTCCTGAGCCTTCTCCCAGGGTCACCGGTGCGGTGCTGATTCTGGTCGCTGTGCCAGAGTCTTCGGGTTCAGGGTTGGAGGTCGGTTCTGGTGCGGCGCCGACCCAGTCAGGGTTCAACGCGGGTGCAGCCGTGACCCAATCGGGGTCCATCGTGGGTGCAGCTCCAGCTGAATCCAAGGTCGGTGAGGGAGCTGCTGATCCCGTGCCACCGGACACTGGACGGGCTCATCTTCATCCTCATCTTCATCTTCATCATCATCACCCTCATCTTCCCCCCAAGCCTTCTCCACCAGGTGCCGATTGGCTTCCTCACTTTAAGCCCGGCTCACCCTCGCTATTCCCCTCTGCAGGGAAGCCGTTGTCGTTCTCTCCCCTGTGGTCCTGGTGGCTAAGTGATGCGGATTTGCCGCCTGAAGGACTGCTGCGCCCATTTGGCACTCTGGGCCGGCCACCCGACCCACTGGACTGTCTGTTTGGTGACCTGGTCCGGCCACCAGAAATTCTGTGTTTCCGGGCATGGGATTGGGGTAGGCCGCCTGAACTGTCCTTTTTCCCCCTGTCTACGATATGGCCATTTGATACTGGGTGGCCCCCCGAACTATCAGCCTTCATGCCACAGAACCAGGACTGCCGTCATCCCGGGTTTTCATCTTCATTGTGTCTGTAATCTTTTGGAATATGCGGGGGGTCTTGTGTTTGTAATTGTGCATCTCACTCTTTCCTAGCCAGTGTTTTTGTTCGTTTTTTCCTCTGTCAAATGCCCATTCATTGTCTGTAATAGCTGGTGTATTTTTGCCTTTTGGATTTGGTATTCTCTGTTGTCGTACCCTGTAATTGTGTTTTTTTTTTCCAATCTGCCTTGATCGTGGTCTGTTTTTGTGAATTGACTGTTTGCTGTTATGTTGCTCTGCTATCATTCTGCCTTAGCTGCAATTTGTGCATGGGAGCGTCATCTTTTTTTTTTTCTCCCTCTGTCTGCCTACGCGCTCCTGTTGCCATGGTTTTTTTTGTCTTTTCTGGTCCGCTCCCCCTGGCCTGTTCCCCCTTCCGTCCACCCTGGGGGGGGAGGGGCTTGGGTGTCATTGGGAGTTCAGAGCCCGCCCTCGAGGGGGAGGTACCGTTATGATCCGAGCGCCGATCTCATCCGCGCTCAGGTCATACATCATCCCCTTCAGTCTTTGACAGCAGTGTTTCCCCTCTGGCTCCCCAGGCTCTTATTGTGAGAGTGCTCGGAGAAGCTTCCTGCTGTCAAAGCCGAACAGCTGTGCTGCATTCAGGGCCCATTAGCGTCCAGCATAAAAGGCGGACGCTGAATGCAGCCCGATGCAGCAGTCTCTGTTAAACTCCAGTCAAGATTCCTTTTGGTCTGACGCATCAGGCATCCCCCGGCTCAAACGTGGTCTTTTCATCATCTACTATTGTAAGTTACTTTGTTGTGATTCTGTTTTCGTCATAGTGTGTTTTAGCCCATCGAGGCTCGTTCCTTTCCATTACTTTGTGTTATCCTCTGTTCCTTTGTCTTTTAATAAAACATCATTGCAAACTCACCGGTGACTTGTTGGTGTCTTATGGTGGCCCGCGAGGGCCACCGTGACAGAAACAGAAATAATGATTTCGTTAGATGCCGAAAAGGCGTTTGATCATGTCGAGTGGCAATACTTATTCGTTGTTTTAGAAAGATTTGGTTTTGGTCCATCATTTCAAGCTTGGATCAGAATAATATATGATTCCCCTATGGCAGCAGTACAGACAAATACCACACTCTCTGATTATTTTGGGCTTTACAGGGGTTGCAGACAGGGCTGCAGCCTCTCTCCTTACCTATTTAACCTAACGATTGAACCGCTGGCCATAGCAATTAGAAAAGAAGACGGGGTGAGAGGCATTTCACGGGACAGTAAACTTCACAAGGTATCGCTGTATGCAGACGATCTACTAGTGTACATATCTAACCCAGAAGGAACCATACCAAAATTATTATGTATCTTAGATAATTTTGGTTATTTCTCAGGCTGTAAAATTAATTACTCTAAGAGTTTGTTATTCCCTATTAACGATGTAGATGATGATTACTCTGGATTTCTGTTTAAATTAGAAAAGAATATATTCACGTATCTAGGCATTAAGATTACTCGTTCAGTAGATGGATTATATAATCATAATTTTAGAAAATCAATTGAACGGACAGTGCAAGACATTAAAAAATGGTCGAACTTACCCATTTCATTAGCAGGCCGGATAAATATAGTGAAAATGACAATTCTGCCAAGATTTTTATATAATATTCCAAATGATCCCCATATTTATATCTAAAACAGCTTTCCAACAACTAGACCAGTTGATTTCATCATTCATTTGGAACAGTTCAAATCCTAGGATGAAAAGGAAGTACTTGGAGGTACCAAAGGAGGCAGGAGGTTTGGGCCTACCTAACTTTATTTTTTATTATTGGGCAGCAAACATGGTAAAATGTTTACATTGGATTGATACATATAAGAATAAGGAGGGCCTTAGTTGGGTTGAGATGGAGCTTCTGTCCAACCCGTTACCCATCTTATCCTCACCGTTGCCATATACTCATCGCATACAGGTATTGAATCCGATGGTTAGATCCTCTCTAAAAATATGGCTCCAGATCAGAAGGCACTTTAAGTTAGTTCAGGCTAGCACGCTCTGCCCAATAGCAAATAATCAGTTTTTTACACCCTCCGTGCTTGATGATGCTTTTCGCCTCTGGCGTAGACAGGGATTAGTTTTTTTAAAGGATTTATTCCTGGGAAACACTTTTTTCTTCTTTTAATATGCTTACAAAAGATTACGACATACCTAGATCCCACTTTTTCAGATATCTTCAAATTTGTAGTTTTGTAAAAAAAAAATGTTTCCCTCTTTTCCTTTGTTGACACCGACGGTGTCACCGAAGGTGATTTCCTTTCTACCACTAGAAAAACTTAGATATAATGTTTGCCTTGACATGGAGTTCTTTTATAGATTATATTGAGAGCTCTTTTTTTGTTGAAAATTATGTAATAAAATAAAAATAATAATAACAATAATTGTAATGAATGAATGAATTTATTTCGGATAATACAGTACAGGTTAAAAGAAACTGTATAATATAACAAAAAGGTCAAATTAGACAAAGACTCCTTCTACTAAACAATTCCACGTGAGTTATCCGAAATGGGTGATGGCTGAAGCCGCAGCTTATATTGCCCACTCATATTCCATCCAAGAATTCAAAGAAAAAAGAGTAAACAAGACAAGAGTGATTACAATTTAGAACAAAGCTAAGACAAAGTGTGACTGAGAGAAAAAAAAAAAAGAAAAGAAAACTAAGCTAAGCTAAGTTAAGTGGTTACTATTCAAGACAAATCTAAGACAGAATGTCACAGAGAGAGAGAAAAAAAAAAAAAAAAAACTAAGCTACAACACAACACAGGCTGGATATGTCAATCCTTATGTGAGTTTACATGTCGTCTTGTAAATATGTTTGGAGTATTTCTTCCTTTAGTTTTTGTTTAAATTGTCCAAGCGTTGTACATGATTTTAATTCAGGTCCATAATCGTTCCATAATCTGACTCCTTGCACTGAAATACAGTGTTGCTTGGTGGTTGTTCTCACTGTAGGCTTTTGAAATATACATGTTCCTCTGAAGTGATATCGTTTCTCCCTTGTTTGGAACAACTTTTGGATATTTGCGGGCAGTGATAAATTCTTCACTTTGAACATTATTATTGCGGTTTTAAAGTCAATCAGATCTTTCAACTTGAGAGTTTTTTGTTTAAGAAAAAGTGGGTTTGTTGGTTCCCTGTAAGCTGCTTTGTTTATTATTCTAATAGCTCTCTTTTGAAGCATAAAGAGTGGATATATGTTTGTTTTGTATGAATTTCCCCATACTTCATTACAATATGTCATGTATGGGAGTATTAATGAATGATACAAGGTGTATAGTGTGGGTTGATTCAGCAAATATTTCACTCTGTGTAATATTGCAATTGATTTGGAAACTTTACCTTTGATATAATTAATATGTGACTTCCAACACAGTTTGTTATCAATTATTACTCCAAGGAATTTAGTTTCAGATACCCTTTCAATCTCTACACCATTTACACTGAGTTTGGGTACTGGATTGTTGTGATGGTTGTTAAAGACTATAAATTTTGTCTTACTTAAATTGAGCGTTAATTTGTTTGAATCAAACCACAGTTTAAGCTTTCCTAATTCCTTCCCGAGTGTATCCAGAAGTTGTTCCAAATTGTTTCCACTGCATAGCAGATTAGTGTCATCGGCAAACAATATTAAGTCCATTTTTTCTGAGACTTTACATATATCGTTTATATACATATTGAATAATAATGGTCCCAAAACTGAACCCTGTGGGACTCCACAGGTGACCTTCAGCAACTCTGAGTTTTTGTTGCTAACACATACATACTGATATCTATTCTTTAAGTAACTACTTAACCAGGACAGTGCTACCCCTCTAATACCAGAATTTTGTAGTTTCTTTAATAATAAATCATGATCTACTGTATCAAATGCTTTTTTAAGATCTAGGAATACTCCAACTGAATACTCTTTATTTTCAATGGCTGTTGATATTTTTTCTGTAAATTCCATTAGGGCATATGCAATTGTCCTCTTGTGTCTGAACCCATATTGCTGCTCACATAATAAATCATTCTTCAGTATGAAGTTGTCACTTCTCTCATAGAATATTTTTTCAAGTATCTTGGAAAATTGCGGTAATAGTGAAATTGGTCTATAGTTTGAGAGTTCCCCTCTGTCGCCCGTCTTGTATATCGGAATTACTTTAGCTATTTTCATAATAATAATAATAACAATAATCAACAAATGTTTGGTTGGAAAATCATAAGGTGATTACAAATGTGTGTCGTCTGGGATAAGTTAAATCACAGCAGGGTGACCCTGTCTCCTTTTTTTTTCTTTTTTTTAAGCCTTGAGGAATTGAGAGGGAGGGGTTTTCTGTATATATGTAAGTTGGGTTTTTTTTGTATATGTTATAAAAAAAAGCAGTAAAAAATATTGTACACTAAAGGTAGATGGGAAAAAGTGAAAGTAAAATGGTCTTGTGCGGAACCACGAATATTTTTAGGGTGGATAGACGTTGTTAAAGAAATCTACACGATGGAAGGATTGACTTTCCCTTTACACTTGCCTATGGAAAAAAATGGATCTAGTACCTGAAACACACAAAAGAAAATTGTAAATTTTATTTCATATACAGTATATCTGCTTGTTTGTGATTTTCTTTTTTTTTTCTTTTTTTGTTGTTTTTTTTATGTGAAAAATGAAAATGCTAAATAAAAAGTCTCAAAAAAATAGACTAAAAGTGACCAAAAAACACCTTCAAGAGCCCCCATCAAAATGAATTTTAAACAAGAAAGGTAACATTTGTGAGCAAATGCAAGTTTTTTACCTCCCTAGATTGTTTATTATGCAAGAATAGTAAAATTCCCTCGTTAATTAAGTGAATTAGGTCCTTTTTTGCACAAGTATCTGAAACTGTTTGTCTCCACCTAAGCTACCTGCATATCAAAAGTCACATGCCCATCATTTAACACAGAGGAACAGTAAAATGTCCTTGTTGATTATGCAATTTAGCCCTAATGATTACAAATGATTACATTTGTATGATTAGTGTCTGAAAATGTTTGTCTCCAGCTAACCTACCTACACACCAAAATCACATGCCCATCATGTAATACAATTGAATTGTAAAATGTCCGTATTAATTATGCATTGGAACTCAGCTATGTGACTGTTGTCTTTGTGTGAAAGTATATGGAATCCTGAAATATTGAATAATTGTCTTTTGTATATATATATATATATATATATATATATATATATATATATACTGTATATATATATATATATATATATATATATATATATATTTATTTATTTATTTGTGTGTGAGTTTATTGGAATCCAGATGGTAACAACATTTATTATGTTGTTTTTATGCATAGTGTGAGATATGCTGAAGTGAAAAAGTTTCTTCATTTTTCATCAGAATTGTAAATAATGTAACAAAATGTGGAGTTCATCTATTGCTAACTCAAACAGTCATCAGCAAATAAGATTGTTACATCAAATATTGAAAAACTGTTTAAGGAACTGTCATAGTATTTTCCAGTAAGCTAATATGTTTTGTATTTCTGTAAAAATAAGTCAGCAATATAACAACAGTAACATTACTGTGTACATGAACATGTTAATAGATATATTTTTTTTTTGCATTTACCCTTATATTGCGAGAGTACTTAATAAATTATACAAAATAAAGTTTCTAGTCTCAAATGCAAAGTCACTTTTTTCTAATTTATTTGTGAATAAGACAATTGAGGGAAAACTACAATTAGTAACTGAGGAAAGATGTCCTGGAACTCAAGTTCAAAATGTGTTGATCCCTTTTAAATACAGTACAAACAGATGGGAAAGTTACTTAATTTCAAGAGTGAATGAAGTTGATTTTCTAATGTACATTTCAATAATTTTCTAGTCTCTCTTCTGTAACAATTATGCACAATTTTATCCCTTCTTGGTCTCCCTATTTAGCAATCTCCAGGACAGGGACTTGGAAGCCATCTCCCATCCAAGTGCTAACCAAGGTAGCCCTGCTTAACTTTCAAGATCAGACAAGACCAGGGGTGTCTGGGGACACCCAGGGCCCAAGTTATGGACATCAATAAAAAGACACAACATAGAGAGAAATTTGTAGAACGTACTTGTATTCAGATAGTGCTTTTTAAGTGTATAGCACAATAGCACTAGCACTGGTTTCACATTGTTACAGATATTATGGAACAAGCATTATGCCAACTGTTGAACTTCAAAAAGCTGTTAAAAATCTGCATGTTTATAAAACGCTTTTAACAAAGACTCCCAGTGGTTGTAAAAATATATTTGACTTTTGAGAGAAAAAATGACAAAACCTATGTTGAGGATAAATTTGGCCGAAATCCTGTTGACTAACTAGTAGGCTACAATTATTGGGTTATTTTTTGCCCAATTTTCAACAACTTTTTTTCTGATTAAATATGGTCTGTGGTAGATGGACTTAACACAACCCAATTTTCAGCATCTATTTGTGGACTAAATTAAGGCTTGGATCGACGGATCTGATTTAGCCCAAAATACAACATCTAAATTATAGCTTTTGCTGGGGGTATCTCTGAATGAGCAGCACATCTGACCTTGAAACAAATGGGCCATGACAGCAGATGACAATTCTGGGTAGTGAGTAACACTCCTGCCAACTAAGAACAGGAAACTAAGGCTATGGTTAAAACAGGCTCACCATAATTAGACAAAAGAGGATTGTAAAAACATTGCCTAGTCTTTGTGTCTACTGTGATTTCTGGATGGTAGGGCCAGAATTTGGTGTCAACAACATGAAAGCATGAATCCCTCCTACTGTACATTGTATGAAAGGTTCAGGTGGGGATGGTGATGTGTTGAGGATATTTTCTTGGTACACTTTGGGCCCCTTAGTACCAATTGAGCATCATTTAAATGACACAGCTCACCTGAGTGTCGTTGATGAAGTCCAACATGACACACTAGAGGGAAAAAAATAAACCCTAAGTTGATAACTTTCATCATAAAAATAACTGTCACAATATCCTGGCAGCAGTACACAAGTCAAATGATCTGGCTTGCTCACATTAACTCAAAATTCACTCTGTTTTCAAAGTTACCCTCTTCAGCGTTAAACTCTTCTACTCAGCTAAAGAGATTAAGTTTCTAAGTAAAGTGCTTATGCAAATAATCTGATATCCTTACTAAACTGATTTAAGATAAGTCCTACAATGGGGAAATTCTAGGATTACAGCAGCAAAGGGACAGCAGCACTCACAGCAATAGAAAATAAGATAATAAGAACTGGTTAGCCAAAGCAGTAAATGAATATACATATGTACACAGATATACTATACACAGTGCAGGAGCATCGCAGCTAGATGAAATAAACATCATTACAGTTTGTTAAATTATCCTGCAGAAAATGAATATGTACCCAAACAGTATATTTTGCATTTGAATCAACAGTGTTGTTGCCACCCTCAAAAATGATTGTAATTGTCCTAGTTGTGTATTGGAGGGGACGATCTCTGTTGTGCAAAGTTGTTACATTTATTACATGTAATACGACCTCAACGAGCAGCACTGGTTAGGTTATAAAGTCTGATAGTTATAGGTAAGAAGGACCTGCAGAACCTCTCCATCGTGCACCTAGGATGGCACAGCCGACTGCTAAATGAGCTCCTTGGTGCGTTATATTGTTTCCATTAATTTTCCATTTGTTTGTTTTCATTTCAGTGAGGAAAAAAAAAAGATACATAGTCATGCAAATGAAAATCTATAGATGTTATTGGACTAGAGTACCTCACCTGTGAGTTCTTAAGTGCCTGGTCAAATTAGAACCAACAGTAATTTGACGCAAGTTTCACAAGAACATGGCCTCTCACCGATGTGAATTACCATGTGTTTTTTCAAATAACCACACTGAGTAAAACTTTGTCCATATACAGTGGTGTGAAAAAGTGTTTGCCCCATTCCCGATTTCTCATTTTTTTGCATGTTTGTCACACTTAAATATTTCAGATCATCAAACAAATTCAAATATTAGACAAAGATAAAACAAGTAAATGCAAAATACAGTTTGCAAGTGAAGGTGTTTATTATTAAGGGTAAAAAAAAAAAATCAAAACCTACATGGCCCTGTGTGAAAAAGTGATTGCCCCCCATGTTAAAACATAAATTAACTGTGGTTTATCACATCTTTGGAAAGCTGAGTTCAATTTCTCTAGCCACACCCAGGCCTGATCACTGCCACACCTGTTCTCAATCAAGAAATCACTTAAATAGGACCTGCCTGACAAAGTGAAGTAGACCAAATGATCCTCAAAAGCTAGACATCATGCTGTGATCCAAAGAAATTCAGGAACAAATCAGAAACAAAGTAATTGAGATCTATGAGTCTGGAAAAGGTTATAAAGCCATTTCTAAAGCTTTGGAACTCCAGCAAACCACAGTGAGAGCCATTATCCACAAATAGCAAAAACATGGAATAGTGGTGAACCTTCCCAGGAGTGGCCGGCCAACCAAAATTACCCCAAGAGCGCAGCAACGACTCATCCAAGAGGTCACAAAAGACCCCACAACAACATTCAACGAACTGCAGGCCTCACTTGCCTCAGATAAGGTCAGTGTTCATGACTCCACCATAAGAAAGAGACTGGGCAAAAATGGCCTGCCTGGAAAAGTTCCAAGACAAAAATCACTGCTGCGCAAAAAGAACATAAAGGCTCATTTCAGTTTTGCCAGAAAAAATCTTGATGATCCCCAAGACTTTTGGAAAAATACTCTGTGGACTGACTGTGGGAGTTGAAAGTCCTTGTTGCCCAGCGACAGCCCCAAAACATCACTGCTCTAGAGGAGATCTGCATGGAGGAATGGGCCAAAATACCAGCAACAGTGTGTGAAAACCTTGTGAAGGCTTACAGAAAACATTTGACCTCTGTCATTGCCAACAAAGGGTATATAACAAAGTATTGAGATGAACTTTTGTTATTGACCAAATACTTATTTTACCGAGGAATTTACCAATTAATTCATTAAAAATCCTTCAGTGTGATTTTCTGAATTTTTTTTTTCTCATTTTGGCTCTCATAGTTGAGGTATACCTGTGATGAAATTTAGAGACCTCTCTCATCTTTTAAGTGGGAGAACTTGCACAATTGGTGGCTGACTAAATACTTTTTTGCCCCACTGTATGTTTAAATGAGTTTATGAAAGTGCATGCTCACTGGAAGAAACAATGAAAATTAGTCATGAATCACTGAAGTTAGCTTAGATATACACTACCGTTCAAAAGTTTGGGGTCACCCAGACAATTATTTTGTGTTTTCCATGAAAAGTCACACTTATTTACCACCATGAGTTGTAAAATGAATAGAAAATATAGTCATGACATTGACAAGGTTAGAAATAATGATTTGTATTTGAAATTATAATTTTTTTCCAGATACTCAACCTGCTCAAAGGAAGGTCAGTTTTATAGCTTCTCTAACCAGCTAAACTGTTTTCAGCTGTGCTAACATGATTGCACAAGGGTTTTCTAATCATCCATTAGCCTTCTGACGCAATGAGCAAACACATTGTACCATTAGAACACTGGAGTGATAGTTGCTGGAAATGGGCCTCTATACATCTATGTAGATATTGCACCAAAAACCAGACATTTGCAGCTAGAATAGTCATTTACCACATTAGCAATGTATATTAGATATTAGAGTGTGTTTCTGATTAGTTTAAAGTTATCTTCAATGAAAAAAAACAGTGCTTTTCTTTCAAAAATAAGGAAATTTCTAAGTTTATTTAGCGAATGCAAAGTCCTTAAGCCAAGCAGTTGCCTCCTGGTTTGCTGTATGGAGGGTGTGTAATCCTCCTTCCAGTCTTTGGAGCGGGCAAGCCTCTATGATGTGTTCCATTGTTTGCTCCTCTCCACATGCGCACAGTGGGCTAGGGCTACTGCCCCATCTGTAAAGGCTGGCCAAGCAGGGGCCATGTCCAGTCCTGAAGCGATTGAGTGTAGACCACTGTCTCCTTGGGAGGTTGGTGCCCGGGACCTGTTGGTTGGGGTTTATCACCAGCTGTTTGTTTGGGACCTCCTTGGTCTCCCATTCCTCTTGCCAAGCTGTCTGGATGGTAAAGTCAGCTGGGGGAGGGTTTTTCCAAATCGGCCGTCTGGATGAAAGTCGGGCAGTGGGTGGAGTGTAGATATCTGCATGGATTGGTAAGTGAGGAGAATCTTTAACTTTTTGGAGCATCCTTTGAGTTAATGCTGCTCGCCGGATGTGTGGAGGGGCTATGTTTGACAGTACAGAGAGCCAGGGGAGTGGTGTTGAGCGGATTGTTCCAGTTATAGTTCTCATGGTTGTGTTGAGCTGGGTGTCTACATGGTGTGTGTAAGATGACCTGGACCAGACAGGGGCACAATATTCTGCTACAGAGTATGAAAGGGCCAGTGCTGAGGTGCGCAGGGTGGAGACTGCCGCCCCCCATTTTGCACCAGCGAGCTTGCAGAGCAGGTTGTTTCGTACCTTCACCTTAGCAGCCGTCCCCTTTAGATGTTCCTTGAAGGATAAGGTCCTATCAAGGGTCACTCCAAGATAAGTTGGATTTGGGGCATGCTTAAGCTTGAGTCCGCTCAGGTGGATGTTTAGTTCTCTGGCAGCTTTTGCATTGTGGAGATGGAATACACTGGAGACGGTTTTTGCTGGGCTTGGTTTTAGGCGCCAGATTTTGCAGAACTGGTCCAGTTTGGCAAGATCTTCCGTGAGCACCCGTTCCAGTGGTTCAAAGTCTGGTGCTTGGAATGCCAAACAGATGTCGTCTGCATAGGTGAATTTGCGGGATTTTGTAGTAGGCAGGTCGTTTATGTAGAGGTTGAACAGAGTTGGAGCTAGAACTGAGCCTTGTGGGAGTCCGTTTTTCTGCATTTCTAAGTAACCCCAAACTTTTGAACGGTAGTATATATATATATATATATATATATATATATATATATATATATATATATATACTGTATATATATATATATATATATATATATATATATATGAGTTTCAAGATGATGTGTGTTTATGCCTCCTAAAAGCTTACTCAAGTCATATGACTGGTATCACAAAGAACCTTTTTCTGATTGAATGAGAGCCCATTCGAATCTCCCGTGATAGACAATGATTGGTTCGTCTTACTGTCAGTTAAGTTTTTCCCCTGAAAAACTACACACTTTAATGGAGGAGGTTTCCCAAGTTTTTCAGTTCAGTTATGTTCCTGCTTTGATTTCCTTTCTTTTCTGTAAGCGTCTGAGAAAAGTTTTTTTTTTCTTTTTCCATCTTTCAGCTCATCTCTTCTATATGGAGTGAAGCTCTATTTTCTCAAATGTTTTTTTCTATTTTACAATTTTTAAAGTTTTTTTTTTTTTCTAATTGTTTCCTTAACTCACTGTGTTTAAATTGGACTCATCCTGATTTTAACTTCCACTGGAAACTGCCTACACCCAATTAACACGACATCTGAAGAACTTGGAGTTCATGGCTTAGATAATTTTTTTTTTTTCTCTTTGATTCTGTGACTTTGATCAGACTTTGAACAAACTCCAAAGTATCTGGACCCAGGAAAGCTGCTGGAAAATTTCTGTGTTGTCCCTGCACATGACATACTCCTCAGCGGCCAGCAGTCTCTCATCATCGTCGCCGGATCTCAGCTCCTGACGGTTTGCCTCTGGGAAGAAATATCTGCTGGCAGATATTTTCCTGTATCATCAAATAAAGCTTCAGCCACGGATCCAGCTGAAAAAAAAAAAAAAAAAAAAAAACGCAGCTGGTCATGTGAGCAAGATCCCTTGTTTTATCTGCTGAGTTAACTGTTTGCCTATGGCGCGCTGTTACACCGTTCAGATGTCAGAGATTTCCAAAGCTATAACTTGAAAGAGGTAAGAGATAATTGCTTATTGTCAATTAGAAAGATGTAGAATATGATCCAAAGTTTGAAATAGGAGTAAATTTGCACATCTAATTTGCATAATGCCACAGCAGCCATATCGAATTACATAACTTTCAGTCAAAAGCGGACTTTTTTACACAAAGGATGGTTTTGTTTTGTTTTGTTTTGTTTTGTTTTTTTACCACCATTTGTTGTTTTGGGCATTTTGGTATCTTATCTTTAAAGTGTATGAACCAGAAAATCAGTTACAATGTAAACAAACAACCAAATTTGTCACTTACCGTTGGCAAGGCAGCTCTCACTTTGTCCATTTTTGTCCATCCTGGTCGTATTTTGCCTTCTGTTGGTCATTTGCACTTTCTCTCCCACATCCAGAAAGTCTTATGATTATCCCACCTCAATTTCGCTTTTATTCCTCCGCAATTTACTTTATATGACGACACAGAACTGGCACGATTGTTCTGTGTAGTCACATGGCACTGGGGGCGATAGCAGGTGGACATCGACCAGCTTCGCCCACCCTCTGTTATAACAACATGTTGATATTTACCTCCATAAGCCAAATAATCTCTTTTTAGAATCATAGTTGGCAAATTTGGGAGCAAATGCATCCTCCGTCTTGTGAGCGAGTACATCATTTGTTTGTCTAAAAATGTCCTCCTCACTGGTGTTCAGAAGTGAGGTTTTTGGATGGTTCTATGTCCGCCATTAATCCTCCAAGGCAAGAGCAGTAAGTTATATGGGTCTGCCACCTTGTGAGGTGGAATTCTTAGTACAACTGGGGAGCTTTTGGCCATGTCACATGACATCACATGACAGGCACAGCACTGTGTCAAGGCAGTGGGGGCGCTATCTGTTCATACGATCAAGGATGTCAAAGGGTTAATGCGATGTTCATCGCCTTAAAGTATGTCATAATTTTTCTCATGTTAATAGCTAGTTCATAAACTCTGATCAAGGCTATAGAGTTAAAGAGAAATAGTATCCTTCTTTTTATTAACCTTTGTTCCTTTTTAGAGTAATCCAGAATTTCTTTTTTTTTCATATAATCAGCTTTTATCATTTTCTTCATAAAAATTGCATTCAAATTTCTTCATATTTTGGTTACAGTTATTTCAGTCTCCATTTTCATCACAGTTACAAATTCACACTAAGGTTTCCTTGGTTCCACAAATGTGATTATATCCTTTATGCTCAAAAATCCATTACAAGTTCAATGTGATGCTTGATACTCATTGATCATTTCACCTTGCCTACAAGTCCGTTGAGTGTAATGTAATTTAAGCTGAGTCTGATCATTAAAACTGTAAATGGTATATGGAAGTTTCTGCTTCATTTGTGTCTTGTGTCTGTTTTCTTGTGTCATGCAGGAGAATTCACAAATATTTGAGACTGATTGATGGAAGGTATAAAGATTAGCTATTAATAAATTGTCCAAGCTTTTGGACTGGTGCCCCAAATGGGTTTTTTTTTTTTGTGTGTATGTGTGGTCCCAAACTAAACCTTTGTTTCCACACACACCCATAAGTATGAATTAAATAATCTTTGTACCTTATAACACTAACTCTTCTGCAATATGCAAAAATGAAAAAAAAAAAAACTGAATTTACACATGTGAGGTTGTGCTGAAACAAATTACACTAAACAAGGCAAGCTAAACAGTTTTTAATATGAAATATTAAGGTAAAATCAAAAGTAGTCAAAAACACCCAATTACAACCTGGACCCCAAAGGCTTAATGATTTCAGAAAAACACTTCTTCTTCCAGACAATTACCTTGATTCCCAACAAACTCATTCACAATGATCCTCATGTCAGTCTGCATCCAGACTGTGCTCACGGTTAAGTTCGGCATCAAAGGGACGGAGATCTGAGCACTCTCAGGGAGATTTCATCAGGCTGGAAGAATCTCTTTTGTCATTGATGGTCTGGTCTGGTAAAAAAAAACCTGTTATTGTTATGACATATGTCACAGTTTAAAGAGAATGGACCCAATCGCTGGACGTCAGTTTTAACAGTTTTATTTGTGAGCTGGTCACCCAGACACAGCTCAAGGGCTTAACAGAAAATAATAAGCAGCTCGGCAGCTGAAGAAAACTTTCAACAGGTCAGGCAGGATCGGGAACAGATAAACTGGTCAGATCTGAAGCGTGTTGTTCACGCGGCATGACTTAAGGAACCCGAAGACAACAGAAGTGAAACAGAACTTAAATAATCAAGGAGGCAATCAAGACAATACAGAACAGGTGGACACAATCAGAAACAATGGAAACCAATAATGACTGACAGCTGACACATGAGGAAAATAGACGACAGGATGGGGTGGGGCTACACCTACAATTACAGACAGAGGATAAACAGAACATGAACAGAGGATCAGTGGAGACAAGACCTTGACAATCATAATGCAAATAATGACCAAACTCAACCCCTGATCATAATGATAATCATAATGATAATAATAATAGTAACAGTAATAACAATCACAGGAGTAAGAACAAAATCATGAATCTAACAAATAATAAATGCAGAAAATCAAAAAATGTAAACTCAAGGCGAGGACGAGGGTTGAGACCCAAGCCCTGGAAAAAATAAACACACAATAAATCAGGATGAGGGCATGGGGCCCAGCCCACATTCTGACAATATACTGTAATTAGTCTAATCAATTTTACACATCCCCCCTTGTGGCTCACCACCTTATCATGGTGGAGGGGTTTGTGTGTCCAAATGATGCCAGGAGCTATGTTGTTGGTGCCTAATTTCCCTCGGTGGGGTCTCCCAAGGCAAACTGGTCCTGGGTCACGGGCCAGGCTAAGAGTGGTCAAGCGGGTCACAATGAAAAAGTTAGAAGGATCCCGTGTACCCCACAGAGTATGGAATTACAGGGTCCTGCTGCTCCTGGAGCCGGGGATTGATTAATTCAAAAGTACATTTTGCTGACCAGAATTCCTCTCATATGAGATGGATCTGTGCGCATTGCCTCATGAGTCAACTGTATAGTCTGGCAAATTTTATTATCTCTATATCACATTTACAGAAACGGGATCGTAAATACAGTGGTGCTGGTTTTGGTCCATGAATGAGGCAGGTTATCGGAGGTTATCTGATCTGAAATTAGTTATTGATCAGGGTTTCACTACGCTCATTAATCCTTCTTGTGGCAAGATTTCATGAACAGAGAGCACCCCCACTGCCACAGGCACAGCACTGAACCTGTCATGTGATGTTATATGATGTGGCCAAAAACTCCCCAGTTGATTTAAGTTGTACAAAGGATTCCACCTCACAAGGTGGCAGACACGTATCTTACTGTTCTTGTCTTGGAGGACTTATGGTGGACATAGAACCATCCTGAACCCTCACCAGAAAAGAAGAGTTTGTAAACAAATCTAGATCTTACTCGATCACAAGACTGGGGAAGCATTTGCTCCCAAATTTGCCAACTACGATTCTAAAAAGAGAATACCTTATGAAGGTACAGCTGTGGACAAAATTGTTGGTACCCCTCTGTTAATGAAAGAAAAACCCACAATGGTCACAGAAATAACTTGAATCTGACAAAAATGGTAATAAATAAAAATTCTATGAAAATTAACCAATGAAAATCAGACAGTGCTTTTGGATTGTGGTTCAACAGAACTATTTTAAAAAAACAAACTCATGAAACAGGCCTGGACAAAAATGATGGTACCCTTAACTTAATATTTTGTTGCACAACCTTTTGAGGCAATCACTGCAATCAAATAATTTCTGTAACTGTCAATGAGACTCCTGCACCTCTCAGCAGGTATTTTGGCCCACTCCTCATGAGCAAACTGCTCCAGTTGTCTCAGGTTTGAAGGGTGCCTTCTCCAGACGGCACGTTTCAGCTCCTTCCACAGATGTTCAATAGGATTTAGATCAGGGCTCATAGAAGGCCACTTTAGAATAGTCCAATGTTTTGCTCTTAGCCATTCTTGGGTGTTTTTAGCTGTGTGTTTTGGGTCATTATCCTGTTGCAAGACCCATGACCTGCAACTGAGACCAAGCTGTCTGACACTGGGCAGCACATTTCTCTCTAGAATACCTTGATAGTCTTGAGATTTCATTGTACCCTGCACAGATTCAAGACACCCTGTGCCAGAAGCAGCAAAGCAGCCCCAGAACATAACAGAACCTCCTCCATGTTTCACAGTAGGGACAGTGTTCTTTTCTTGGTATGCTTCATTTTTGCGTCTGTGAAGATAGTGCTGATGTGCCTTGCCAAAAAGTTCCAGTTTTGTCTCGTCTGTCCATAGGACATTCTCCCAGAAGCTTTGTGGTTTGTCAACATGCAGTTTGGTAAATTCTAGTCTGGATTTTTTATGATTTGTTTTCAACAGTGGCGTCCTCCTTGGTCGTCTCCCATGAAGTCCACTTTGGCTCAAACAACGACGGATGGTGCGATCTGACACTGATGTACCTTGACCTTGGAGTTCACCATGAATGTGTTTAGAGGTTGTTCTGGGCTCTTTTGTTACCATTCGTATTATCTGTCTCTTCCATTTTTCCTCCTGTGGCCACGTCCAGGGAGGTTGGCTACAGTCCCATGGATCTTAAATTTCTGAATAATATGTGCAACTGTAGTCACAGGAACATCAAGCTGCTTGGAGATGGTCTTATAGCCTTTACCTTTAACATGCTTGTCTATAATTTACTTTCTAATCTCCTGAGACAACTCTCTCCTTTGCTTCCTCTCGTCCATGTTTAGTGTGGTACACACCATGTCAGCAAACAGCACAGTGACTACTTGTCACCCTTTAAATAGGCCGACTGACTAATTACAAGTTTGTAGACACCTGCAATGTTAATTAGAGGACACATCTTGGTTGAACATGTCCCTATGGTCACATTATTTTCAATCTTTTCTAGGGGTACCATCACTTTTGTCCAGGCCTGTGCTATGAGTTTGTTTTTTAAAATAATTCTGTTGAACCACAATTCAAAAACATTGTCTGATTTTCATTGGTTAATTTTCATAGAATTTTTATTTATTACCACTTTTGTCATATTTAAGTTATTTATGTGATCATTGTGGGTTTTTTTCTTTCATTAACAGAGGGGTACCAACAATTTTGTCCACATGTGTAAATATCTACATTTTGTTATAACAGAGGGTGGGCGAAGCTGGTTGATGTTCACCTGCTATCGACACCATCGCCATGTGACTGGGTAGAACAATCGCGCCGGTTCCATGTCGTCATATATGATAGCGGCAGAATAAAAGCGAAATTGAGGTGGAATAATCATAAAAGGTTCTGGATGTGGGAGAGAAAGCGCAAATGACCGACAGAAGGCAAAATAATGACCAGGATGGATGAAAATGGATGAAGCAAGAGCCAGCAGTAAGTGATGAATTTGTTTGTTTGTTTAAATTGTAACTGATTTTCTGGTTCATATCTTTGAAGAAAAGATAACAAAATGCCCAAATCAAAAAAAGGTGACAAAAAACAAAACCATTCTTTGTGCAATTATGTCCAAAGTCCACTTTGACTGAAAGTTATGTAATTCGACATGGCTGCCGTGGCATTATGCAAACTAGATGCGTAAATTTACTCCTATCTCAAACTTTGGATCATATTCTAAATCTTTCTTATTGACAGTAAGCCATTATCTCTTACCACTTTCAAGTTAAAGCCTTTGAAATCTTTGACATCTGAAATGAATATATTCTTGATAAAAATCTTTACCACTAGGGACTTATAGCGCAATGGCGCACCTGTGGCAGTCATTGGATTAAGCTGAGCTATAGAGGTCAATCACTTAACAATAATCAGGTTTGTCAACCACTAATTCGTAGGCAAATCATTTTAAATGAAGTAGTTATGTGTTATGTTTTATTTTAACACATTCTGTGAGTTTCAGCTGTTTTATAGTTTAACAGACCCACCGAATAGAGTCAAACAGAATTTTGCGGCGAGCCCACAAATTCTCACTGTAGGTCAAAGCTTTGCGGCTCAGCCCACAGATTCTCTTTTTTTTCCCCTTGTCCTGTCAATTGGCAACCCCGCCCTTCCGAGGGCATGGAGGGTGATACTGGGCATCCTGGCAGAACTAACAACAATATCTGTCACAGGTCTGTGGTGGACCATTCCCAGTTTCATGGGGTGAGACTGGACATCCTGGCAGATAAGCACATGTGTCGCAAGGTCTGTAGTGGACTGTTGCCAGTTGGTGCATTGTGACATGCACTACACAAAGAGCAGAGATAAACAAACCTATTATCTGGTCAGTCACTGCAACAGATACTGGAGTTAGTTTGTCTTGGCCTGTCCTTGCCACTGATAATACCTCTATCTGCAAAGAATGTGCCGCTAGTCCAGCAAAAGCTAGCGGTAGTCAAATACTTTGCAAGCAGTTTCATGAAATGGTCAGTCAGAAAGCAACTCCTACTGGCTCGGACGTCGCCCGGGTTAACAAGGTCAGGAGTTCCTGGCAGCAGAAGGCGAAGGACAGATCTGCATGGAGGAATCTGATCAGACCTAAATGAAATAGTCATTGTCGCCCCCGACAGACTGCTATGATGATGATGATGTCCTGTCAGGCAGCTAGGTGAGCAGAACAGAAATCTGCTACCCTTATTGTGCCAAACAGATTTACTTTGCCAAAAGGAGCTTTGTACAGTACATATATATGTACTGGAAATTGTTGTAAACTCCTCTTGTAATAACTTTTAATACTTTATTTAAATTATTTTACCCATGAAAGACCCGATAGGAGGGGAATGGGGAGAGGAGGTGTGGGGAGGGGGAAAGAAAAGGGAGAGGAACAGACAAAGAAGACAAACAAACCAACAACTAAAACAAACAGACTGCTTCTTCCACCAAAGAGGTCTCAACACGAGTGTGGTATGTGCACCTGTTAAAGGAGAGACATATGTGTGTGTGCATGTGTATGAGAGTGCACGCAAAATAAATATGTGCATGTGAGTTTTTTGTCAGGAAACATATGAAGAGGTCGGCCAGTCACAGCAATGCCCCCCCCCCCGAAACGCAGACAGAGCAGGACAATGTGACCAATCCCCACAGAGCACAAATGTCTGAGGCCAACAAGCCCCAGAAGGGCCAGGCATCCACCCCAGGAGAGACAGCCAAGGGAGGCCGGGTCGCCACCCTCCCAGCAGGACCAAAGCCAGACCCTGGGTCCCAGGTGCCAGGAGGCCAGCGCATCCACCCCCCAGGCCGGAGCTTGGCCCGCACCCCTGGCGTGAGTCCCCCAAGCACCCCCACAATGGCTCCAACCCCACCCCAGTGCCACTGCCGCACACCACAATCCAGCACCTCTCAACAAGCACACAAACCCATTCCCTTGCATTCACACCCTCAAGCTCTTATACGCACCCACATGCACTCACTTACTGTCATTCGCCCTCTCCCCCCACACAATCCTACACTCACATTCCTGGACCCACCTACTCCCTCCCACTCCTGTACCTGCTCAGTCACAATCCCACTCCCACTCGCCCTCGGAGTCACCCGCACTCACTCATGTTCACCCACACACACACTCTCACTCGTGCTCCAACCTACTCCCATTAATTCGTGCTCTCCCCCACACACTCACCCACACTCATTCACCCTTATTCACCCTCTTGCATCATGGCACCCCCGAGGCAGACATGTTTGCTCACTCCATTCTTGAATGCCGGCTTTTTCTTCTTTTCTGCGTGTTTGCTGCTCTTTCTACAGTGCATAAATGTCACGCACTGCTAACATACAACCAACAAGGATTGCTGGACATCACCAAGACAAGCAGCCATACGGAATTTACTAGCTTTATACCACCCAAACTACAATGCATTGTCCGCTCCCACAGCGATCATCACCACCCCCAGGAAGACCCCAAAGTACCAAGCTGGAGTAAGCATTCTGATACCAAGAGAGCGCTTCAGAAACAGCGTTGAAAGATAGGCAAGGGGGGGGGGGGGTACATGCTAGGCTAAAAGCTCGCGCGAGCCGCCCACCGCTACCTAGCCTCCTACTAGCCAACATACAGTCTCTGGAGAACAAACTGGATGAGCTAAGAGTAAGGATTGAAGACCAGCAGGCAATAAGAGAGTGCTGTGCTCTAATTTTCTGTGAGACCTGGCTCTCAGACAAAGTCCCTGGGTGCGCCACTCAGCTACAGACCCACTCCATACATCGGGGAGACCGGACATCAGCTGCGGGTAAGACGGGGGGGTGGGCATGTGTGTGTTTATAAACAACTCGTGGTGTGGAGATGTACAGACTGTTTACAAGCACTTTTAAGCTGATGTGGTGTTTTTACTGCTGAAATGCCGTCCCTATTATCTTCCGAGGGAATTCACTGCTTTGTTTTTGGCCGCTGTTTACATTCCCCTGCAAAGCAACTACACAGCAGCACTCGGCAAACTCTGTGATGCCATCAGTGCATTAGAGACATTTCATCCCGATGCTGTTTTTACTGTTGCTGGTGACTTTAACCATTGCAGTTTAAGGACTGTACTTCACAAATATTACCAGCATGTGAACATTCCCACCCGTGATAAGAACACACTGGACCATGTTTACACAAACATGGTGTAGGCGGTGCATACAGAGCGGCACTTCGCCCCCACTTTGGACAGTGAGATCACATCTCCCTGTTCATGTACCCGGCCTACAGACAAAGACTGAAACAAACAAACCCTGTTATTAAACAAATTAAACACTGGACTCCAGAGGCTGAGAGCACCCTGCAAGACTGTTTTTCCAGGACAGACTGGCATGTGTTTAAAATCCGCATCCACCCGGGAGGACTCTTCTGTAAACATACAGGACTATGCTGAATATGTGACTGGTTACATTAGCACTTGTGTTGATATTGGGCAGCACGGTGGTGCAGTGGTTAGCACTGTTGCCTTACAGCTAGAAGGTTCCTGGTTCAAATCCCCAGGCTGGCAGGGGTAGGAACCTTTCTGTGTGGAGTTTGCATGTTCTCCCTGTGCTGCGTGGGTTTACTCCGGGGGCTCCGGTTTCCTCCCACAATCCAAAGACATGCATGTTAGGTTAATTGGCTATTCTAAATTGTCCCTAGATATCTGTTTCCTATAGGCCCTTAGAATAGAGGGTTGGTACTAGTGAAAGCGCTTTGAGTGGTCTTTGTGACTAGAAAAGCGCTATATAAGTGCAGGTTAGTTAGTTAGTTAGATATCATCATACCCACCATACAAGTCAGAAAGTTCCCCAACCAGAAGCCCTGGATGAACAGTCCGGTACATCAGATGCTGCATGCTTGCTCTCTTGCATTTAAATCAGGCAATGAGACTGAGTACAAAGCTGCAAAGTATGGACTGAGGAAGGCTATAACAATAGCCAAGAGGCAGTGCAGAGAAAAGCTGGACAGCCTCTACTCCACTCCTGACTTTGGGCGCATGTGGCAAGGCCTGCAGCACTTCACAGACTACAAGAGATCCAACAGCAACACCACTAGCTCCACAGACAGCATGCCGGATGATCTCAACATCTTTTACACCCGCTTTGAGACCTCCAGCTATGGTGCAGAGAGGAGACACACACACACGCACCCTCTCTCTCCACTAAAAGTCTCACCAGGCCAGGTAAACAAAGCACCGAGGAACATCAACCCCCGCAAGGCAGCAGGACCAGGCAACATCTCTGGGTGGTTTCTCAGGGCATGTGCTGCCGAGCTGACTGATGTTCTCACATCCATCTTCAACCTCTCTCTCAACCAGAACACAGTCCCGTCCTGCTTCAAAACCACAACCATCGCCCCCCTCCCCAAAAAGAGCCTGCCGACCTGCCTGAATGATTACAGGCCAGTAGGACTCACTCCAATCATAATAAAGTGCTTCCAGAGAGTGGTGCTGGCCCTCATTCAGGACAGCATTCCGGATACCCAGACCCACTGCACTACGCCTACCGGCCCAACAGGTCCACCTCAGATGCCACTGCTACTGCACTCCATTATTGTCTCTCCCACCTGAAAAATAAAGTCTCCTACATCAGGATGCTCTTTGTTGACTACAGCTCCACTTTCAACACGGTTATCCCCCACAAACTCACCTACAAACTGTCTTTACTTGGCCTGCACTCCAGCCTCTGTGACTGGCTACTGGACTTTCTGACTGTCAGGACTCAGTCTGTCAGGATGGGTAACAGGACCTCAGCCAGCATCATCACGGACACAGGTGTCCCACAGGGTTGTGTTCTCAGCCCCATCCTCTACAGCCTCTTCACCCATGACTGTGTCACCTCCTACAATGACAATGTCATCTTAAATTTTGCGGATGACACAGCAGTGATAGGACACATCACTGGTGATGATGAAGGATCCTACAGGAGGGAGATGGCCATGCTGGTGTCATGGTGTGAGGACAACCTCACCCTCAACACACACATGACGAAGGAGATGATAGTGGACATGAGGAAGGGGAGGAGACCTCATCGGCCACTGTTTGTCCGGGAGCTTGAGGTGGAGATGGTGAGCAGCTTTAAATACCTGGGCATCCACATCAGCGAGGACCTTACATGGGCACTTAACACCACGGAGTTTGTTAAGAGAGCTCAACAGCAGCTATACTTTCTGGGGAGGCTGAGGAAGTCTGGCATGTCCCTCAAGATCCTCAACAACTTCTACAGCTGCATCATCGAGAGCATCTTGACCAACTGCATCACTGCGTGGTACGGCAGCATTACTGCTTTGGACCTCAAACGCCTGCAGAGAGTGGTGAAGACAATGGAGAAGATCATCAGAACTCCACTCCCCTCTCTGCAGAGCATCTATCACCGCAGAGTCCAAAGGAGAGCTGCCTCCATCCTCCAGGACCCCCTCACCCCCAGCACAGAAAGTTCACACTTCTACCCTCAGACTGGAGGTACAGAAGTGTGAAATACAGGACATCTACACTAAAAAAACTCCTTCTTTCCCACTGCTATCAGACTCCTGAATAAATAACAAACTCCGGACACAGCCTTGCAAACAGGAATTCACACACTGGATGCTAAATTTGCACATTGTACATAGTCTCACCCTGTCTCATGTCCATGTCATCTTTGCTGCTAAATTATCATTGTACAGTCTACTGGGTATTATCAGGGCACACGGCTTTACACAACTTCTCACACTGGGTGCTAATTTGTACACTGCTCATTTGCACATTATACATAGTTTCATGCCATCTCACGTTCATATCATCTCTGGTATTAAAATACTGTTGTCCATTATAGTCATCCAGTGAATTTTTAGTTTTCATTCTTCTTGTTTCCTCTAGTTTAACTGCTTTAACTGTCTGAATTGCCTAATGTGTATTTATTAGTATTTATTAGTATTAGTATTTAGTATTAAGGAGTGTTTATTACTTTTATTAGTATTGATGTGTATCTATTACCTTGGCATTCATTCGGAGAGCAGATTAAGAATTTCATTGCTCCGGAAATGTTGCATTTCTTAACTGTGCACATGATAATAAAGCCTTTGAATCTTGAATCTTATGACTTAGGGTGGCCGCGATGCAGATGCAGTGAGCATGAACGCGCACCAGCACCCAGTATCGGCTGAGGAGAGTGTTGGCGCAGGCAAGCAGCCACATCCCCGCCGACCCACCCCAGGGAGGCCGTGGCCACAGAAGACCCCAACCCCCAACGCCCACCTGACTGACTGATCAGCGGACCATTGCAGGTGCTCAGAGATGCCATCCGACATGCAAAGTGCCACACAAAACCGCCCCACCATCACCATCTCCACTCATCACTCCCTCACTCTTGCTTACTTTCTTGTTCAATCACTCTCTCACTCCTTTGCTCGCATCTATTCATTCGGCTGCACCCAGGGTTTTTGACAAAATGATGGGCCCAGGCCCTCCACCGGTCCCCCAGGTCGGTGGCAGAAGGAGGGCAGAAGGAGGGCAACAGGGGTGGGGAACCCTCCCCCACCACCATACACAAATCATGATGGGTGTTTGTCAGTTGGTTGATGTGATTGTGTGCAGGTGTGTGAACTACTAGAGTGCAGTTAAAATTGGGGGGATGGTTGTTGGAGCACCACTAGCCACTGCAATAGGCAGTGGGGCTCCCATCCCCCCAAGCCCTCAGTATCTAAAATGCAATTAAAATTGAGGTGAGGGCAGCCCCACTGCACAGCAGATTGAGGTATCCCCTTCACCAACAGTGCAGCACACCCCACCCCAAAACCCTAAGTGTATCCAAGAAGATGTATGTTCCACCCAGAATCAGGGGGAGGGAGTAAGACTGGGATGCAAGCGGTCCAAAAGGGAGCCCCTCCACCCCCAGGGGTGAGCTCGCAATCTGGTTCAGGAGGCAACTCACTGCCCCCTGATCCCAACCCAGGGCGAGGGCCACCAGACTGAGCAGCCCAGGACCGGCTAGCGTCATGCCCAGGTACTCCAAGCACCACAAGCATGATGGAGCAGCTACACCCACACCCACTCCCACACATCTTGCACACACGAAGATGCACAACAACAATAATCAGAATAATGAACAATGGGCGGGACCCATACAGCACCCCAAACTCTAAGCGACACCCCAGAGCACCCACCGCAAGCCCACCACCCACCCACCCCAGACACACACCGACAACGGCAGGTCACCCCGCAGCCACAGCCACCCTGGAGCAAGCCGACATCAATACAGCCACCAACTCCCGCCAATGCCCCTCCGACCACCCCCGAGCACCCACACACACCCGGCGCCAAGGACACTGGAGGCAATGTGACTAAGTGACCCCCCCCCCCATGACACAACAGCAGAGCAGCTGGTAAAAGCAGGCCCCGAACCGCTAATCCCCAAGCCACCAGATTGTCCGTCCCACCCCGACCACCCAACAAGGTACCCCCACCCATACACACATCCTCCACCCCTGCACGTCCACCCACATGTACCTGCACCAGTACACACACACACCCACACTCATGTGCACACACCCACACTCACCATCACATATGCCCACCTACATCCACACACAACCCCGCATGACAACACACAACACACACATGCGCAAACACCTACATCCGCACACACACGAACCCACACACACACATACACTGACAGACATACACACACAGATACACCCACACCCGCAGGCCCCCAAGGATGGGGAGGAACCCCCCCCCCGGGATGCAGGCACCAGTTCCTAGAGTGCTGCCAGGGCCCCTTGGAGGCCATGAGCCCATCGCACAAGGGTGCACCGGGCAGACCCGCACCACCAGCGCACACCCACCCCTGACCCAGAGGTGGAACACTCCGCCCAGACCCAGACCCACCCGGGAGACAAGGCCAGCCAGCCAGGGTCACAAGACCACCCCCTCAGCCCACCCCGCAGCCCTCCCAACTCCCCAGGACAGACACACAGCCACCCTGGAACAGGCTCCCCAGACACCGGCTGCAGTTGGTCACAGAAATCCCTTGTGGACAGGGCGCAGCCAACTGCCAGAGGCTCCAAGGAGAGCCAGCCACCGCCCACCACCACTCAGGTTATAGAATTAATAAGCAGTGACCAGAAAGAATTAAATTCAGCTAGTTGGTTATTTGAGGAGGAAGACATTCTCTTCAGGCTAATATAATCTGACAGTAAGTTATTATACTGAGTTATACACAAATTATTTCTTGATTTCCAATTCATGAGGAAAGTTTTCTTTGCAATGCATAAGGCAATGAGAACCATGTGTGACATTCTTGCTTCTATATTTATTTCACTTAAATCACCTAATATGCAAAGTGTGGGTGAGAATGGGATACAATACCCAAGCCATGCTGATAAGTCTTCACATATCTTCTGCCAAAACTTTTGGACCGGTGCACAGGACCACATAGCATGCATATAACTCTCCGGGACGTTGATGGTGCAGTGGGAGCAGATATTTGTGTGGATCAGGCCCATTTTGAACATCCTTTGTCTTGTGTAATGAGTTCTATGTAAAACTTTGTACTGTATGAGTTGTAAATTAGAGTTTTTAGTCATCTTAACCTCTAACTGTCCCAGTCGCCATATGGTGATATAACCCCTAGTGGTCAAGAGTGGTAAAGATTTTTTGTCAATAAAATAGTTCAGATTTCCAAGGCTATAACTTGAAAGTTGCAAGAGATAATGGCTTACTGTCAATTAGAAAGATGTAGAATATCATCCAAAGTTTCAGATAGGAATAAATCCACACATCTAATTTGCATAATGTCACAGCAGCTATATAAATTACATAACTCAGTCAAAGTGGACTTTGGACATATTTACAGAAAGATTGGTTCATTTTTTTTTACACCATTTTATCTACAGGGTCATTTTGTTATTTTATCTTCAAAGTATATGAACCACAATATCAGTACAATGTAAAGAAACAAAGAAATTTGTCACTTACTGTTAGCAAAGGGGGGCTGGCTGGCCGGCATGGTCGCTGCGTTTTCGCCCATCGTGGTCGTTATTTTGCGTTCTGTCGGTCATTTACGCTCTCTATCACATCTACAAAGTCTTATGATTATCCCACGTAAATTTCGCTTGTATCCTGCGGCTATTTTCCATGTACGAAGCTGTTTATGTGACGGTGTACAACGATCCATGGCGGCCATATTGGTCTTGTGAGCTTAGAGAAGGGAAAAAGAAAAATAATGATGAAGAATTCTTCTTCTGTGGCTTATTTCGTGTCAGCCATGATTCCACTAATGTGTGCCTGCCACCTTCTGAACTGGCAGATCAGTACAAATCAGTACAAATCGTTGGTACTGCTGGGGACATCAGAGTCAGTTGACAAGCGCAGTTGCTGCACTGTGCCACAGGGGGCACGTGAAATCTGACAGTTAAAAGGTTAAAAAGTATTTAAACATATTTGTGTCCAGAAGCTTTCATCTTTATTGATTGATATGTCTATCTCCCATTTTCATTTTGGAAGAGATACTGACTCATCCAGTTTTTATAATAGGTCATGTATTTACAGAAATTTAGAAACTCTGTCTCCTTAACTGGTACCTGTAAATCTGTCTGATTGAGATTGAATCTTGCTTTTATTATGGATTTTAGCTGTTGGTGTTCAAAAAACTTTATATCACTGATGTCATACTGTGACATTAGTTCCTGAAATTGGACAAAATTTCCACCTCGAAAAAGATGTTCTAAGTTTTTTTTATTCCTTTCTCATACCATAGTAGAAAATTTAAGATCCTCTTGCAGCAAGATATCAGGATTATTCTAAATGTGCGTGAGCTTGCAAGGGACAAGTGAAGACCCGGTTATTTTTAAAAATTTCCACCAGGCTGTCAGAGAGGAGCTAATGTTCATGCTTTTAAAACAGTCATGGCGTTTGATACAGACACTCATGAAAGGTAAGTCAGAGATTTTTAGTGATCCACAGAGAGCCTGTTCAGCATGTAACCATGGGTTTCCTCGTGGGGCTGATTTTGTCCATTTAGAAACAAACTGCAGTCTATTGGCTAAAAAGTAATTAAAAAAAATTGGTAAATCTAAACCTCCACACTCTTACTTTTGGAAAAGTTTTTAAGCTGATCCGTGATGGTTTATCCTTCAATAAAAATTGACTTATATTGAGTCTAGAGACTTAAACAAGGCCATAAATGGTTGGGTAGGAATCATTGAAAAAAATAGTTGATTTTAGGAAGGACCATAATTTTAATGGTTGCGACTGTTCCCTTCAGTGATATACAGTCATGTGAAAAAAATGTGGACACCCCTTTAAATATTCAGTTCTTTATTAAGAAAAGTTCACATATCTACACTACCGTTCAAAAGTTTGGGGTCACTCAGACAATTATTTTGTGTTTTCCATGAAAAGTCACACTTATTTACCACCACGAGTTGTAAAATGAATAGAAAATATAGTCAAGACATTGACAAGGTTAGAAATAATGATTTGTATTTGAAATAATATTTTTTTCCTTCAAACTTTGCTTTCGTCAAAGAATCCTCCATTTACAGAAATTACAACATTGCAGACCTAACAAGATTGCACAAGGGTTTTCTAATCATCCATTATCCTTCTGACGCAATGAGCAAACACATTGTACCATTAGAACACTGGAGTGATAGTTGCTGGAAATGGGCCTCTATACACCTATGTAGATATTGCACCAAAAACCAGACATTTGCAGCTAGAATAGTCATTTACCACATTAGCAATGCATAGAGTGTATTTCTGATTAGTTTAAAGTTATCTTCATTGAAAAAAGTGCTTTTCTTTCAAAAATAAGGAAATTTCTAAGTGACCCCAAACTTTTGAACGGTAGTGTAGGTGCCATCACAGGCCAGAATTCTTTATAGAATTCTACTGGAAAACAACCTGGTCCCAGAGCTTTGTTGTTTGGGATGTGCTTGAGTGCCTCCTGGAGTTAGAACATTAGAAGAGGTGCATCCAGAGCTGTAATCTGTTTATTATTTAATCGTGGTAAATCAACATTGTCCAGAAATTCATTTATCTCTGAGTCAGACAGATTAATCTGAGATGAACAGAGATTTTCATAAATCTTTCTGAAGGAAAAGGGGCTCATGGGTGATATTTCCAGTCATATCCTTAATAGAGTGGAGAGGTTTTTTTTTTTTCTCTTTATTCAAACAGCAGCAGACTGTACACCCTGTGATTGGTGAACGTCACTTGTGGTAACGTATCGTCACTTCCTGTATTGTTGTCTGTCCGTGTGGTTAGCTCTCCTCACTCTCCTGAGGTTTTTGCTTTTAATTGTATTTTAACCACTTTTTTCCATCTAGTTCTCATTTCTGTTTATCAAGCCTCTTGCACCTGTGTGCGCACTCCATGTCACCTATTCACCCTCTTTAGCCTTCTGTTCACCTTTCATCGGTGTTTTTGTTAGCTTCGGTTTAGCCACTAGCTATGGCTACTAGCTCAACTTCCCCTTCTCCTCTGATGTGCTCTCTCTGTCAGATGTTTAGCTACACCTCTGCCCCTTTTAGTGATAACGGTAAATGTAATAAATGTTGTCTTTCTGAGGTGCTCGAGGCGAGGTTGTCTGATTTGGAATCCCGGCTCCGCTGCATTGAAACACTGTCTGCGCCAGTTACTCTCGACGGATGTCCCCTAGCTGCAGCGGAGCTCGCAAGCATAGGGCGACCCGTTAGCAGTCCTCCGGTCCTCCTCAGCAGCGAGGAGACTGGGTGGGTGACGATGAGAAGGAAGCCTAGTCGCAAAGCCTCGGTTCACCACCAATCTGTTCACGTTTCTAATTGTTTTTCCCCGCTCAGCGACACACCCGCTGAGGAAAAATCTCTGATCATTGGCAACTCTGTAGTTAGAAACGTGAACCTAGAGACTCCAGCGGCCATAGTCAAATGCATTCCTGAGGCCAGAGCAGGCGACGTCTACTCAAATTTGAAAATGCTGGCTAAAAGTAACTGTAAATACTCCACAATTGTTATCCACGCCGGCATTAATGACATCCGTCTCCGACAGTCGGAATCACGAAACTTAATGTAGAATCGGTGTGTGACTTTGCCAAAACAATTTTTTTTTTTTTTTTTTTTTTTTTTTTTTTTTTGTTACTTATTTGTACCCGTAGGTAGACTTGGTTTGCAGTCTGGTGACAAGCCACCGGCTGCTGGTCGCTGCGTGCGCGAGCGCCCTAAACCTACATGTTTTTTTGGTGTGCGGGAGGAAACCGGAGAAATCCCGGAGTAAACCCGCGCAACACGGGGAGAACATGCAAACTCCACACAGCTCACTGTTGGTCGGGGGCTGGGATCGAACCCACGATCTCATGATCCCCGCGATCCCCCGGCCGAGGGTAAAACTGTGCTGCCACAGTGCTAAACCACTGCGCCACCGTGCAGCCGGTGGCGCACGGTGGCGCAGTGGTTGTCTGCCTCTGTAGTGTTCTCTGGGCCCCTCCCCAATCTGACCAGCGATGACATGTTGATGGCGCATTTAGCCGCTCGTCATCCTTCAACCGCTGGCTGTCTGTGTGGTGTCCTGCAAACGTAGGCTACATTGACAATTGGAGCTCATTTTGGGGAAAACCTGGTCTTATGAGACGAGACAGCGTCCATCCCACTTTGGATGGTGCGTCTCATTTATCTAACAATCTGGCATCTTTTTTATCCAAATTTCCAAAATCTTGACAACTCAGAGTTGGGACCAGGAAGCAGAGTTACAGTCTTATACGCCTCTCTGCAGCTCCTCTTCATCCACCACCCCTCAACTTAGCCCCTGTCTTCCCCATCAGAGAGTCATTGTCTGCTCCCTCCAAAGTAAATAAAAATGTAATGTATAAGCATCCCAAAGTGATTAAACAAAAAGTTGGTAAAACTCAAATTAAACATGAAGCCTATAAATTGAATGATTTGGCCTTTGTTCCTCCTCATAATTTAAAAATTAAATGTGGTTTGTTAAATATTAGGTCTCTAACTCCCAAGTCTCTGTTAGTCCATGATCTGTTAACCTCTTGTGCTCCGTTGTCCCACGGGTGGGCAAATCTCTGCGTCCTAGAGCGCACGTGCGCTCTAGGACGCATCATGGAGATTGTGATGTAGGTGGTGTATGGCGTCCAAGCGCGCACTGAAAATAAAAGCTGCAGACACAGCCGCGAACAGATTAGTTCATCTGATTGACCTCTCATTCGACTAATAAGAGCCTTGAATTGGGTTTCTGAAACCTTGAAGAACCAATGAATGAAAACCGAGCCAGAAGGACCCGCCTCCCAACTGCTGCAAGCCAACTGAAGCACAGAAGTTCGCTGAGCTGTTTTGTCTAAAGCTGTGTGAAGAGAGACTGCTTCAGCAGCCACAGGCAGTGCTTTATTATTATTTTTTTTTTAATTCCAGCAGAGTGTTTAGGATTCTCTTATATGGTCATCATAGACCGACGGAGGCCGACGACGAAGGTCGTAAATCATTCGCCAAATCCGCAATCATGGAATTATGTTTTGACCGGGTCGCGCGACCAGAACCACGAGCGGACCAGCGTCGGTTCGTCTGACAATGAGGACGAGAAGTTGGCCAGGACAATGTGGCTGTGAAGAGGTAAGGTGTTATAAGCCAAATTATTTTTTATCCCTGAAAATTGTAATCAAAAATGACTTTTGACCGATCGGTAAATTACAACTGTGCGGCGCACGATGTCCGAAGTGCATGCGCCGCGTTACACGGTTTGTTTGCCGCCTCCGGACCGTGAACGCCCCCCCCCCCGCCGCTACGATTCTGTAGCGGGGGGGTGGGGGAAGCTGCAGTGACAGCGGTGCTGTGGAAACATGCCACATCCGAGTGTAATCCGTCATGTAGCAAGGGCGGATCTCTGTCCTCTGTAGCGGGGGGGCGGTGGACAACCCCCCCCCACACACACACAGACACAGCCCTGAATGTGACCTTTCATTAGAGCCCTAAATGAAGCTTCTACATTGAATCATTCAAAAGTTACAGACGTTTTTCCAAACTGTGCCATTTGGCACAATTTGGCACAGTTCAAAAATGCCTGGGAACAGCCTGAGAACAAAGCTGTGTAATATATTTATTTTTTGTGGTATTGTTACAAAATTTTGACCTCAGCTGGATAACACTTGGTTCTACATTTCTGTTGCATTTTCCAGCCCGGATCTGAAGCTGTGTGTTATTTGCAAGCATTTGTATCCAAAAAAACACCCAGGCCAAATTTATTTTCTTCAAGTTCACTATGTTTAGATGACTGTAACTCAGTGGTCGGAGCACTTAGAGAGATCATGTTGTTGTTTTTTTGCCAAAAAATTCAAAGTGTTTTCTTTTAAATGAGACCAACCCCATGAAGATGCTGCAAAGGGTTGAAGAACAGCTTTCGATTTACTTTGGGCACATTTTTTTTGGCTTTTTTAGGAAAATTGACCGGAGTGCAAGGGGTTAATTCATCATCAGATTGATTTAATATCCCTTACAGAGACTTGGTTAGGACAAGAGGATTATATTGGTTTAAATGAATCAACTCCCTCTGGTTATTTAAACTGTCAAAATCCCAGAAGTTCTGGTCGTGGAGGAGGAGTAGCAACAATTTACCATTCCAAATTACTAGTTAATGTAAAGCAAAAAACATGTTATAATTCCTTTGAGGGCCTGGTCCTCAGTATTGGGCACTTCAGCAATTTTAGGCTAAACCCCAATTTTATTTGCCATATTTTATTGTTCTCCATCAACCTACTCAGAATTTTTATCCGAATTTGCTGAATTCTTAGCTGATTTAGTGCTGAAATCAGATCAGAATAATTATAGTAGGGGACTTTAATATACTGTACATGTAGATGTAGATAGTGACTGCATTAATGTGGCATTTAATTCAATATTAGACTCAACTGGATTTTCTCAGAAAGTAGGAAATTCTACTCATTATCTCCACCATACGTTGGACCTTGTTCTGACATATGGTATAGAAATAAAAATCTGGTAGTGTCTCCTCATAACCCTGTACTGTCAGACCATTGTCTGTTAACCTTTGATTTTACTATTTCTGACTATTTGGCTCCTAAAGAAAAATATTACTACAGTAGATGCCTCTCAGATGATGTTGTAACCAAATTTATGCAGATTGTTTCCTCTATGCCATGTGTCAACACAACGGAAATAAGCTATGGAGAGCTTGCTCCTTCTGTAATTGATAGCATGGTAGATAGTGTTACAGCTTCTCTGCATCAGACTCTAGACTTGGTGGCCCCCTTAAAAAAGAAAAAGTCTAATCAGAGATTTCTAACTCCTTGGTTCAACACAGAAACTCGTAGCTTAAAACAGAAGACTCGTCAATTAGAAAGAAAATGACGTCCACTGATTTAGATGAAATCTATTTAGCTTGGATAAATCATCTTTTAATTTATAAAAAATCTCTCAGAAAAGCTAGAATGAGTTATTACTCTGCATTAATAGAAGAGAACAAGAATAATCCCAGGTTTCTTTTCAGCACTGTAGCCAGGTTGACAAAGAGTCAGGACTCTGTCAATCCTAGCATTCCCTTAGAGCTTACTAGTCAGGACTTTATGAACTTTTTCAATAATAAAATTTCATCCATCAGAGATAAAATCAATCAGATTCTTCCCACCGTTAACTTAAATACAGTAACTACTACAACTCCTTCAATTGATGTCTGTCTTGATGAGTTTACTCCTATTGACCTTTGTGAGTTAGACAAAATAGTTTCCTCATCCAAACCTTCAACTTGTCTTTTAGACCCTATTCCTACCAGGTTATTTAAAGAAGTCTTCCCACTTATTGGTAGCTTTATTCTTCATATAATCAATTCTTCATTAACTTTAGGCCATGTACCGCAGGCTTTTAAAACGGCTGTAATTAAACCCTAACTCAAAAAGCCATCGCTAGATCCAGGAGCTTTAGCTAACTATAGACCAATCTCTAATCTCCCTTTCATTTCAAAAATCTTAGAAAGAGTTGTTGCTATGCAATTATTTGACCACCTACAGGGAAATGGTTTACTTGAAGAGTTTCAATCTGGGTTTTGTCAGCTTTATCAGGCGTGTGCTATAGTGCGTGATCACAGACATGTCTCATGCGTGCGCTTTGAGCGATATCGTGCTTTATCATAGTGTGATTAATATATATGTCAGCTTTATCAAGCGTGCGCTATAGCGCGTGATCACAGACACTCAGAGTGACGGAAATGTGGCTGCCAATCCGCGCCAATGGCCTCTCTGGCCACCACCGAGCATTTAAACATTTTTACACATTTATTCCCAGTGTTATGGGCACTGGAGGCAATGCGGGTGAAGTGTCTTGCCCAGGGACACAAAGGCAGGATATCTGGGGAGAGCGTGATGCGAACTGCCAACCATTGGGTTATTAGACGACCTGCTCTACCTCCTGAGCCACTGCCGCCCCACTTTTTCCTCAACTTTCCCTCTTTAGGAAAGCTATGGAGGCTTACCCCGTTCTCTTTATTTCCCTTTGATTGGAAATTAAGATAAGAAATAAGATAAGCCTTTATTAGTCCCACAACGGGGAAATTCCAGGATTGCAACAGCACAGGGATAGCAACACTCAGAGCAACAATCAGAAGGCAAGAAAAAACAAGAGCAGCTAGTATACATATGTACATATTAATATAAATATATACACTACCGTTCAAAAGTTTGGGGTCACCCAGACAATTATTTTGTGTTTTCCATGAAAAGTCACACTTATTTACCACCATGAGTTGTAAAATGAATAGAAAATATAGTCAAGACATTGACAAGGTTAGAAATAATGATTTGTATTTGAAATAATAATTTTTTCCTTCAAACTTTGCTTTCGTCAAAGAATCCTCCATTTGCAGCAATTACAGCATTGCAGACCTAACATGATTGCACAAGGGTTTTCTAATCATCCATTAGCCTTCTGACGCAATGAGCAAACACATTGTACCATTAGAACACTGGAGTGATAGTTGCTGGAAATGGGCCTCTATACTCCTATGTAGATGTTGCACCAAAAACCAGACATTTGCAGCTAGAATAGTCATTTACCACATTAGCAATGTATAGAGTGTATTTCTGATTAGTTTAAAGTTATCTTCATTGAAAAAAGTGCTTTTCTTTCAAAAATAAGGAAATTTCTAAGTGACCCCAAACTTTTGAACGGTAGTGTATATATATATATATATATATAGACACACAGTGCAGAGCATTGTGGTTGGTGGATGTGCAGCAGAAAGTCCAAGCTCTCTCTCCGCGGATGCGGCGGGCCAGCTGGATGTCTTTGGGCATGATGGTGACCCTCCTGGCGTGGATGGCGCACAGGTTGGTGTCCTCGAAGAGACCCACCAGGTAGGCCTCGCTGGCCTCCTGCAGAGCCATGACGGCAGAGCTCTGGAAGCGCAGGTCGGTCTTGAAGTCCTGAGCAATCTCCCTCACCAGGCGCTGGACGGGCAGCTTACGGATGAGCAGCTCCGTGGATTTCTGGTAGCGACGGATCTCTCTCAGAGCCACGGTACCGGGCCTGTAACGGTGAGACTTCTTCACTCCGCCGGTGGCCAGAGCGCTTTTCCGAGCAGCCTTGGTGGCCAGTTGCTTCCTGGGGGCTTTTCCTCCAGTAGATTTACGGGCGGTCTGCTTGGTTCTTGCCATCACTCTTTATTATTCTGTCTTATATTTCTTGCACGCCGCCTAAACTCCAGCCCGGCACCCACGTCGTTTTCGCTTCAGTTCTCCAGGTATGTCGAGTTCCTCCGTTAGCACCGGGTGGTGGTTGAGTGCTAGCTAGCTCTTCCCTGCTGTATCGTCTCCTGCTGTAAACAGAGGCTCCGTCCGCCGACTCGGGAGACCTTTGGGGCGATCTGTGTGTCCGTGATATGTATAGAGTGAAAGGTGTGCCAGATCAGAAAGTTATCACCGGATCAGAAAGAAGAAGGAAGATAAAAAGACTCAGAATTGAGCCGCTGTTGCAAAAGGCAGCCAACTCGTGTGGCGCCAGAACCGGAAGGCCGCGCATCCAAAAGCCGCGCAATGTGGCATTTTCACTGACAAATGGCAGTAGTTAGTAGCTTCGCTTCTTGGCTTGTATAAGACAGAAAAAACGGCTGCAACCATTTTACGTCACTACCCAGAATGCATTGCGACGTAAACAAAAATTGCGATTTACATCGTAATAAAGTTTTTTAAAAATATATAAAACTGGGAATTATTTTCAAAAAAAATTATAGTTATGTTACTAACATAAAAATAAAGCATATAGAGCTAACATGCCAATATAATCGGGGTTCCTTTTAATGAAGAGGCATGTAGCCATTTCAGTGGAATGCTTGGATCTGAAACCAAACTGCATGGCATGGAGAGAGGGGGAACTACTGTTTAGATAATAGACAATCTGCTCTGCCACCCATTTTTCTGCAATTTTGAAAATGGCCGGAAGAATGCTTATTGGTCGGTTGTTATGCAGAAAAGTTGAGTCACCAGATTTAAAAACAGGGGTAACAATAGCAGATTTCCAGGCCTTTGGAAAATGGCCCGATGAAATTGAAAGATTAATGTTTGAGACAATAGGAGTGGCGAGAGCTGAACCTAAATCTTTGAGCATGTTTGTGTCCATTCCAAAAACATCCTTTGCTTTAGATGGTTTGAGTGATTGAATTAAATCAATAACTTTGGTCTCAGTAATATTTGTAATAGTAAAAGACTGCGTTGCAGACAATGCAGGGTATTCCTTCCTTTGTTTTACTATAAACTTATCAGAGATTTCTGACACAGATTCAAAGAAGTAGTTGTTAAAAGCATCAGCCATCACTTGAGGTTCCGTCAAGATGTTTCCATTTAATTGAATTTGCATTAGTTTTGTTTTGTTTTTTTGGGAATCACCCAATAGTTTTTTTTTAATATAATTCCAGGTTATTTTAGAATTTCCCCTTGCACTATTCAAAACAGTAATGAAAAAGTCAGCTTTAGATTTTCTTATTTCTTTCACTACCCTATTTCTCACTGAAATAAATTGGTGCCTGTTGATATTTATAAACATTTTAGCTTTTTATATTTTGATTAAAACAAAAGTATAATTTTCATTTGCAAAGGAATAAATGCAAATGTACTTCTCTGTAATCTATTTTGTTTACTTCACTACACTATTTTCTGGCCTTGCATGCTAATAGAATATTTAATCTTTGAAGTGCCATTTTTTTGAGGAGGTGGTGCGATTTATTATAATGCTTTTCAAAGTCAGTTATGGGGTTCCAGGCAGCGTCTGTGTTAAATTGATGAATAGGTTGAAGCCGTTCAGAGAAAGAAGGTGATACAGATATACAGAGCAAACAGCTATGAATAAAACAGGAGTCTGGGAGGACGCAGCTCCAGCTGTGATGCTGTGCAGCACTGGTCCACACATACAGTAAGTAAAACTGCATCTGATTACATCTGTGAGAGGTTAAGAGAGGGGGGGGCAGGCTGCCAGGAAAGACTGTTGTCAATAGAAGTTTTATTTATTTATTGCTTTTACTTTATTGGCTGCCTTATTAGGCTTAGAATCACCATGCTGAGCCAATAGGCTGACTAGTTCTCAGCGGAGGAAAATTTATGTGTCAAACCCCCACAGTGGGGTGGTACATTGATGGTAAAACTTGTTTTGTGATAATCTCATTTGTAAATATAGCTCCTTGTTGTTGCTGAATACAAATCATTTTCATCAAAGAAGCATTATTGCGACTAGTGATTTTTCTTTTTCTGTTACAACCATTATTAGTTCCAGGTGAAATGTACAGTATTTACAGCATGCTATATAAACAGTGTTTGCAACATTTGTGTGTGTACGTGCATACTAACTTGTGTAGAGGGCAGGTTTATATACAGTTATACAGTAGAAATCAAAATCATTCACCCCCCTCTGCAAATGAGGTTTATTGGCAAAATGTACAAACTAGCAGCTGTTTGCAGTAAACAAATCTGACAAGAAAAATTTAAATAGCTCAACACAACTAATATTAGAAGTGGTTTCTCCAAATTGAACAGAAAATGCCACTTTTAATGACTACTGCAGTGTCAAAATTATTTAATCCCTTCATGACAAGCATCTTTATTACTTAGTAGAGCACCTTTTAGCTGTTTTGACCTGGTGCAAATGTGATGCATAGCCAGACACCAGCTTCTGGCAGCATTACTGAGGAATCTTAGTCCATTCCTCATGGATAAAGACCTCCAATTCCCTAAAATTCTTGGGTTTGTGTGATGCAACTGCCTTTTTTTTTTTTCAAATTCCACCAGAGTTTCTCAATTGGATTCAAGTCAAGTGACTGTGATGACCACTCAAGTATCTTCCAGGACTTCTTCTGAAATCAAGCCTTGGTGCACCTTGAGGTTTGCTTGGGATCATTGTCCTGCTGGAAGGCCCAATAACGTCCTCATAGATAGCATGACATTTTCTCCCAGGATTTCCTGGTTGCCCTGGGCACCAGTACAGCAGCAACTTTAAAAAAAAATAAAATAAAGCCGCGCCGAAAGCTTGGAGCTCTACAGCTGGATGTCGGTTTTGGGCCTTTTCCCCTGGGTGCCGATGCAGTAATGGCTCTTTCAGCAATGGATATTTGCCGAGCCAAGCCGTGTCGACAGTTCGTGGCTCAGCGGCTGGCTGTTGACGTCGTCCCGGCCTCTCTGGACACCAATGCAGCAGTGGCCCATCCAGAGGAGGATGACGTTGGTCAGATCTCCAAAGACACCAGTGATATCAACGCAGGAAAGGTTTCCCCAGATGCCGGCAGACCACCGGAAGGGGAATGGTATCAGTGAAGTCACCCGGGATGCCAGTGACATTGACGAAGGAAAAATTATTGCAACAAGACTCAAACTGCATAAGCCAAGAAGGACTGTTGCAAAATGGGATGGGTATGGAATAAAAACTGTGACTGAAAAACGGGATGTATATGGGATAAAAACTGTGGCTAAAAAATAACAATCGACTAAAATGTTTCAAACTGTAAATCATGCCAAGGTATTGTGGGATCTGATTATGAAACCTAAAGGCTTTTTTGGAAGTCATCTCAATATTAGGAGCATTGTCTCTAAAACAGAACAAATACAACAACTATTGACTTCAAATCTTGACTACCTATGCTTCTCAAAAACCTGGTTAACCCCAACAACATCTCCAGCCCTTTTCAATGTACTAGGGTGCAATACCTATAGACAAGACAGAAAAGATGGCAGGGGAGAAGGGGTCATGATTTATGTAAAGGATGGTTATCAGTGTATACAATGTGACATTGCTGAAAATACGCTAGAATGTGTTGGAGTTAAAGTTGTACGATCACCTGAAATGTCTTTTGCTTTGATTGTGATCTATCAACCTCCATCCTCTAAGGATACATTCTATTGTCTATCAAATGTACTAAAACAGTTTGGCAGCAAAGAGTTAAACCTCATGTCATGAACGTCCCTCCGGGTAGTGAAGGAGGACCCACGCGCTGGACTGTGAGTTGTGTGAAGATTAATTTAAACATGAATTCCAAATCGTAAATAAACAAAAACTTACAATCAAGGCGAAACAGGAAAACAGGCAGGATGGGCGAGGAGAAAACGTCTAGCAGGTTTTCACACTAGAACAGGATTAATATTGGAGCACCGATAAGAGGCACCACTGACCTTAAATAGGAAGACAGGAAAATGATCCAAATGGGGCACAGGTGTGATAACTCAGAGCAAGGAGAAATCAGTACAAAATAGGAATAGCTGGGAAAAACTGTGAACTAAACTAGAACCAGAAGTAACTGAAGAATCTAGACAAAATCAAAATACAAACCCAGAAGAAATAATCAGACATGATACAAAACAAGATACAAACCAAATGCTAGTAAATACTGAGATGGGGAAAGTACAGAACATAATAGGACAGAATTGAAGACCTGAGCACAGTTCTCAAACCGTGCTTAGTGTCATGACACCTCATGGGTGGTTTCAACTTAAATTGGCTTTGTGCAACACACAGACAGAAATAATAGGACATCACCAATAAGTTTCATATGGATCAGATGATCGTAACCCAACTAGAATAACCCACTCATCTCAAACTCTCCTTGATTTGATTTTTACAAACAAACCTGACTGCATGACAAAAAAAAATACTAATATTAATACTACTATTAATACTAAAAATCTAATTTCTGGCATAATCTCACTTTAGAAGTAAACAAATTGTCAAAATCACGACACAAAAAGCCTACTGATGGTGGAAAATATATCTCGTACATACCAAAGAAAAACATAGAATCATTTGAAAATGAGTTACAGCACGTAAAGTGGAATGAAATAAATTGTGATACAAACTGTGAACAGACATGTGAAAATATGATATCAACAATCAAAGATATTATCTCAAAATATAAAATAACACTATTTAAGCACAAGAGAAAACAGGATCTACCTTGGCTAAATGAAAAATTTTGGAATCTCATGAAAAAAAGGGATTTACCTCTTAAAAAAAATGGCTAATAACTGATTTAAATACAGATAGACTGATTTTTAAAAGCCTCAGAAATAAAGTCACCATGCAGCTCCCAAAAGCGAAAGCAAATTTCTTCTTAGACATAATCAAAAATGGGGAGCAACAACAAAAAGGGGAGCAACAACAAAACTCTGGGAATGTATTGATAAAGTCACTGGAAAAAAAATGTAAAAAAGTGAAGTCATACAGCTAAATTTGAATGGAAAACTTCACTGAGATAGCTTAGATATATCCATCCATCCATCCATCCATCCATCTTCTACCGCTTTTCTGGAGGTCAGGGTTGTGGCGGCAGCAGTTCAAACGGAGAAGCCCAGACTTCCCTCTCCCCAGCCATCTGCTCCAGCTCTTCAGAGAGGATACCAAGGTGTTCCCAGACCAACTGGAAGATGTGGTCTCTCCAGCGAGTCCTGGGTCTGCCCCAGGGTCTCTTCTCAGTGGGACGTGCCTGAAACACCTCAAGTGGGAGGCATCCAAGAGGCATCCTGATCAGATGCCCAAACCACCTCAACTGGCTCCTTTCAATGTGGAGGAGCAGCGGTTCTACTTTGAGCCTTTTCTGGATGACTAAGCTCCTCACTCTATCTCTAAGTGTGAGTCCAACAATAGTACGAAGAAAGTTCATTTCAGAAGCTTGTATTTGCAATCTCATTGTTTCGGTCATTACCCAAAGCTTGTGACCATAGGTGAGGGTAGGAACATAGACTGACTGGTAAATCAACAGCCTTGCCTTAGAGCTTAGCTCCCTCTTCACCACAACGGACTGGCACAACGTCCTCAGATGCTGCTCTGATCCGTCTGTCAATCTCTCGCTCCCTTCTCCCCACACTTTTGAATAAGACCCCAAGATATACTCGGGGCAGGAGCTTGCCCCAAACCCGGAGAGGACAATCTACCTTTTTCCGACTGAGGACTATGGACTCGGACTTGGAGGTGCTAATTCTCATCCCAACCATTTTACACTCAGCAGCAAACTGTGACCTGTAGGTCATTGCTGGATGAAGCCAACTGGACAACATCATCTGCCAACAACAGAAATGAGATCTTGTAGTCACCAAGCATGACACCCTCTGTTTCTTGGCTGCGCCAAGAAATCCTGTTCATAAAAATAATGAACAGGATCGTGACAAAGGGTAGCCCTGCCGGAGTACAACTCTCACTGGAAATGAGTCCAATCGAGTCAATACGAACCAAACTCTTACAAAGGTCTCATTGAGACCGGATAGCTTGTGACACAAGCCCAATACCCCATACTCCCGAAGCACCACCCACAAAAACCATGAGGGACACAGTTGAATGCCTTCTCCAAGTCCACAAATCACATATGAACTGGTTGGGAAAACTCCCACAAACCCTCGAAGATTTTCAAGAGGGTAAAGAGTTGGTCAAATGTGCCACGGCCAGGACTAAAACCACATTGCTCCTCCTGAATCCAAAGTTCTACCAACGGCCAGACTGTCCTCTCCAGTACCTTGGCATAGACCTTCTCAGGGAGGATGAGGAGTGTGATCCCTCTTAAGTTGGAGCACACTCTCTGGTCCCCTTTCGTGAAGAGAGGAACCACCACCCCGGTTTGCCATGCCAAAGGCACTATCCCCGACCTCCACGCAATGTTGCAGAGGCGTGTCAACCATGAAAGCCCTACAACATCCAGGGCCTTGACATACTCAGGCCGAATCTCGTTCACCCCTGGGGCCTGGCCACCAAGGAGTTTTTTTATCCATCTTGGCAACCTCAGCCCCTGTGATGGGCAAGTCATCCCCCTCGTCCACAAGCTCTGCTTCCTCTGTAGAAGGCGTATCAGTGGGATTGAGGAGATCCTCGAAGTATTCCTTCCAGTGCCCAGCGATATCCCCAGCCAAAGTCAGCAACGCCTCATCCGCACCATACACAGTGTGGACAGGGAGCCTCTTCCCCCTCCTGAGCCACCGGACAGTTTGCCAGAATCTCTTCGAGGCTGACCGAAAGCCTTGTTCCATGGCCACACCAAACTCCTCCCACACCCGAGTTTTCAGCACATGCCCAAGCTGCACTATGCTTTGACTGCTGGTACACCTCAGCTGCTTCGGGAGTCCCACAAGCCAACCAAGCTTGATAGGACTCCTTCTTCAGCTTCATGGCCCCCCTCACCACTGGTGTCCAGCACTTGGTTCAGGAGTTGCTACCACAAGAAGCACCAACGACCTTGCGGCCACAGCTCTGGGCAGCCGCTTCAACAATGGAGGTGGAGAACATTGCTTATTCAGACTCTGTGTCTCCAGACTCCCTCGGAATGTGGTTGACGTTCTTCCAGAGAAGGGACTTGAAGACCTCCCAGACAGAGGGCTCAGCCAGACGTTCCCAGCACACCCTTACTATATGTTTGAGTCTACCAGGTCTGAATGGCTTCCTCCCCTGCCATTGGATCCAACTCACCACCAGGTGGTGATCAGTTGGCAGCTCTACAACTCTCTTTACCTGAGTGTACATACAGTCGCAGGTCTGATGACACAATAACAAAATCGATCATCGACCTGTGGCCTAGGGTGTCCTGGTGCCAGGTGCACATATGGACACCCTTATGTTGAACATGGTGTTCCTTATGGACAAACTGTGGTTAGCACAGAAGTCCAATAACTGAACACCATTCGTGTCCAGATCGGGCAGGCCATTTCTCCTAATCACTCCCCTCCAGGTTTCACTGTCATTGCCCACATGTGCATTGAAGTCCCCCAGTAGGACAGTGGAGTCTCCAAGAGGAGCACCCTTCATCACCACAGTCAGAGACTCCAGAAAGGGTGGGTACTCTGAACCATCATTTAGTACATAGGCACAAATGATGGTCAGGAACCATTTCCCAACCTGAAGGCACAGGGAAACAACCCTTTCATCCACCAGGGGAAACTCCAATATAGAGGCAGCAAGGTGGGGGGATACAAAATACCCACCCCTGCTCGTCACCTCTCACCCGGGGCAACTCCAGAGTAGGCCAAGCTCCAGCCCTTCTCCAGGAGATTGGTTCCAGAACCAGAGCTTTGTGTTGAGGTGAGGCTGACTATATCTAGCCAGTATCTCTCAACCTCATGCACCAGCTATGGCTCCTTCCCCACCAGAGAGGTGACATTCCACATCCCAAAAGCCAGTTTAGGAACCCTGGGATCAGACCGCCAAGATGTCTGCCTTTGAGTGCCACCTGATCCACATAGCACTTGACCCCCTTAGTCCCTCCTGTAGGAGGTTAGCTCACTGGAGGGCGGACCCATGTAGCTCCTTCAGGCTAATCCCAGCCCGGTCCCATCGGCAGAAACCCGGTCACCAGGCGCTAACCATCGAGCCCCTCCCCCAGGCCTGGCTCCAGGGTGGGGCCCCGGTAACCCCATACCGGGCAGGGTACACTGAATCCTTGTTCTTACATTCATCATGGGAGTCTGTTGGATCGTTCTTAGTCTTGCCCTTCACCCAGGACCAGTTATCTTGGGTGACCCTACCAGAAGCAAATTGCCCAGACACCATAGCTTCTGGGATCATTAGGGCATGCAACCAAACCCCCACCCCCACCACCATCACCCCCACCACCACCACCATGATAAGGTGACAATCCATGAGTGGAGCTTTGATATAGCCAGCAATTTTAATGAATATTTTATCAAATCGGTCCAAGAACTTGGACGGAATTTTACCCAAACATACCCGCACCAAATTAAAATAAACCATGAAACTGATCTAAACCTTAAACCCACAAATGACTTAAAGCTTAACAAAATTTTATCATGTCTATCAAATTCCAGAGTTAAGGATATTCATGAACTAAACACTGTATTCTTGAAAAAAAAAAAACCCACAAAGCTACTTTAATATTTCCAAGTGTAGAACTAATAAATCTATCAGTACATGAAAATAGCTTTCTTGATACACTGAAACCCGTCATTGTAACCCCCATACACAAAGCCAGAGACAAATAGGAAATTAGTAATTATATGACGATAAGTAAACTTCCTGTTTTGTCAAAATCCATTGAAAAGGTGGTAGTAGACCAACTGGTAGAACATCTCGAATCTGCCTAGCTGCTACATTCCATGCAATTTGGTTTCAGGCCAAACCACTCAACGGAGATGGCATGTTGTTACTTTATTGAAATAATTAAAGAAAATCTGGACGGGGTGGTGGTAGGAGACGTCTTTTTAGACTTGTGTAAAGCCTTTAATAAAGTCACTCACTCAGTCCTTCTTTCTAAACTATCAGGATATAAACTGCCCTTGAATACCCTTAGCTGGTTAAAATCTTATCTATCTGGTTGCTCCCAGTATGTGTGCATAAACAATACTGTATCCCCATCAAAGGCATGCACCATGGGACTGCCACAAGGTTAAATTTTAGGCCCACTGCTGTTTACTTTGTAAAGTAATGCCATCAGCATGTAAAAATTCAGATGTATGCAGATGACACAGTCATATACACACATGGGAAGGATGCTAAACAAGTGGCTGACAAGTTAATGATAGCAATGGAGAAAGTGTCAAAATGGCTTAATCAATCATGCCTCACTCTGAATGTAGGGAAAACAGCTACAGTGTACTTTACCAAAAAAACCCAAAATCATATGCACTATCCGACTATATGTATCTGTAAATACAGCAAATATAGAAAATGTAACAGAGTTTAAGTATTTTGGCGTCATATTAGATCCCACGCTCAGCTTTAAAAAGCATATAAAACGGATGAGCCGCACTCTGAAATATAACCTTGCAAACTTTTGTTTCATTAGAAACTCAAACTCTAAAAGGATCAAAAACCTTTCTGAACGCCGTGATTTTGACACATTTCTCCTATTGCATCTTTTCACTGCAAGGGCACTCCTGAAGACCTTCTGCGATTCGGTGGTGACATCAGCCATCACATTTGGAGTGGTCTGCTGGGGCAGTGGCATCACGGCAGCCGACAGGAAGAGACTGAACAGGCTGATCAGAAAAGCTAGCTCTGTTCTGGGGTGACGCCTCAACCCAGTGGAGGAGATAGGAGAGAGGAGGATGGTGGCAAAGCTGTCATCTCTGCTGGAGTCTGAGTCCCACCCCATGCAGGACAAGCTTGAACACACTGAGGATCTCATTTAGCGGTAGGCTGTGCCATCCTAGGTGCACGATGGAGAGGTCCTTCCTACCTACGGCTGTCAGACTTGATAACCTAACCAGGGCTGCTCGTAGAGGTCGTGTTAAATGTACTAAACATGCCAACCTTGCTCAATAGAGACCGTCCCTCCATTAAACAACTTGGACAATGACAATCTTTACTCAGGGTGGCAACAACACTGTTGATTCAAATGTGAAATATACTGTCTGGGTACATATTCATATTCTGCAAGGTAATTTAACAAACCATATGCTGTTTATTCCATTTAGCTGCAATGCTCCTGCACTGTGTATATATCTGTGTACATATGTATATTCATTTACTGCTTTGGCTAACCATCCATCCATCCATCCATCCATCTTCTACCGCTTTTCCGGAGGTCCGGGTCGCAGAGGCAGCAGTTCAAGCAGAGAAGCCCAGACTTCCCTCTCCCCAGCCACCTGCTCCAGCTCTTCAGAGGGGATACCAAGGTGTTCCCAGACCAGCTGGGAGACATAGTCTCTCCACCGAGTCCTGGGTCTGCCCCGGGGTCTCCTCCCAGTGGGACGTGCCTGAAACACCTCAAGTGGAAGGCGTCCAGGAGGCATCCTAATCAGATGCCCATACCACCTCAACTGACTCCTTTCAATGTGGAGGAGCAGCGGTTCTACTCTGAGCCTCTCCCGGATGACTGAGCTCCTCACCCTATCTCTGAGGGTGAGTCCAGCAATCCTACGGAGAAAGCTCATTTCAGCCGCTTGTATCCGCGATCTCGTTCTTTCGGTCATTACCCAAAGCTCGTAACCATAGGTGAGAGTAGGAACGTAGATTGACTGGTAAATCGACAGCTTTGCCTTAGAACTAAGCTCCCTCTTCACCACAACCGACCGGTACAACGTCCGCATCACTGCAGATGCTGCTCCAATCCGTCTGTCGATCTCTCGCTCCATTTTCCCCTCACTCATGAACAAAACCCCAAGATACTTAAACTCCTCCACTTGGGGCAGGAGCCTGTCCCCAACCCGGAGAGGACAATCCACTTTTTTCCGGCTGAGGACCATGGACTCGGACTTGGAGGTGCTGATTCTCATCCCAGCCGTTTCACACTCAGCGGCAAACCGTCCCAGCAAGAGCTGTAGGTCATTGCTGGATGAAGCCAAAAGGACAACATCATCTGCAAACAACAGAGATGAGATCCTGTGGTCACCAAGCATGACACCCTCCATTCCCTGGCTGCGCCTAGAAATCCTGTCCATAAAAATTATGAACAGGATCGGTGACAAAGGGCAGCCCTGGCAGAGTCCAACTCTCACTGAGAATGACTCCGACCGAGTGTTGGCAATACGAACCAAACTCTCACAACGGTCGTACAAAGACCGAATAGCTCGTAACAACAAGCCCGATACCCCATATTCCCGAAGCACCCCCCACAAAAATCCACGAGGGACGCGGTCAAATGCCTTCTCCAAGTCCACAAAACACATGTAAACTGGTTGGGCAAACTCCCACGAACCCTCAAGAATTCTCGAGAGGGTAAAGAGCTGGTCCAATGTGCCACGGCCAGCACGAAAACCGCATTGCTCCTCCTGAATCCGAGGTTCGACCAACGGCCGGACTCTCCTCTCCAGTACCTTGGCATAGACCTTCCCAGGGAGGCTGAGGAGTGTGATCCCTCTAAAGTTGGAGCACACCCTCCGGTCCCCTTTTTTGAAGAGAGGAACCACCACCCCGGTTTGCCATGCCAAAGGCACTGCCCCCGACCTCCACGCAATGTTGCAGAGGCGTGTCAACCATGACAACCCAACAACATCCAGGGCCTTGAGGTACTCAGGGCGAATCTCGTCCACCCCCGGGGCCCGGCCACCAAGGAGATTTTTAACCACCTTGGCGACCTCAGCCCCTGTGATAGGCGAGTCATCCCCCTCGTCCCCAAACCCTGCTTCCTCTGTGGAAGGCGTATCAGTGGGATTGAGGAGATCCTCAAAGTATTCCTCCCACCGCCCGACGATATCCCCAGTTGAAGTCAACAGTGTCCCATCCGCACCATACACAGTGTGGACAGGGAGCTGCTTTCCCCTCCTGAGCCGCCGAACAGTTTGCCAGAATCTCTTTGAAGCCGACCGAAAGTCTTGTTCCATGGCCTCACCGAACTCCTCCCATACCCGGGTTTTTGCTTCAGCAACCACCCAAGCTGCACTCCGCTTGGCCTGCCGGTACACCTCAGCTGCTTCGGGAGTCCCACAAGCCAACCAAGCTTGATAGGACTCCTTCTTCAGCTTAATGGCCCTCCTCACCACTGGTGTCCACCACTTGGTTCGGGGGTTGCCACCACGAGATGCACCGACCACCTTGCGGCCGCAGCTCTGGGCCGCCGCTTCAACAACAGAGGTGGAGAACATGGCCCATTCAGACTCCATGTCTGCAGACTCCCTCGGGATGTGGTTGAAGTTCTTCCGGAGGTAGGAGTGGAAGACCTCCCGGACAGGGGCCTCAGCCAGACACTACTAGCACACCCTCACTATACGTTTGGGTCTACCAGGTCTGAATGGCTTCCTCCCCTGCCATCGGATCCAACTCACCACCAGGTGGTGATCAGTTGACAGCTCTGCACCTCTCTTTACTCGGGTGTCCAAGACATACGGTCGCAGGTCTGATGATACGATAACAAAATCGATCATCGACCTGCGACCTAGGGTGTCCTGGTGCCAGGTGCACATATGGACAGCCTTATGCTTGAACATGGTGTTCGTTATGGACAGACTGTGGTTAGCACAGAAGTCCAATAACTGAACACCACTCAGGTTCAGATCGGGCAGGCCGTTCCTCCCAATCACCCCCCTCCAGGTTTCACTGTCGTTGCCCACGTGCGCATTGAAGTCCCCCAGTAGGACAATGGAGTCTCCAGGAGGAGCACCCTCCAGCACCCCAGTCACAGACTCCAAAAAGGGTGGGTACTCTGAAACATCATTTGGTGCATAGGCACAAATGATGGTCAGGACCCGTTTCCCAACCCGAAGGCGCAGGGAAGCAACCCTTTCGTCCACCGGGGAAAACTTCAATATAGAGGCAGCAAGGTGGGGCGATACAAGAATACCCAACCCTGCTCGTCGCCTCTCGCCCGGGGCAACTCCAGAAAAGGCCAAGCTCCAGCCCCTCTCCAGGAGACTGGTTCCAGAACCGGAGCTGTGTGTTGAGGTGAGGCTGACTATATCTAGCCGGTATCGCTCAACCTCGTGCACCAGCTCAGGCTCCTTCCCCACCAGAGAGGTGACATTCCACGTACCAAAAGCCAGTTTAGAAAGCTTGGGATCAGTCCGCCAAGGTCTCCGCCTTTGACCGCCACCTAATCCACATAGCACCGGACCCCCATGATCCCTCCTGCAGGTGGTGAACCCACTGGAGGGCGGACCCATGTAACTCCTTCGGGCTGAGCCCGGCCGGGTCCCATGGGTGGAAACCCGGCCACCAGACGCTAGCCTTCGAGCCCCTCCCCCAGGCCTGGCTCCAGGGTGGGGCCCCGGTAACCCCATACCGGGCGGGGTACACTGAATCCTTGATATACAATTTATCATGAGAGTCTGTTGGATCGTTCTTAGTCTGGCCCTTCACCCAGGACCAGTTTGTCTTGGGAGACCCTATCAGAGGCAAATTGCCCCGGACAACATAGCTCCTGGGATCACTGGGGCACGCAAACCCCCCCACCACGATAAGGTGACGATCCATGAGGAGGGCTTTGGCTAACCAGTTCTTCTTATCTTATGAACTATTTCTATGAGTGCTACTATCCCTTTGCTGCTGTAATCCTGGAATTTCCCCATTGTGGTATGTATTCTGCACTCTGCACTCCTATGTACATAGTCCCACCCGCAAAGCCACTACCATACCTGTGTATATACCTATGGGCTATTTGTTAATTTTACTTTTACCTTTACTTCAGTCGTATGGTTAATCCTATGTTCTGTAACTGTTTTTATTTCAAATTCTTCTTACTGACTTTATTGCGCGGTAGCCTGGTGAAAACCCACAATTGTGTTGTGCTGTATAACTGTACAATGACAATAAAGCCTATTCTATTCTATTCTATTACATAAAACTGCTTTTGGACAATCAACTTTCTCATACAAAGCTATAATGGAATGGAACAAGCTCCTCACTGCTTTGAAGACCAGAACAAATTACAGATAGTTTTCCACAGAGACTAAAAAATGGATTTTAAGTAATCAAGCTTGCCAGCATTGACTCTCACCCTTAAATGAGATTTGAAATTGTACTTTAAAATTGTTTTGATGTGTGCTGTTTCTATCTTTTTACCTTTTAAACTTACTCCCCTGCTTGTTTCAGGGTCAGCAGTTTCTGAAAGCCAACCTGAATTGCTTTCTATATGTGCTGTTTTTCTTTTAATATCTTCCTGCCTTCCTCAGGGACTACAGATGGAAATTAGTGAGAACGCCATAATCTGGTACAGAGCATCTTTACCGTGTGTTTAATGTTTTTTTTTTTTTCTGTACATGGTCCCTGACAAAGAAACCAATAAATTAAACTTGATTGCATCCATCTTACCCTCCACATGCTTTGGGTTTCCAGTGCCACAGGAAGTGAAGCAGCCCCAGAGCATCACTGAGCCACCACCATGCTTCACTGTAGGCCAGGTGTTCGTTTCAGTGTTGCCTTCATTCTTCCTCCTCTAGACATACCACTGATCCTTAGACCCCAAAGTTCCAGTTTTGTTTCATCGCTCCACAGAACAGAATCCCAAACCTCTCTGGCTTATTTATATACAGTAGTTTTGAGCAAATTGGAGCTGACTTTTCTTGTCCTTTTGGGTCAGTAGTGGTGAACATCTTGGAGTTCGGGCATGGAGTGGTTCAGTGTTTAGTATGTGCCTTATTGTGGAAACTGAAACCTCAGTGCCTGCTGAATCCGTGTACTCTTCGTTATTTTAATATTTTGTTTGTGAAACGAAAACAGAACAACCGAAAATAGCCATTATATTGTTCTCACCTTGTCAAAATAAAATTGAAATTGAACAAAAACGACGTAAAGGATCTAATTCAAATTTGGTGTTGTTTTCCTTTTATTTTGTCAGTCACAGCCGGAAGTGGTGATGGCAGCAGCAGAACGCTGCCATTTTCAAACAAGCCTGAAAGACTAGCTGGTAAATCTCACTTTAAAAGTGGGAAAATGCCAAACGTTACAGCATAGATTCATGCAAACATCACCATCTGATGAAAGATGAGAATGACTGCCAGAAATATGCGTTTAAAGAATTCTCATCAGCCAGCAATGAGAATGAAAGGAGGATGTTGTAGATACTGAAGGCCTGGGGAGTCATGAAAGGTTGACATGACCTCTGTTTTGACCACTTTACAACAGGTAAGGTGTAGTTATAAATTATGCTTCTGTTACTTTTTCTCTTTTCGGATTAGTTTGGGGTCCTCCTCTTGGAGACTCCATTGTCCTACTGGGGGACTTCAATGCGCACATGGGCAACGACAGTGAAACCTGGAGGGGGGTGATTGGGAGGAACGGCCTGCCCGATCTGAACCCGAGTGGTGTTAAGTTATTGGACTTCTGTGCTAACCACAGTTTGTCCATAACGAACACCATGTTCAAGCATAAGGCTGTCCATATGTGCACCTGGCACCAGGACACCCTAGGTCGCAGGTCAATGATCGATTTTGTTATTGTGTCATCAGACCTGCGACCGTATGTCTTGGACACCCGGGTAAAGAGAGGTGCAGAGCTGTCAACTGATCACCACCTGGTGGTGAGTTGGATCCGATGGCAGGGGAGGAAGCCATTCAGACCTGGTAGACCCAAACGTATAGTGAGGGTGTGCTGAGAACGTCTGGCTGAGGCCCCTATCCGGGAGGTCTTGAACTCCCACCTCCGGAAGAACTTCAACCACATTCCGAGGGAGTCTGCAGACATGGAGTCTGAATGGGCCATGTTATCCACCTCTGTTGTTGAAAGGGTGGCCCAGAGCTGCGGCCGCAAGGTGGTCGGTGCATCTCGTGGTGGCAACCCCCGAACCAAGTGGTGGACACCAGTGGTGAGGGGGGCCATGAAGCTGAAGAAGCAGTCCTATCAAGCTTGGTTGGCTTGTGGGACTCCCGAAGCAGCTGAGGTGTACCGGCAGGCCAAGCGGAGTGCAGCTTGGGTGGTTGCTGAAGCAAAAACCCGGGTATGGAAGGAGTTCGGTGAGGCCATGGAAAAAGACTTTCGGTCGACCTCGAAGAGATTCTGGCAAACTGTCCGGCAGCTCAGGAGGGGAAAGAGGCTCCCTGTCCACACTGTGTATGGTGCGGATGGGGCACTGTTGACTTCGACTGGGGATATCATCGGGCGGTGGAAGGAATACTTCGAGGATCTCCTCAATCCCACTGATACACCAACCACAGAGGAAGCAGGGTTTGGGGACGAGGGGGATGACTCACCTATCACAGGGGCTGAGGTCGCCAAGGTGGTTAAAAATCTCCTTGGTGGCCGGGCCCCGGGGGTGGACGAGATTCGCCCTGAGTACCTCAAGGCCCTGGATGTTGTTGGGCTGTCATGATTGACACGCCTCTGCAACATTACGTGGAGGTCGGGGGCAGTGCCTTTGGCATGGCAAACCAGGGTGATGGTTCCTCTCTTCAAAAAAGGGGACCGGAGGGTGTGCTCCAACTTTAGAGGGATCACACTCCTCAGCCTCCCTGGGAAGGTCTATGCCAAGGTACTGGAGAGGAGAGTCCGGCCGTTGGTCGAACCTCGGATTCAGGAGGAGCAATGTGGTTTTCGTCCTGGCCGTGGCACGTCGGACCAGTTCTTTACCCTCTTGAGAATCCTCGAGGGTTCGTGGGAGTTTGCCCAACCAGTTTACATGTGTTTTGTGGACTTGGAGAAGGCATTTGACCGCGTCCCTCGTGGTTTTTTGTGGGGGGTGCTTTGGGAGTATGGAGTATCGGGCTTGTTGTTACGAGCTATTCGGTCTTTGCACGACCATTGTGAGAGTTTGGTTCACATTGCCAACACCTGGTCGGAGTCATTCTCAGTGAGAGTTGGACCCCCCCAGGGCTGCCCTTTGTCACCGATCCTGTTCATAATTTTTATGGACAGGATTTTTAGGTGCAGCCAGGGAATGGAAGGTGTCATGCTTGGTGACCACAGGATCTCATCTCTGTTGTTTGCAGATGATGTTGTCCTTTTCGCTTCATCCAGCAATGACCTACAGCTCTTGCTGGGACGGTTTGCCGCTGAGTGTGAAGCGGCTGGGATGAGAATCAGCACCTCCAAGTCCAAGTCCATGGTCCTCAGCCGGAAAAAGGTGGATTGTCCTCTCTGGGTTGGGGACAGGCTCCTGCCCCAAGTGGAGAAGTTTAAGTATCTTGGGGTCTTGTTCACGAGTGAGGGGAAAATGGAGTGAGAGATTGACAGACGGATTGGAGCAGCATCTGCAGTGATGCGGACGTTGTACCGGTCTGTTGTGGTGAAGAGGGAGCTTAGTTCTCAGGCAAAGCTGTCGATTTACCAGTCAATCTACGTTCCTACTCTCACCTATGGTCACGAGCTTCGGGTAATGACCGAAAGAACGAGATCGTGGATACAAGCAGCTGAAATGAGCTTTCTCCGTAGGATTGCTGGACTCACCCTCAGAGATAGGGTGAGGAGCTCAGTCATCCGGGAGAGGCTCAGAGTAGAACCGCTGCTCCTCCACATTGAAAGGAGTCAGTTGAGGTGGTATGGGCATCTGTTTAAGATGCCTCCTGGACGCCTCCCACTTGAGGTGTTTCAGGCACGTCCCACTGGGAGGAGACCCCGGGGCAGACCCAGGACTCGGTGGGGAGACTATGTCTCCCAGCTGGTCTGGGAACACCTTGGTATCTTCTCTGAAGAGCTGGAGCAGGTGGCTGGTGAGAGGGAAGTCTGGGCTTCTCTGCTTGAACTGTTGCCTCCGTGACCCGGACCTCCGGAAAAGCGGTAGAAGATGGATGGATGGATGGATGGATTAGTTTGGGGTCCACATGTCGGTTCAGTGATTACTGAGGTGATGCAGGTTTCCATCAGTTTTAATATGATTGGCGTCTCTTTGATTTTATGTGATATTTAGTTTTGATTTTTTCATTCTGAGTGATTCTAAGGTATTTGTATTTGATTGTCTTTTGTATTTTAATATGTCCCACTTTAGAAAGTGTTTTTTGTCTTTTCCTCCAAGTGTTACAGCTTTAATTTTTTTCTTCCATAAAACTAATTTAATATACAAGTAATCATGTTTATATGACTACTGTCTATCTGTCTGCACAGTAAACAGCTTTATTTTTTATAGTCTCTTCACAAACTTTAACATGCAAAGTAATAAACTCAGAAAAATAGACTTCATAGTGTATTATGGTCTAATGTTCTGTTTCTCTGTCTGATAAAAGATCTTCAAAATGTGGAAACTAAAGACAGTGTGGACCACTTGTCCCAGACTGAAAAGAACCAGTTCATGACCCCAACCATCACAGGTGAAATTCAGTGTCTTAAATGTTCAAGTTACAGTACAGGAAAGAGTCCATGCTGGGACCTAAAATCACTTCTGTTTCCAGAGGACAGCAGAGAAGATCCCTGGTCCTTTACTTCATCCTGTTCAGGATGTTTCACACCAACCAGGATCGACCAGGATTCATACTGTCATCACCACCACCGTGCACTCTTCTCCCTGTTTTAATTGTTATAATAAAATTTAACAGGACAGAAAAATACTTTTTTCTCATTTACTTTTTAATTTTATCTACATCTTTGTTTAAAACCAGAGGTGGGAAGAGCAGCCAGAAATTGTTCTCCAGTAATATTACTGTTATTGGAATTGTTCAAGTTTCAGAGTTGTCCCCAGAAAAGTTGAGGATGAAAGTATTCAGTAAAAAAGTTCCTGGAGTAGTAATGACGGTTCTAAATTTGCAAACTTTTTCTCCTAAATTTGTGTCTTTCCATATAATTTGTCTTTTTTGAATATGCAACTTTTATTCTATAAATCAGAGTTTTTCCATATAAATTAAATTTTCGTAAGATACATTTCCGACTTCTTACTTAAAAAATTAGCAGTTCTACATTTCAAATATTTTTCTTTTAAGTGTATCACTTTGTCAAATTTGTGACTGTTTTATATGATTTTTTTAAAAACACGAATTTGCAACATTTTACATATGAACTTTTCACATAAATTTGTAACTTTTTAAATCTAACTTCTTTAAATTACTTGTTCTTTGTAGCTGGAATAGAAGGACAATAATATCAACACCCATCTCAGATAAATAATCAATCAATCAATCAATCAATCAAAGACTTTATTCCAGACTCAAGGTCCATCAAGAGAAAAATAAACAAGTAAAGTAAAAAAACAAGACAGTTGAAACAATCAAAAAGTTACAAGAAACACTAAGGCATAACTGCTTAAAGAAGTACAAAGACAGTACAGACTTTAAAAAGACTTAAAAAGACTACTGTACCAGTGCCTTCTAAACTGTGACTGACAGCGAATAGAACTGAGCTTAATGCTAGACATGACTTGAATGATTTCATTTCTAGATACATCAAGCCGACAGATGAATTTATACATAAAATTCCTTATTACTGCATGCAGAGTATTTACACGTGATGAGACAAATAATTCGGAGGCACTGCACCATCGAGGCTTTTTAAGTAAAATTCTTAAGGCATCATTGTAGGCAACCTGTAATTTCTGCATACTTAGTTTCCTATAATTTATCCATAAATGAGCAGTGTATAAAGGTGTATAATAGGTTTTAAAAAGAACCAGTTTCACCTCATCTGAACAAAAACCAAATCTGCGTGCAAGAATATTTGCTTGCATGTAGATTTTGCAGCGTTGTCTGAAAATATCATCATCATCAGTCATTCTATCATTAATAACATGTCCCAGATATTTAATTTTATCCCTGACAATTAATTCCCTGCCTGCCAATTCAAAGACAGGGAATTTCATTAACAAATCTTCTTTAGTGCGGCAGATCAGCACACAACTCTTATTTGTATTATATTTTATGTCATTTTCCTCTCCATAAGCACTACACACTCTTAATAACTCCTGAAGAAATAAGATTATAAACTTACTAAAATGACCAAAGATGTAGCAGTTTTTGGTGAGACTAATTAGTCGTTTTAAACAGGTACATTTCTAATCAGTTTTCAAATCAGTGAAATTAAAATTTAGTGACTGTGACCAAAGGTACTTGAGTAACAGTAGTTTTATCTTCACATGTACTAGAGTAGAAAGTATCCTGCAATAAAATTACTCATCTAAGTACTGTTTTGTCAATCTACAAGTACAAAAACCTTTTCTGGCAACATGTTTATCCATCACTGCCAGTGTGTGATTGTTCTGAATAAATATAACTTGTATTCTACCCAAACCTGTAGTGAATATTAATGATTATAAATAACTGAATACAGATAAAGTACTTGAGATAAACCTTTTATTTAATAATTAAAAAAAAATTGGAAATACCAGATTATGTCTGGTCATAAATAAAGGCATAAAGAATGCATGAACTGAGGCACATCTCACAGTTGTGTAAACATGTGAATGACTGGTTATTTAAAAAGGTTAACACAGTTAAATTGGACTTTTTACGGATTTAAATTGTAAACATGAAAAACATCAATGTAGGTCTTAAAGAAGAAAGGAGAGGTGCATCCATCTCAGAACCACTGGATGTGGACACCATTCACACCAGACTGGTCCCCTGGTCTCTGCAGCTCTCAGCTCCACATCAGATGTAGTCGTCATGGATCACACAGACGATTGCTGGATTAAAAAAATTCACAGTGATTAATGTACATTACCTCCTCTGCTCAGTTGAATGTTTACAATAGAAAATAACCTTTACTGACTTATGTGGCTGTTGGACAGTGAAGGACTTCAACATTTTCATTTATTGGTTTAACATTTTTTGATATATTTTTTAAATTTATTGCTCATCAATAGCAGAAACAGAATTCATTAAATTAGTGACCGTTTTATACTAATAATAGAAAGCACAATTTGGGTGACTAGTCAATATTCTGAAGGCCTATTGCTCCTAAAGTCTAATTGTTAAAAATGGTTATATGCAGTTAAAACCAGCCCCCAAAGTAAATAAGTTTACTACAACTCAACCATCCAACATGACATCCTCCCTTCTCTTCCACCACACCACATACGTATGTACACACTTTGCGTTTAGTGTATTAATGTATATATACTTAGTAATATGGTCAATAAAAATTAAACCATTATGTCTGTCACAAATAGCATGTTTAATTAACTAATTTATCCCTATGATGAGTGAGACATAAATGCAACCTTAATTTTCAAAGAAAAATAGTCTATTAATTTAGGCCTAATTAATTTGGTCCTAATTTTCGGATCAATGGACTTTAATAATAGGTCTCCCAGCAGACCAGCCAGAGGTCGGTCGCGTCAACCGTTCATGACTCCCGAGGCCTTCGGTATCCATTTGTCCACACCACCCTCCTTTGCTGGCTGATGGGAACTCTATAAATGCACATTTCTGGCAGTCCTTTTCACCTTTCATCAGATGGTAATGTCTGCATGAGTCTATGCTGCAATTGTGGGCATTTTCCCGATTTTAAAGTGAGATTTAGCAGCTAGTCCTTCAGGCTTATTTGAAAATGGCGGCACTCTGTGGCTGCTATCACCACTCCCGGCTGTGACTGACAAAATAAAAGGAAAACAACAACAAATGGAATCAGATCCGTTATATTGTTTTTGATTAATTTCCATTTTATTTTGACAAGGTGAGAACGATACAACGGCTGTTTTCTGTAGTTCTGTTTTCGCTTCACAAAAGAAATATTAAAAGAACTTAGAGTACATGGATTTTGTTGCCACTAAGTCTTGCTGCAGGTTTTTGACCACCTGCCTACTCAGGACTCTGGTGGCAGCAGTTGATAGCTTCCTCTTTCTACCTCGTCCAAGGAGTGTAACCACCCTATTCTGTCAGATCACTTTCTACTAATGTCTGAATTCACTGTTGTAGATTATTTGGATGTCCCAAGACAAATACTATTATAGCAGGTGTCTGTCTGATTATAATGTAGCTAAATTTAAACAAATCATTTCCTTGTACTCATACCACATTACACTAAAACAGAGTTTGATCACTGACATTGTAATCCTTCTTTTAAATCATATTGTTGCTCATGTCTCAGATATACTTCAGTCAGCATTTGTCTCAGCAGCTCCTCTAAAAATGGAAAAAAAAAACCCTGTGGTATAACACACCACAGGGTGGTGTGTTATACCACAGGGTATAACACACCCATAATTTAAACCAATAATTTAAAATAGGAAACATTGAAATATCATGACAGTTCAAGTGAGGCTCAAACGCAGAACTGCCAGAACGATCACTCAGACTGAAGAGTAAAAAGTTCACCAGTTTATTGTAAAAATAAACACACACAACAGCAAATAAAGATGCACAACTAAGGAAAAACGCAACACAAAAACGCACACTTGAATGGGCACAAAACTGGTACCCTCTGGAGCGCACATAGCCTACAGGGAGAGAGCAGACAGAGATTATTAGGGACAGATTCTCCCAAAGGGAAGAGTAATAATGGGAGCGCACTCTTACTCAGTGAGCAAAGGAGCCCAGCAAGGAACTCCTGCGTGGACCAGGGGAACAGGGAGAAGACGGTGACCTGGGTGGACGCCCGGCGTCGATCTTCTTGGTCAGGCGAGCATAATCAGCTCCGGAGCACACACCAGCGGGTGGCAGCAAACCTGAGAGACAGGAGGACAATGACGTGAAACACAGATCAACCGAGCAATAATAAAGTAGCAGGCTTAGACGTGGTTTGAGGTTGCAAACCCTGGCTGCACGGTGGTGCAGTGGTTTAGCACTGTGGCAGCACAGTTTTACCCTCGGCCGGGGGACCGCGGGGATCATGAGATCGTGGGTTCGATCCCAGCCCCCGACCAACAGTGAGCTGTGTGGAGTTTGCATGTTCTCCCCGTGTTGCGCGGGTTTACTCCGGGATTTCTCCGGTTTCCTCCCGCACACCAAAAACATGTAGGTTTAGGGCGCTCGCGCACGCAGCGACCAGCAGCCGGTGGCTTGTCACCAGACTGCAAACCAAGTCTACCTACGGGTACAAATAAGTAACAAAAAAAAAAACAAAAAAAAAAACCCTAACGATCCAGCAATGGGCTCTCCGCATGCTGGCTGTTAAATACATTGGGTCATCTGACATGATTAACAGACCCAGAGAGCAGACTGAGACTCGGAAATAGATTCAATTATCTTTATTGTGTTAATGTGAATGTGAGTGTGTGTGTGTGTGTGTGTGTGTGTGTGTGTGTGTGTGTGTGTGTGTGTGTGTGTGAGTGTCTGCGATGGTGTAGCAGCTGGGGGTGAGCAGAGTGCCGTGCAACCTGGCAACCCTATGGACAGAGCAAAAACAGTTGATGTTAGAATAGCCCTCCAGAGGGAATGTATGTGAAAGACCAGGGCTTACTGTTTTGCAGAGGTGGTGATGAACCCAGGTTGGCCCACAGGCTCTGGCCAGGAGGACAGCACCTGCTGTCACGATGCAGCTGGAGAGATGAAGGCACGTGAAGTGAAGCGTGGCTCAGTCCGCCGCCAGGTGAGAGAGGATTCCGCCGCCACAGAACTCCACCTGTGTACAGGGGATGAGCGCAGATAAAGGTGAGTAGAAAATGGGCTTACTTGGGATGGTATTGTGTCTCCTTCCAGGAGGTAGAGACAGGAGACAAGATGAGCTCAGGAATGTCGGCAAGGCAGAACGATACTTTGGCGAAGACGAAGACAGGATTCAGTCAGTCCAAGGAGACAGACGGCTCTGCACTGATCTGAGGGCAGCGCGGTTTAAATAGCCCGAGGGTGATGGAGAGCAGGTGTGCGCGCAGCTGTGGAAGATAATGATGCAGAGCGAGCCATCACAGTACTCCACCCCGAGAGGCGCCTCCTGGCGCCCGATCCAGCCTACCTGAGTGTGTCCGGTGAAAGTCCCTGATCAGCTGATCGTCCAACATGAAGGATGGATGCACCCAGGACCTACATTCCGGCCCATACCCCTCCCAGTCCACCAGGTACTGCAGGCCGCAACCCTGACGATGGACATCCAGGATGGCATTGACTCTCCACGCCGGGTCGCCGTCAATCACCACTGGTGGAGGTGGAGACCTGGGACGGGGAGACACAGAGGGCTGGAAAAAAAAGGCTTAATTTGGGAGACATGAAAGGCTGGACAAATGCGGAGGGAGGCGGGGGGAGAGCTAGGCTCACAGCCACAGGGTTATAATCCGGGCTATGGTAAAAGGTCCGATAAACTGTTGAGACGATTTCCTCTTCTCCGCCTTAAGGTTAATGTGCCTGGTAGAGACCATACCTGCTGGCCCACCCAGTAGGGAGGGGCTGGTGTTCTTCGGCGATTAGCAGTCTTGGTGTTGTGCTCCGCCGTGCGCTTCTGGGCAGTCCGGGTCACTCTCCACAGCCGACAACAGGTGGGCTTGGACAGATGGCACGGTGATGTCCCCCTCCTCCTCGGGGAATAGCGGGGGATTATGCCTCAAAAGGAGACATGCCGATTGCTGAGGACACGGTGGTATTGTAAGCATACTCAATCCATGGAAGATGGGTGCTCCATGATGCAGGGTTCACAGTGACGACGCACCGCGGTGCAGCCTCCAACTCCTGGTTCGCCCGCTCACACTGTCCATTACTCTGCGGGTGATAGCCTGAAGACAGGCTCACTGTAGCGCCCCAGGGCGTTGCAGAACGACCTCCACACCCAGGACACAAATTGGGGACCCCGATCGGAGACGACGTCCACGGGGATGCCATGCATCCTCACAACGTGCTGGACGAGCAGGTCCTCCGTGTCCTTTGCCGTAGGAAGCCCCTGCAGGGGAATGAAGTGGGCGGCCTTGGAGAATCGGTTTACGATCGTGAGGATGACGGTGTGATGATTGGAGGATGGGAGGCCGGTAATGAAGTCCAAAGCAATGTGGGACCAGGGTCTACTGGGAGTAGGAAGAGGGTAGAGCAACTCAGCCGGAGGAGAGGAAGACGTCTTGCCGGTGGAACACTGGGGACAGACGTGAATGTATTCAGCGACGTCCCTCCGGAGTGATGGCCACCAGAATGTCCTCTGGAAAAATTCCACCGTACGAGCCCTCCCAGGATGGCATGAGAGTCTGGAGGACTGAGCCCACTGAATCACTTCTCTTCTCTTCTTCCGGCTTTCAGAGAGAGCAGACGCTTTTTCTCCTCCTCCTCCTCTCCCTTCTCCTCCCTGAACTGATCCCAGCTTGCTGTCTTGTTTGCGTTGCTGTTCTTCTGGCTGAATCTTGATCCAAATGGAAAAAAAATGGATTTGGTAAGCTGGGCTTTAAATGCAATTGACACTGTTTTCTCAACTAGAAAATCGGGCCCGGGGGAGCCCAACTGTCCTGCAGGCACTTCAGCTGCAGGTTATGTGAGGGACACATATAATTGGAAACTTATGTGTCTGTGTGACCTTTTGATTGAAGATGTGGAAGACATCTATCTGTTTGGCGTTATGATCTCAGGATTTCTGCTGATTGGTTGGGGAGTGGTCCTGGTGTATCGAAAACTAAAGAAGATGGATAGAGCTAATCAAAATGCTGCCCCAGCGAAGCTCCTTCATCAATTTGACCAGTTGGGGAGAGCTCTGATTGCGGCCAATGGCGAACTGAACAGGAAGATTGGTGACATCTCGGAGTCGCTTAGAGCTCTCCAGGAAAGGACTTAAAGCCTGGAAATATGGAAATTATGAAGTACAGAATCGCAAGAGATGAAAATTCTTTGCTCTGAGTGAACTGTGCCTATTAGACCTTGATTCGGCACCCTGTTGATTACTCTCCTCCTGGATGAAGACAAAGCAGAAGAATGTTTTGGCTTGCTTTTCCCTAACATTAACATCTGGTGTGCAGTAATCTGATCTCTCAAGGACAGCGTATGTGCCCAGTATGGGAATTACCATCGAACATGCACTGAGAGAATGAACTCTTGTGGACATGTTAACTATGCTTGGATGACACTAAGACATAACATCTAATCGTTGCTCAGGGAGGTTTTTTTGCTGTCACCAGTACTGATACACACACTGCATACAACACTACATGACTGATTATACATTGACACACACTCACTCACACTGTCTCTCTCAACTTCTGCTGCTGTTAATCTGTGATCTGTTTTTGTCCGCTATCTGTGCATTTGAGGGGTTTTTTTTCTATGTAATCACAATTTTGCTCATACGAGCTTTATTTTGATAACTAAGTTTTTTTCTCTCTGCCCAATGTGTCATTCCCCTCCCACCCCTCCCCTCTTTACCCTTCACTGCTGACAGGCGCCTTCATGGCTGCTGCGTCATTGAGATGCGCTTATCGAGCGTGCCCAATGTCAAGTCAAATTCCTCATATGTTTATGTGTTTATGTAAACATGCTTGGCAATAAAGCTTTCTGATTCTGATTCTGAATCACCTCACCTCGAACAGAAGACGGGACAAACAGCCTCCCCGCTGGCCCCCCTACCCGGTCCGGTTCGGCCTCCTGCACTCTCAAGACCCTCTCCCTGATGCCCCACGAGAGGGCGCCCACGATGCATGATGTCGAAATAATAGGATGCTCCGACACCTCCGCTGCATCAGAGGCAAACTGTCTAAACAGCGCATCCGGCTTGGTATTCTTGGGCCCGGGGCGGTAGGTGATCGTAAAATTAAAGCGTCCAAAGAACAGGGACCAGCGGGCCTGGCCTGCATTCAGGCATTGGCGGGGGCGGGGGCGTTGGTCAACCCAAACGGCATCACAAGATACTCAAAATGTCTGCTAGGGGTCCAAAAGCCAGTCTTCCATTCGTCACCCTCCCGAATCCGCACCAGGTGATACGCATTGTGAAGGTCCAGCTTGGTGAACCAGGAGGCCCCCCAGAGCGAGTCAAATGCAGTGTTGATTAGAGGAAGAGTATACTTGTCCTTGATGGTAATGTTATTCAGGGCGCGGAAGTCAATGCACGGCCTCAGTGAGCCGTCCTTTTTCCCAACAAAAAAAAATCCTGCCCCCCACCACTGAGGACGAAGGACAGATGATGCCAGAGCTGAGCGATTCCTTGATGTAAGTCTTCATCGCTTCCCGCTCCGGAGCTGACTGGCTGTAAAGGCGGCTCGATGGCAGTGGGGCCCCAGCCTAGAAATTAATGGCACAATCATACGGGCGGTGAGAGGGAAGAGACAGCACTTGGGACTTACTAAAAACAGCCCCCAGGTCATGATACTCCGGGGGTACCCCGGACAGATTGGGAGGGGGGGGGGTGATGGGGACAGCCAAGGGCACGGACGGGGAGCAGGCAGCGGATTGCAGGCAGGCACTAAGACAGAAGGAGCTCCACAAAACCACACTCCCAGAGTGCCAGTCGATGGTGGGGTTATGTAACCGAAGCCAGGGGTAGCCTAGGATCACCGGAGAGGTGGAAACAGGCAACACGAACAACCTAAGGTCCTCCCGATGGTTCCCAGACACGATGACAGACATTGGGGCCGTCTGCTTAGATACCACTGTCAGGGGAGTTCTCGACAGGGCAATGAGCCTGAGGAGGGCCTTAAGTGGCTGACAAGGAAGCCCCAGCCGGGTTGCCAATTTCCCTGAAATGAAACCCTGCTCAGCCCCCGAGTCAATCAATGTCTGTGTGGTTATCTTCGTCTGATTATGTATGAATCTAATGGGCAGGAAGAATTTGGAGAGGGGATTAGACTGAGGTGAGTCCATGAATCCCCTTACTGTGACGCACAGACTCCTTCTTTTGGCCGAATGGGGCAGGACACTACCTCATGTTCCTCGCTGCCGCAGTAGAGGTATAACCCTAGCTCACGGCAGCGCTCCTTCTCCGCTAAAGGTAGCTTTGACTGCCCTACTACTATAGGCTCCGGGGCATCCGTGGAATCTAAGGGAGGCAGGGCCAACAGAGGAGACTGTGGGGAGCAACGAAACTGAGGGCCCGAGCGACCATAAGTCTTGTGCTTGGCTGCCTGCTCCCTCAGCCTGTTATCTAGGCTAATAGTTAAGGAGATTAGCTCAGTTAACCTGTCTGGTTTTTCTAGGCGGGCCAGCTCATCCCGCAGGCTAGGGCTAAGGCTCCTGATGAATATACTGCACAACAAGGCATCCTCCCACTATACCTCCATGGCCACCACCCAGAAATCGATGGCATAATCCGCTACGGACCTGCTACCCTGTCTTAGATTCAACAGCTGGGTGGTAAGCACACTATCATGGTCAGAGTGGTCAAACACCTCGTTGAACTCCCTGATGAACTGGTTATAGGTTAAGCTAGAATAGCTTGCCCTAGCCATCACTGCATATGCCCAGGCTAACGCTCGCCCTTCCAGAAGGTTAGCTACATAGCCTATACGGCTGTGATCCATGGGGAAGTCCCCGGGCACATGCTGGAACACTATCTCGCACTGGAGCAGAAACCCCCTAGCCTCTCCTAGCTTAACGCTAAAGCGAGTGGGAGTGGGGACTGGTGTTAGCCGAGATGTGGAAGCCTGACTAGGTGGTGAGCTAGCATGAACAGAGGTGCTACTTGGAGCCGGTGGGAAAACCTGTGGCCCTGCCAGATGATCCAACCAACCGTTAATTTGGACCAGCTGGGAAAGGATGACCTGTTGCCGGTAAGCTAACTGATCTACCCGAGCCTCTAGGTTGTTAACTCTGCACGCTAGCGCACTGTCTGCTGGGTCACCTTGGCGGAGCGGTACTGACATGATTAACAGACCCAGAGAGCAGACTGAGACTCAGAAATAGATTCAATTATCTTTATTGTGTTAATGTGAATGTGTGTGTGTGTGTGTGTGTGTGTGTGTGTGTGTGTGCGTGCGTGCGTGCGTGTGTGTGTATGTGAGTGTCTGTGATGGTGTAGCAGCCTGGAGGTGAGCAGAGCGCCATGCAACCTGGCAACCCTATGGACAGAGCAAAAACAGTTGATGTTAGAATAGCCCTCCAGAGGGAATGTATGTGAATGACCAGGGCTTACGGTTTACAGAGGTGGTGATGAACCCAGGTTGGCCCACAGGCTCCGGCCAGGAGGACAGCACCTGCTGTCACGATGCAGCTGGAGAGATGAAGGCATGTGAAGTGAATCGTGGCTCAGTCCGCCGCCAGGTGAGAGAGGATTCTGCCGCCATGGAACTCTGCCTGTGTACAGGGGACGAGCGCAGAAAAAGGTGAGTAGAAAATGGGCTTACTTAGGATGTTAGTGTGGCTCCTTCCAGGAGGTAGAGACAGGAGACAAGATGAGCTCAGGAATGCCGGCAAGGCAGGACGATACTTTGACGAAGACGAAGGCAGGATTCAATCAGTCCAAGGAGACAGACGGCTCCACGCTGATCTGAGGGCAGCGTAGTTTAAATAGCCCGAGGGTGATGGAGAACAGGTGTGCACGCAGCTGTGGAAGATAATGATGCAGAGCGAGCCATCACATCATCAGGACGCAGCAGGTGTGTAATCACGGAGGTGTGACTGATCCTCCGGAACCGAGAAGACAGGAACAGGAGGGGAGGGGGACCATGCTCGCCTGATCATTCAATTTCAATTCATTTCAATTCAACTTTATTTATATAGCGCCATTTCACAACAACAGTCATCTCATAGCACTATCAACTGTAGGGGGGAACCCCCACAGTTGCAGAAAGACCCCAGCAATCAGGTGATCCCCTGTGAGCAAGCACTTGGCGACGGTGGAGAGGAAAAACTCCCTTTTAATAGGAAGAAACCTCCAGCAGAACCAGGCTCAGGGAGGGGCAGTCATCTGCTGCGACTGGCTGGGGGGTGAGGGGACAGAGAAGATGAAAAGAACAGACATGTAGAGAGCAAACAGCACGATGGGGACTCAATCTATGGGAGAGAACAAACAAATGTTAATGACCAGCAAAAAAATATTTCATAGAGAGTGAGGAAAGGAGTGAGGCCCAGTGCATTACTGGAGGTCCCCCGGCTGACTAAACCTATTAGCAGCATAACTAAGGGAGGGTTCAGAAACACATGATCCCTCCCTAATTGTAGGCTATATCAAAAAGGTAGGTTTTAACCCTAATCTTAAAAACAGAGATCGAGTCTGACTCCCGAATCCAGATTGGCAGCTGATTCCACAGGAGAGGAGCTTGATAACTGAAGGCTCTGCCTCCCATTGTACTTTTGGAGATTCTAGGTATTACAAGTAAACCTGCATTTTGGGAGCGTAGTGCTCTGTTAGGATAATACGGCAGTATCAGATCTTTTAAATAAAAAGGAGCCTGATTGTTTAGAGCTTTGTAAGTAAGAAGAAGGATTTTAAACTTAATTCTAAACTCTATGGGAAGCCAATGAAGGGAGGCCAGAACCGGAGAGATATGATCTCTCTTTCTAGTACCTGTTAAAACTCTTGCTGCAGCATTTTGGATCAGCTGAAGACTTTTTAAAGATGTTTTAGGACAACCTGATAATAAAGAATTACAATAATCTAATCTCGAGCTAACAAAAGCGTGGATCAGTTTCTCAGCATCACTCTGAGACAAGATGCTCCTAATCTTGGCAATATTACACAAATGATAGAAGGCAGTCTTAGAAACAAATTTAATATGTGAATTGAAGGACAAATCCTGATCAAAAATAACTCCAAGGTTCCTCACAGAGCTATTAAGAGAAAGAGTAACTGCATCCAAACTGAAAGTTTGATTTGGAAAGGAATTTCTAAGGTTTTTTGGACCAACAAGAATGACTTCAGTCTTATCTGAATTTAATAGCAGGAAATTACAAGTCATCCAAGCTTTGATTTCCTTAAGACAGGCTTCTAACTTGGCTAATTGATTACTATCATCTGGCTTCATTGACAGGTATAATTGTGTGTCATCTGCATAACAATGAAAATGTATACAGTGCTTTCTAATAATGTTGCCTAACGGAAGCATATATAAACTAAAAAGAGTAGGGCCTAGCACAGATCCCTGTGGAACTCCATGACTAAGCTTTGAGTTGAAAGAAAACTCATTATTTACATGAACAAACTGGAACCTATCAGATAAATAAGATCTAAACCACTGCAACGAAGTTCCATTAAGTCCAACATAGTGTTCTAATCTATCAAGTAGAATATTATGATCGATAGTATCAAAAGCTGCACTAAGGTCTAAAAGGACAAGTACAGAAACTAGTCCATTATCAGATGCAATGAGGAGGTCGTTAGTGACCTTTGCTAAGGCTGTTTCAGTACTATGATGGATTCTAAACCCAGATTGAAACTCTTCAAGTAAACCATTTCCCTGCAGGTGATCGAATAATTGCGTAGCAACAACTCTTTCTAAGATTTTTGAAATGAAAGGGAGATTAGAGATTGGTCTATAGTTAGCTAAAGCTCCTGGATCTAGCGTTGGCTTTTTGAGTAAGGGTTTAATTACAGCTGTTTTAAAAGCCTGCGGTACATGGCCTAAAGTTAATGAAGAATTGATTATATGAAGAATAAAGCTACCAATAAGTGGGAAGACTTCTTTAAATAACCTAGTAGGAATAGGGTCTAAAAGACAAGTTCAAGGTTTGGATGAGGAAACTATTTTGTCTAACTCACAAAGGTCGATTGGAGTAAACTCATCAAGACAGACATCAAAAGAAGGAGTTGTAGTAGTTGCAGTAATTAAGTTAACTGTGGGAAGAATCTGATTGATTTTATCTCTGATGGATGAAATTTTATTATTGAAAAAGTTCATAAAGTCCTGACTAGTAAGCTCTAAGGGAATGCTAGGATTGATAGAGTCCTGACTCTTTGTCAACCTGGCTACAGTACTGAAAAGAAACCTGGGATTATTCTTGTTCTCTTCTATTAATGCAGAGTAATAACTTGTTCTAGCTTTTCTAAGAGATTTTTTATAAATTAAAAGATGATTTCTCCAAGCTAAATAGATTTCATCTAAATTAGTAGAGCGCCATTTTCTTTCTAATTGACGAGTCTTCTGTTTTAAGCTACGAGTTTCTGTGTTGAACCAAGGAGTTAGAAATCTCTGATTAGACTTTTTCTTTTTTAAGGGGGCCACCAAGTCTAGAGCCTGATGCAGAGAAGCTGAAACACTATCCACCATGTTATCAATTACAGAAGGAGCAAGCTGTCTATAGCTTATTTCCGTTGTGTTGACACATGGCATAGAGGAAACGATCTGCATAAATTTGGAAACGGCATCATCTGAGAGGCATCTACTGTAATAATATTTTTCTTTAGGAGCCAAATAGTCAGAAATGGTAAATTCAAAGGTTAACAGACAATGGTCTGACAGTACAGGGTTATGAGGAGACACTACAAGATTTTCTATTTCTATGCCATATGTCAGAACAAGGTCCAATGTATGGTGGAGGTAATGAGTAGAATTTCCTACTTTCTGAGAAAACCCAATCGAGTCTAATATTGAATTAAATGCCGCATTAAGGCAGTCACTATCTACATCCACATGTATATTAAAGTCCCCTACTATAATTATTCTATCAGATTTCAGCACTAAATCAGCTAAGAAATCAGCAAATTCGGATAAAAATTCTAAGTAGGTTGATGGGGGACGATAAACTATGGCAAATAAAATTGGGTTTAACCTAAAATTGCTAAAGTGCCCAACACTGAGGACCAGGCCCTCAAAGGAATTATAACATGTTTTTTGCTTTACATTAACTAGTAATTTGGAATGGTAAATTGTTGCTACTCCTCCTCCACGACCAGAACTTCTGGGATTTTGACAGTTTAAATAACCAGAGGGAGTTGATTCATTTAAACCAACATAATCCTCTTGCCCTAACCAAGTCTCTGTAAGGGAAATTAAATCAATCTGATGATCAATTAACAGATCATGGACTAACAGAGACTTGGGAGTTAGAGACCTAATATTTAGTAAACCACATTTAATTTTTAAATTATGAGGAGGAACAGAGGCCAAATCATTCAATTTAGAGGCTTTATGTTTAATTTGAGTTTTACCAATGTTTTGCTTTATCACTTTGGGATGCTTATGCATTATATTTTTATTCACTTTGGAGGGAGCAGACAACGATTCTCTGATGGGGAAAACAGGGGCTAAGCTGAGGGGTGGCGGATGAAGAGGAGCTGCAGAGAGGCGTGTAAGACTGCGACTCTGCTTCCTGGTCCCAACTCTGAGTAGTCATGGTTTTGGAAATTTGGATAAAAAAGATGCCAGATTGTTAGATAAATGAGAAGCACCATCCAAAGTGGGATGAATGCTGTCTCGTCTCATAAGACCAGGTTTTCCCCAAAAAGAGCTCCAATTGTCAATGTAGCCCACGTCATTTTTAGGACACCACACAGACAGCCAGCGGTTCAAGGATGACGAGCGACTAAACATGTCATCACTGGTCAGATTGGGGAGGGGCCCAGAGAATACTACAGTGGCAGACATCGTTTTTGCAAAGTCACACACCGATTCTACATCAAGTTTGGTGACTTCCGACTGCCGGAGACGGATGTCATTAATGCCGGCGTGAATAACAATTGTGGAGTATTTACAGTTACTTTTAGCCAGCATTTTCAAATTTGACTCGATGTCGCCTGCTCTGGCCCCAGGAATGCATTTGACTATGGCCGCTGGAGTCTCTAGGTTCACGTTTCTGACTACAGAGTCGCCAATGATCAGAGTTTTTTCCTCAGCGGGTGTGTCGCTGAGCGGGGAAAAACGATTAGAAACGTGAACAGGTTGGTGGTGAACCGGGGCTTTGCGACTAGGCTTCCTTCTCACCGTCACCCACCCAGTCTCCTCGCTGCTGAGGAGAGCCGGGGAACCGCTGACAGGGGGGCCTAAGCTAGCTAGCTCCGCTGCAGCTAATGGGCGTCCGTCGAGATTAACTGGCGCAGACGGTGTTTCAATGCAGCGGAGCCGGGATTCCAAATCAGACAACCTCGCCTCGAGCGCCTCAAAAAGACAACATTTATTACATTTACCGTTATCGCTAAAAGAGGCAGAGGTGTAGCTAAACATTTGACAGAGAGAGCACACCAGAGAAGAGGAAAGAGAGCTAGTAGCCATAGCTAATAGCTGGAGAGCAACCACACAGGCAGACAGCAAAACAGGAAGTGACGATCCGTTACGTTACCACAAGGAAGTGACGATCCTCCAAACGACGATCATCACAAAATAAGAAAGAAAACAGTGCTTCTCCAATTTAGATGATTTTAGTCAGCATGTAAAACAAATTATTAATGCACAAACAAATCATTAAAGACATCTAGAACATGTTATTATTCATTATTAATGAAAGAAAGCATAAAGAATCCCAAGTTTTTTTTTTTTTAATATCCATCCATCCATCCATCTTCTACCGCTTTTCCGGAGGTCCGGGTCGCGGAGACAGCAGTTCAAGCAGAGAAGCCCAGACTTCCCTCTCCCCAGCCACCTGCTCCAGCTCTTCAGAGGGGATACCAAGGCGTTCCCAGACTAGCTGGGAGACATAGTCTCTCCACCGAGTCCTGGGTCTGCCCCGGGGTCTCCTCCCAGTGGGACGTGCCTGAAACACCTCAAGTGGGAGGCGTCCAGGAGGCATCCTAATCAGATGCCCAAACCACCTCAACTGACTCCTTTCAATGTGGAGGAGCAGCGGTTCTACTCTGAGCCTCTCCCGGATGACTGAGCTCCTCACCCTATCTCTGAGGGTGAGTCCAGCAATCCTACGGAGAAAGCTCATTTCAGCCGCTTGTATCCGCGATCTCGTTCTTTCGGTCATTACCCAAAGCTCGTGACCATAGGTGAGAGTAGGAACGTAGATTGACTGGTAAATCGACAGCTTTGCCTTAGAACTAAGCTCCCTCTTCACCACAACAGACCGGTACAACGTCCGCATCACTGCAGATGCTGCTCCAATCCGTCTGTCGATCTCTCGCTCCATTTTCCCCTCACTCGTGAACAAGACCCCAAGATACTTAAACTCCTCCACTTGGGGCAGGAGCCTGTCCCCAACCCGGAGAGGACAATCCACCTTTTTCCGGCTGAGGACCATGGACTCGGACTTGGAGGTGCTGATTCTCATCCCAGCCGCTTCACACTCAGCGGCAAACCGTCCCAGCAAGAGCTGTAGGTCATTGCTGGATGAAGCCAACAGGACAACATCATCTGCAAACAACAGAGATGAGATCCTGTGGTCACCAAGCATGACACCCTCCATTCCCTGGCTGCGCCTAGAAATCCTGTCCATAAAAATTATGAACAGGACCGGTGACAAAGGGCAGCCCTGGCGGAGTCCAACTCTCACTGGGAATGACTCCGACCGAGTGTTGGCAATGCGAACTAAACTCTCACAACGGTCGTACAGAGACCGAATAGCTCGTAACAACAAGCCTGATACCCCATACTCCCGAAGCACCCCCCACAAAAATCCACGAGGGACGCGGTCAAATGCCTTCTCCAAGTCCACAAAACACATGTAAACTGGTTGGGCAAACTCCCACGAACCCTCAAGAATTCTCGAGAGGGTAAAGAGCTGGTCCGATGTGCCACGGCCAGGACGAAAACCACATTGCTCCTCCTGAATCCGAGGTTCGACCAACGGCCGGACTCTCCTCTCCAGTACCTTGGCATAGACCTTCCCAGGGAGGCTGAGGAGTGTGATCCCTCTAAAGTTGGAGCACACCCTCCGGTCCCCTTTTTTGAAGAGAGGAACCACCACCCCGGTTTGCCATGCCAAAGGCACTGCCCCCGACCTCCACGCAATGTTGCAGAGGCATGTCAACCATGACAACCCAACAACATCCAGGGCCTTGAGGTACTCGGGGCGAATCTCGTCCACCCCGGGGGCCCGGCCACCAAGGAGATTTTTAACCACCTTGGCGACCTCAGCCCCTGTGATAGGCGAGTCATCCCCCTCGTCCCCAAACCCTGCTTCCTCTGTGGAAGGCGTATCAGTGGGATTGAGGAGATCCTCGAAGTATTCCTTCCACCGCCCGATGATATCCCCAGTTGAAGTCAACAGTGTCCCATCCGCACCATACACAGTGTGGACGGGGAGCTGCTTTCCCCTCCTGAGCCGCCGAACAGTTTGCCAGAATCTCTTTGAAGCCGACCGAAAGTCTTGTTCCATGGCCTCACCGAACTCCTCCCATACCCGGGTTTTTGTTTCAGCAACCACCCGAGCTGCACTCCGCTTGGCCTGCCGGTACACCTCAGCTGCTTCGGGAGTCCCACAAGCCAACCAAGCTTGATAGGACTCCTTCTTCAGCTTAATGGCCCCCCTCACCACTGGTGTCCACCACTTGGTTCGGGGGTTGCCACCACGAGATGCACCGACCACCTTGCGGCCGCAGCTCTGGGCTGCCGCTTCAACAACAGAGGTGGAGAACATGGCCCATTCAGACTCCATGTCTCCAGACTCCCTCGGAATGTGGTTGAAGTTCTTCCGGAGGTGGGAGTTGAAGACCTCCCGGACAGGGGCCTCAGCCAGACGCTCCCAGCACACCCTCACTATACGTTTGGGTCTACCAGGTCTGAATGGCTTCCTCCCCTGCCATCGGATCCAACTCACCACCAGGTGGTGATCAGTTGACAGTTCTGCACCTCTCTTTACTCGGGTGTCCAAGACATACGGTCGCAGGTCTGATGATACGATAACAAAATCGATCATCGACCTGCGGCCTAGGGTGTCCTGGTGCCAGGTGCACATATGGACACCCTTATGCTTGAACATGGTGTTCGTTATAGACAGACTGTGGTTAGCACAGAAGTTCAATAACTGAACACCACTTGGGTTCAGATCGGGCAGGCCGTTCCTCCCAATCACCCCCCTCCAGGTTTCACTGTCGTTGCCCACGTGCGCATTGAAGTCCCCCAGTAGGACAATGGAGTCTCCAGGAGGAGCACCCTCCAGCACCCCAGTCACAGACTCCAAAAAGGGTGGGTACTCTGAAACATCATTTGGTGCATAGGCACAAATGATGGTCAGGACCCGTTTCCCAACCCGAAGGCGCAGGGAAGCAACCCTTTCGTCCACCGGGGAAAACTCCAATATAGAGGCAGCAAGGTGGGGCGATACAAGAATACCTACCCCTGCTCGTCGCCTCTCGGCCGGGGCAACTCCAGAAAAGGCCAAGCTCCAGCCCCTCTCCAGGAGACTGGTTCCGGAACCGGAGCTGTGTGTTGAGGTGAGGCCGACTATATCTAGCCGGTATCGCTCAATCTCGTACACCAGCTCAGGCTCCTTCCCCACCAGAGAGGTGACATTCCACGTACCAAAAGCCAGTTTAGAAAGCTTGGGATCAGTCCGCCAAGGTCTCCGCCTTTGACTGCCACCTAATCCACATAGCACCGGACTTCCATGATCCCTCCTGCAGGTGGTGAACCTACTGGAGGGCGGACCCATGTAACTCCTTCGGGCTGAGCCCGGCCGGGTCCCATGGGTGGAAACCCGGCCACCAGACGCTAGCCTTCGAGCCCCTCCCCCAGGCCTGGCTCCAGGGTGGGGCCCCGGTAATTTTTTTTAATACTGTGTTCTTAATACTGTGTCCAGACTGACAAGGAGTCAAGATTCAGTTAAACCCAGAATTCCTTCTGAGCTCAATAGTGATGATTTCATGCACAAAAAAATTTCATCTGTGAGATCAAATTCATCATAATCTTCCCACAGACTGGGCTGTAAATCATCAATATTTTCCAAATTCGATTCAACTTTGATTCAGTTAGGGATTTTGGCATTTTAACTGCTACTTTTTTGCATATGAACGAATCAGTATCTTATTATTCAAATAAAATTGATTGGATATAATTTCTTCAACATTTTGAACTCACTGATTGTTTAAATCATAATCGTCAGACAAACTTCAGTTTGTTCATGTCCATGATGAGTCATCATTACTCACAGACCTCACTCAAGGAGTTCCACAGGGCCCTGTGTTTGGTCCAGTACTCTTATTGATTTATTTATATATAAATAACTGAAGGATCTTCATGACCTTCATGGGCTGTTAGATCAGGCTGAAATGAGCCACTCCATCACTGACGTTCACGTTCAAAAACATAGCAAAATACAGTGGAAAAATGAATACCAAACAGCAAATTGGACAACTGAATAGTTACTCAAGGAATGACTTCATAGTTTTGGTGGTTCATGGTCATGGAAGGTTGTAATATTGATAGTATACCTCTCAAAAGCTCCTTGAATGACAGTAGAAAGAAAAGCCAATGTATTTTTGAATGTTCTGAGCACAAGGTGTCTTGTAGTTACTTCTGTTATATTGTAAGAATTAGCAGACTTTATAACAGTTGATAACTCCAAAACTAGAAACTCACACTAAAACTATGATGATGGATGAAAAGCCCTGCAGCGCCAAAGTAAAAAGAAATATGTGAATATTATTATTCTCTAAAATGTATTGCTTAAACTGTCAGAACATGATGTAACTGTTGCCTCTAAAATGTGCATTGCTGCTCTTGTAAAGTACAGCTTCCTTCCAAATTAAACTGTGAGGTAGAGTGGGGGGGGAGAGCACTTATGTTGTGACATTCATATTCCTCCCTCAGAGTCAGACAATATAGTCGGCACTGCCACAAGTCAAGCCTCTACCTGTAAATCCTGCTTCTTCCTCATCCATGTGCAATGACTCAAGACTGGGTTTTAGCCATAAAAAATGAAACCAGTGAGAGAAATGGCTCTGACCTCCTTCCTCTCCCATATCCTCCTGTTCTAAAGCATCTTTATGGAAACCTATAAAGCCACAGAGGATTTTACAGCCTCCTCCTCCTCTTTGCATTTTAATTGTCTCAATAAACTGAGGAACAAGTCGTTTTGACTGCTTCAATTTCCGTAATCACAGGCATTGTAAAAATAATTTAAACTGCTTGTTTACTGTGTGTTGTCCCTGAGGCAGTAATGCATTTCAGGATTTGATCCATGACATTAATGCACTTGCAAGTTACAGGAGTGTTGGGATTAATGAGCAGTTTGGAAGGGCCATTACAACACATCTTTCACACAACTCTTACTACAGAGATGATCTGCATAGAAATAAGGTCAGGAAAGGTTCTTTGTTTAATATTAATGCTTGCACTTAAATTTTTGATTCCCATATTAAAAATGGAATAAAAATTAAAGCAATATAAAACCAAAATTGCTCTACCCACCTTTTCCCATCTGTATGAACTTCAGTCTTACACTTTTTTTTTTTTTTTTTTTGTCATTAAGGTGGCCCTGGCACAGTTTTACTATAGGTCAGTTGGAATCTGTTATGATTGGGTGAGCACGCTCCCCCTCCCTTCCTGTGGGAGGTTCCGCGGCTCTGCAGGAAATCAATACACCTGTGTGAGTGGACGCACCTGCTTAAAAGGACCAGTTTGTCAATCCTCCAGCGCTGGTTCTTTGGGTATACTGCCATAAGAAAATAAAGAAAGTGAAGTCTTAATTGTCAAGGAACCCAGTTATTAATCTTTTTCCCTCTTTCACCTTCTCAGGTTGCTGCCATCTCTGCGGTGTGTCCCCGGGGTTCGTTGTGCGCTCACCTGCTCTATCATCATTGTCTTTTCTCCAGATCGCCTACTCCACCTGGTCAGACATTTCCCCAGCCTTACTCATCTGTAGCTTCCTCTCCAAATCATTTTTGTCATACTGGGTTCCTCCATCAGGCTCTCTGCTCCCACTCGTAAGAATATTCCTATTATTCATTATTCTCTGCCTCCCTCCTTGTTCTAACCTGCTCTCGTCTCCCTCTTTACAGGCTGGGTTCCCCTCTGGCGAGTGAGGTGTTTTTCCGCTAATCCTGCGTTCACTCATTTCAATAAAATTGTGTTTAAACTTTGCCTCGCTGCGTTGTGTGCATTCCTTGGTGTAGCATCTTTCACATGAGCTGATATTTCTTGTAATCATGAAAGAACGAGCCAGCCATGAATTAGGCTCAGCAGGTGCTAAATCAGCGGAGCACTCCACCCTCTACCACCTCGATGTAACAGAGAGGCAGGTGGCCATACTGACCGAACAGCTGCAGACCATTACGCAGCAGCTGAGCATGGTCATCGACCACCTTAGTCATATGTCTCGTTCGGGTCCTGTCCCCCCGCCTGCTATCCCAGTTTCTTCCATCATCTGCCAAACCACCTCCGTTCCCTCACCTGCCCCGTACATGGGGGAGGTGGGGAAATGTAAGGGGTTTCTGTGTCAGGTTCAGCTTTATCTGTTGCAGGTGGGTGGGGAGTACCGGGAGGACACGTCCTGCTGCGAGACGAGCCCTCAGCTGGGCTCAGTCTATTTTAGACAGTGCGGAGGGTCCTCACTTTTGATAGATTTATTAGTGAGTTTTCCCGGGATTTTGATCGCTCGGAGAACATGAATCGTGTCTTGTCACTCCGCCAGGGCAGTCGGTCTGCAGCAAATTACTCTGTGGAGTTTTTGGTCATCACAGCAGATTCTGGTTGGAATGACATTTCCGTTAAGAAGCGCTTTCCTCCAGGGTCTTAATGCCAACCTTCGCAATGACCTGGCGATTCATGCTGCTCCCTCCTCTCTGGATGAGCTTATAGAACAGGCCTTCAGTTTGGACAACTGCTACCACAAGCACGCGAATTAGCAGAAGGCCTCCTCCAGCCCGCCCTTCTCGAGCACGTTCTCCCTGGTTACTGGCACAGGTGAGGTCAACTCCTCTTCCGAGGCTATGGTGCTTGGCCAAGTCCGTCTGACTCTGGAGGAGCACCAGCGATGGAGGAGAGCCGATGCTTTCATGCATTGCGGCTCTCTAGAGCACAAGATATTTAATTGCCACCTAATGCCAAAAGACGAGGCCCGTCAGTAGCCGTGCAGGGTCTGATGGGCAGGAACTAAATTCATCCCCCTGGTAATTTTTCCATTCAGACCCTCATTCAGTTGCTGGGGGTCGAGAGGAGGGTTTCGGCATTAATTGACTCAGGGGTAGAGCAAAATTTCATCTCTTTGCGGCTCGTGTGAGAAATTGGCATTCCCATGACTAAACAGCCAGCTTCTCTAAACATTGCGGCACTATCTGGTAGCTGTGTGGTATTTATTACTGAATGCATGGCGCCGATTCCCGTCCTTCTGTCCGGGAACCACCGGGAGACCATATCGTTCTTTATTCTCCCTAGTTCGTCCTCCCCAGTGGTTCTGGGGTATCTGTGGCTCCGGAAGCATAACCCAATCATTAATTGGGCACAAAATTCCATCTCTTCCTGGAGCCCCTTCTGTTAAGCATCCTGTCTCTGCTCGGCCGAGTGTTCACCATCCCTTTCCCTCTCCTCTCCTCCGGTGGAGCCGCCAGATCTCAGCCTCGTATTTGAGGTCTACCATGACCTTGGGGAAGTCTTTAGCAAGTCAAGAGCCCTTTCTTTGCCTCCTCACCGCTGTTACAACTGTGCTATCGACCTCCTCCCGGGTGCGCGGTTGCCATCCAGCTGGCTCTACAGCCTTTCTGGGCTGGAGAGGGAGGTGATGGACACAGAAGGTTCCGTATCTAATGGAATGTTTCGTATGGAACACACAGGGAACAAATGTAGCAGGACCGCTAGCGTTCCATAAGGAACGTTCTGTATTTTCCGTTACATGTACATGTTCGTAGCACACTTGACACGCTAGCTAGTACAATCACTTCATATGGAACGCATACGGAAATTGTACTGAATGTTGCAGATGGAACGAGTATAGAATGAATGTAGCAGGACCACTAACGTTCCATAAGGAAGGTTCTGTATCTAATGTTACATGTACATGTTCGTAGCACATTTGACACCACTAGCTAGTAGGACCACTTCATATGGAACACATACTGATTGTGTATGAAGGCACAGTGACATAGAAATGACAGCAGGTAGACTCGGTAGACGTCCCGTACGGACCGTGTATGGAACATACATGGATGGAACGACAATGGAATGTTCCATACTGTACCACTGGTTTTGTGTTTTAGTTATCTCCCAGAAACAACCCAGAACTAGAAAAGCACTCGGAGAGCGCAGACCTCCGCCAAGCGCCACAGTTCCCCCCCATACAGTGTTTGTAGTGTTTGTGTGTACGTTTTCAGATTCCTTGACCATGAAAACATATGACTAGCAATTGGATTCACAATGATAGGATTAGTGGTTCAGTAGTAAAAGCATTACCTCCTTGGCGGAGGCAATAAACTGAAGTGTTGGTGTTGTGTCCATCTCCTCCACTGAAAGCAGCACTCAGGGCTTCACTGACGGATGCAAATTGGGTAGACAGGTTGCCGTGGGTTTTATATTGGGGTTGCGCTCTGCGGCAAAAGAGGATTTAGAAGCTTCCCCGGCAGAGAGTTTGTTTTTGCGCAGCCCCTATGGCTGCCCGGGGAATTTCTGCCAAATAATCCGGACAGCTGCCCGTCTCAGCTTTTGCAGCGTAGCGCAAACACAGGCATGCTGCCGGGCCCTGCCCACCACTGTTTTCTGCGTGCTTTTGTGCCTAAAACTTTGAATAATGCGGAGTTTGTGTTCGTCAGACACGACGACCAGCGCCCTCCATTGCGCCTGCGCACATGTTGAAAATGGCCGTATCTCACAATGTTGAAGAATCCTTTAAAAAATTCCTGTATCAAGACGATGATCCAGATCATCCCCAAAATTTAATCAGTTCTTCCTTGTACCATTTCCCACAACGCCTGAAAGTTTCATCGAAATCCGTCCAAAACTTTTTGAGTTATCTTGCTAACCAACAGACAGACAGACAAACGCTGGCAAAAACATAACCTCCTCCTGGCCTGCGGCCTGGCGGAGGTAATGAGTGAATAACCGGATTTGCTAGCTGGGGCTGACTGCTGCTGGTGGGGTAGCTGTCCAGGCCAGAGTATAATAAACTATAGAAAAATAAGCTAAAATACATATAGAATGAGATATGTGGTCAAGTCTTCTTAAATGATCTGGCTAGGACCATCCATTTGACAATTATGTCCAGGGGAGTCACAAGCATTAGCTAAGGTAAGCTATCTCAGCTAGCCTATCTGTCATGAGGAGCATCCCAGCCATAGTATAACAAAACTGGGCAGAATAATGCCTATAAGTGAGATATATAATTAAGTGTGGATTAATGAACCATCTGGGAACACAAAAGTCTTGTGGAGTGATTAGAATATATATAGAGAGAGAGTTGCATTAAAAACTGCAGTCATGCTGCTATGCTAGCTGAATTGTTGGTGTGTGGGTACAGAAGCTCACAGAGACACTTTTACTTCCACTGTCATTAAAATGGGTGAAGATAGAGATTGGGGGAGGAGCATCATTCACTGAGGTCTAGTTGTTACATCACAGCTGGAGACAAATCTGATTGGCTCACTAAAGGAGACTTATGGCCCTTTTCCACTAGCACCTACTCAGCCCGACTTGACTCGGTTTGGAGGGTTTTCCAATAGGTGGTACTACCTAGTACGAGGTACTTTTTTAGCACCTGCTCAGCCAGGGTTCCAAGTGAGCTGAGTCAAGTTGAAAATGTGACATCAACAGACTGCAAGCCACTGATTGGCCAAGGTGTAATGTCACTGGATGAATCATAAGAGTGACGTCTTCACAAGAATCAAACCCGCCATTTGTAAAATTAGGTAACAACAACCATGAGTGTTTATTATTTCTGTAATAATCAAAGAGCTACAGTTTCTCACAAAAGTGAGTACATTCATTCATCTTCTTCCGCTTAATCGTTTTCGAGTAGCGGGGGGGCTGGAGCCTATCCCAGCATCTTTGGGCGGGGGCAACACCCCTCACATTTTTGTAAATATTTTATTATATTTTTTCATGGGACAACACTGAAGATATGACACTTTGATACAATGTAAAGTAGTCAATGTACAGCTTGTATAACAGTGTAAATTTGCTGTTTCCTCAAAATAACTCAACACACAGCCATTAATGTCTAAACCGCTGGCAAGAAAAGTGAGTACACCCTGAGTGAAAATGTCCAAATTGTGCCCAAAGTGTCAATATTTTGTGTGGCCACCATTATTTTCCAGCACTGCCTTAACTCTCTTGGGCATGGAGTTCACTAGAGCATCACAGGTTACCACTGGAATCCTCTTCCACTCCTCCATGATGACATCATGGTGTTAGAGACCTTGCGCTCCTCCACCTTCCATTTGAGGATGCCCCACAGATGCTCAATAGGGTTTAGGTCTGGAGACATGCTTGGCCAGTCCATCACCTTTACCCTCAGTTTCTTTAGCAAGGCAGTGGTCGTCTTGGAGGTGTGTTTGGGGCATTTAGCTCTGTCTGCGAGCTAAATGCCATTACCATCAAAGATAAATACCCTTTGCCCCCGATCAACTCGGCATTTGAGCTCCTTCAATGCACTCGGGTGTTTACCAAATTGGAACTGCGTAACACATATCATTTAGTCCGCATTGGCGATGGGGATGAAGAAGGCATTTAAAACACAACTGGGGCAATTTGAATATCTTGTGATGCCTTTTGGGCTCACCAAAGCCCCCACTGTCTTCCAACGAATGATTAATGATGTCTTTCGTGATATGGTTAATCAATTCGTTTTTGTCTACCTTGAAGATATTTTGATTTTTTTCATGCACGCCAGAGGAGCACTCAGCCCATGTCAGGGCCGTGTTACAGCGGCTCCTGGAAAACCAGCTCTTTGTGAAGGCAGAAAAGTGTGAGTTTTCCACCAGCTCCACTTCCTTCCTGGGGTTTATTGTTGCTGAGGGAGAGCTGAGGGCCGATCCGGCCAAGATGAAGGCTGTGCTTGATTGGCCTACACCCCAGTCCCATAAGGAGTGTCAACGCTTCTTTGGATTTGATAATTTCTACCGTTGATTCATTAGAAATTACAGTGGGAAGGCACAGCCTCTTACACAGCTGACCTCAGTCCAGGTGCCCGTATGGCACAGTCATACGGGCGGTGGGGGGGAAGAGACATCGTTTTGGACTTACTAAAGATGAGCCCCAGGTCGTGGAACTCCAGGGGCACCAGGGTGAGGTCCGGCAGGGACAAGTCAGGAGCAGGAGGAGGAGAAGATGGGGCACAGGCCGCAGACTGGAGGCAGGTGCCCATGCAGAACGAGCTCCACAAGAGGATGCTGCCGGACTGCCAATCAAGCACTGGGTTGTGGAGGCACAGCCACGGGTAGCCCAGGATGACGGGGGAAGCCGAGGTGGGCAAGACGAATAGGCTGAGATCCTCTCGATGGTTGCCAGAGATGATGACAGGCACCGGCTTGGTGCGGTGAGTTACCCTTTCCAAGGGGGTATGAAAGAGGGTGATGAGGTTGAGGGGGGCTGGCAATGCTTGACATGGAATGCCCAAGCGGGTTGCCAGGCTCTTGGAAATAAAGCTTTGTTCTGCCCCCGAGTCCACCAGTGCATGAGTGAGGTGCCCGATGGAGTTGTGACAGAACCTAATGGGCAGTGAGCATTTTGAGAGGGGATTTGGCTGGGTCGCGTCTGCGAGGCCCCCTACAGTGACTCACGGACCTCCCCTTTTGGCTTGAACGGGCAATGCTCTACGGAGTGCTGGTCGTCCCCGCAATACATGCAGAGACCCAGCTCCCTGCGGTGCTGTTTCTCGGCTACGGGGAGCTTGGTTCGCCCGACCAGCATCGCCTCAGATTCGTCGGCGGACTCTGGGACGGGTAACGCCAAGGGGCGAGGCTGAGAGGCGTGGGCAGAGGCTCCGTGCGAGCGGCTGTAAGACTTCCGCTCGGCGGCCCACTCTCTCAGCCTGTTATCCAAACTAATTGTTAAGGAGATTAGATCAGACAACCATTCCGGCAGATCCCGGCTGGCCAATTCATCCCGCAGGCTAGAGCTTAGGCTGCGAGGAAGATGCTGCAGAGAGATGCCTCGCCCCAGCCAACCTCCTCTGCCACCACCCGGAAGTCAACAGCATAATCGGCCGCCGTCCGGCTACCCTGGCGAAGGTTCAGCAGCTGATCGGCTAGCACGCTATCGCAATCCGAGTGGTCAAACACTTCGAAGAAATCTTGCACGAATTGGATATAGGACAGGTTTGCGTAGCTGGGCTTCGCCATGACGGCGTAAGCCCAAGCTAACGCTCGCCCCTCCAGGAGATTAGCTATGTACCCAATCCGGCTGTGGTCAGAGGGAAAGTCCCTGGGGACGCGCTGGAATACCGACTCACACTGCAGAAGGAACCCGCGAGCTTCACCGAGCTTCCCGTTAAAGTGCGCGGGTGTGGGGATAGGTGTGAGCCGGGTTGGCGGTCCCAAGCTAGCCTTGCTAGCTAGGGGAGTGGCGGGAGCTGGCCCGCTAGGATGAGCCAGAGGAAACGCCTGCTGGGGATCCAGGCAATCCAAACAGTGAGTGATGCTAGTTAACTGATTAAGGATGACTTGTTGATGAGCGATTAAATCCACCCGAGCCTCGAGGGTGGAAAGTCGGCGTGCGAGCCCGCTGTCCACTGGGTCGCCCTGCTGGAGCCGTACTGACATAATAACGGGCCCAGGGAACACGCACATAGGCTCAGGTGAGATTCAAAGGCTTTATTCAACTGCAAGGCGTGTATGGATGCGTGTGTGCGGTATGTTGGATTGCCCTTTAATCGCCTTTCTCCAGCGACTTCCTGCGCCTTCCTGAAGCGATTGCTCAGCTAACACTAGTTAGCTTAATGCTACCTGAAGCGATTGCTAAGCTAACACTAGTTAGCTTAATGCTGGCGCCAGTCTCTAAATAACTACCTACAGCGATCGGATATACCTCCGGTGGATTACCCCTTTGATCGCTTTTATCCGGCCACTGTGAGTAAACTGACCAGCGATTCCAGCGCTTCCTTGTGATTCACTGATGTGCCCTACCTGAAGCGATTGCTAAGCTAACGCCAGTTAGCTTAATGCTGGCGCCAGCCATTCCACCTAACACCAGCCTGAATCAAAGCCCAGCTGCGAGGCCCAGCGGGGATACTACCAGGCAGGCGGCTATTTGTTTGACGGGGCTCAGCAGAGGTTTCACCCAGGCAGACGGCGGTAGGCGGCGGTGCCCAGCGGAGGACTTACCGTGACTGCAGCGGCGGTGTGCGACGAGACTACCCGAAGCGATTGCTAAGCTAACGCTAGTTAGCTTAATGCTGGCGCCAGTCATTCCACCTTACACCAGCCTGAATCGAAGCCCAGCTGCGAGGCCCAGCGGAGATACTACCAGGCAAGCGGCTATTTGTTGACGGGGCTCAGCAGAGATTTCACCCAGGCAGACGACGGTAGGTGGCGGTGCCTAGCGGAGGATTTACCGTGACCTCAGCGGAGCTCGGTGGCAGCGGCGGTGTGTGACGAGACTCGGTTGGAGGAGCGGGACGGGAGACCAGTTACGGCGACTATGAGCAACGAGACCAGCAACGGAAGGGGCTAGTTGGCTAGCTGAGGCCCAACTGGATTCGAGGACGATCGGATCAGATTCTGGCGATATAAGCAGAATTTATTTTACTATCCACAGATTTTCCTTTTCCTTCTTTCCAAGAAGGACTGAAGATGGCTGCCACCGGATTAAAAAGTGGGCTGATGGGCACCACTAATAAGCCTTCTCTACTTCTCTACTTCCTCTTCGTTTTGTCTTTGTGTGTCTGGACCTGCAACAAGAAGGATTTTCCGACAAACTCAACCAAAGGTGAAGTTAAAAAGTTTTATCTGTATGGATTTGGGCTTGGACATCTCACCCTACACTCTATGTGGTCTTTAAAAGCCCTGAGCAAAAACTTCCAAATTAAGGCAAACATGGCTGTTAAGCAAAAATCACAATATGGCAGAGGATATACAGTTAAAGTTCTGTTAGTTCTGCTACTTCTGGCAGGAGATATTCACCTTAACCCTGGACCTGCCACTATTAAACAGCAGACCACTGGGTTAGCACAAAACCGAGCTGTACAAAAGCAAAAACAACATTTATTTTTCCAAACTGTTAATCATGCACGAGTTCTTTGGGACACCAAGGCTAAACCAAAGGGGATCCTCGGCGGTCATTTAAACATACGGAGCATAATCCCCAAAAGAGATGAGATTTCGGTGTTGCTGTTGGACTCAAATCTGGACTACCTTTGTCTCTCAGAAAGCTGGCTACACAGTAACATAGACACTAATATGATCGATATTGTGGGCTACCAGTGTTTTAGAAAAGACAGGCAGGTAGGGAGGGGAGGAGGTGTTTTAATTTACATCAAAGAGAAATATAAATGTCAACTGGTTGATTTGAATACTTCACTTGAATGTTTAGCTGTTAATGTATGTCTCTCTCCGGTAATGAATTTCAACATTGCAGTAGTGTACAACCCACCGTCACACAACTCTTCCTTTTATAATGAATTAAGTGATCTGGTTAAACAACTTGAGAAGAACAGAGAAACAATAATTCATGGTGACTTTAATATCAACTGGTCTGATAAAAAAGACAAACAAAAACTGAAAAGCCTCATGACTAAATTTAATTACCAGCAAATCATCAAAGGACCCACCAGGATAACCAAACAATCCAGAACACTTATTGACATGGTATTTACTAATAAACCAGAACGAATAACCAGAACCTATAATCTTGTAACTGGTCTCTCAGATCATAACATGGTTCTTGCTGTCAGGAAACTTACTAAAAAGCGACTACAGTATTTTGGGGGAGTCGATATTGACAAATCAAATTTTATTATCCCCAAATCAAAAAATGAGGAGTTTGAACATTACTTAGAGAATCAAAATTGGGAGCAGCTCATGGCAACATGTGAAGTAGATGATTGTTGTAATTTTATAACTGCAACAATCACAAAGTCTATAGAAAAATTTTCAAAGCAAATTAAAAGTAGACAACAGAAGATTAGCCTACCATGGTTAAATAATGAAATAAGAAAACTTATGAAGAGGCGAGACTATGCACTGAAAACATCACTAACCTCCAAACTACAAAATGATCACCTTGTGTACAAAAGTTTAAGAAATAAAGTGGTACATGAGCTGCGAAAATCAAAAATATCTTATTACAATAAACTGATAGATCATGCAAAGGGTAACAACAGTTCCCTATGGAGGCATTTAAATAACTTAACTAATAAAAAAAACGATCAGAAGGGGGTAAAGGAACTTAGAATCAATGGCAAGACCGTCAGTGACAAGGCTACTTTGGCAAATGAATTTAATTCACACTTTGTGGGCTCTGTGGAAGACTTAACAAAAATTTTTGTGCTGCCAAATGTGCTCAACAACACAAATTCCATACTCCCAACAGATACTTTTCACATCGATGAGGTAAATGAGAAGTTAATTGCTGGTATTGTTAAAACACTGTCAAACTCAAAAACTAGTGATATCTACAATATGAGCACCTCCTTTCTCAAAATGCACAGCAAAATATTAATCAAACCACTGACTCATCTCATTAATCTCTCCATTAGGTCTAGTACATTTCCATCTGGCTGGAAAAAAGCTGTCGTCATACCAGTTCATAAATCAGGCAGTAAAGACGATATATGCAATTACCGCCCAATCTCTATCTTACCAGTCCTATCTAAGGTTCTTGAAAAAGTTGTAGCTACACAGCTGATAGACTACTTACAAGACAGTCAACTTCTTCATCCACATCAATTTGGTTTTAGACCAGGATACTCAACAGAAACAGCAAATTGTTGCCTTATTGAAAACGTCAAACAGTCCTTGGACAGGGGTAATGTGGTAGGAGCTGTTTTTCTAGATCTCAAAAAGGCTTTCGATACTGTAAACCACAGTTTGCTTTTATCCAAAATGGTATCTTTTAACTTCTCCCCAAATACATTAGAATGGTTTGCATCTTATCTCCAGAATAGAGAACAGTGTGTAAAAGTTCACCAGGATAAATCCTCATTTTTAAACAACCGCATGGGTATCCCACAAGGGTCCATTCTTGGTCCTTTACTTTTCAGCATTTTTATTAATGACTTGCCGTTACACTGCTCAGCTGCAACATGCCAACTTTATGCAGATGATGCAGTTATTTACACAGCTGCCAAGACTCCAGCACAGGCTGCAGATGTACTGTCTACAAGTATGGTTGATGTCCAAGAGTGGCTCCTCAAGAACCATCTATTGCTGAACCTTCAGAAAACAGTCTCAATGTGCTTTTCAATCAAAAAATGTAACCTGCAACATTTTAAAGTTAATATACATGATCATGACATCAGTTTAGCTACAGAATTCAAATACCTTGGCATTGTACTAGATCCTCAACTCAAATTTAATCTTCATATAAAGAAAATTTCAAAAACAGTAAAAAAAAATCTGAACTGCTTTAAATTAATTAGATATTACATACCTTACGAAGCAGCTGCACTGTATATGCATTCTATGGTTTTTTCTCATATATCATACTGTTTGACAGTCTGGGCTCAAGCAGCCCCTTCCACAATAAGACATATAGGTTCATTATATAATCAAACCCTAAAAATCTTGGACAAAAAGCCCATTAGGTGGCATCACTGTAATGTTTTAAAAAAATACAACCTATTGAGTTTTGAGAGCTTCATTGACCTCTGTCTTCTGAAATTAACGTTCAAATGTTTCCATAAATCAGCACCCGAGCCACTTGCTGGTTTCGTCCAAAGACAGGACAGCAGCAGAGCCACCAGGAGTTCTGTTAACAATAACTGTAAAATATTCCACCGCAGAACCACATTTGGACAAACAGCTTTCTCTATAAAGGGCAGTCACATCTGGAACACAATGCCAAATGAAATTAAAATAATAACGGACTTTAAAACATTCACTAAAAATGTTAAAAACTGGCTGAAAAATAAACAAGAATGTACTCATGTATGAATTATTTGTCTGCAAAGTGAGAGTGAATGAAGGGAAGGAATAAATGTGTTTGTTTATAGTGAGTGACGGAGGGAGGAAGGCCTGAAATAGGCAAATGTGAGTTATGTTATATGTGTTAAATGTGAGTCAGGCTGTTATATTTGTGTATTTATAATATTTATAATTGTGTATTTATAATTTTTCTGCATTGATGTATGTGGTTATTGTGTATATTTTTATCTTGATTCTTTTTTCTAAAGCCCATCCAGGGACAAGAGTTGCAAATTAGCTAATAGCTATACACTCTATGTGCAACACATCAGATTGATTGTCTTTGATTAATTGTCTATGTTTATTGCACTGTCCCTGTCAAATAAACTAATCTACTACTACTACTATGTGAATGGACTGTGGGTGAACAAGGAGTGCCGGGGGCAGAATGGCATGCCGTGCAGCCAGGCAACCCTATGGACAGAGCAGAGACAGGGATATGAGCAGACCTTCACCATGCAGGGTTAATGTGCAAAGCGTTGCTTACTTGCAGGTGTTACGATGGCTGGCGTTGGCAAGTGAAGCACCTGCCTGGAGGACAGCGCCCTGCTGCGCGCTCGGCGATGAGGAGGAGAGGAGGATGAGGATATGGCAAGGATGGAAGGAATCCACCACCGAGAGGATCCAACTGTGCACAGGGGAGAGACTGAAGGACAGGTGAGCAAACAACACAGCTTACTTGCTGGGAGGAGAATGGCGCAGGTCGGGAAGACGATCCTGCATAGGGATTGAGAGCATTGGTGAACAGACGGCTCCAGATTGACGCTTTGGGCTGAGCGGGTTAAATAACCGGGGATTGACGAGGCACAGGTGTGCGCACAGCTGAGGCAGATGACTGGTGAAGACGATTTGTAACATAAACTTTCTGTAAAACCATCGTTTTTAATTTAAATTTTAATCTTGACTTTATTTTTATAATATTTTTATTGACCAATCCCACACCAGAAGCTCTTTTATCTAAAGTCCGAAACTCTTTTAGTTTGATATCGGATGGGATATTTTTAATTATTATCAAATTCCTCTGGGAAGCCGCTTGCCAACAAAGAGGAAAGGAGACGCAGCTTGCCACGATCACGCGCAGCTGAAGGAATCAGCACACCACGAAGATTTAAATGCCTGGGCTGGATTTCAATCATTGGGATCAAACATACCAATCTCATCCCTCGTCAAAGAATATTTGCTGGTCAAATATTCCAACTTTTAGAGACATCTAAGAACTACAGGACAACACAGGAGAATCTTCATTTTCAACTGCCACGCAAGGAATCACGTGAGCGACATTCTTGTTCATCTGCTGAGTTAAACGTCCGAGATTCGATAATAATATGCTATCTAATGAGATGCAAATTAGGGAATCATTAACATAATTCCTCTTTTCATTAAAATCCTATTTTCATTTTCTTAGAGTAATCCAGAACTTTTCATATAATTAGTAAAACTCTCCCCATAAATTTGCGTTGTTTCCATAATCTGTTAACTTCAAACTGACCTAAATTCATTTTACAGTTAACCCTGGTTCTGCAAATGTTGACATTGTTAGTTTAATTTCATGGTTAACGAAATCATTGCAATGTCTTTGAATTATCATTTCATTTAATAAATATGTGAAAATGAGTGAAGTTGTTAGGAATTCATTTCTTTCTGAGTCTGGTTCAAGCCCCCAGTATCGAATTCACTAAAATTTTGAGACTGATTATTGATTAATTTATTGAGTGATTAAACAGGTATAAAGTGAAATTAAAGATTAAATTGCTTCTTAGAGATAGAAGCTGGTGCCCGACGAGTGTTATATTCTTCCTGTGTGTGAACCGAGAATTCATCTCAGGTTCCAAGACATTAATATAAATTAAATAATTTTTATACCTGATCATAATTATTAATTCATATACTGTTACAGCGCTGTCCTCTTGCTCAACTGCCAATCAGAACCTCCACCCATGCGCATATTTCTCTTGTTGGCTCATCGGCTCATGCCGGCCAAGAGGAACTATGACGTAGGGGACCGAGAGCTCTTGGCCATTAAATTGGCTCTGGAGGCGTGGAGGCACTGGCTGGAGGGAGTGGTTCATCCTATCGTTGTGTGGACCGACCATAAAAATTTAGGGTATCTTCAGTCGGCCCACCGATTAAATGCCCGGGAGGTATGTTGGGCCTTATTCTTTATTAGATTTAATCTTACCATCACCTATAGGCCAGGATCCCGCAATATCAAACCTGACACTCTCTCCCGCCAGTTTACCCCTGACCACTCTGCCCCCTCCTCCCTCCCCCAACCCATTGTGCCCTCCCCATGTATCTTAGGTGCTCTTAACTGGGAGATCAAGTAGAGGGTCCAACAGGCCCAGGCCACTGAGCCCTAACCTGAAGGAGGACCTGAGGATCAGGTGTTTGTCCCAGCCGGCCTCTGCAGCGATGTTTTCAGGTGCGGTCAGTCAAGTCATTTTGCCTGCCACCCAAGGGTTTCCCGGACCATCAACCTCATCCAACGGGTGTTCTGGTGGCCCACGCTGTGTACGGACATCCGGGATTATGTCAAAGCTTGTCAAGTATGCACCAGAAACAAATCTGACTCTTCCCCTCCCGCCGGACTGCTTCATTCCCTCCCGGTTCCCAGCCGCCCCTGGTCACAAGTAGCCCTGGACTTTGTCACTGGACTTCCCCTCTCAAAGGGTAACACAGTCATCCTTACTATTGTCGAGCGCTTTTCTAAGGCCATCCATTTAGTACCCTTCCCCAAACTGTCCTCTGCCTCAGAGACTGCCAGCCTTTTCACGACCCACGTCATCCACCTTCACAGCATTCCCCTGGACATTGTGTCTGACCGAGGGCCAAAATTTACATCTCAAGTGTGGAAGTCTTTTTGTTGTTCCCTGGCCACCATGGTCAGCCTGTCATCTGAATACCACCCTCAGAGCAACGGGCAGGCTGAGCGCACCAACCAATCCCTGGAGGCCGCCCTCAGATGTGTGGCATCCTTCAACCCATCTACTTGGAGCACTCATCTGACCTGGGTGGAGTATGCTCACAACTCTGCAGTCTCTCCGGCCACCAGATTAACACCCTTCGAGGCATCTATGGGGTACCCCCCCCCCCCCGTTGCCCATGGCGGAGAGGGAGGTTGCCGTGCCATCTGTGGGAGCCCATGCTCGCCGTTGTTGCCGTCTGTGGAAGGCCACCCGTGCCGCGCTTCTCTACTTCACTGAACGGAACCGGCAGTATGTGGACCGCAGGCGGGTTCCAGTGCCCAGATATACGGTTTGGTAGAAGGTGTGGCTGTCGGCGGACCAGGTGCCTCTGAAGACGGAATCTTGTAAGCTGTCACCTTGCGTCCTGAGGCCGTTCTCCATCTCCAGAATTATCAATGATGTGACAGTCCGCCTGGAGCTTCCACTGACTCTCCGTATTCACCCAACCTTCCTCTCTGCGAGTCCTCCCTGCCCCCCCCACCCCCGAAGCCTCCTCCTTCTCCTCAGATCCTCGACAACCAGACCACCTACACCATTCAGAGAATTCTGAATGTTCGCCATCCGGGTCAGGGGTTGCAGTACTTGGTCCACTGGAGGGCTACAGACCTGAAGAAAGGTCATGGATCCCCAGTTCACACTTCCATGATAAGGGGATGGTCGGGGCCTTTCACCGAGCCCATCCCAACAAGCTCAGTGGGCTGCCAGGAGGCGTCCCTTGTGGGACTTATGATTGAGTGAGCGCACTCCACCTCCCTTCCTGTGGTCCCTGGCTACGCAGGTAATCAATGCACCTGCGTGAGGGGAAGCACCTGCTGTCTCTTCGCTGCCAGGACTTAAAAGGACCAGTTTGTGAATGCTCCAGTGCTGCCTCATTTGGTATACTGCCATAAGAAAATAAAGTAAGTGAAGTCTTAATTGTCAAAGAACCCAGTTATTAATCGTTTTCTCTCTTTCACCTTCTCAGGTTGCTGCCATCTCTGCTGTGTGTCTCCAGGGTTCATTGTGCACTCACCTGTTCCGTCATCATCGTCTTCTCTCTAGATTGCCTACTCCACCCGGTACAACATTTCCCGAGCCCTACTCATCCGCAGTTTCCTCTCCAAATCATCTTTCAGGTTCAGGTTCAGGGTCAGGTTATTTTATTTGTACCCGTAGGTAGATTTGTTTTGCAGTCAGGTGACATCCATATTTACAAACCACAATTACATTCAACATGAATACAAACACAGGCACACATGAAGCTGACTATAAACACGATAAAAGTACTCAAGGCTCCACCAATCAGGACATAGGACAAAGAGATAAGAGAAAAAACAAAGAGATAAGACAGAAGGGTCATGTTAAAAAGTTAAAGACTAGTCAAAGAGGTTAAAAACTCAGAAGTCTAAAACCCAATAAAAGATTTAGAACCCAAATAAAAAACCTACAAAAATAAGTAAATATAAAATAAAATTAATAAATAGGTAACTAAATTATGTGCCATATATTGTTACATCTTGTTCAACTCTTTGACAGCAGCAGGAACAAAGCTGTTTTTGTAGCGCTGGGTTTTACTTTTTGGGACAACAAACCTCCGTCTGGAGGGAAGAAGCTGAAAGTGGCAGTGCAAAGGGTGGGAGTCATCATTTAAAATGGAGGTAGCAACCCTCTGTACCTGTCTGGTGTACAGGGATGTCGGGCTCAGCTGTGACTCACCAAGCAAGCGACTGGACCATCTAACAACCTGATCCAAGGATTTCCTGTGTTTCAGTTTTATCTAACCAAACCATGACACTAAAGAAAAGGATAAAACAGATTCAATAAAAGCCTGATAAAACATTGTCATTATGGTTCGGTCAATTTGGAAGCGTGCAAGTTTCCTTAAACAATGCAAATGCTGCTGACCCTTTTTGCACACTCTTTCACAGTTCTCTTCAAAGTTTAAATTACTATCAATAATCGTCCCAAGATATTTGTAGGATTGCACACATTCAGTAGTCTGGCCTTTTAGTACAGTGACTTGGTGCCTGGGAGTTTTCCTCCTAAAGTCAATAATCATATCTTTAGTTTTTGTCGTATTCAGTTGCAGGTAGGAATCCTCACACCAGTGAACACAATCATCAACTACTGGGCAGTGGCCACTCTCACCATCCTGGAGGAGACTGACAACAACTGAATCATCAGCATACTTTATAATGAGTCTGTTGTCATGTCTGCTCCGACATGTGTTTGTGTACAGGATGAAGAGTAGTGGTGACAACACACACCCCTGAGGAGAGCCAGTAGAAGAACACTTTTGGTCAGACAATATACCATTGACCCTTACTCTCTGTGTCCTGTTGGTTAAAAAATCCAGAATCAAACCCACCAGATTATTACTCAAATTAAATTGTTGCAGGAGCCTTTCAACTAAAATATGAGGTTGGATTGTATTAAAGGCAGAAGAAAAGACTCTAAGTGCTGGAGAAGGGATTAACTTCCACTTTACGGCCGATGGGTTTGTGTTACAACTCTGGTCCTTGGGTGAGAGAAGCAGTTCATGACCAGACTTTTGAGTTGAAATGATTTTTTTCAGCAAAGAATAATTTTATAGATTGGAACCAAAGATGCTGATGCTACAGATGCAGAAAACTTCATTTTAGAGCATAAGACCAGTGGAGAAAAGTTGTGGAAGATATCCGAGAATAGAATGATGAAAGGATTTTGAGTATAGGCCCAGTAATTCTTGAGCTATTTGCAAACAAAAAACTGATTATTATATCACCACTTATGGGTGCAGTGCCTTGTTTTTTGGTCCCTAAAGCTGGATTCACACTATAACATTTGGACTGACATTTATTGATGTTTTGGCAAAGATCTGGCTCTTCTGGCAAAAGTTGATAGAATTTAATGATAGTTGGTGTTTGTTGGCAAATGCTGGCAAATGTTGTGTTCATTGAAAATGTTCAACATGCTGAAAATTTAACATTTGTAAATAAACACTGGTGAAAGCTGTGCTCAGTCTGTAAAAGTTCCTGAGCACTGGGCTATGTGGTGCAGAGCTAGCCTAAGTCACCCTAACTTAGCCTCCAATGTCCATAAAACCCAACAAGTCATTATAGGCTTCAGGAAGCTCAGACAGGACCCCCCCCCCCCCCCCATAAATGGAAACTGTCACCACCTTCAGGTTCCTGGGCACCTACAGCTCCTCTGACCTCTCCTGGACTGTCAACACCAAGGTCGTGGTGAAGAAAGCCCAGCAGCGGCTGCATTTCCTCTGTGTCCTGAAAAAGAACAACTTGGACCAGAAGCTGCTACTGGCCTACCGCTGCTCAGTGAAGCACGTGCTCACCTAGTGTCTGGGTGTGTGGCACCCCAACACCACAGCCGAGAACAGGAAGGCTGTACAGAAGGTCATCAGCACTGCCCAAAAAAATCATCAGAAGCCCTCTGCCCTCCCTGGAGGACATCTCCAGATCCTCATGTCTCAGGAAGACCAAGGCCATCACAGGAGACCCCTCACATCCCGCCCACCACCTGTTTGACCTGCTTCCCTCTGGACGACAGTTCAGAGCAGCCAGGTCCCACACCTCCAGACTGACAAACAGTTTCTTCCCCTGGGCCAACTGGACTGCAAACAGCCAGAGGTCCATCCCCCTCCCCTCACAACACTAGAACTGAGGACATTTTAATTGTTAAAAAAAATCTCACCTTTTTGCACTCTGCAGTTTTCAGTACATTGATCCATCCGTTGAGCCACTACCAAAGTGTATATTTTTATACTTCTTATTTACTGTATTTAATGCATGCTCTTTTATCTAAATGTGTGCCTTATATCTGTTTTTATATGTTATACTTTTACTGTATTTCATTTTTGAAACACAAGTTTTCAAGAAATACAAAAGCAGTTACTAACCTAAGCCTACTTTTTTCCATTTAACATTATTTTACTGCAAATCAGATGAACTAATTTTTTAAAAATATAACCCCCCAAAACATCAACACATTGTACTCTGCTTTCAAGATTACCTCAGCATTTTTTGCAGTGCAGTGGACTTTTTTTCCTGAGATCACTAGATTTTTGTATTGAACTGAGAGCCAAATGTGAATGGAAAATCGATTCTGAATCGAATTGTGACACCAAAAATTGGAATCGAATCAAATTGTGTGACTTCAAAGATTCACAGCCTTAATTAGAACATGAGGCTGACTGCTGTCTGCCTGCTGCACAAGGTCAAGGAGAGTAGGAATATCATTACCAAGGATTACAGGATATGGCAAAGTAGATGCTAAAGCTACAGGTAACAGGTAAGTCTGACCTCCTACAGTCAAATAGATCTCAGCAGTGGGGTATGTGTGCTTATCCCCATGAATACAGCTGTCATCACCCGCAGCTCACTGGCTTCCACCTCAGCTGCACGCACACCTGCTCCTCGTTAGTGCGCAGCTATTTATTCCATCCTGCCCTGAGCTGCAGCCTGGAGCCGTCTGTCTCCCTGCGTACTCAACTCACAGCAGCATCCTTTCCTCCAGGCCTGCTGACTACTCTCCTAGACACGTAAGCTGTCTGTAATTGCCTTACCTTCTCCTGTTCAGCCTTCCCCTGTGCACAGGTGGATCTCTCGAGGGTGGACACACTCCCCCTCGTCTCGCTGCTCCTCTACCTTGCTGCATCATCCCGGACGCACAGCAGAACGCTGTCTCCCAGGCTTGGGACCTTGCCAACGCCAGCCACCACGTCACTACAAGTAAGCACAGAACTCTGTCACTCTCCTGTGTGGTTGCCCAGCTAATCCCTGCTCTCCTCTCATTATAGGGTTGCCTGGCCGCACGGCGTGCTGCTCTGTACTGGCTTACATCCTCCACCCATATCACACTCTCATCTCTCACACACGCATTCATACACTAACATTATTGTTGAATAAAGCTTTCAAATCTGCCTGAGCCTGCGTGCATGTTTCCTGGGCCGAACAATATGTCAACAGCTTGTTACAGTTTTTTGACCAGTCCATTTTCCCCCAGAAACCAAATTAGCAAGTACAGGAGACTGAAGAAAACTGGTGTCAAGAAGGGTATCTTCACGTTTACCATTAACAAGAACAGGCACAACATATCCTTTACTCTTTAACCTGTTGAACTCTGTTCAACTTCCCTAAAAACGCCTAAAAATAACATGCCCAAAGTAAATCAAAAGCTGTTCTTCAAACCTTTGCAGCATCTTCATGGGGTTAGTCTCATTTAAAAGAAAACACTCTGAATTTTTTGACAAAACAGTCATAATCTCTCTAAGTGCTCCTGCCACTGAGTAACAAGAAAGTTCGCCTGGGTGTTTTTTTAGATACAAATGCTTGCAAATAACATACAGCTGTCAGATACTGGCTGGAAAACACAACAGAAATGTAGAAGCAAGTGTTTTCAAGCTCAGGTCAAAATTTTGTAAAAATACCACAAAAAATGAATATATTTGTTGCCGGGAAATAATACACACTGAACAACAAATGTATTTTATGGGTTTTATCTGATATATAGAAAATAAAGAGCAGCACGCTTCAGAATGAAAAGATTTACAATAATTTTTTAAATGTAAATAAAATAAAATGAAATGTACAAATTGTCTCTTTGTATATAACTCTCACGTTTGTGTTACAGTTTGTACTGCCTCAAACACACAGGAGGCGGATCTTAAACAAAATGGTGGATTACTAACAAAGAAAAATACAATCTGATAAAATGCTCAGTAAACTAATGACCCCAAATAAGTCCGTACAAACGGTAGTGGTGATACTGGAAATGAGAAAGGCACATAATAGCTTTAGTACACCACAAACCTTAAGTTCACACTCCAAATATGCTCAAAACTTAACAAGAAAAGCTTTTCACTTACAACATACACACGACGCCACACCAGCGCGTGATCACTGACTGATCTTCACAGGACACCCGAGTCTCCCTGGTTTGATTGACAGTATAAAATGTTTCAGTACTCGTCAATTCAATTCAATTCAATTCAACTTTATTTATATAGCGCCATTTCACAACAACAGTCATCTCATAGCACTATCAACTGTAGGGAGGACCCCCACAGTTGCAGAAAGACCCCAGCAATCAGGCGATCCCCTGTGAGCAAGCACTTGGCGACGGTGGAGAGGAAAAACTCCCTTTTAATAGGAAGAAACCTCCAGCAGAACCAGGCTCAGGGAGGGGCAGTCATCTGCTGCGACTGGCTGGGGGGTGAGGGGATAGAGAAGAAGAAAAGAACAGACATGTAGAGAGCAAACAGCACGATGGGGACTCAATCTATGGGAGAGAACAAACAAATGTTAATGACCAGCAAAAAAAAAAAAATATTTCATAGAGAGTGAGGAAAGGAGTGAGGCCCAGTGCATTACTGGAGGTCCCCCGGCTGACTAAACCTATTAGCAGCATAACTAAGGGAGGGTTCAGAAAACACATGATCCCTCCCTAATTGTAGGCTATATCAAAAAGGTAGGTTTTAGCCCTATTCTTAAAAACAGAGATCGAGTCTGACTCCCGAATCCAGATTGGCAGCTGATTCCACAGGAGAGGAGCTTGATAACTGAAGGCTCTGCCTCCCATTGTACTTTTGGAGATTCTAGGTATTACAAGTAAACCTGCATTTTGGGAGCGTAGTGCTCTGTTAAGATGATACGGTAGTATCAGATCTTTTAAATAAAAAGGAGCCTGATTGTTTAGAGCTTTGTAAGTAAGAAGAAGGATTTTAAACTTAATTCTAAACTCTATGGGAAGCCAATGAAGGGAGGCCAGAACCGGAGAGATATGATCTCTCTTTCTAGTACCTGTTAAAACTCTTGCTGCAGCATTTTGGATCAGCTGAAGACTTTTTAAAGATGTTTTAGGACAACCTGATAATAAAGAATTACAATAATCTAATCTCGAGCTAACAAAAGCGTGGATCAGCTTCTCAGCATCACTCTGAGACAAGATGCTCCTAATCTTGGCAATATTACGCAAATGATAGAAGGCAGTCTTAGAAACAAATTTAATATGTGAATTGAAGGACAAATCCTGATCAAAAATAACTCCAAGGTTCCTCACAGAGCTATTAAGAGAAAGAGTAACTGCATCCAAACTGAAAGTTTGATTTGGAAAGGAATTTCTAAGGTTTTTTGGACCAACAAGAATGACTTCAGTCTTATCTGAATTTAATAGCAGGAAATTACAAGTCATCCAAACTTTGATTTCCTTAAGACAGGCTTCTAACTTGGCTAATTGATTAGTATCATCTGGCTTCATTGACAGGTATAATTGTGTGTCATCTGCATAACAGTGAAAATGTATACAGTGCTTTCTAATAATGTTGCCTAACGGAAGCATATATAAACTAAAAAGAGTAGGGCCAAGCACAGATCCCTGTGGAACTCCATGACTAAGCTTTGAGCTGAGAGAAAACTCATCATTTACATGAACAAACTGGAACCTATCAGATAAATAAGATCTAAACCACTGCAACGAAGTTCCATTAAGTCCAACATAGTGTTCTAATCTATCAAGTAGAATATTATGATCAATAGTATCAAAAGCTGCACTAAGATCTAAAAGGACAAGTACAGAAACTAGTCCATTATCAGATGCAATGAGGAGGTCGTTAGTGACCTTCGCTAAGGCTGTTTCAGTGCTATGATGGATTCTAAACCCAGATTGAAACTCCTCAAATAAACCATTTCCCTGCAGGTGGTCAAATAATTGCATAGCAACAACTCTTTCTAAGATTTTTGAAATGAAAGGGAGATTAGAGATTGGTCTATAGTTAGCTAAAGCTCCTGGATCTAGCGTTGGCTTTTTGAGTAAGGGTTTAATTAAAGCCGTTTTAAAAGCCTGCGGTACATGGCCTAAAGTTAATGAAGAATTGATTATATGAAGAATAAAGCTACCAATAAGTGGGAAGACTTCTTTAAATAACCTGGTAGGAATAGGGTCTAAAAGACAAGTTGAAGGTTTGGATGAGGAAACTATTTTGTCTAACTCACAAAGGTCGATTGGAGTAAACTCATCAAGACAGACATCAATAGAAGGAGTTGTAGTAGTTACAGTATTTAAGTTAACTGTGGGAAGAATCTGATTGATTTTATCTCTGCTGGATGAAATTTTATTATTGAAAAAGTTCATAAAGTCCTGACTAGTAAGCTCTAAGGGGATGCTAGGATTGACAGAGTCCTGACTCTTTGTCAACCTGGCTACAGTACTGAAAAGAAACCTGGGATTATTCTTGTTCTCTTCTATTAATGCAGAGTAATAACTCGTTCTAGCTTTTCTAAGAGATTTTTTATAAATTAAAAGATGATTTCTCCAAGCTAAATAGATTTCATCTAAATTAGTAGAGCGCCATTTTCTTTCTAATTGACGAGTCTTCTGTTTTAAGCTACGAGTTTCTGTGTTGAACCAAGGAGTTAAAAATCTCTGATTAGACTTTTTCTTTTTTAAGGGGGCCACCAAGTCTAGAGCCTGATGCAGAGAAGCTGAAACACTATCCACCATGTTATCAATTACAGAAGGAGCAAGCTGTCTATAGCTTATTTCCGTTGTGTTGACACATGGCATAGAGGAAACAATCTGCATAAATTTGGAAACAGCATCATCTGAGAGGCATCTACTGTGATAATATTTTTCTTTAGGAGCCAAATAGTCAGAAATAGTAAAATCAAAGGTTAACAGACAATGGTCTGACAGTACAGGGTTATGAGGAGACACTACAAGATTTTCTATTTCTATGCCATATGTCAGAACAAGGTCCAATGTATGGTGGAGGTAATGAGTAGAATTTCCTACTTTCTGAGAAAACCCAATCGAGTCTAATATTGAATTAAAAGCCACATTAAGGCAGTCACTATCTACATCCACATGTATATTAAAGTCCCCTACTATAATTATTCTATCAGATTTCAGCACTAAATCAGCTAAGAAATCAGGAAATTCGGATAAAAATTCTGAATAGGTTGATGGGGGACGATAAACTATGGCAAATAAAATTGGGTTTAACCTGGAATTGCTAAAGTGCCCAATACTGAGGACCAGGCCCTCAAAGGAATTATAACATGTTTTTTGCTTTACATTAACTAGTAATTTGGAATGGTAAATTGATGCTACTCCTCCTCCACGACCAGAACTTCTGGGATTTTGACAGTTTAAATAACCAGAGGGAGTTGATTCATTTAAACCAACATAATCCTCTTGCCCTAACCAAGTCTCTGTAAGGGAAATTAAATCAATCTGATGATCAATTAACAGATCATGGACTAACAGAGACTTGGGAGTTAGAGACCTAATATTTAATAAACCACATTTAATTTTTAAATTATGAGGAGGAACAGAGGCCAAATCATTCAATTTAGAGGCTTTATGTTTAATTTGAGTTTTACCAATATTTTGCTTTATCACTTTGGGATGCTTATACATTATATTTTTATTTACTTTGGAGGGAGCAGACAACGATTCTCTGATGGGGAAGACAGGGGCTAAGTTGAGGGGTGGCGGATGAAGAGGAGCTGCAGAGAGGCGTGTAAGACTGTGACTCTGCTTCCTGGTCCCAACTCTGAGTAGTCAGGGTTTTGGAAATTTGGATAAAAAAGATGCCAGATTGTTAGATAAATGAGAAGCACCATCCAAAGTGGGATGAATGCTGTCTCGTCTCATAAGACCAGGTTTTCCCCAAAAAGAGCTCCAATTGTCAATGTAGCCCACGTCATTTTTAGGACACCACACAGACAGCCAGCGGTTCAAGGATGACGAGCGACTAAACATGTCATCACTGGTCAGATTGGGGAGGGGCCCAGAGAATACTACAGTGGCTGACATCGTTTTTGCAAAGTCACACACCGATTCTACATTAAGTTTCGTGACTTCCGACTGCCGGAGACGGATGTCATTAATGCCGGCGTGAATAACAATTGTGGAATATTTACAGTTACTTTTAGCCAGCATTTTCAAATTTGACTCGATGTCGCCTGCTCTGGCCCCAGGAATGCATTTGACTATGGCCGCTGGAGTCTCTAGGTTCACGTTTCTGACTACAGAGTCGCCAATGATCAGAGTTTTTTCCTCAGCGGGTGTGTCGCTGAGCGGGGAAAAACGATTAGAAACGTGAACAGGTTGGTGGTGAACCGGGGCTTTGCGACTAGGCTTCCTTCTCACCGTCACCCACCCAGTCTCCTCGCTGCTGAGGAGAGCCGAGGGACCGCTGACAGTGGGACCTAAGCTAGCTAGCTCCGCTGCAGCTAATGGGCGTCCGTCGAGATTAACTGGCGCAGACGGTGTTTCAATGCAGCGGAGCCGGGATTCCAAATCAGACAACCTCGCCTCGAGCGCCTCAAAAAGACAACATTTATTACATTTACCGTTATCACTAAAAGAGGCAGAGGTGTAGCTAAACATCTGACAGAGAGAGCACACCAGAGGAGGAGAGGAAAGAGAGCTAGTAGCCATAGCTAGTGGCTCGAGAGCTGGAGAGCAAACCACACAGGCAGACAGCAAAACAGGAAGTGACGATACGTTACCACAAGGAAGTGACGATCTGTTCCTAGATCGTCACTGTGTAAAACAAAAAAACACATCATAACATTGTGACCAGAGTAGCAAACAACACACTTTTACATTTACACTCATGCTTACATCGTACATAGCCTGATATTTTAAACTATATCCTCTTGGATAGGCACTATGTTCAGCCACGGTATACCATGCTAGTCAGGCAGCAAATCTGTAGGTCAATCTACGTCTTATCTGTTACTAGGCCGACTTTATTACATCCTCCTCGGCATAATTCACCGTGTTCGTTAAGAGTAACAATATATTTTAACTGCATTGGTGAACTTACAACGTTTCTTTATGAAGATTATTCCTCGTCTTGCTTGCTTTTCAAATCCGGTCTCCTGAACCGTTTTCCCAACCGAAAAACCCAGATATTCAAAATCCTCTACCTGGCATATCCCGCCCACACCCTGAAGTCACTTCCTGTTGAGTCAAGTTCAAATCAAAATATTTAAACGCAAATCAAATCAACAAAGATCCATAAATATGACCCGGTTACATTCTCCCCTGCTTACAAGTCAACGGCCTCGGTGACTACAAATGAGTTTTTGATTTCCCTCACAGCTTCTCTAAACAAGACCGTGCCTAAGTTTGCAAAAATCTGAGTGATTATAGCTGAAGAACTGGGATCCAAAACTGACTTTGGCTCATGGTACGGGTTTGAGTGCTGGCCTGCTGTTGACCTTTGACTCCTGCGGGGAAAGGGAACAGGTTCAGGCATGGCTTCATCTTCTGTATCAGACCGTGTTTCTTGTGAGTCTACCTCAGATTCTGGTTCAGGAAATTCATCATCCTGCTCTGACTCACCATTGATGCTACCTTCCGCACTATTCTCACTGCTAGGGATCCTGACCTGACCATCAGTGTGAGCTGGGTTACGGATGGGACTAAGAGCCCTCACTTCTTCCAAAACTAAACCATCGGTAGGGTCCTCTGAATTTAGACTGTCCTCCGGCGGGGACTCTGGGGACTTTCTAAGACACTGGCTACTCGGTCGTGACCTGAAGATGGGTGGGGACACACATGGTCTGATGTCAACTCTGTTAACTCTTTTTGTCGGTCCTCCTTCTACAGGTTCTACCGTGTATGTAGTTCCTTGAATCTGCACCACACGGTGGGGAATGGGTTTCCAAGCATCTTGAATTTTGTTTCTGCCTGGGGGCCGGTTTCTGACATACACAATCTGACCTAGCTCAATAGGGGGACAGTACACCTTCTCGTTATGCATTGAAATGCGTTCAGCAGCTTTCTGTTCACAGTACTCTTTGGCCCTGGCATGAGCATCATTCAGACGCCTTTGGTGGATCGCCAGCCAGTCGTGACTGGGCTCTGCAGTGGACTCCTGTGCTAAAAGGGCATCAACAGGAAGGTGTGGGTCCACACCAAACAGAAGGTAGTAAGGGGAGTAGCCTGTTGTTGAATGCGGGGTAACATTGTACGCATAGACTAACTCTGGCAAAGACTCTGGCCATCTGCGTTTTTTCTCAGGCGGGAGGGTGCGCAAGAGTTCATGCAACGTCCTATTAAAACGTTCACATTGGGCATTCCCAGTAGGATGATGGGGGGTTGTACGACTTTTTTTTACACCATACAACTTGCAGAGTTCTGAGATCACCTCGCTTTCAAAATTCCGGCCCTGGTCCGAATGCAAACGCTCAGGGACACCATACTTGAGAAACCACTCTCGCAGCAGAACCTTGGCTGTTGTGTCAGCTTTTTGATCACGTGTTGGGAAAGCCTGGGTAAACTTTGTAAACACATCGGTGATCACTAGAACATTTTCTCTACCATCGCTAGAGGGTTCTAGAAGAGTAAAATCAACTGCGACTACCTCTAAGGGCCTACTAGCTAGAAATGATTTCATGGGGGGGTGAATCTTGGGATTTGGCATTTTTGTTAACACACAGCGTTCACATTTCTTTATCCACTGTTTGACATCCTCATGAATCCCTACCCAAAAACATCTTTGTCGTAGCAATTCCAGAGTACGCTCAATGCCTTGGTGCCCCATCAAGTCATGCACACTCTCTAACACCTGAGACTTTAAACAGCCTGGCACTAGTAGTTGAAAACGTTCCCCATACCTCACATCCTCAATCACCCGATAAAGCAGTCCCTCCTTCTCCCTAATATGTGGCCAATGTTTCAATAAAGAGAGCACTGGTTTTTCAAGGTCTTTCCTCTCCTGAAAGTTAGGTTTACTTTTGCCGTCCCAAAACCTTCTAAAAACTCCCAGTACTGGATCCTGCCCCTGAAATTCCCTTAATTCCTCTTTTGAGTAGCCAGGTAAGGTAGGAGTATTACCCTGGGCTCCAGAACCGGAACCATCTCTCTTTTCGTTCGCCCGCATTTGCCTAATCCTGCAACTCTCAAGACCAGCACTGGTTAGCTCAGTGCCAAGTGTTGTCCCTTTCTGTATCACATTGCAGATAGCCACAGACCCATCATAATCCATGTTGTCCGACATTGGTTCCTGCTCCGCTGCAAACGGGTGCCTAGATAATGCATCAGCAGCCCGGTTAGACCGGCCAGGCCGATACTGAACATCAAAATCAAACACTGCTACCTGAGCCACCCATCGCTGTTCTAGTGCTCCTAATCTAGCAGTGTTGAGATGACACAACGGATTGTTATCAGTAAGGACCGTGAATTTAGAACCTAGTAGGTAGCCTCTGAATTTTTCTGATATTGCCCATTTCAGAGCTAGAAGTTCTAATTTCATACTGCTATAATTTCTGTCATTCCTCTCTGCATTTCTGAGCCTACGGCTTGCATATGAAATTACTCTTTTCTTTCCCCCTTGTTCTTGATACAGTATTGCTCCCAACCCTTGATTACTGGCATCTGTCTCAACAATAAAGGGACGAGTAAAATCTGCATACCCTAGTACTGGGGCGCTAGTGAGTTTCTGTTTCAGAATATCAAACGAGCTTTGGCATTGCGGCGTCCATAGACTGCACATCCATTGATTCACCTTGGAAGGAGGCCCTGAATTCAAACAGAGATTCACCAGGTCGTGAAGCGGGCTAGCTATCTGGGAAAAGTGCTCAACAAATCGCCTATAATAACCGCAAAAGCCTAGGAACGAGCGCAACTCTTTCAGTGTGGTAGGCACTGGCCATTGCTTCACTGCCTCTATTTTACCTGGGTCTGTTTCAATTCCATCTGCTGAAACCTGGTGACCTAAAAACTTAACCTTCTGCTGCAGAAAGTGACATTTCTCTAGTTTGACTTTAAGACCGGTATCTTGTGGTCGTTTCAAGACTATGTCAACTCTTTCTAGGTGCTCCGTGAATGTCTTGGAAAACAGCAAAATGTCATCCAAAAACACCAGCATTATTTGGAAAATCAAATCATTCATCGCAGTTTGCATCAATCTTTGAAACGTTGCTGGACCATTACAGACACCCATGGGCATGCGCAAGTACTCAAAGAGACCAAAAGGGGTTGTGAAGGCTGTTTTATGTTGGTCATGCTCTTTTACTGCCACCTGGTGGTACCCACTTGCTAAGTCAATTGTTGAGAAAAACTTTGCTCCCTGCAAAGCATCGAAACTCTCATCAATTTGCGGCAGTGGAAAAGCATCTTTTCGGGTCTTCTGGTTAAGCTTACGGAAATCCACACATAGCCGTATACTACCATCAGTTTTTCTCACTACCACCACAGGAGATGCGTAAGAGCTACAACTCTCCTTGATTATCCCCTTTTTCAACAGCTTGGATATGTGCTCTTTAACCTCTGTGTATTGGTTGGGTGGAATTCGCCGATAGGGTAGGCTCACAGGTACATCATCCACTAGGTTTATGTCATGTTTGACTCTGTCTGTGTACCCCAAGTCATCATCATCGACAGCAAAAACATTAACATACTTGGCCAGCACAGTTTTCAATTGATCCTGTTGCTCTTTACTCTCTCCAATGTCTAATTTGTCCAAGACAGACGAGGTGCTGGCATCAAGGGCACTAGGCTGATCAACTGAGACATGTTCGATACTTGCTGAAATACGGTTAAACTTTACTTTAACTGGGGGTTCGTCACTTAAGCACTCCACAGGGGAAAATACCCCAAGCCGGGTCCTCGCGTTTAGCCACACATCCTCCGATGAAAGATTCACTACTTGCACTGGGACAGTATTACTGCTAGCTTCAACCAATGTGGGTAGGACAACCAGACCACTTGGAAAAGTCATGTTCCCCAGCTCTAGTAATCTCAAGCCGTTACCCTCTTGTACCTTGGGAAACCCTTTTGCCATGACTGTAACTACTGATGCTGAGGGGATGTGGGCTCCATCCCTACCTACCAGCCTAGCCACACTCCGCCTAGTGACTGTACATTTCTGAACCTGCTGAAAGGCACTTCTCCAGTCTGAATCGAGTTTCCCCCCAAGGACAGTATCAAACTCAGCATGCACCAGTTGACGGCAGCGGCTAATGATATTCATGCCGACAATCCCTGCAGTTTCTGAATTCGGTGGGTCTTTCACAACGAGGAAACCGCAATCAGGTATTTTCAGTCCCATGGTCTCAATCTCTAACTCAAGATATCCTAAATATGGGATTTCTAATCCATTAGCAGCAGTCAACCCTAACCACCCCGCTGTAGTCACCATGTCATCATCCTCCCCACACAAATGCTGACGGAAAAACTGTTCAGTTATGGTGCTGACCTGGCTGCCCGTATCTAGTAAGCAACGGGTTACCACACCACGTATGTTAATCTCTACCGTGGGACATGTTCCTACTGCACGGGCCAGTAATTGATCCTGAGTAATCTGTGCTTTAACTGAGTCTGAAGTGTTCCCCCTAATCGCTTGACTCACGGCGACCGGGGCCTCTAGTTTCCCTGATTCTGACCGCTTTGCTGTGCCTTTTGCTTCTGGGTGCAATTCTTGGCTATATGCCCCTCCCCTTGACATTTAAGACAGATGGGTTTTCCATCATCTGTAAATTTCAACTGAGCTCGACGGCGGGTATTGGTCTGTTCACTTGAATTTGTTCTCTGCATAGTTAGGGTCTTAACCGCAGCAGCCAGCTCACTGATCTGCTTCCCTTGGTCTGCTACTACTTTGAAAAGATCACCCACAGTTCCCACTTGCTGTTCCTGAGCCGTTATGGCACTGCACTGGGTCTCTCTATCACCACTGTCTCCTTTTCTTCGGCTTTTAGAAGATCTGGAATGGCTAGCATCCTCCACTGACCACAAATAGGCTTCTTCTCGGACCTGTATCATAGTGGAGTCTGGTTTCTGTCTTGCAAACTTCCTCAGTTCTCGCTTAAGGAGTGGATCACTAAGGCCTTCAATGAACTGATCCCTAAGAACTTTCTGCTCATTAGCTAAGGCATTTGCATCGTGCTTTGAGATCGTTCTCAAAATCTGACACAAGGCATGTGAGTAGCCAAGGATATCTTCACCATCTTTTTGTTTTCGACTGTATAGGTCATGTAAGAGCTGAGCGGTGCATCTTTTATCTCTAAAGGCTTCTCTGAGGTACTTGAACAGGTCAGCAACGGGTAGTGATTTCCCCCCACTACGAAATCGCATCTCCTCTAGAGCTGCACCCTTTAGAAGTGACATTATGAAGTCATACCGGTCACTGTTTGATTGGTATCTAGAATGCACTACACGCTCAACCTCCTCAATAAAATCCTCAACAGAACAACCATCCTTATCATAATCACCACTGAAAGGGGGGATTTGCCGTTCTCTAGGTACATAAACATAGGATCTCTGTGGTTCCTCACTCAAAGCCGCGATGGCTGTCAAGGCTTCAGTTTGTTTCCGTTTCAGTTCAGAAACTTGTTCTAAAAGGTCTCTGTTTTCAGGTGATACCTCAGCATTTCTGCTCGCAGAGGAGTCCTCAACGCCTCTGTTTTCAACGCCCCCCACTGCGCCCTCTTCCATGTTCAAAAGTCTCTCTTACAAGTAGTCGAGGATATTGTGTTGAACTGTCCAGTCTGATGGAACCCCGGGAATTGCAGTCTCTTGGCCCCGAGTCCTCTCCGCTGATCCAAGGTCCACAATCACTCCGGCCGGTCTCTCCGTCTGCACCCCGTCAGGCTCCAACTGTCCAGCCGCTCTCGTCTGCTTCGTATCACCACTACCATTTACTGTACACCAACCCACTCTAAACTATCAGATAATTGACCCCACTCCTGGTACCAAAATTTGTTGCCGGGAAATAATACACACTGAACAACAAATGTATTTTATGGGTTTTATCTGATATATAGAAAATAAAGAGCAGCACGCTTCAGAATGAAAAGATTTACAATAATTTTTTTAATGTAAATAAAATAAAATGAAATGTACAAATTGTCTCTTTGTATATAACTCTCACGTTTGTGTTACAGTTTGTACTGCCTCAAACACACAGGAGGCGGATCTTAAACAAAATGGTGGATTACTAACAAAGAAAAATACAATCTGATAAAATGCTCAGTAAACTAATGACCCCAAATAAGTCCGTACAAACGGTAGTGGTGATACTGGAAATGAGAAAGGCACATAATAGCTTTAGTACACCACAAACCTTAAGTTCACACTCCAAATATGCTCAAAACTTAACAAGAAAAGCTTTTCACTTACAACATACACACGACGCCACACCAGCGCGTGATCACTGACTGATCTTCACAGGACACCCGAGTCTCCCTGGTTTGATTGACAGTATAAAATGTTTCAGTACTCGTCACCGTGTAAAACAAAAAATCACATCATAACATTGTGACCAGAGTAGCAAACAACACACTTTTACATTTACACTCATGCTTACATCGTACATAGCCTGATATTTTAAACTATATCTTCTTGGATAGGCATTATGTTCAGCCACGGTATACCATGCTAGTCAGGCAGCAAATCTGTAGGTCAATCTACGTCTTATCTGTTACTAGGCTGACTTTATTACATCCTCCTCGGCATAATTCACCGTGTTCGTTAAGAGTAATAATATATTTTAACTGCACTGGTGAACTTACAACGTTTCTTTATGAAGATTATTCCTCGTCTTGCTTGCTTTTCAAATCCGGTCTCCTGAACCGTTTTCCCAACCGAAAAACCCAGATATTCAAAATCCTCTACCTGGCATATCCCGCCCACACCCTGAAGTCACTTCCTGTTGAGTCAAGTTCAAATCAAAATATTTAAACGCAAATCAAATCAACAAAGATCCATAAATATGACCCGGTTACATATTACACAGCTTTTTTCTCAGGTTGTAACAAGGCTGTGTCTGTACTGGAAGACCGGAAATACAGCTTTTTTTTTCAGTGTGCACTGAGACGCACTAAGATGCAGATACGTGACCGCCCGTAGAATTCACAGAGTTCAAGGGGTTAAGATGGGTACATTGGATGATCTTGGTATTGTACACAACAGGGAAAAATTTGGCTTAAATGATGGACAGAAATGCTGGATATGGCCTAAGTTGTTTCAATTATATCATCTAACCTCTTGTCCCTAAGGTCTATTAGAAGGTTTTTCAACATTGTATGACTTATCTGCAAAAGTCTTCTTATCATTTGTAAACTTTCTACCTGGGAACTGACGACCATCCTGTTCACCCCCAAAAGGACTTACTTGGTTTGGCATAGTGGGTCACCCGGCCAAAGTGAACACTTCTGCTCTTTCCTGGCAGAATTGAAGACCTTAGCTAGGTGAGTTGCTTCCTCTGCTGTCTTGGGGTCATGTTCACAGATCCAAATCTTCAATTCTGCTTTGACCATCCTCAAGAATTGTTCCAGTATGATCTTCTCGGGTATTTCCTTAACAGTTAATTTTTCAAGCTTAATCCACCAATTAAACATCCTTCAACTGAACATAAAGCTCTCATGGTGTCTCTCATTGTTCAATCTTTAAGGATCAGAAAACAATGTCTGTAAGTATAAGCTGTGATTTCATATTTTGACAAAATTGCCTCCTCCCCTTTGTCATAGTCTTTCATTAAGACATGTCATGGATGGCCCTCATGAGCCATTATAAGACGCCACATATCACCGGTGAGTTTGCACAGTTTATTAAGGGAAAGAAAAAGGACAAAATAACGAGCCACAGGGGGCTAAAACACACTACAACGAATAACTCAATTTATGATGAGGAAGAACAGATAACAATGGAATACACTTACAATAGAAGAAGATGTCAGACGAGGGGTTTATCCGACAGGGAATATCCGACGATTCTGACGGTGTCAGATGAGGAGTTCCGACGAGACTGCCACAACTTTCGCCTCTCAGCTGCCCTCTTAAGTAGGGCTCCAGGTGGAGCAGCTGATGAGGCAATTAATGCAGCTCAGCTGTCAGCTCTGACAGCCGGAAGCCCCTCCGAGCGCTGTCATAATAAAAGCTTGGAGAGCCAAAAGGGACACACACACGCCAGATGGGAGAAAAATACTGCATGGCCCGAGCGCGGACGAGATCGGCGCTCGAACCATGACAGTACCTCCCCCCCCGAGGCGGCGAACTACGAGCGCTGTATGACACCCAAGCCCACCCACCCCCAGGGTGGGAGGATGGGGGAAAGGCCTGGAGGGTGAGAACCAGAAAGAGCAAAAAAAAACACCAAGATGATGACACGGGAAAACACAGGGAACGAATGAAACAATTACAGAGTATGGTGGGGGAAAAAAAAAACACAATAATCCATAACATACGGATGATACATAGACAGGACAAAAAATGCAAACAGGAGGCCTATCACTAAAACCCACAGGCCCATAAGACAAAATGTGGCAGATACAAATCATCCCTCAGACAGAGGAGGGGAGGAAAAAATAAAAACATGCTAAACAGCGGTGAATACACAGATCAGAGTAGAGCAACTAACACAGAGTGACCTTTATATGTCAGTGGAACTAAAAAACACACGTGGATGATGACAGGCAGAGACCAATGAGACAGGAACAGTTCTGGCGGTCTCCCTGCATCCAATGTCCAGATCGCCGATAAGGGGAAAAGGGAACGCTCGGGCGGCCTACCCCAGTCCCAGGCCTGGAAAGACAGAACCTCCGGCGGCCGAACCAGGTCGCCCAGTAGGAAGCACAGTACGTCGGGTGGCTGACCCAGAACACCGAACCGGCGAAAAAGCTCACCAGGCGGCCAACCCACATCACTCAGCCACCAGGACCGTAGGGGAAAAATTGAAGACGGCCTTCCTGGAGTGGGGGAAGACGAGGGAGAGCCGGGCCAAATATTGAGAACCCCAACGGCCCCCGGCGGAGATGAGCTGGGATGATGATGATGACGATGACGATGACGATGACGATGACGATGACGATGATGATGATGACGACGATGAGGACGATGATGACGATGAGCAGGTCCAGCGTCAGGCGGCAGAGGATCTGCAGCTCCTTCACCGACCTTGAACCGAACCGGCGCTGCTCCCCTGCTGGACCCCGCTCGGGTCAGCGCTGCACCCACGACGGACCCCGATTGGGTCTTGGCTGCACCCACGTCAGACCCCGACTGGGTCAATGCCACACCCGCGATGGACCCCGACTGGGTCGGCGCAGCACCAGAAACGACCTCCAACCCCAAACCCAGAACCTCCAGCACAGCGACCGGGATTGACTCCGCACCGGTGACCCTGGGAGAAGGCTCAGGAGAAGAAGAAGAACCGGGATCAGGATCACTGGTAGCGACAGAGCCCAGAGAAACGAGCTCGGGTGCAGCGAGCACCCGAGCTCGCTGCACCCTGTCTCATTTTTCCCTGTCTCATCTCCCCGAGAGACAGGGAAAAATGCTCCAAAATAGAAAGAAGGAAAACAAAGTAGAGCACTTGCCTGCACTCGAGTTCTGTCGCCGTCCAGGACTTTGATGATCCGGGCTCAGGACGAAGAAGGACATCGTCTGGCTCCCACTCGGCTACGGCGGGCTCCGTAGCCAGCATGATGGTTTCCGCAGCCTGAGGACCCGCCAATGCTGATGTCCACGCCGACGACACGCACGGCGTGGAGGCAGGGGATCCTCGACCCGCTGGATCGAACCACTCATCGGTGGAGACCCGGGGACATTTCGTCATCGGCGCAGGCTCCGTGCTGCAGTCCGCTCTCCTCCTCTGCCCATGACGCGGCTGCGGGGCTGGAACCAGGCTCTCCAGAACCATAGGCCCCCTCCTCGTCCGGCGACGTAGGCCTGGCGTCGTGGACCGCTCAGCGGAGGGAGACACAGAGGCAGCAGGTTTAATGTCAGAGGCTACAGCAGGTGGTGAGAGCTCGGGGGACTGCAAACCCCGAACTCCACCCCCAGGAGTCAGACAAGGCAAATCACAACAACGAGGAGAAGAATGAACTTGCACTTGCCTGTTTTCCGGAGGGCCAATGGTGCCTGCTGTAGTGGATGTTGTTCTTCCCTTTCCCCACTGGATGGTGACGGAGGGCCCACTGGGAGGACGAGGAGGAGCTGCTCGCGATGGTCCGATAACGGGCTTCGCCGGAGCAGGACTCATAACACTCACAGCTGCCGAGGAAGACGTCGAGGAGGAGGGGATGACAGCCGAGGTGATCCGGGCACGAGGAGCTGACGGGACAGCAGGGAAAGATGACCCGGGGGGAGAGGTTGCAGGAATTCCCTCCTGACGAGACGCCGAAGAGGCAGCTGACTGGGAGGTAGAGTTCCTCCGACGTCCCGGAACAGGATCCGGATGGGGTTCTTGCTGAGTCTTAGGGTTGGCAGTGTGACAACGGTTATCCGCAGAGGGCGAGGCGAAGGAGAGGTTTGGGAAACGCCGCTCCTGCGCGGAAACAGAAGTGAGCAGGTCGGCGTTCTCTGGAAAATCAGTTAACGCCGGATTCCTCTCCACCAGCCTGACTGCCGCTGTCACATGCTTAATAACCTGTGTGGGGTGGACAGTGGAGCGCGCTGCCGCCACTCGGTCCTGGATGGAAACAGCTGACTGTTGTAGTTTCTCCGGGGGAATTCCGACTGACGTGTCACTCCTTCGGGGATCACCCCTGGGCGGTGCGACCTCCTGGCCTGGAGCGGGGACAGGAATGGGATCCCGAAGTGAGGAGCGAGGATGCCTCCTCTTCGGTTTCCTGCTGGAGTTTCCCTCCAGCCCACGGAGTATCTCCCGTTGCGCAGCGATGTCTGCCTTCCTCGCAATGACTTCAGGGTGGTTGGAGTAGCGAGGAAGGCGATTAATGATGTCCTGAGCGGGGTCCAGGTGCCGGCGTACATCGCTGGGGGAGTCATAGAGGCTAGCAGTGACGAGAGTTCCATCAACGTAGTCCAGGACCTCCGCCAGCTCGTAGCCCAGGCTCCGAGCGCGGCCCCTGAATGACCACATGGCCTCCCAGCATACAAGTACCCAGAAAGGGAAAAACAAGTCCAATTTAGACAAAACTCATGGCGACAGTTGTCTCAGTCTGGCGGCAGTCTACTGTCATGGATGGCCCTCACAAGCCATCATAAGACGCCATATATCACCAGTGAGTTTGCAGTTTATTAAGGAAAAGAAAAAGGACAAAATAACGAGCCACGGGGGGCTAAGACACACTACAATGAATAACTCAATTTATGAAGAAGAAGAACAGATAACAATGGAATACACTTACAATAGAAGAAGATGTCAGACGAGCGGTTTGTCCAACAGGGAATATCCTCCGAATCTGACGGTGTCAGATGAGGAGTTCCGACGAGACTGCCGCAACTTTCGCCTCTCAGCTGCCCTCTTAAGTAGGGCTCCAGGTGGAGCAGCTGATGAGGCGATTAAAGCAGCTCAGCTGTCAGCTCTGACAGCCGGAAGCCCCTCCGAGCGCTGTCATAATAAAAGCTTGGAGAGCCAAAAGGGACACACACACGCCAGATGGGAGAAAAATACTGCATGGCCTGAGCGCGGACGAGATCGGCGCTCGAACCATGACAAGACATAAGCACTGCGTGCTTTGCCAGTTAGCAAGGGAACCAGCCAACGTGCCCACTCATCTCTGGACCACCGGCAAACTTGTGCCATCCTCTCAAAAGTAGTGAGAAAATATTCAATGTCATCCTCAGGGGTCAGAGGGAGAAGCTTGGGTTCCCGCCTTGCCCTGGAGTTGTAGATCAATCCACTGGGTACTTCATCTGGGTCCTCATCATCATCATGTGGACAAGGCTACAACTGATGAAGAGCTACAGTAGATCCAGATTGTTCCTGTACCTGGGGGTGCTTCCGATGGACCAGGTCTTTCCTCTGTCTGTCTTCATCTGTCTAAATTGATGATGAATGCCGTTCTACCTCTGCTCTTGGCGTACAAGGTTTTTTTCCATTTTCTGACCTCTGACTGTCTGGAACTGCACCAGAGATTTAATCAGGCTCGCCAGCTGCTCCAGCTTCTCATTAGGACTGATTGTGGTCATGACTCCTTGGTCTACTGACACACCACCTCCATCATCAGGTTCGTCATCGTGTCCTGGCCTCTTTCCACCTCTGGTCATTATTTTTATTTCTGCTTAAATATAGTGTGGATACCGCTGCCATCAACTGTGATCTCCCAACTTCTCAATCGGAAGGCTCCCAATGATGACCAGAGAGGCAGATAGTCTGTTCTCTTGGCAAATTATTTTAGTTACAAATTCTTCAATAATAGGAAATGACGGCATACCAACTGACATGCAGCTTCAATAACATTGTCTTCTTTAATAAGAGGGAGGCCACATTTTGGCATAGCCTTTCCCCATTGAGCCTGACCTCCTTAGCAGACCAGAGGGGAACTCTATACAAGTACAAAATATCAACAAAATATCAATCTCAATAAAATATATTTTAAATAATTATCAATACAATAAATATTATATCAATCACACTAAATCAATATAGTCATGTGAAAAAATTAGGACACCCCATTAAATATTTAGTTCTTTATTAAGAAATGCTCACAAATCTATGTCTAAACTTGTTTTTATTTTTATTTACATTATTTTAACATTTATTTTAGCCATTTTAAGTGGGAATGAATGTGGGGGTGTCCTAAAAAAGATGGGGGGTGTCCTAATTTATTCCTCACTATTTGTTTACAATTACACTACCGTTCAAAAGTTTGGGGTCACTTAGAAATGTCCTTATTTTTGAAAGAAAAGCACTTTTTTCAATGAAGATAACTTTAAACTAATCAGAAATACACTCTATACATTGCTAATGTGGTAAATGACTATTCTAGCTGCAAATGTCTGGTTTTTGGTGCAATATCTACATAGGTGTATAGAGGCTATTTCCAGCAACTATCACTCCAGTGTTCTAATGGTACAGTGTGTTTGCTCATTGTGTCAGAAGGCTAATGGATGATTAGAAAACCCTTGTACAATCATGTTAGGTCTGCAATGCTGTAATTGCTGCAAATGGAGGATTCTTTGACGAAAGCAAAGTTTGAAGGAAAAAATTATTATTTCAAATACAAATCATTATTTCTAACCTTGTCAATGTCTTGACTATATTTTCTATTCATTTTACAACTCATGGTGGTAAATAAAAGTGTGACTTTTCATGGAAAACACAAAATTGTCTGAGGTGACCCCAAACTTTTGAATGGTAGTGTACATTTTACAGAAAATTTGAAAAAAAAGTCTTTAATTCATTTTTAATTGTTTAGTTGTATTACATGAATCTCCCAGTATTTTTAACATTGATATTTAATATCCATATGTCCAAATATGTTAAAAAATACACAGGCTTATACCAGGTGTCCTATTTTTTTCGCATGACTATGTCAGCTTTATTAATATTAAGCCTACAAACTCAGTGAACACCTTAAAAAGTACACATAGCACTCCCCCCCATCCAATTCTTCCCTTGGTCTCTCCCGGGATCTGTTAAATGGTGCTCGGACCCCTGGGGACTCATTTGCCCAAAAAGCATAAAAGAGGCCAAGACAAGAAGAGGTAAGTGAAGGCTTTCAATTACTTTTACTACACCAAAAACAAACAACTGCACAATACACATTGGTTCTCCTTTTTCACTACACCTTTACTTTCTTGAAGGTGCTGCCAATCAAGGCACCTGCCAGCCTGGAATATGCAACCTGTGCTGGCAAAACGAGTCACAATGAGGAAATTTTCAAAATTGAGGTATTGTTATTTTCATATTCTGTATTGAAAGACCTTCAAAATTGTCACGTGTCTGGGACCTTATGTCATTCCAGGCCCCGGACACAGATATTTGTGTGCTGTGTTTCCCTGGGTTTATTTGTCTTGGGTTTTGTGTGTCTGTCGCTGCCCCTCTCTCTCCAGGCTCTCCCCACTGGCTGCTCACCTGCCGCTGCTGTGAGCAGCCTGTAACCAGGCCATCTGCTGCAGCTCACACCTGCCTCTACTTAATGTCATTAGTCACTCACTATTTAATCTCGGTTTGTGTGTTCACATATTGTCGCACCGTTAGTCATGCCTGTGAAAACTTCAACCATGCAGATCTCCTTTCCGGAGCTGCAGTCCAGCTCCGAGCCACATTTTGTAAGTTTGTTCCTATTCTTGTTGTCCTGTCTTATAATGCGTTTTTCTCCTCCAGAAGCAGCTATCCGGACTCCAATGCATTATATGTTTTTTTCCTCTCGCCTGACCAGCTGTGCTAGTTTGGAACTGTTCCTGCAGCACTGTTGTTTCACCAGAGCCGGGTTCGCTCTGACGCACGGCTGGGTCATTGATCATTTCCTGTGTATGTTTTTGGAACTGTTGCCTTTTGTTATTAATAATAAACACACGACTTGATCCAGCATTTGGGCTCACATCGTTTCCTCTGTGCGCCACGTAAAGACGCACATTCATGACACAAATTGATATTTAATTTGTAGGAATTGGACAAAAACTGACCAGCAACAAGTCAATTTTGTTTGTCTTGGCTTTTTTGCCAACTCGCACTCGATTGGTCCTGAGTTAGGACTTCTGGAATTCCACGAGTATATTTAGAAAGCAGGAGTTCCAAGCTTTACAATGATACCAGGCAATGATGGGGGTTTTCCCAGGACTTGCTGCCAGCAAGCAAAGAAAGAATCATGATTTTTGACTTCTAGTGCCTGTAGCTCGTAATTACCCTGTGCGCATTCCGACTCATTTTGCCAGCATAGGTCACATATGTCAAACCCCTGTCTAGGGGAAAAGGAGCCCACCATAAATAGAATGGGAGAAAAACCCGGTCCCCAAAAAACAAAACCAGAGATTAATAGCAAGTTGAGTGTGTTTTATTTACATGTGAATCATTTAAAAACCTGTAAGCGTGTCTCCAGGTTGAACCAAGGCGAAAATAATAAACAAACCACACCTATCTTTATCCAGATTAGAGCTACCTACCCTATGTGAAACCAAAGGTACAAAAAGACAGTCCTACACCTGACTTCCTACGCTAACAAAAACAGGAGAATAATGGACACAAAGAAATAGGCAGCTCACCCCTTCTGCTCTGTGAATATATACAAGGATGTGGTCTTACCAATTTATATGCATGAGTATTTGCAAGTCCTTTAAGAAAAAGGTCACAAAGTAACTAACAATGAATTGACCACAAAATAACTAACAGTGAATTAATCAAACTAAACAAAGCACACTATTTTGGAGGCCGACAAGAGAATCTGCTGCTGTCAGGCTGCCAACTGTCATCCGGTCTGACCGGAGGTTTTAAACTGGCGTTGGCACCAGTTTCAGCCAGTCCTCAGGGACTTCTGCCCAGCTGCGGCACGCTGCACTAGCGAAGATCCTCTATAAAGATGATGACTCGCTGTAGCAGAAAAACGCAAAACAGAACACAGAAAAAAACACAAACTAACGGCCAGGACCATAACACCTCCATCCCTAAACACCAGACATCTTCCCCAAACATTTCTGACTTCAGATAGGAACATGAGAAAGTTTGTAAGCATCAAATTTTTTGTTCTGTGGAGATGTGTTGAAGGACGAGACTGAGTTTATTCCTCAGGTTCAGCTTTATTCACAATCACATACTCCAACATTCCAAAGCAGAAAAAGAGGATGAATCTTCTCACATCTGTCCTTTTATACCCAGGACATCAAACATACAGTCACATGGTGTTTAATCAAACATACAGTCACATGGTACTTGATCCCAGTCACAATGTAACTTCCCCCGATCTTAACACCATCCACCCCCAAGTCTCCGGTGGTCAGGAAATCTCTCAAGGCTATCTCCTTGAAACAAAAGGCAAATCTCACACCCTCCTGTTACCTCTAGGAGGCTCAGTCCCTTTGTTCCCCTGAGACGTGAAGCACACAATAAACATACAGTAATATATCTGTGGAGCATATGAAACCAACCTTTTTTTCCCTTCATGACCCCCCCCAAACATCTAAGATTGAACAACATAACTAAAGATGCGTGTCATAATAAAATCACTACATATCAGTCCATATGCCGCTTAGGCCTCAGTCTTCTGCTGTACTTGCTGTAAACCGGTTTTACTGCCTCTGCAGTGTCTTCCTGCTGTGGGGCTGCTGCCTGTGAGCGGGAACTGTTAGTCAATCTCTGTGGGTGTTCTGGGGAATGCTCTCTAGGGGGCCTGCCGCGCCGGGGAGCCTTCGCCAACTGCACAGCTTCGTCAGCCGTCACAAAAGCGGGTTTGAGCCTGTTTATGCCAATCACTTCCTTTCTGCCTCCCAAATCTAGCAAAAAATGTTTCTCTCCTGTTTCCAGCACTCTAAATGGTCCATCATAAGGCGGTCGCAAGTTTGGGCGATAGGCATCATGTCTGACAAAAACAAACTCCGCATTTTTTAAAGCTTTAGGCACAAAAACGTGCGGGAAGCTGTAAGGAACTGGGCCAGGAAGCGTGCTCGATCCCGTGTCGCTCTGCAACCGCTGAGCGGGGGGGCACTCTGGCGCAGGATTATCCGGGAGAAACTCCCCGGGCAGCCGGAGTGGCTGCGCAAAAACTAACTCAGCTGGGGAGGCTTTTAAATCCTCTTTAGGTGCAGAACGCAGCCCCAATAAAACCCATGGTAGCCTGTCTACCCAATTTGCATCCGTAAGCGACGCTCTGAGAGCTGCTTTCAATGACCTATGGAAACGTTCGCATAAACCATTAGCCTGCGGATTGTACGCAGTAGTGCGGTGGATCGTTACCCCCAGGCTGCGGGCCATCGCTGACCAGAGCTCGGAAACAAATTGAGGACCTCTGTTGGACGTAATGTCCGACAGAACTCCAAAACGCGCTACCCATGCTGTTAAAAATGCGCGCGCCACCTCCTCGGCTGTGGTTGATGCCAATGGGACCACTTCCGGCCAACGCGTGGTGCGGTCCACCATTGTCAAAAGGTGTGTGCACCCCTGTGACAGTGGGAGGGGGCCTACGAGGTCGACATGCACATGATCGAACCGCTTAGCCGGGATGTGAAAAGGCTCTAAGGGAGCTCTAGTGTGTTTGTGTATTTTGGCTCGCTGACAAGCCGACAAGCTTGCTGCAAGCTTGGCTCGCTGACAAGCTGTTGCCCGCTCCTTGACTTGCTTGCGCAGGCACGGCCATACAAATTTCTCTCCTACCATTTTGACCGACGCTCGCACCCCGGGTGCGCCAGAGAATGGATCGAGTCAAAAATGCGGCGGCGCCACGCGGCTGGTACAACCGGACGCGGTCGTCCAGTGGAGACATCACAGATTGGGGGGGCATACCGTCTTGCAGCACCCTGTTCTCCAGCCTTAACCCTGTTGGTCCAGACTTGAGCGCGCACACGTCCGCGTCGCTAACCTGCTCCGCGGCCATGGCTGCATAATCTATCCCTACGCGGACCGGGGCCGTGCGCGCTTCCGTGTCGCTGCCCTGGTCTGCAGCCATGGCTGCAAAGTCTGCCCCCACGGGGCCTGGAGCCGCCACAGCATGTGAGAAGCAGTCTGCCACTACATTATATTTACCTGCCACATGCTGGATATCGGTAGTAAACTCCGATATCGCGGCCAGCTGTCTCTGCTGCCGGCCCGACCACGGTTCCAAAATCTTGGCCATCGCGAAAGTCAGCGGTTTGTGGTCCACGAACGCGGTGAAACGGTGTCCTTCCAGCCAGAAGTGGAAGTGGCGGATGGCCAAGTGTAGAGCTACCAACTCCCTGTCGAACGCGCTGTATTTTCGCTCGCTATCGCGCAAGGTTCTGCTGAAAAACGCGAGCGGTTGCCAGGCCCCAGCCACGTACTGTTCAACAACCGCCCCTATGGCCATATCTGACGCGTCAGTAGTGAGCGCCATGCGGGCCGTTGGGACTGGGTGTGTCAACAACGCAGCATTTGCCAGGGCTGATTTGACTTGAGAGAATGCGCGCTCCCGCTCAGGAGACCATTCGATTTTACTCGTGGGTTTTTGTTTTTTTAGTGCAGCATACAATGGTTGCATGAGCTGCGCTGCGCGGGGAAGGAAGCGGTTATAAAAATTAACCATTCCCAAAAACTCCTGCAATGCTTTGACCGTTTGTGGTTGGGGAAAATTTGTTATTGCGCGCACCTTATCAGGCAGAGGGACCGCTCCTTCTGGTGAAACGCGATGCCCCAAAAAACCAATCTGCGCCACACCGAACTGACACTTCGCTGGGTTGATTATTAACCCGTGCTCTGCCAACATCCGGAAAACTGCTGTGAGGTGGCTTTCATGTTAATCTTCTGACGCGCTGGCTACCAAAATGTCGTCCAGGTAGACGAACACGGAGGGGAGATTGCGCAGGACCGCATCGATCATGTGTTGGAACGTCTGCGCCACGCCCTTAAGCCTGAACGGCATGCGCAAAAACTCAAAAAGCCAGAAAGGAGTTACTACCGCTGTTTTGGGTATGTCCTCAGCACGCACTGGAACCTGGTGATAACTGCGTACCAAGCCTATTTTAGAAAAAATGCGCGCCCCCGCCAAATGAACCGAAAAATCTTGGATGTGCGGGATCGGGTAGCGGTCGTGCGCTGTAGCGTTATTCAACCTGCGGAAATCACCGCAAGGTCGCCACGAGCCATCAGCCTTTGGGACCATGTGCAGCGGTGAAGCCCATGGGCTCTTCGAACGCCTGATGATGCCCAGTCTTTCCAGGTTGGAGAACTCCTCGTGCGCTATGGTCAGTTTAGCTGAGTCCAAGCGCCGAGCTTTTGCAAAAACGGGTGGGCCGGTGGTAGTAATAAAATGTTCCACCCCATGTTTAGCCACTGTCGCCGAAAACGTTGGGACCGTGAGTGCTGGGAACTGAGTGAGGAGTGTGTGGAACTTACCACCTGCAGCTGTGACGTTGGCTTGTGCAGTCGGCGGGGCCACTCGAGCTGTGCAGGGAATAGAGTGAAAGGAGAGTGCATTAACCAGACGTCTGTTAGCAAGATCAACCAATAAACCATGTGAGCACAAAAAATCAGCCCCTAACATGTTGAAATTGACTGCCGCTACAACAAAAGTCCACTCAAATGCACGGCCCTGCAAGGACAGAAGCAGAGTCCTCTCACCGAAGGTCTTAATCGCTGAGCCGTTCACTGCTGACACCCGGGGACCACTGGAAGGCACCAGCCGGTCCGCGTAGGAAGGCGTGATGAAGCTCAGCTGGGAGCCTGTGTCCATGAGGAAATGCCTCCCCGAGCGTGCATCCTTCAGGTAGAGCAGCTTGTTCTCCTCCCCGAGGGCCGCAGCTGCTGCCGACCCCCGGTCTTGGCTTTTCCCGAGCACTTGAAATGGCACGGTGGAATGCACTTGTGCACCCTCTCTTCAAAGCGGCGATGGTAGAAGCAAAGGACGTCGTCTGCTCCGTGTCGCCTGGCCCTTGCTGCTGCCGTCATCGGTGAGTCTGGTGCTGCAGCCTCTGGCCCCATGCCGTCTCTGGACGTTGCGCCTAGCTCTGCTGCCGCGGTCGAAGCCGCACTCCGTTTGTGGGCGTCGACGAGTCGTTGCGCCTCCTGGCTCAGCTCGTGGTAGTCTCGCCAGGCCAACAGAGGTGAACCGGCCAGGGTCACTCTCACCACTGGCGGTAGGGTCCTGAGGAAAAGGTGGGTGAAGATAAAGCTGTCATCTTTGGAGTCTCTCAACCTCAGCATTTTCCCCATCAGGTCTGCCGGTCTGTCGTTCTCAAACTCCGTCAACGCCAGGAGCCCCTCTGCTCGCTGTTGCACCGAGGGGGTGAAGTGGCTGATAAGCGCAGCCTTCAATGCGCTGTACTTGTCGCTGTCCGGTGGGTGGTTGACCAGGTTCTCCACCCTCTGGACTGTGTGGTTGTCCAGCTTCGCCACCACATGGTAGAACTTTGTGTCGTCTCTCGAGATTCTCCGGAGGTTGAACTGCGCTTCGACCGCGCTAAACCAGGAGCGCGGACTATTCTGCCAGAAGTCAGGCAGCTGGAACGTTGCAGCATTCGTCAGGCTGGCTTCTGACGAGTCCGGCTCGGGAGAATTACTTCTGTTCATGTTTCGTGGTAAGGTCACCAGTGTGGAGATGTGTTGAAGGACGAGACTGAGTTTATTCCTCAGGTTCAGCTTTATTCACAATCACATACTCCAACATTCCAAAGCAGAAAAAGAGGATGAATCTTCTCACATCTGTCCTTTTATACCCAGGACATCAAACTGACATAACGTTCGGCTCAGGAGACGCACACACACAGGCTCAGAGTAGTTCAAACTGTTTATTAACAACAGGGATGTTTGGGTGCGTGTCTGCGGAATGTTAATGTGTTGGTGGTGGGCGTCTGCTTCGAGCACAGAGGCAGGAGACCGTTCAGCCGGCAACCCTATGGGAGAAAACAGACACAGGGTGATGGGCACACACCAACACAGGAGGAGAATAGGCGAGGGAGAGAAGCTTACTTGTACGGGGCAGATGACTGGCACTTCAAGGACGGGACCCCGGGAGACAGCCACCTGCAGGACTCAGTGCAGCAGCGAGGAGAGACGAGGGACGGGATTGTCCGCCGCCGAGGAATCCACCTGTGCACAGGGGAGCAGACTGGAGAGATGAGGTAAGTGGTCTTCTTACCGCTTAACGAGATGCTGAAGAGAGTGTGGTTGATTCCCATGGAAGGGGAATGAAGTCTAACGGCTTCAGGCCGAAGCTCAGGGCGAGGCGGCTTATATTCCCCGCCGCTGATGGTTGACAGGTGTGTGAGCAGGTGGCCCCGCTGATGAGCAGCGCGGCGTGACAGTACTCCCCCCTCTAGCAGCGCCTCCTGGCGATGGCTTGTCTGGGTGCGCTCGGTGGAAGTCAGCGATGAGCGATGGGTCCAACACGAACGACGGGGGCACCCACTGTCGATGCTCGGGCCCATAGCCCTCCCAGTCCACCAAGTATTGCAACCCACGACCCCGGCGCCGAGAGTCCAGGATGGAGGAGACGGACCAGGTCGGATGGCCACCAATCATCCGGGGCGCGGGTTGCGCTGCAGGAGGGGGGCAAAGGGGGTCGGAGACTGCCAACTTCACCTTTGACACGTGGAAGGTGGGATGGATGCGGAGGGAGGGGGGAATAGCCACGCGCACAGCCACCGGGTTGATGATCCGGGTGATGGGATAGGGACCCATGAAACGCTGTGCCAGCTTTCTCCTCTTGCCTTTTAAAGTGACGTCCTGGGTGGAAACGTAGACGTGTTGCCCAACTCTGTACGCCGGGGCAGGTCTTCTACGCCGGTCCGCCACAGTCCTGTTGCGCTCCGCTGTGCGTAAGAGCGCATTGCGTGCAGCAGTCCAGGTGGAGCGGAACTGCCTGAGATGTGCCCTAACTGAGGGGACAGTTACCTCACTCTCCTGCTCCGGGAACAGCGGGGGGTCGTAACCCAGGGACGCTTTGAAGGGAGACATCCCTGTAGCAGAAGAGCGGGCGGTATTGTGGGCATATTCAACCCAGGCAAGATGGTTGCTCCAGGACGTGGGTTTGGATCTGGTCACACAGCGGAGCGCAGCCTCCAGCTCCTGGTTGGTCCGCTCACACTGCCCGTTGGATTGGGGGTGATGGCCGGAGGAGAGGCTCACCTTGGCTCCGATGGCGTTGCAGAATGACCTCCAAACCTCAGATGAAAATTGGGGGCCCCGGTCCGAGACCACGTGCAGCCTGACCACGTGTTGGACGAGGAGGTCCGCCGTCTCCAGGGCAGTAGGGAGGCCTCGCAGGGGGACGAAGTGCACGGCCTTGAAGAAGCGGTCCACGATGGTCAGGATGGTGTCATAGGAGTTGGAGACGGGGAGTCCGGTGACGAAATCCAACGCGATGTGCGACCAGGGCCTGCCAGGGATGGGCAGGGGCTGGAGCAGACCCGCTGGAGGGGCATTTCCCGACTTGCAGGTGGCACAGATTGGGCAAGCCCGGGCGTAGCGGGCTGCATCCCTCCGCAGGCCCGGCCACCAAAAGGACCGTTGGAGGAGGTCTATCATCCGGGAGGTGCCAGGGTGACAGGTGAGCTTGGAGGTGTGCAGCCAGTGGATGACCTCTCCTCGGACCGCGGATGGCACGAACAGCCTCCCCTCTGGTCCGCCACCAGGGTCAGGTTCCACCTCCTGTGCCTTCTGGATCTTGCTCTCGATGTCCCACGAGATGGCTCCCACGACGCACGACCTGGGCAGGATGGAGTGGGGCGTCTCCTCCGACTCCACGGGAGTGAACTGCCTAGAGAGGGCGTCAGGCAGGCCGTTCTTAGAGCCAGGCCTGAAGGTGATTGAAAATTGGAACCTGGCGAAGAACAGTGACCAACGTGCCTGGCGGGCGTTCAGGCGCTTGGCAGATCGTAAATATTCTAAGTTCTTGTGGTCCGTGAGGACCACGAACGGCAGGTTCGCCCCCTCTAGACAGTGGCGCCACTCCTGCAGGGTGAGTTTGATGGCCAAGAGCTCTCTGTCCCCCACATCGTAGTTCCTCTCCACCGGGGACAAGCGCCGGGAGAAGAAGGCGCAGGGCCGTTTGGCGCCATTGTCCGGCGATTGCTGGGACAGCACTGCCCCCACTCCCGTGTCCGAGGCATCTACCTCTACGATGCACTGCAGCGCGGGGTCGACCTGGCGAAGGACCCGGGAGGAGGAGAACTCCGCCTTCAGCGCCTTAAAGGCGGCAGCGACCTCTTTGGTCCACCGGAACGGGACCTTTGGGGACGTGTGGCGGGTCAGTGGTCCCACGATGGAGCTGAAGTTGGGGACAAAGCGGCGGTAGAAATTGGCGAAGCCAACAAACTGTTGCACCTGCTTCCGGGATGCAGGTGTAGGCCATTCCACCACCGCCTTCACCTTCTCTGGATCTGGGAGCACCTTGTCGTGGGCGATGATGAACCCCAGGAAGGACGTAGTCCTGGCGTAAAATTCACATTTTTCTGCCTTCACGTACAGACGATTCTCCAGCAGCCTTTGGAGGACCCGCCTCACGTGGACCTGGTGCTCGTCCCTGGACTTGGAGAAGATGAGAACATCGTCCAGGTAGACGAACACGAAAAGGCCGATGAAGTCCCGGAGGACGTCATTTATGAGGCGCTGAAAGACGGCAGGAGCGTTGGTCAACCCGAACGGCATTACCAGGTATTCAAAGTGGCCGTTCGGGGTACGGAAGGCTGTTTTCCACTCATCTCCCTCCCGGATCCGGACGAGGTGGTAAGAGCTGCGTAGATCCAGCTTGGTGAACCAGGTCGCCCCCTGGAGGGAGTGGAAGGCAGTGTCCATGAGGGGCAGGGTGTAACGGTCCTTCTCCGTGATATCGTTGAGGGCCCGGTAGTCAATACAAGGGCGGAGGGACCCATCCTTTTTTCCCACGAAGAAGAACCCTGCCCCCACGGGTGACGATGATGGGCGGATTATCCCAGCACTTAATGACTCTTTCAGGTAGGCGTTCATCGTCTCCTTCTCCGGCGCTGACAGGCTATAGAGCCGACCAGAAGGTAAGGGAGCCCCCTGGCGGAGGTTGATGGCACAGTCATAGGGCCGATGAGGGGGGAGAGACATAGCTTTCGTCTTGCTGAACACCATACCCAGGTCGTGAAATTCCGGAGGCACCAGAGACAGGTCCGGGGGTGCAGCGTCCGTCGCAGGGGGAGGAGCGGACGGAGAGCAGGCAGCGGACTGAAGGCAGGTGCCCATGCAGAATGTACTCCATGCCGATATCCCAGCTGATTTCCAATCCAGGACCGGGTTGTGAAGGCGAAGCCAGGGATACCCCAGGATGACGGGCGACACAGAGTTGGGGAGGACATAGAAGGTCATCTCCTCCCGGTGGTTTCCCGAGATGATGACCGGAACGGGGATGGTTTGGTGTGACACTCTCCCAAGGGAGGCACGGGAGAGGTTGACAAGGGAGATGGGATTTTTCAGTGCCTGACAGCGGATGCCCAAACGGGTTGCCAGGCTCTGTGAAATGAAGCTGCCTTCTGCACCCGAATCCACCAGTGCGTGGGTGAGATGCCCAGTGGGGTTGTGGCAGAAACGGATGGGCAGCTTTAATTGAGTGAGTGGACCTAACCGATTGACGTCCGCGAGGCCCCCTACAGTGACTCGCGGACCCCGCCGTTTGGCTTTTTGTGGACAAAGCTCCACCGTGTGTTGACTGTCTCCACAATACATGCAGAGATTCAACTCACGGCGGCGTTGTCTCTCTGCCGGGGAGAGCTTTGTCCAGCCCGTCACCATCGGCTCCGACTCCTCGGGGCACGATGGTGGCGGCGCCGCCAGGGGGCGAGCTTGGGGCAGGCGCAGCGAGACTCCCCGAGGGCGCGAAGTAGACGACTTCCGTCCTGAGGAGCGCTCGCGCAGCCTGTTGTCCAAGCTGATGGCTAAAGAAGTTAGCTCCGCTAGCGTTTCAGGGATATCCCGTCCAGCCAGTTCATCCCTCAGATCATCATTGAGGCTGCGGAGGAACAGGCCACAGAGGGAGCGTTCCTCCCAGCCCAATTCCTCCGCCGCTACCCGGAAGTCGACCGCGTAGTCCGCTGCCGACCGGCTTCCCTGCTGGAGCGCGAGAAGCCGATCGGTCTGGACCGTCTCGGTTTGAGAATGGTCAAAGACCTCCAGAAAGCGCCTCACGAATTGGTCATAGGTGAGGGTGGCATAACTGGGTCTCGTCATTACGGCGTAGGTCCAAGTTAACACACGCCCCTCCAGAAGATTCCCTATGTAACCAATTCGGCTGTGATCCGAGGGAAAATCTCCGGGCACACGGTGGAACACGGACTCACATTGCATAATGAACCCCCGCGCTCCACCGAGCTTACCGCTAAAGCGGGCGGGGGTCGGAATCGGTGTGAGCCGAACCGGTGCCACTGGAGCCGGCTGGACGGCCGCTGGAACAGCAGGAGCCGCGCCACCCTGGCGAGCCGGGGGGAACGGCTGTTGGGGGTCCAGGCGGTTCAATCGGTTAGTTATTTAGGATCACCTGTTGCTGATAAACAACCTGATCCACTCGAGCCTCGAGGATGGTAAACCGGTGTGCGAGCCCGCCGTCTGCCGAGCCGCTCTGCTGAAGCCGTACTGACATAACGTTCAGCTCAGGAGACGCACACACACAGGCTCAGAGTAGTTCAAACTGTTTATTAACAACAGGGATGTTTGGGTGCGTGTCTGCGGAATGTTAATGTGTTGGTGGTGGGCGTCTGCTTCGAGCACAGAGGCAGGAGACCGTTCAGCCGGCAACCCTATGGGAGAAAACAGACACAGGGTGATGGGCACACACCAACACAGGAGGAGAATAGGCGAGGGAGAGAAGCTTACTTGTACGGGGCAGATGACTGGCACTTCAAGGACGGGACCCCGGGAGACAGCCACCTGCAGGACTCGGTGCAGCAGCGAGGAGAGACGAGGGACGGGATTGTCCGCCGCTGAGGAATCCACCTGTGCACAGGGGAGCAGACTGGAGAGATGAGGTAAGTGGTCTTCTTACCGCTTAACGAGATGCTGAAGAGAGTGTGGTTGATTCCCATGGAAGGGGAATGAAGTCTAACGGCTTCAGGCCGAAGCTCAGGGCGAGGCGGCTTATATTCCCCGCCGCTGATGGTTGACAGGTGTGTGAGCAGGTGGCGCCGCTGATGAGCGGCGCGGCGTGACACAAACATACAGTCACATGGAGTTTAATCAAACATACAGTCACATGGTACTTAATCCCAGTCACAATGTAACTTCCCCCGATCTTAACACCATCCACCCCCAAGTCTCCGGTGGTCAGGAAATCTCTCAAGGCCATCTCCTTGAAACAAAAGGCCAAATCTCACACCCTCCTGTTACCTCTAGGAGGCTCAGTCCCTTTGTTCCCCTGAGACGTGAAGCACACAATAAACAATCAGTAATATATCTGTGGAGCATATGAAACCAACCTTTTTTCCCCTTCATGACCCCCCCCCCAAACGTCTAAGATGGAACAACATAACTAAAGATGCGTGTCATAATAAAATCACTACATATCAGTCCATATGCTGCTTAGGCCTCAGTCTTCTGCTGTACTTGCTGTAAACCGGCTTTACTGCCTCTGCAGTGTCCTCCTGCAGTGGGGCTGCTTCCTGTGGGCAGGAACTGTTAGTCAATCTCTGTGGGTGTTCTGGGGAATGCTCTCTAGGGGGCCTGCCACGCCGGGGAGCCCTCGCCAACTGCACAGCTTCGTCAGCCATCACAAAAGCGGGTTTGAGCCTGTTTATGCCAATCACTTCCTTTCTGCCTCCCAAATCTAGCAAAAAATGTTTCTCTCCTGTTTCCAGCACTCTAAATGGTCCATCATAAGGCGGTCGCAAGTTTGGGCAACGGGCATCATGTCTGACAAAAACAAACTCCTCATTTTTTAAAGCTTTAGGCACAAAAACGTGCGGGAAGCTGTAAGGAACTGGGCCAGGAAGCGTGCTCGATCCCGTGTCGCTCTGCAACCGCTGAGCGGGGGGGGCACTCTGGCGCAGGATTATCCGGGAGAAACTCCCCGGGTAGCCGGAGTGGCTGCGCAAAAACTAACTCAGCTGGGGAGGCTTTTAAATCCTCTTTAGGTGCAGAACGCAACCCCAATAAAACCCATAGTAGCCTGTCTACCCAATTTGCATCCGTAAGCGACGCTCTGAGGGCTGCTTTCAATGACCTATGGAAACGTTCGCATAAACCATTAGCCTGCGGATTGTACGCAGTAGTGCGGTGGATCGTTACCCCCAGGCTGCGGGCCATCACTGACCAGAGCTCGGAAACAAATTGAGGACCTCTGTTGGACGTAATGTCCGACGGAACTCCAAAACGCGCTACCCATGCTGTTAAAAACGCGCGCGCCACCTCCTCGGCTGTGGTTGATGCCAATGGGACCACTTCCGGCCAACGCGTGGTGCGGTCCACCATTGTCAAAAGGTGTGTGCACCCCTGTGACAGCGGGAGGGGGCCTACGAGGTCAACATGCACATGATCGAACCGCTTAGCCGGGATGTGAAAAGACTCTAAGGGAGCTCTAGTGTGTTTGTGTATTTTGGCTCGCTGACAAGCCACGCACGCTGTTGCCCACTCCTTGACTTGCTTGCGCAGGCACGTCCATACAAATTTCTCTCCTACCATTTTGACCGACGCGCGCACCCCCGGGTGCGCCAGAGAATGGATCGAGTCAAAAACGCGGCGGCGCCACGCGGCTGGTACAACCGGACGCGGTCGTCCAGTGGAGACATCGCAGATTAGGGGGGGGCATACTGTCTTGCAGCACCCTGTTCTCCAGCCTTAACCCTGTTGGTCCAGACTTGAGCGCACACACGTCTGCGTCGCTAACCTGCTCCGCGGCCATGGCTGCATAATCTATCCCTACGCGGACCGGGGCCGCGCGCGCTTCCGCGTCGCTGCCCTGGTCTGCAACCATGGCTGCAAAGTCTGCCCCCACGGGGCCTGGAGCCGCCACTGCACGTGAGAGGCAGTCTGCCACTACATTATATTTACCTGCCACATGCTGGATATCGGTAGTAAACTCCGATATCACGGCCAGCTGTCTCTGCTGCCGGCCCGACCACGGTTCCAAAATCTTGGCCATCGCGAAAGTCAGCGGTTTGTGGTCCACGAACGCGGTGAAACGGCGTCCTTCCAGCCAGAACTGGAAGTGGCGGATGGCCAAGTGTAGAGCTACCAACTCCCTGTTGAACGCGCTGTATTTTCGCTCGCTATCGCGCAAGGTTTTGCTGAAAGACGAGAGCGGTTGCCAGGCCCCAGCCACGTACTGTTCAATGACCGCCCCTATGGCCATATCTGATGCGTCAGTAGTGAGCGCCATGCGGGCCGTTGGGACTGGGTGTGTCAACATCGCAGCATTTGCCAGGGCTGATTTGACTTGAGAGAATGCGCGCTCCCGCTCAGGAGACCATTCGATTTTACTCGTGGGTTTTTGTTTTTTTAGTGCAGCATACAATGGTTGCATGAGCTGCGCTGCGCGGGGGAGAAAGCGGTTATAAAAATTAACCATTCCCAAAAACTCCTGTAACGCTTTGACCGTTTGTGGTTGGGGAAAATTTGTTATTGCGCTCACCTTATCGGGCAGAGGGACCGCTCCTTCTGGTGAAACACGATGCCTCAAAAAATCAATCTGCGCCACACCGAACTGACACTTCGCTGGGTTGATTATTAACCCGTGCTCTGCCAACCTCCGGAAAACTGCTGTGAGGTGGCTTTCGTGTTCATCTTCTGACGTGCTGGCTACCAAAATGTCGTCCAGGTAGACGAACACGGAGGGGAGATTGCGCAAGACCGCATCCACCATGCGTTGGAACGTCTGCGCCACGCCCTTAAGCCTAAACGGCATGCGCAAAAACTCAAAAAGCCCGAAAGGAGTTATTACCGCTGTTTTGGGTATGTCCTCAGCACGCACTGGAACCTGGTGATAACCGCGTACCAAGCCTATTTTAGAAAAAATGCGCGCCCCCGCCAAATGAACTGAAAAATCTTGGATGTGCGTGATTGGGTAGCGGTCGTGCGCTGTAGCGTTATTCAACCTGCGGAAATCACCGCAAGGTCGCCACGAGCCATCAGCCTTTGGGACCATGTGCAGCGGTGAAGCCCATGGGCTCTTCGAACGCCTGATGATGCCCAGTCTTTCCAGGTTGGCGAACTCCTCGTGCGCTATGGTCAGTTTAGCTGAGTCCAAGCGCCGAGCTTTTGCAAAAACGGGTGGGCCGGTGGTAGTAATAAAATGTTCCACCCCATGTTTAGCCACTGTCGCCGAAAACGTTGGGACCGTGAGTGCTGGGAACTGAGTGAGTAGTGTGTGGAACTTACCACCTGCAGCTGTGACGTTGGCTTGTGCAGTCGGCGGGGCCACTCGAGCTGTGCAAGGAATAGAGTGAAAGGAGAGTGCATTAACCAGACGTCTGTTAGCAAGATCAACCAATAAAGATAAGATAAGATAAGATAAGATAAGCCTTTATTAGTCCCACAACGGCGAAAATCCTGGATTGCAACAGCACAGGGATAGCAACACTCAGAGCAACAATCAGAAGGCAAGAAAAAAAAAACAAGCAAGCAAGAGCAGCTAATATACATATGTACATATTACTATAAAATATATATATATACACACACAGACACACAGTGCAGAGCATTGTAGCATTGTAGCTGGATGGAATAAATATATGAGTATATAAACACAGTGCAGAGCATTGTAGCTAGATGGAATAAATATGTAAATATATAAACACCCACAGTACGGAGCAATGTAGCTAGATGGAATAATACGTAGATATATAAACACACAGTGCGGAGCATTGTAGCTAGATGGAATAAATATATAGATATATAAATATAAACACACCCAGTGCGGAGCATTGTAGCTAGATGGAATAAATATGTAAATATATAAACACACACAGTGCAGAGCATTGTTGCTAGATGGGATGAAACAGCATAACCGTAATAAACCATGTGAGCACAAAAAATCAGCCCCTAACATGTTGAAATTGACTGCCGCTACAACAAAAGTCCACTCAAATGCACGGCCCTGCAAGGACAGAAGCAGAGTCCTCTCACCGAAGGTCTTAATCGCTGAGCCGTTCACTGCTGACACCCGGGGATCACTGGAAGGCGCCAGCCGGTCCGCGTAGGAAGGCGTGATGAAGCTCAGCTGGGAGCCTGTGTCCACGAGGAAATGCCTCCCCGAGCGTGCATCCTTCAGGTAGAGCAGCTTGTTCTCCTCCCCGAGGGCCGCAGCTGCTACCGACCCCCGGTCTTGGCGTTTCCCGAGCACTTGAAATGGCACAGTGGAATGCACTTGCGTGCCCTCTCTGCAAAGCGGTGATGGTAGAAGCAAAGGACGTTGTCCGCTCCGTGTCGCCTGGCCCTTGCTGCTGCCGTCGTCGGTGAGTCTGGTGCTGCAGCCTCTGGCCCCATGCCGTCTCTGGACGTTGCGCCTAGCTCTGCTGCCGCGGTCGAAGCCGCGCTCCGTTTGTGGGCGTCGACGAGTCGTTGCACCTCCTGGCCCTGCTCGTGGTAGTCTCGCCGGGCCAACAGAGGTGAACTGGCCAGGGTCACTCTCACCACTGGCGGTAGGGTCCTGAGGAAAAGGTGGGTGAAGATAAAGCCGTCATCTTCGGAGTCTCTCAACCTCAGCATTTTCCCCATCAGGTCTGCGGGTCTGTCGTTCTCAAACTCCATCAACGCCAGGAGCCCCTCTGCTCGCTGTTGCACTGAGGGGGTGAAGTGGCTGATAAGCGCAGCCTTCAATGCGATGTACTTGTCGCTGTCCGGTGGGTGGATGACCAGGTTTTCCACCCTCTGGACTGTGTGGTTGTCCAGCTTCGCCACCACATGGTAGAACTTTGTGTCGTCTCTCGAGATTCTCCAGAGATTGAACTGCGCTTCAACCACGTTAAACCAGGAGCGCGGACTATTCTGCCAGAAGTCCGGCAGCTGGAACGTGGCAGCATTCGTCAGGCTGGCTTTTGACGAGTCTGGCTCGGGAGAATTACTTCTGTTCATGTTTCGTGGTAAGGTCACCAGTGTGGAGATGTGTTGAAGGACGAGACTGAGTTTATTCCTTAGGTTCAGCTTTATTCACAATCACATACTCCAACATTCCAAAGCAGAAAAAGAGGATGAATCTTCTCACATCTGTCCTTTTATACCCAGGACATCAAACATACAGTCACATGGTGTTTAATCAAACATACAGTCACATGGTACTTAATCCCAGTCACAATGTAACTTCCCCCGATCTTGACACAATCCACCCCCAAGTCTCCGGTGGTCAGGAAATCTCTCAAGGCCATCTCCTTGAAACAAAAGGCCAAATCTCACACCCTCCTGTTACCTCTAGGAGGCTCAGTCCCTTTGTTCCCCTGAGACGTGAAGCACACAATAAACATACAGTAATATATCTGTGGAGCATATGAAACCAACATATGTGCCCCACAGTTCCCTTTTTATGTTTTTTTTTTTTTGCTTGTTTGTCTTTCGGCTGCAGCATGTTACATATGAGTTTTAGCATTAGTAGTAGTAAGATGGCGGCAGGGTTGGCTGTGGAAAAGAAAGGGGTGGTGGACTGCCTTTTCCGGTAGTGACGCCATCCAAGGTATAAAGGGCACAGGTGGAAGAGGCTCGTCCTCTTTGCACCGTTGAGCCCTGAACTACGAAGCGCCATACACCTGTTGTTTCTATTATTTATTAATATAATAAAGTTACGTTCAGTGCACCTCTGCCCTGCTCATTATTTTAATAAGTATGGACACAACATTTGGCCATGAGAACACAGTTATGGAGTGTGCTGCTACCACTTTTCGGCCGTTCCTGGAGGCCCCAGGTGAGCCTCCTGTGTCTTGGCCTAAGTGGTTTGCGGCTTTCAATAACTACCTGGTGTCCCTTGACCTCAGCAAGCTTGAGAAGCTCCGCGCAAGGGCGATATTGGTCCAAAATTTGGGCATGGAGGGCCAACGGATCCTCGAGACACTGGGAGGAGCTGACAGTTTTGACGAGACAGTGGAGCTAATGGTGTGCTATTTTCCCACCCCAGAGAACGTTATTGTTTGCCGTATCCAGTTTCGGCAACGCTGCCAGCAGGTGGGAGAGACGGTGAAGCAGTTTGTTTTGGACCTGTGTCAGCTGGCGGGTGAGTCCCATTTTGGAGCCCTGCAGGATGAAATGATCCGGGGCCAGCTGGCGGAGCACGTGCGCTGTCCTTTGGCTCAATCAAGACTCCTGACTTTTTTGGGTGAGCTAATGCTAGCCACAGCCAATGAAATTGTGCAGCAGTTTGAGGCTGCAGAAACAATAACGAGGAACCTCAGTGGGAGGTCCACTCCAACATTAGACGGGCCTCATGTAAAGGCGCTGATGCTGGACCCTGGGAAATGAAGATGACTTTGAGGAAGAAGAGTACACCTCCGTTGTCAAAATTAAGTCTGCTCCAGGTTCGCCGAGATGTTACGGCTGTGGGTCCGCTAGACATAAGTACAAGTCCAGAGAGTGTCCGGCGAAGGACAAGCACTGTGGGAGATGTGGTCTACTGCACATTTTCCAGGGCCTGCAAGAATTTTGAGCGAGGGGACCGGAGACAGGAGGAGGGCCCTTCTGTAAAGACTCCAACAGTGGTCCATGCTGTTTCCCTAGAGACCTGTGGACGTGTGCACTGCACTGTGGAGCTGGATGGTGTTGAAGTGTTGCTACTGGTGGATACTGGTTTGGTGGCTTCAGTGCTGAATTTGGCAACGGTGAAGAGTCTGTTTCCCCACTACCATATACACGAGGAGTCCACACCCTTCTTCGGCTACAGCTGGAATAAGCTCAATGTGCTGGGGGCGGTAGAATTAACAGCAAGGTGCAAGTCATGGATCATGATGGACATGCGTGTTGTGGTGACCACTTTGGGATCCAACATCATGGGGTGTGGCATGTTTTATGGCTTCAGCTTTTACATCGCCAGTGACACCGGAGAGGAGTGGTCAGGTTTTGGCTTGTGGGACCGACCTACTCCAGAGATGGAAGACGGTGAAGTGTGGCACCATGACTGGCCTGGCCTTGCAGGAGATGGAAGGGGTGAACATCACGGGGCACCTCCCCGGGATGGACCTGGTGCCAGAGTTCAAGTTGCCCTTAGTGTGGGAACTGGATGGCACGGTGGGACCCCCGTGTTGGTAGGCGGGACCAACCTGGCAGGGCTGAACAGCACCAGACAGCAAGACCTATGGGTGCAGTTTTAAAACGCACCAATAGATGGCCTTCGAAAAGGGCTTCAGGCTGGACTGAGAGATCAACCAGTCCAAAATGGGAGGCCTGCTCGCAACATGGTGTTCCAAAGAGGTCTAACAGAGCTTCCCTGTGTGTTGGTGACGTGGTTCACCCAAGGGTTGAAGCTCAGCCAAGAGGTACTTATGCACGTCGTGAAAAGACTGATGACCAAGGGCGGATGGTCAGATGGCTGTCAAAATGGCCATGCAGGCCATTTTTGCCCAGTCTCTTTGTTATGGTGGAGTCATGAACACTGACCTTAACTGAGGCAAATGAGGCCTGCAGTTCTTTGGATGTTGTTGTGGAGTCTTTTGTGACCTCTTGGATGAGTTGTCGCTGCGCTTTTGGGGTAATTTTGGTCGGCCGGCCACTCCTGGGGAGGTTCACCACTGTTCCATGTTTTAGCCATTTGTGGATAATGGCTCTCACTGTGGTTTGCTGCAATCCCAAAGCTTTAGAAATGACTTTATAACCTTTTCCAAACTGATACATCTCAATTACTTTGTTTCTCATTTGTTCCTGAATGTTTTTGGATTCCAGCATGATGTCTAGCTTTTGAGGATCTTTTGGTCTGCTTCACTTTGTCAGGCAGCAGTGTTGCCAGGTTTCACGAGGGAAACAAGTGACCAACTCTATGGAAACAAGCCCCCAAAAAAGCCCAACTGGCTATCTACCACATTGTAAAAGAGAGGCTGCTGCATAACATATATAGATGTATTTTTGTTTGCAGTGAATTAACTGTAAACACAGTCAGCACTGAATAACAGAGTTTTATAAACTCTAATTAAAGGAAAATACATATGCATTCTGCATAAGCAACAGCAAATTTATAGTAAACACAGTCAACATAAAAACCGAATAAACTGAAATTTTAAACTCTGATCAAAAGAAAAGACGTACATTCTGCATAAGTAGCAACACTAAACACGATTCCAGTTTAGTGATGTAGGATGATGGGAGTTGTTGTCCACTAGTCCTTTAAACAAAAACTAAATGCTACAGCCGGCAACTTTAATTACATGGAAAATTATCTTTTAAATTGACAGACATCATATGTGCAACTCATGGCAAAATTTGATTGGGATCAAAAGATAATTTTGCTCTTGCCATTCCTTTCAATGGAGATTTTTTTTTTTTTTTTAATTTAAGGTCTCATATGCACTGAACTGTATAAAAAACCTGGATATCTCACGCCCCATTAGCAGGTACAGAGCCGAGTGGAGTCGGGCGGGCCACTGATCTCTATAGAAAAACTATATGGATCCTTTGTCGCCAGAAGCCAAGCCCCTGGCCAGACACTTTTACCTCATTAACTTCCCCAAAAATGAACAGATTTTGAACTTCTTGGTATGGAGACACAGCCTATCATCTTGCGTAACCAAGCTGGAATTGCTGTCACACAGACAGCAAAGCAAGCCCAAATAAGCAACTACACGTTAAAAGCAAGCCCAAAAATGTGATTTCTTGATTAAGAGCAGGTGTGGCAGTAATCAGGCCTTGGTGTGGCTACAGAAATTGAACTCAGCTTTCCAAAGGAGTGATAATTTATGTTTTAGCGGGGGGGGGGGGGGCACTTTCTCACACGGGGCCATGTAGGTTTGGATTTTTTTTTACTCTTAATAATAAACACCATTTAGAAACTGCATTTTGTGTTTACTTGTGTTATCTTTGTCTAATATTTATAATTGTTTGATGATATGAAATATTTAAGTGTGACAAACATACAAAAAAAATGAGAAATCAGGAAGGGGGAAAACACTTTTTCACAACACTGTATATCTGGCTTATGGATTTCTAACAGGCTCTAAATTTTCAGCGATAAGCCTCAGGCACTCATAAGATAAGATAAGATAAGATAAGCCTTTATTAGTCCCACAACGGGGAAATTCCAGGATTGCAACAGCACAGGGATAGCAACACTCAGAGCAACAATCAGAAGGCAAGAAAAAAAGCAAGCAAGCAAGAGCAGCTAATATACATATGTACATATTACTATAAAATATATATATACACACACAGACACACAGTGCAGAGCATTGTAGCTGGATGGAATAAATATATGAATATATAAACACACAGTGCGGAGCATTGTAGCTAGATGGAATAAATATGTAGATATATAAACACCCACAGTACGGAGCATTGCAGCTAGGTGGAATAAATATGTAAATATATAAACACACACAGTGCGGAGCAATGTAGCTAGATGGAATAATATGTAGATATATAAACACACAGTGCGGAGCATTGTAGCTAGAAGGAATAAATATATAGATATATAAATATAAACACACCCAGTGCGGAGCATTGTAGCTAGATGGAATAAATATGTAAATATATAAACACACACAGTGCAGAGCATTGTTGCTAGATGGGATGAAACAGCATAACCGTCTACTTAGTTATCCTACATGGTATGATTATGTGCCCATACATATTCTCACCCTCCATAGCGACCGGTATTTTCCTAGTTGTATGCCGGAGGGGACCATTGTGTAAGTCTATTGCATCACCCATAAGGCTGGAGTCTTGTCTGTTTAACTTTCTCATAATCCAGACTGTTAAATAAATAGTGAAGATTAGTTAATTACGTATTACACAAAGTGCTTGCATACATATTTCTCTTAGAGCCACACATTTACCCACACACACAGACACAAAAGTCAAACTCATACATACACATACAAACTCCACAGGAAAGTCTCTGTTCCTGTTTCCATATATGGGCATGGGGATTGTGTAGAACTGAAAAGGAGACATATGGATGCTGAGAGGAAGCCATAAAACCAAAAAGGCAGGAACCAACAAGACAGAAGCCATAAAAACTTTTCTTGTATAAATGCTCAATGAATGACTGAAAAGAAATTGCATTACAATGATTACTCATGAAAGCACATACTGCTTATACTGTAGGTTTTTCACTCATCACACATGAAAATAACATCAGGTGTTTGATACCTGTTTATTATAGTTATTGACTCCATGAAAATGGAGTCAAGAGAGGAAATAATTGTTATAATAAAAAATACTGAAGATTAGTAATTACATATTACAAAAAATGCTTGCATACACATATCTCTTAGATCCACACATTTACCCACACACACACAGACACACAGGTCAAACCCACACATACACACAAACTCTACAGAAATGTCTCTGTTCCTGTTTCCATTTATGGGCATGGGGATCATGTAGGATTGAAAAGGACGCTGAGAGGAAGCCATAAAGACAGGAACCAACAAGATAGAAACCATAGAAACGAGGAGACCAGGGAGCCATCTGGATGCCAAGAGGACAGTTTGGACAATGGACATATATTGTTGGAAAGTTACTGGGAAACGCCCACTAACTGGATGCCTTTTTATAGCTGTGAATTCCTTTGTGCAGGGTCCTTTCCAGGAGAGGGAGCTGGGAAGTCCCTCAGCCGTGTACACTGACACCCTGCGTGGTTTAATAAAAGTTAAGCTGTGAAATAGTATTTCTTCTGTGATCATTGGTTAGTGAACTGAAAAGATTCTGCTAACTGTCCAAAAATTAATTTTTACACCGTCTTCAGTGGATAAAGTTGCACATACCTCCTGTGCCTTCCCCACTAATTTGCATTGCAGCAACAAACTCCACACCTCTTTACACCAGTTAAATGTGGTAGCAACAAATTCAAAAGCGCTGAAATATGAATCAACTTCATTTTCTCCAAATGGTGGCACTAAAGCAATCTGCTCGCTTGCACTGAAGTGAGCAGAGGGAGCGGCATTAGCAAAGAAGCCTGCAGTAGTAGAAACACTCTGTTGGGAGGCAACCATCTCCATGGCTCTAATGCGTAACTGCATGAGCTCTACTTCTGTTCTTTTCTTTCCAGCTCTACCTCTCTCAAACAAAGAGCCAGCCTCACGTCTTCCTCAGACTGTAACTGGTCAGGGGGGCTCACCAGCTGGAATGACAAAGTGACAAAGTGTTTGAGTCTCAGCCCCACGCTTCGTCTGCCCCTGCGCAGATGATGTGGTGACAGCAGCCTCTCTTTCCCCCACCACACCCATTTCTACTGGTGTACTGCTGGTTTTAGGTCTAGCTCCCCTAACAATGCCCTTCTAAACCAGCTGTTCTGTCAAACACAGTTGCATTTCTGCTTTGCGAGCATTAAGCAGGATTGCAACATCAAAGAACTATGCCACCACCATCAAATCTGCTTTTGTGCATCTGTCCAATTTATCCAGGGTAGGTCGCTGTGCAAAATCATCCATACCAAAAGACATGCTGGAAAAAATCACCACGCACCCAAAAAGAAAAAAAAAAAGGCCACTCTACAAAAAAGTCGAGGTAGAAAACATGCGGATGAGCATCCACTTGATGTTACACCCCTGTCTAGTGGAAAAGGAGAGCACCATAAACAGAATGGAAAAGCCCCATCTTGGTCCCCAAAAACAAAAACCAGAGATCAATAACAAGTTCAGTGTGCTTCATTTACACGTGAATCATTTACAAACCAGTGAGCATGTGTCTGGGATGAACCAAGGCCAAAATAACAAACCAAACCCCACCTATCTTTATCCAGATTAGTGCTACCAAGTCCCTATGTGAAACAAAAGGAACAAAAAGACAATCCTTCACCTGACTTCTTACACTAACAAAAACAGGAGAAAAAATGGACCCAAAGAAATAGGCAGCTCACCCCTTCTGCTCTGGGAATATATACAAGGATGTGGTCTTACCAATTTACTATATATATACACGAGTATTTACAAGTCCTTTAGGAAAAATGTCACTAAGTAATTAACAATGAATTAACCACAAAATAACTAACAAATTAATCAAACTAAACAATGCACACTATTTTGGAGACCGAAACGAGACACTGCCACTGTCAGGCTGCTAACTGTCACCCGGTCCACTCCCTACACTAACATAAACAATACAAGTAACAATATACAAGTGCTCAAATATCTAAAACCCTATTTCTATAAGTAATGAAAGACCTCTTTGTTACATTTATTGGTTCGGCTCCCATTGTTCGGCCCCCAAGTGCTGATGTGATGTCAAAAAGTAAAGGGCATTTTTTTTTACCTGTCCTGTCCAGCACTTTGGCAAGCAGAAGAGATATCTTCATGCCTTACTGTGCCAAACAGATTTGCTTTGCCAAAAGGAGCTTTGCTCCTATTTGATATATGCTATACAGTCATGTGAAAAAATTAGAACACCCATTAAATATTCAGTTCTTTATTAAAAAAATGTTCACGTCTATGTCTAACCTTGATTTTGTTTTTATTTGCATTTTTTAACATTTATTTTAGCCATTGTAAGTGGGAATGAATGTGGGGGTGTCCTAAAAATGATGGGGGGGGGTTCCTAATTTATTCATCACTATTTGTTTAGAATTACATTTTACAGAAAATTTGAAAAAAAAAGTTTAATTAATTTTTAATTGTTTAGTTGTATTACGTGAATCTCCCAGTATTTTTAACATTGATATTAAATACCCATATGCCCAAATATGTTAAAAAACACTCAGGCTTATACAGGGTGTCCTAATTTTTTCACATGACTGTATATAGATAGTATTTATAGACTCCTCTAGCTATATAAAAACTTTAAGACTTTACTTACTAATAATAAACTTAAAATTTTCCAATAAAACTGACAGTGTATGCCCAAGAAGGGACACAGGAAGATGTGTACAGTCAAAAAGCAGCTCAAGAATGCCAGGAAGCCTCCACAAACGCTGACCTTTATGTCAGTGTCGCCTGGCACTTACCTCAGCCGACCTACACTGAGAATATGTTTGCTTAATTTGACCTAAGTTGGCAACCGCTGCACACACGCTAGCCTAAGTTGGTAAAAGTTTGCTTTCGCTAATAGAAAATGAATGCAATGCTGGAAAGTGCTAGCAAACCCTAGCAAACTTTTGCAAACATTCGTAAAAGTTGGTGTGCACTGGAGGAAAAAATCCTGCTCACGAATGTAATTTCACCAACGTTTGGACTCCTTTCTCTGATTTTCAAAATGTCTGTAAAACATCAGTCCAAACGTTTTAGTATGAATCCATCCTAAGCAGTGGGGAGAATTTCTGAGCAGACTGTAAAATTTAATGTTTTTATGGATTACTATTTTTGCTTCACATGCATTTTTTGTGGAGAAAACTAAGTAAAAGAAGAAAAAGAAGGATCAGAACATAAACCAGTCCCTTCAGGATTTTGCGAGATGTTTTTAATCATTGTTGCGGCCCAAAAAGCCTGAATTTGCGGGAGCTTTTTTAAAAAGTTGTGATTAAAGTTGTGATGTTTTTAGAGTGCTTTTTGCTCTAAAAGTTATGGGAAGAATTACAAATTTTAAAGCAGATGGGTTTTTTTGTTTGTTTGTTTTTTCCCCAGTTTATTGCAGTGATATTCTATATAACATTACAAGAAAAGCACAGGATTGTCAAAAATTTCCTATTATAGTGATTTGTAAATTAAGCAGAACTTCTGCTTTACATACAGAAAACCTCTTTTGTGCAACAGCAAATACAAACATTAACACAATATCCATTATAACAGCTAAATTGCACTGAATGCACGTTAAAGAGCATAGATTTGGAAATTATTAGCAGCACCTTCATTTGAAAACCACAGCGGTCCCGAGCCACTCAGTACCGAGCGGAGAGGAAAAAATAATTTATTCTGTTAGTCTGTATTGTCTATAGGAGTCTGTGTTTTTTCTGAAAAAAATTACAGACAATATTCTCTCTCTTTCCTGTGCCTTACACCTGTGTGTCTTCTGCATGTCGGTCTTGACACATATCTTTCATTTACGGCGAGGGGTGTGTGCGTTTGTCCGTCCAGACCAGAGATCAACATTGACCAGATACCAGATGTAGTAATGATTTTACCTCTAAAGATGTGTAAAATGTTAACACTCGCTGTAGTGTTAATAGTTTCATGGAGTTTCTCTTCATGATGCGCACTCCCTCGACAGGGTGCTTTTGGGACAGGCGTACTTTTTCAATACAAACCCAGTTTCTTCCTGCCAAATGGGAGTTTTTCCTCTCCACTGTCGCTTAGAACTTGCTCATGGGGGATCGTCTGATTGCTGGGTTTTTCTGAGACTGTGGGGTTTTTATCTGCACTCTGGCACCATGAGATGGCTTCTGTTGTGATGTGGCGCAGTATAAATAAAGCTGAATTGAATTGAATTGAATTTATAGATTGATGTATTGAGCACAATTATTCCTTTCAGTTTCATTTAATCATTATATTAAATTTATGACAGATATCGTCTCCCCACTACCTCTAAAACAGACTGTCCAGAGAGAAAATTTTAAACATTCTGTGATTATCAGGTGAGCGTGCTCCCCCTCCTCTCCTGTTCCTGTCTTCCCGGCTCCGGAGTATTACCTACACCTGCATGATTACACACCTGCTGCTTGCTAATTGCCCAGCATATTTAAGAGCCAGCGTGTGAAGAGCTCGCTGCTGGATCATTAGGTTTGCTACCTGAACCAAGCCACGTTTTTTCTTCTCTGTTGACCTGTGCACCTCACTCCCATGTTCTTCTCTCCTCTCAGGTTTGCTGCCACCTTAGCAGTGTACTCCGGGGCCGATCACGCTTGCCTGACCAAGAAGATGCCGGACTGCCACCCGGGTCACCATCTTCCCCCTGTTCCCCTGGTCCACGCAGGAGTTCCCTGCCAGGCTCCTCTGCTCACTGAGTAAGAGTGCTCTCTTAGTTTTATTCTCCTCTTGAGGAGATTCTGTCCCTAATAATCTCTTTTCTGCTCTCCTCCCGTAGGCTGCGTGCATTCTAGCGGGCACCAGTTTTGTGTAAAATTTATGCGTGTTTTTGTTTTTGCTCTTTTCTTTAGTTGTGCACTTTTATTTAGAGTTGTGTGTTAGGTTGGGGTTTACAATAAACTGGCGAACTTTTACATCCGAATCTGAGTGTTCGTTCTGGCAGCTCTACATTTGAGCCTCTGTTGTCCTGAATCATGACACTTTCATGTGCAATAAAACTGCTTATTTTTTTTCAATTGTTAAAAAAAGCCTGTTGCATCAGAAATGTGATAATATCTCATATCAAAGCAAAATAGTTTTCATCGATATATTCATTTTTACAAGGTTTTAAAGGTGTGTCCAAACTTTATGTCAACTCCTTCAATTACAAAAATGTAATAAAATATCAGGTTATTTTAGGGTCATGTGTCACTCTGAAGGGCCCCTTTCCAAAATTCCTTCTATGCAAAGTGCATCCATGGCAGAAAAGCTTTTGCAAGTTTTATATTTTTCGAGTATTTTAAACCCAAATGTTGAAATTTGACATGTCACACTCATAACACGTCAACACCTTCATCCAGTTTTTGACAAAATTGTTTGAAATCTTCAGATAATTTTATTCTCATTCAGTAAGTTATGTTAGCATTTAGCATCAGGCTGGAAATAAACGGCTACACCATGAACTCTGTTAGATTTTTGAAAAAAAAAAATGCCATATCAACTGTCAGATTTTCTGTCTGATGGAGTCGACAGGAAAATGACGGAGTTGACATTCACTGGGAATGCATCATATTTTTGTTTTTTAAATGTTTTTTTTTATTTTAATTATATGAAATAAAGGAGTATATTATTATTTTATCTAATAATGATTACATTGTGGTGGACACACTCATGGAGATTCTGTGACTCACATTTTAGGTCAGAACAAAGGCAGGAAGCTGCAGGAATATTAGCTTTGGTATGCAAGGCCAGAGACTGTGGGGGTGCAATTAAGGGATTAAGGAAAGGATGCATGGGAGACAGTGGAAGTGATATCATGGAGAGAAATGCATTGTGACTGTCTTTATAATGCAAAGTGGTCTGTGGAAGTGATATCATGGAGAGAAAGGCATTGTGACTGTCTTTATAATGCAAAGTGGTCTGTGTGACATGTGATCTACGAAGTGTGAAGTCCCTGATATTTAAGGACGAGAGTTTACTGTTTCATTTTCTTTTTTCTCTCTTTTTTGAGATGATGGTGTTGTGAATAAAGTTGACTTTGAGAGAGAACTCTGTTTCGTCATTTTCACATCACCACACTGGTGACCCAAGACGTATCATGGAAGAAGAAAATTCCCCCGGGCCAGCCTTGTCAGGAGCCCCCAGCCAAACGAATGCCGCTACAGTCCAGCTACCGGACTTCTGGCAGAACAATCCGCGCTCCTGGTTCAACGCGGTTGAGGCGCAGTTCAACCTCCGGGGGATATCAGTAGATGCCACGAAATTCTACCACGTAGTCGCAAAGCTGGACAACAACACGGCCCAGCATGTGGAGAGCCTGATTGACCAGCCACCGGAGAGCGACAAATACGGCACGTTGAAGGCTGCACTCATCCAGCAATTCACCCCCTCGGCGGAGGAGCAAGCAGAGAGGCTCCTGGCACTGACGGAGGGGGAAAACGACATGCCCGCAAGCCTGATGGAGAAGTTGTTGAGGTTGAAAGACTCTGACAATGATCACTTCATTTTCACCCACCTCTTCCTCAGGACTCTACCGTCAGCAGTGAGAGCGACCCTGGCCAGTTCACCACTGTTGGCCCTACGGGACTACCGCACGCTGGGCCGGGAGGCGCAGCGGATTGTCAATGGCACCAAGCGGCGCGCAGCCACGGTCGCTTCAGCGGAACGCGGCGCGATGACCGGAGACGACAGGGAACCAGAGGCAGCGGTGCCAGACTCACCGACAATGGCGGCGGCAAGGGCCAGAGAACGTGGACCAGACGTCCTTTGTTTCTACCATCGCCGTTTCGCAGAGAGGGCACGCAAGTGTGTACCGCCGTGCCAGTTCGGGCATTAGGGAAACGCCAGGACCGGGGGTCGGTAGCAGCCGCGGCCCTCTGGGAAGAGAACAAGCTGCTCTACTTGTCGGACGCACACTCGGGGAGGCAGTTCCTCGTTGACACAGGCTCCCAGTTGAGTTTCATCACACCTTCCTACCCGGACAGACTAGCTGGTTCTAGAGGTCCCCGGGTGACGGCAGCGAATGGCTCGGAGATTAAGACCTTTGGTGAGAAGACTGCTTCTGTCTCTACACGGCCATACATTTGAGTGGACTTTTGTTGTAGCAGGAGTAAATTTCAATATGTTGGGGGCTGATTTTTTGTGCTCACATGGTTTGTTGGTTGATCTCGCTAACAGGCGCCTGGTTAATGCACTTTCTTTTGATTCTGTCCCCTGTACATCGCGAGTGGCCCCGCCTACAGCACAAGCCAACGTCAGAGCAGCAAGCAGTAAGTTCCACACACTGCTCACTCAGTTCCCAGCACTCACGGTCCCCACATTTTCGGCAACAGTCGCTAAACACGGGGTGGAGCATTTTATTACCACTACCGGACCACCCGTTTTTGCAAAAGCTCGGCGCTTGGATGCAGTTAAACTAGCCATAGTGCGCGAGGAGTTCGCCAACCTGGAGAGGTTGGGCATTATCCGACGTTCAAACAGTCCGTGGGCTTCCTCCATGCATATGGTCCCGAAAGCTGACGGATAATGGCGCCCCTGTGGGTATTTCCGCAGGTTAAACAACGCTACAGCGCACGACTGCAACCCAATCCCACATATCCAATATTTTTCCGTTCATTTGGCAGGGGCGCGCATTTTTTCTAAAATAGACTTGGTCCGCGGTTACCAGCAAGTCCCAGTGCGCACTGAGGACATACCCAAAACAGCGGTAATAACTCCGTTTGGCCTATTCTAGTTTTTACGCATGCCATTCGGACTTAAAGGGGCTGCACAGACGTTCCAGCGCATGATGGACGCGGTGCTTCGCGATCTCCCTTTCATGTTCATCTACCTGGACGATATTTTAGTAGCCAGCGCGTCCGAAGACGAACACGAAAAACACCTGGCCACAGTTTTCCGAAGGTTGGGAGATCACGGGTTAATAATCAACCCAGCAAAGTGTCAGTTCGGGGTGGTGCAGATGGATTTTTTAGGACACCGCATCTCCCCCGAAGGAGCCGTTCCGCTGCCTGACAAAGTGCGCGCTGTGGCAGATTTTCCCCGGCTGCAGACTTTCAGGGCGTTGCAGGAGTTTTTGGGAATGGTGAATTTTTATAACCGTTTTCTCCCCCGTGCGGTGCAACTCATGCAGCCGTTGTATGCCATCCATCCATCCATCCATCCATCTTCTACCGCTTTTCCAGAGGTCCGGGTCGCGGAGGCAGCAGTTCAAGCAGAGAAGCCCAGACTTCCCTCTCCCCAGCCACCTGCTCCAGCTCTTCAGAGGGGATACCAAGGCGTTCCCAGACCAGCTGGGAGACATAGTCTCTCCGCCGAGTCCTGGGTCTGCCCCGGGGTCTCCTCCCAGTGGGACGTGCCTGAAACACCTTAAGTGGGAGGCGTCCAGGAGGCATCCTAATCAGATGCCCATACCACTTCAACTGACTCCTTTCAATGTTGTATGCCACGCTCAAAAAAAAGAAACCTGCGGATAAGATCGAGGGGCCCCCAGAGTGGGACCAAGCATTCTCAGAGGTGAAAGCAGCCTTGGCAAAGGCTGCGTTGTTGGCACATCCAGACCCAACGGCCCGCATAGCGCTCACCACTGACGCGTCAGAGGTGGCCATAGGGGCGGTCGTGGAGCAACATGTAGCCGGGGTTTGGCAGCCCCTCGCCATTTTCAGCAGGACTTTGCGCGATAGCGAACGTAAATACAGTGCGTTCGACAGGGAGCTGCTCGATCTCCATTTGGCCATCCGCCACTTCCAGTTGTGGCTGGAAGGACGCGCTTTCACCGCGTTCGTTGACCACAAACCGCTAACATTCGCGATGGCCAAGGTCTCTGAACCATGGTCAGGCCGGCAGCAGAGACAGCTGGCTGCCATATCAGAGTTTACCACTGATATTCGGCATGTGGCGGACAAACTCAATGTAGTGGCAGATTGCCTCTCGCACGCCGTGGTGGCCCCAGTCAGCGTAGGGCTAGATTATGCAGCCATGGCCGCGGAGCAGGTTAATGACGCGGACATGCGCGCGCTCCAGTCTGGACCAACAGGGTTAAGGCTGGAGAACAGGGTGCTGCAAGACGGTATACCCCCCAATCTGCGATGTCTCCATTGGACGGCCGCGTCCAGTAGTACCGGCCGCGTGGCGCCGCCGCGTTTTTGACTCGGTTCATTCATTAGCGCACCCTGGAGTGCGCGCGTCAGTCAAAATGGTGGGAGAGAAATTTGTGTGGCCGAGCCTCCGCAAACAGGTCAAAGAGTGGGCAGCAGCCCGCACGGCGTGTCAACGAGCCAAAGTACACAGTTCAATTCAATTCAATTCAACTTTATTTATATAGCACCATTTCACAACAACAGTCATCTCATAGCACTATCAACTGTAGGGGGGAACCCCCACAGTTGCAGAAAGACCCCAGCAATCAGGCGATCCCCTGTGAGCAAGCACTTGGCGACGGTGGAGAGGAAAAACTCCCTTTTAACAGGAAGAAACCTCCAGCAGAACCAGGCTCAGGGAGGGGCAGTCATCTGCTGCGACTGGCTGGGGGGTGAGGGGATAGAGAAGAAGAAAAGAACAGACATGTAGAGAGCAAACAGCACGATGGGGACTCAATCTATGGGAGAGAACAAACGGATGTTAATGACCAGCAAAAAAAAATATTTCATAGAGAGTGAGGAAAGGAGTGAGGCCCAGTGCATTACTGGAGGTCCCCCGGCTGACTAAACCTATTAGCAGCATAACTAAGGGAGGGTTCAGAAACACATGATCCCTCCCTAATTGTAGGCTATATCAAAAAGGTAGGTTTTAGCCCTATTCTTAAAAACTGAGATCGAGTCTGACTCCCGAATCCAGATTGGCAGCTGATTCCACAGGAGAGGAGCTTGATAACTGAAGGCTCTGCCTCCCATTGTACTTTTGGAGATTCTAGGTATTACAAGTAATCCTGCATTTTGGGAGCGTAGTGCTCTGTTAGGATAATACGGTAGTATCAGATCTTTTAAATAAAAAGGAGCCTGATTGTTTAGAGCTTTGTAAGAAGAAGGATTTTAAACTTAATTCTAAACTCTATGGGAAGCCAATGAAGGGAGGCCAGAACCGGAGAGATATGATCTCTCTTTCTAGTACCTGTTAAAACTCTTGCTGCAGCATTTTGGATCAGCTGAAGACTTTTTAAAGATGTTTTAGGACAGCCTGATAATAAAGAGTTACAATAATCTAATCTCGAGCTAACAAAAGCGTGGATCAGTTTCTCAGCATCACTCTGAGACAAGATGCTCCTAATCTTGGCAATATTACGCAAATGATAGAAGGCAGTCTTAGAAACAAATTTAATATGTGAATTGAAGGACAAATCCTGATCAAAAATAACTCCAAGGTTCCTCACAGAGCTATTAAGAGAAAGAGTAACCGCATCCAAACTGAAAGTTTGATTTGGAAAGGAATTTCTAAGGTTTTTTGGACCAACAAGAATGACTTCAGTCTTATCTGAATTTAATAGCAGGAAATTACAAGTCATCCAAGCTTTGATTTCCTTAAGACAGGCTTCTAACTTGGCTAATTGATTACTATCACCTGGCTTCATTGACAGGTATAATTGTGTGTCATCTGCATAACAATGAAAATGTATACAGTGCTTTCTAATAATGTTGCCTAACGGAAGCATATATAAACTAAAAAGAGTAGGGCCTAGCACAGATCCCTGTGGAACTCCATGACTGAGCTTTGAGTTGAAAGAAAACTCATTATTTACATGAACAAACTGGAACCTATCAGATAAATAAGATCTAAACCATTGCAACGAAGTTCCATTAAGTCCAACATAGTGTTCTAATCTATCAAGTAGAATATTATGATCGATAGTATCAAAAGCTGCACTAAGGTCTAAAAGGACAAGTACAGAAACTAGTCCATTATCAGATGCAATGAGGAGGTCGTTAGTGACCTTCGCTAAGGCTGTTTCAGTACTATGATGGTTTCTAAACCCAGATTGAAACTCTTCAAGTAAACCATTTCCCTGCAGGGGGTCAAATAATTGCGTAGCAACAACTCTTTCTAAGATTTTTGAAATGAAAGGGAGATTAGAGATTGGTCTATAGTTAGCTAAAGCTCCTGGATCTAGCGTTGGCTTTTTGAGTAAGGGTTTAATTACAGCCGTTTTAAAAGCCTGCGGTACATGGCCTAAAGTTAATGAAGAATTGATTATATGAAGAATAAAGCTACCAATAAGTGGGAAGCCTTCTTTAAATAACCTGGTAGGAATAGGGTCTAAAAGACAAGTTGAAGGTTTGGATGAGGAAACTATTTTGTCTAACTCACAAAGGTCGATTGGAGTAAACTCATCAAGACAGAGATCAATAGAAGGAGTTGTAGTAGTTACAGTATTTAAGTTAACTGTGGGAAGAATCTGATTGATTTTATCTCTGATGGATGAAATTTTATTATTGAAAAAGTTCATAAAGTCCTGACTAGTAAGCTCTAAGGGAATGCTAGGATTGACAGAGTCCTGACTCTTTGTCAACCTGGCTACAGTACTGAAAAGAAACCTGGGATTATTCTTGTTCTCTTCTATTAATGCAGAGTAATAACTCGTTCTAGCTTTTCTAAGAGATTTTTTCGTGTGCCAAAGTACACAGGCACACGAGGGCTCCTTTGGAACCGTTTCACATTCCGGCCAAGAGGTTCGATCACGTTCATGTGGACCTCGTCGGACCCCTCCCACAGTCACAGGGGTGCACACACCTTCTGACAATGGTGGACCGCACCACGCGCTGGCCTGAAGTGGTCCTGCTGGCATCAACCACGGCCGAGGAGGTGGCGCGCGTTTTTAACAGCTTGGGTGGCGCGCTTCGGTGTTCTGTCGGACATTACGTCCGACAGAGGCCCTCAATTTGTGTCCGAGCTTTGGTCGACAATGGCCCGCAGCCTGGGTGTCACAATTCACTGCACAACCGCGTACAATCCGCAGGCTAACGGGTTATGTGAACGTTTTCATAAGTCATTGAAAGCGGCTCTCAGAGCGGCACTGACGAATTCAAATTGGGTTGACAAGTTACCATGGGTGTTATTGGGGTTGTGTTCTGCGCCTAAAGAGGATCTAGAAGCCTCCCCAGCTGAGGTAGTTTTTGCGCAGCCACTCCGGCTGCCTGGGGAGTTTCTCCTAGATAACCCTGCGCCAGACGCCTCCCCGTCTCAGCTGTTGCGGAGTAACATAGAATCAAGCACGCTGCCCGGCCCCGCGCACCACAGTTTTCCGCGCGTTTTTGTGCCTAAAACTTTGAAGAACGCAGAGTTTGTTTTTGTTAGACACGAAGCGCATCGAACCCCGTTGCGACCGCCTTATGACGGACCATTCAGAGTGCTAGAAACGGGGGACAAGCAGTTTTTGCTGGATTTGGGGGGTAGGAAAGAGAAAATTGGCATAAACAGACTTAAACCTGCTTTTATGGTGGCAGATGAGCAAGTGCTGTTGGCGAGGGCCCCGCGGAGAGGTAGACCACCTCGTGGGGCTTCACACAGTAATGTTTCCCACAAGAATGTTTCCCCAGAACACCCACAGAGACTGACAAAGGGTTTCCGCCCCCAGACGGCAAACCCCCAGCGTGACAGTGCCGCAGAGACGTTGAACCCCAACTTCAGCAGATATGGCAGGAGGCTGAAGCCTATACAGCATGTGGACTGATGTGTATTCTCTTGTTGTTCTGTTGTCTAAAATGCTGGGGGGGGGGGGGGGGCTTGGTGTGGTGGACAAATTCATGGAGATTCTGAGACTCACATTTTAGGTCAGAACAAAGGCAGGAAGCTGCAGGAATATTAGCTTTGGTATGCAAGGCCTGAGACTGTGGGGGTGCAATTAAGGGATTAAGGAAAGGATGCATGGGAGACAGTGGAAGTGATATCATGGAGAGAAATGCATTGTGACTGTCTTTATAATGCAAAGTGGTCTGTGGAAGTGATATCATGGCGAGAGATGCATTGTGACTGTCTTTATAATGCAAAGTGGTCTGTGTGACATGTGATCTACGAAGTGTGAAGTCCCTGATATTTAAGGACGAGAGTTTACTGTTTCATTTTCTTTTTTCTCTGTTTTGAGATGATGGTGTTGTGAATAAAGTTGACTTTGAGAGAGAACTCTGTTTCGTCATTTTCACATCACCACAACATTCTAATTATGTGGTATCAACATTTTCTACTTTTTCATTATTTTGCTGAAATGATGGTCAGAAATTATCAGAGTTGCATTGATGGAACGTAGCTTAACTATCATAATGATGAGAGTAGTGAGATACACTCCCTCTCTATTATAGTAAAATATGATTTAAATGTTAATTTATGCCAACTTTGTGCTTTTTAGTCAAGCAGCCATCCAACACCTGTCTTTGGTGGGGAATAAGAGCAGAAACGGAACATCGAAAGGTCGAGACAGAAAACCGCTTTGCTGCCAAAATTCAGAAAATAATTCATGTCAGGAGAGACAGCAGTGGAAACATCATGACGGTCTACTCAAAAATGTGATGGCAAAAGTGGAAACATCATTTATGGGCTGCACTTTATACCTTCTGTCAGTGGTTTTGATCATTTCTGGTAGCACATTGCCCATTTTCACACTTTGTGCCCTCGTTGTCCAAATAAACAAATTTTATGATGCTTTCAATTTGTATAAGTTGTGTCTTTTAAAAAATGAGCAGCTGGGTGCAAAGTTGGCACATTGCTGGTTTATGGCACACAGTGACATTTCACCTTTGACCAACAAAAATTACATCTAAAGCAGAAGTTACACTACACTTTCTTATTAGCTATCATTTTGACAGACAGGATTGCAGGTCATAATCTCTTATGACCTGTCATATTAATTATCTGAGATTATTGTGTTATCAGATGTACTGGAGACTATAGAAATCATTTGTCATATATAAGGTAAATCTTAAATAAAATCTTTATAAACATTGATTGTTTTAATGTTGTAACTGAGTCAGTAAATTTGTCACGAGCTGGGCTCTGGAGGTTCTTCCAGACCCAGCCTCGTGGCCTTTTCCCTGTATTTATATTTCTGTTGCATTTTATCTTTTTGTCTATGTATTAATGTCTGTTTGCCATTTTCCTGTTGTGCAGTGTTTCATTTTTTCCTGTATTTATTTGTATTTATACTTGAGTATGTTATATTATTTTGTATTCCCAGTATTTTCCCAGTGTTGACAGCTGTCAGGGACATCAGCTTTGCTTAGGTGTGTCCTGTCAGCTGCCACTTTGGAACTGCTCTCCTCTCACCACCTCAGGTGATCCCAATTATGTATCTTCACCTTCTCCTGTTTGTTCAGCCGCCCACATCTGTTGTCAGTTTGGTTAATGGGTTTGGTCCCTATTTAAGGGTTCAATTTTACTTCCATTTTGTGGCCACTTTGGTTTGTCATTCCTTGTCTCCACCAGAGCTCTGCTTGCTCTGGTGAGTTACTCTGTAAGTAATCTCTCTCTAATTGTCATCGTCGTTTTTGGACACCTTGTTTGTACTATTTATGTTGGTTTTTGAGTTAATAAACTGCATTAATTAACAGTTCAGCACATTGGTCTCGCATTCCTGCCCTGCAAGGGCAATGCATGACAAAATTTTAGAGTTAAAATGGCTAAAAATTCAAGTTTTTGTCAACTCCGGATATACATCAGCAACGTCAGATTCATATTTTGATCCTTTTTCATTATGACATTTATTATTTTATGAAGGATTGTTGGTCATATGTGAAAAAATAATTTGTTTCCTACCATTATATTATGTTTTCAAATTTAAAACTTATTTTAGTTACTGTTGAGGTCAAAGTTAATATTCTAACATACAGTCCAATTAAAAAAGCACCGATGAAAACCTTCATAACATAAAAATATCTACATGTTGAAAGTAACCATCTTCTAGGTTGCGTCTGTCTAGGTAATGGTTTTGGTATAGTTTTTGTAGCGCTGGCATAATGTGAGTGAAAATTGTGTGTTTTTGGTGTCTGAAGTCATTGACACAAAACAGGTGACAGAAAGGCAAAAAGCACATTTTTTTAAAAAAAGAAAAAAGTTGGTGGGAATAGGGGTGTGCCATATCATATTGTTCACAATAATATCAGTAAAAAAATTTATACCGGTGTGAAAAGGAATATCGCAATATTTTGTGTCTGGTGCGTGATGCTGTCACACCACCGATGGAAGTGACGTGCAACAGCAAAACAAACATGGCACAGGAAGCTGCAGCTATGAAGTCGGCACATCTGCATCCACTTGCGTTGAAATATTTAAATTTTAAGGCTTTTTCAGACTGTTGCCATGTTAAAAACAGGGGCCACAATGTGAATAGTCTGCCTATATTTTTTCCGCATGTTAACTCCAATAATGTGCCACTGGAGGTGTCTGTAGTGGTATTTTCGTTCTATTTTGGCTTCTTGGTCTTGATTTTATTAAATGTCCCAAAGAGGTGGGGGGGGGGACCCCTTCAGTGGGATGAGGGCGCAGGTATGAGTTTTCAACAATTAAATAATAAACAAAGGCACAACAGGGAGGCTGGAAAACACAAAACTACACGTAAATACAAGAACAAAACTGAAAGTACAAACCAGAATGGGAATGTGGTAGAAGGTGAAGCAATTCAGTTCAACTTTATTTACAGTATATAGCGCCATTTCACAACAACAGTCATCTCATAGCACTGTCAAACTGTAGGGGAAAACCCCACAATCACCGAAAGGCCCCAGCAATCAGGCAATCCCCTGTGAGCAAGCACTTGGCAACAGTGGAGAGGAAAAAATTTCCCTTTTAGCAGGAAGAAACCTCCTGCAGAACTAGGCTCAGAGAGGGGCAGTCATCTGCTACCACTGGCTGGGGGGTGAGGGGATAGAGAAGAAGAAGAAAAGAACAGACATGTAGAGAGCAAACAGCACTACGGGGACTCAATCTATGGGAGACAACAAACATATTAATGACCTGCAAAAATATTTCAATGAGAAACACAACATGGGTTTATCTTTGGGCCGGGAGCAAACGAATGAGGGAGGCTATATACAAATACTAATGAGGGGAAATGAGAAACCACTGATGACGATTAATAACAGAAACATAGACAGTAAATCATAAGGAGAACTGGAAGGAGGACTACAACAATAAGGCTAACAGGAAATGGAACAGGGATGACTTCAAAATAAGAGCAAACCTAAGCACTAAGAATGGAGAGAGAATAATAATATCAGAAACACTGATAAATAAACCAAGGACCTGGAAAATACTTATGACAATAATAATGAATAACTTAAAGGGTGGGACATGTCCACCAAACATGTCCCCCAGGAAGTGAGTTGGCATAAAACCCACATCTGTGTGCGCTAAAGATATAACAGTTTATATTATTTTCTTGTAATATTTGATACAGAAAAAAAATAAACTAAATCTGAGCTACTGTTTATAAAATGGAAAAATAAGAGTTTGTTTTGTTTTTCCTGAATATTTTGAAGGTAAATAACACTGGTCTGTGAAACTGTCCTTTTTGCATAAATTTAAAAGGAATAACAGTTGCATTCTGTAATATCATGAAAAACATTGTTATTGTGAAAATTCACAGAAGTATCATATCATTGTGTTGCAATATTGCCCACCCCTAGGTGGGTATATCAAAGCATAATAAGGTAGCCTAGTCCTTGGTGAATTCATATATAAAGTTTTATTTATCTGAAAGTCAATTTTATTTTATTTTATTTTATTTTCATTTTTATCCTGTTTTGTCCCAAGTCTCAAGAATTAGTGAGGCACAATAAGCACAGAAACATATGTGAAAGAGTGGCTAAACTTCTAGCTTCAGCTAGCTGCCTTGTTCCCAATTTGAGAAAATGAATCAGTTAACTCATGTAGCATCATCTTGCTTTGGCTCATCAATAAAATTATTCTTCAGCTTAAAGACATTGTTTCACCCAGGAAAAGGACAGTCAAGAACTGTTCTTTCATCCCAGGACCACAACTGAACTAACATTCCTTTGTTAAACCAGTCTCCGGAATTCCTCCTAATGCACTTCCTCGAACATTTTATTGGCCAATAAAACATGGAAAAAGAACAGACCTTTGTGGAGTGCCACATATGGTCACTACAAAATATCCACAGCTCAACATTGCCCTCTAATGGCAACTCCGGGACATGCTGGATTTAACCAGTTAACCTTTCTGACTGCATTTGTGTTACAAAACTCAATTCTCAGATTATCCTCTTTTTCAGGACACCATGGAAAGGCAAATGGACTCTGATGTTTGGTGTGGACAATCAGTAATGGGTTTGAAATATATTAATCCTTGATTTTAAATATGTGCATGTTAAAATGTTTAAATGAATGTTTATTCTTGCATGTTAATTTAAAAGCACTAGTTATAAAGTTGCATGAATCACTGAAGTAGGTTAAATTTTATACATAAGTATATTGATGAATCCTCAGTATTAAAGTACCATATGTCATGCTGTGAGGACCGGTATCAGCCAATCATCACCCAGCATATGCTGGGCTCCAGCTCTTTCATTCCATTGGTTCCTTACAGACAAAAGTCTGTTTGTTCATTGGAGTAAAGTTCATAAAGCTCACCCACAAAGGAAGACAATTGGCTTGAGCTTTTGTCAATCCCCAGAAGCCCGTGAAAACTCAGTTGGAGTTATAAGGAGGGGAAAACATTTTCTTCTTCAGACATCTTCACTGCAGAGATGACTACGGGAGAACAAAGACTTCAGATCGCTGCCACAGAACAAAGGAGACTTCCTGCACATGCTTTTTCTATGAACACTTCACTGCCACAGAACAAACGAGACTTCTCGCACATCCTTCTTCTACAAGCACTTCACGGCAGAGCACTACTGGAGAACATGGAATATTATGTTTGTGTAAACTTCTGTGTGTTTTAATGTTTTTCATTAAATGTCTAGGAATTAATTCTTTTCTTTCCTGAGCTCAAATCTTAATTCAGAGTCAAACTCCCATTCCTAGACGTCCTTTTTCTAACGTTTTTTCCTGTTTAACTTTATTTAAACTCACCGTTCCATTTATATATATATATATATATATATATATACTGTGTATATATATATATATATTTAAGACCTTTGAGTTACCATCATACTAGAAGCTAATTTCAACTCCACGAAGATGGAAAAATCTTTTAATTTTGCTATTGGATCAGATTCTGTAATTATTCTCAAATTCCCTTGGGAGAAGCCGCTGACCCATGGAGGCCACCACGCGCCACTGAAGAAGTCAACATGCCACAGGCAAGAGGAGACACCACCTCAATCTTGGCTGGACATCAGCCCAACTGTGATCGATACAAAAAATCTCATCTTGTGACAATAGACTGGAAAGCTGCCGTACCTTGTCCAAATATCTGCTGGCAAGATATTCTGGTTTTAGTGCCATCTACCATGAAAGCTTCAAAAAGACAATGCCGAATTACCTCCACCGACGCCATGGGTCACGTGAGCTGCATTCTTATTCATCTGCTGAATAAAACGTTTGAGATTTGAGAATAATTCAGTATCTGATCAGATACAAAATTAAAGAGCGATTAATATAATTCTTTTTTTCATTAAAATTCTGTTTTCATTTTCTTAAGAGTAATCCAGAATTTTCCATATGGCAAATAATTGTACCTAAAAATAAGCATAAATTGTGTAGAAATAGATAGTTTTACTTAGGGAGTTTTTCCTCTCCACCGTCGCCAAGTGCTTGCTCACAGGGGATCGCCTGATTGCTGGGGTCTTTCTGCAACTGTGGGGGTCCTCCCTACAGTTGATAGTGCTATGAGATGACTGTTGTTGTGAAATGGCGCTATATAAATAAAGTTGAATTGAATTGAATTGAATTGAATTAAAATAAGAAAATCTGTTTCACTTTATATGTGAATATAATTTTTAGTTGTACTGAGTTGTATTGGAAAAGCTGCTAGATACAATTCAATTATAGAAGTCATGTACACAGTCTGACAATGGGGAACACATTTATTGTGCACATTTGTGTGAATGTTGAAGAAAACAGAACAACAAGCATGTTCCTGATTGCTCTTCTATCTCCTGAACATGGTGGTGGTGGTGGTGGTGGGGGGGGGGTATGCTGGATACCCCCCCCCCCACACACACACACAGACTGGCTGTGATTGAAAACTGCAACCTGCACATGTTAAGATCTTTACATAGATGTGATCTCTCTGCAGGTGGGCCAAGATGATGAAGAATCACTGCCATTAATGCCCAGGTTGTATTTGAATCAGGCTGGAGGAGTAGGTCCATTCATCACTGCTGAAAAGAGGGAGGCTGTGTGTGTAAACAAAAGGAAGTCAGCATCTGTCTTGGGCAACTGACCACATGGAGCCCACAGGTCAAAATCTGCTTTCGTCTTCTGGTCCGTTTTCATCTTCATACGGCAAGTGGTGGTGGCGGGGGCTCTCAGACCCTCAAACACAGGCAACTGACTGATACTTGAGTAGAAGGAGGAAATATGTACAGTCTCTCCAGTTGCCTTTCACCCTGCCAGGAGAGCTTTGAAGTGTTTCCAGCATATCATCCAATACATGCAACACACTCCAAGCCAGCAAGAGTATATTTGCTTAAACAGGAGTGTGTGTGTGTGTGTGTGTGTGTGTGTGTGTGTGTGTGTGTGTGTGTGTGTGCACCCATGTCCAATGCTGATGTTTGGTGTGTTAACATTCTAAGTCTAATATTAATTTGAACCTGTGTCTATAGCTCTGTTGCATACATTATCATGCCATTTACCTCTTTGCAATTACTGTATCAGCATACATATAGGACAGCACACTATAGGGGCTTGTATTTTGTGTTCATGAAGGGAACAGATTCTCTCAGTATGGTCAAAGATTCTGTGTTTTTGTTTGTTTGTTTTTTTTTAAATGTGAGCATGTTTATTGTTCATTGAAAGTTTCTAGACTGGTGCCATCATTTCTGTCAGTACCAATCCGTCTTCGGAGCATCAGTGAAATAATCTATCCATTCTTCAATCAGTCAGTCAGTCAATCAATCAATCAAACTTTATTTGTATAGCACTTTTCAAAAATTGGATGCTGTGTAAAGTGCTTTACATAGATAAAAACAGTAGACTAATTTAAGTACATATATTTACACAATATATCCTACCCCTGCCAACCCTCCGACACACACACACACACACACACACACACACACACACACACACACACACACACACACGTACATACACACACAAAGGAAGCTTAAGATCTCCACCACTGTAAGCAATCTGTGGTTATTTATGTTGGAACAAAGCTTATTAATGGAATTAAAACAAGACAAATTCCAAGTTAAATAGACACTGTTGATGGACACAAAGAATATAGACATGCAAATATGTGCTGTAAATACAAACAGCTTGAGAGCATATCCACATATACAGTGGGGAAAAAAATTGTTTAGTCAGCCACCAATTGTGCAAGTTCTCCCACTTAAAAGATGAGAGAGGTCTCCAATTTTCATCATAGGTATACTTCAACTATGAGAGACAAAATGAGAAAAAAAAAATCCAGAAAATCACATTGAAGGATTTTTAATGAATTAATTGGTAAATTTGTCGGTAAAATAAGTATTTGGTCAATAACAAAAGTTCATCTCAGTACTTTGTTATATACCCTTTGTTGGCAATGACAGAGGTCAAACGTTTTCTGTAAGTCTTCACAAGGTTTTCACACGCTGTTGCTGGTATTTTGGCCCATTCCTCCATGCAGATCTCCTCTAGAGCAGTGATGCTTTGGGGCTGTTGCTGGGCAACACAGACTTTCAACTCCCTCCAAAGATTTTCTATGGGGTTGAGATCTGGAGACTGGCTAGGCCACTCCAGGACCTTGAAATGCTTCTTGCGAAGCCACTCCTTTGTTGCCCGGGCGGTATGTTTGGGATCATTGTCATGCTGAAAGACCCAGCCACGTTTCATCTTCAATGCCCTTGCTGATGGAAGGTGGTTTTCACTCAAAATCTCACGATACACGGCCCCATTCATTCTTTCCTTTACACGGATCAGTCGTCCTGGTCCCTTTGAGAAAAACAGCCCCAAAGTATGATGTTTTCCCCCCCATGCTTCACAGTAGGTATGGTGTTCTTTCTCCTCCAAACACGACAAGTTGAGTTTTTACCAAAAAGTTCTATTTTGGTTTCATCTGACCATATAACATTCTTCCAGTCCTCTTCTGGATCATCCAAATGCTCTCTCGCAAACTTCAGACGGGCCTGGACATGTACTGGCTTAAGCAGGGGGACACGTCTGGCACTGCAGGATTTGAGCCCCTGGTGGCGTAGCGTGTTACTGATGGTAGCCTTTGTTACTTTGGTCCCAGCTCTCTGCAAGTCATTCACTAGGTCCCCCCGTGTGGTTCTGGGATTTTTGCTCACCATTTTCGTGATCATTTTGACCTCACGGGGTGAGATCTTGCGTGGAGCCCCAGATCGAGGGAGATTAACAGTGGTCTTGTATGTCTTCCATTTTCTAATAATTGCTCCCACAGTTGATTTCTTCACACCAAGCTGCTTACCTATTGCAGATTCAGTCTTCCCAGCCTGGTGCAGGTCTACAATTTTGTTTCTGATGTCCTTTGACAGCTCTTTGGTCTTGGTCATAGTGGAGTTTGGAGTCTGACTGTTTGAGATTGTGGACAGGTGTCTTTTATACTGATAACGAGTTCAAAAAGGTGCCATTAATACAGGTAACGAGTGGAGGACAGAGGAGCCTCTTAAAGAAGAAGTTACAGGTCTGCGAGAGCCAGAAATCTTGCTTGTTTGTAGGTGACCAAATACTTATTTTACCAAGGAATTTACCAATTAATTCATTAAAAATCCTTCAATGTGATTTTCTGGATTTTTTTTCTCATTTTGTCTTTCATAGTTGAGGTATACCTATGATGAAAATTGGAGACCTCTCTCATCTTTTAAGTGGGAGAACTTACACAATTGGTGGCTGACTAAATACTTTTTTGCCCCACTGTACATTGATTATTCTCTTGCTCTTTCTTTACAGCTGCAGCTCACAAAGACATGCAAAGATTGAAATTCCCCTTTAATTGGAGGTTTGGGTCCGTATTAGAGGCTGTATTATGAGTCTATTGAGTCAATTGTCATTTGTGCACAGCGCATTTCTGGGCATGTCTAAGTTCATTTTGGTATTACGTGTCATGTCCACCCCTTCAGGGTGGGAGAGACGAGCCCACACACTAGATGACATTTGCAAAATTTATTCAAGCAAGTAACTTAAGTCCGAAAGTATGCCAAACACAAAATACAAAACGAGAAAACTTACAAGATGATGCGCTCCTGAGCAGTCTGCTCAGAAAGAGATGAGGCAGAGGGTAACAGGATAAATGTCCTGAGGAGCACTCAATGGGGCTGCAAGGTGGCGCAGTGGATAGCACTGTGGCAGCACAGTTTTACCCTCGGCCGGGGGATCGCGGAGATCGTGGGTTTGATCCCTGCCCCCGGCCAACAGTGATCTGTGTGGTGCTTGCATGTTCTCCCCGTGTTTGCGTGGGTTTACTCCGGGATTTCTCCGATTTCCTCCCACATGCCAAAAACATGCAGGTTAGGGAGTTAAGGGGCGCTTGTGCACGCAGCGACCGGCAGCTGGTGGTTTGTCACCAGACTGCAAAACAAATCTACCTACGGGTACAAAATAAGTCAAAAAAAAAAATGAAAAGACATTCACTCCCACAGAATGTAACGGCAACAATAATGTGAACAGACAGCGCTTAAATAGTGAGTGAGGTGATAGCAAGACAAGTGATTACAGGTGTGGAGATGCCTGAGCAGGAGAAGGGGACAATAATTTAAATCAGCTGACAGGTGAGGGAGGAGTGGCTGGATTGACAGCTTGACAGGCGATGCCCCCAGCAGAGCACAAACCCGGAAGTCACTTGACAGCTGTCAACCCAGAGAAGGGCATCATGAAAATACATATAAAAGACAAACATAATCACTGCAGGGAGAAAACAAATATCAATAGACATGGACCAAAAACAATTATAAAACAAGGCCTTGCCAAAAATAACTGAAACACAACTGGAGAAAATAAGAGGCAGAATAACAGTAAGGGAAGCACAATAATATAATAGATGAATGAATACACAGAAAAAGCCCTGAGACTGGGACTCGCAGAAAACTCAGCCCCAACTCATGACAGAGCCCCCCCCCAAGGGGTGGATTCCAGACATGCCAACGTAACACCAAAAGAAAAAGAAAAACCTGCCCCCCCCCATCAGGAACCACAATGATCTACCCAGGGTGGGTGGCGGGGGGAACAGGCTAGGAGGGAGCAAAACAACCCTGCTCAGGGCCCACGCCAGAAAAAAAAAAATAGAGTTCAGGCCCCCTGGGTCAAGGAGTTTGAAAGTTCCGCGGGGCGACCAAAGTCCCAAACCTCGTGGACTGCCAGGTTTGGTCCGAGTCAGGTGGCCGACCGGGAAACATGGGCCACCCAACCCAACGGTTCAGTTTGTCAGGTGGTCGACCGGGGTTCATCAGCCACCCAAATAGGAGATGTGGCCCGGGAGGCGGCTCCCCCACTGGAAGACTTAACAATGAGAGAGAACCATGATGGCATGGCGTCTGGCAGTGAAGGAGAGGGAACCACGATGGCCTCAGTAGTCTTTGGTTCAGGTAACGTAGGACCCATGGGGGCTCCACGCTGGAGCTTAGCCGCACCCACGGTGGATCTAGGCTGGAGCTTAGCTGCACCCACGGTGGGCCCCAGCTGGGCCAATGCTGCACTGTTGGTGGGCCGCGGCTGGGCCAAAGCTGCACCCTCGGTGGCTCCGGGCTAGAGCACACCTGCATCCATGGCGGACCCAAACTGGGGCACAGTGCCCACGGCAGACCCAAACTGGAGTGCAGCACCCATGTTGGGCTGATGCTGGGGCGCAGCATGCATATTGGTCCCCAACTGGAACGCAGCACCCACAGAGACTCAACCTGAGGAGGGACCCATACAATGGCCTCGGGCAGAGGGGAAGCTGCACCCACGGAGGACCCGGCCTGGGTTGGAGCTGCACCCACAATGACCTCCAGCAGCGAGCCTAGACCCACAGAGACCTCTGGCTGTGTTGGTGCGTCTCGGGTGACCCTGGGTGACAGCTCAGACAGACAGAGAAAAAGGCGTTCAGGGTTACCAGCAGCGGCCGAGCCCGGCAAGGCGAGCTCAGGTGCAGCGGGCGGCTGCACCTGGCTCTCCTCACCAAGAGCCAAGCAAGATCACTCTAACACAGACAAAAGGAAGACAAAGGAGAGCACATGCCTGAGCTCGAGCTCCACTGCTGCCCAGGACTCCAATGATCCAGGTGGTGTCATCTCAGGCTCGGCCCTCTGGAGAGCCAGCTTAGCAGCTGATTCTGCTGCAAGCAGTCCTCGTTGCCCCAGCTGTCGTGACTCACGCAGGTGGCTCTTCCGGCGTGGAAGCCGGGGGTAGGCTCCGTGTCGGCTCCGGAATCGGGTCCTCCAGGGCCACCAGCTCCTCCATTGTCCAACGTCTTGGTTCTGGAACCGACGGACACTCACGGGTTGATGGGGGAGACATGGAGAGGAGTAAGGGAAGCACGATAATATAATAGATGAATGAATATACAGAAAAAGCCACAAGACTGGGTCTGGCAGAAAACTCAGCCCCAGCTCATGACATTACATCAGTGGAAAAAACAGGCTTCCTGCCAGCAGGAAGCACAAAGGGGCTGTTCAAACACTCCTAGTTATTCAGACTTGTGTTATGGATGTGACCTGCTAAAAAACAATCAGGTCGGTCCCTCATCTTCCCTTAAAAAGTAGAAGCGGATGCTTTATGGCAAATTGTGATAATAATGACTTTACTGGGGAAGGCAGACCATTTCAATGGAAAGGACACAGGTGTGTTTGTATGCAAGGCAAAAGCATGCAAGCATACTATCTACAGGAGCACCACTGTTCCACCAAACATTGCAGAGGTGAAACAGGCATGGAATAGTGCAGCGTGTGTCTGCCTGTTCTGGCACCACAAGCACATCCACACAATGCAGAAAGCGATACAACAATGCCAGGCAAAGAGGAAAGCAGAAGCTGGCTGCTCAGTAAGGCCAGATGTGTGGCTGGACCTGCTGCTTCCACTGAGGAAATGACCCTGGCAGAGGACAAGGCTGCCTCTACCCTCAGCACTGACAGTGTTTAGAGATTTGGGGGATAGAGGTGGGCATCTCTGGTATGTTAAAATTTATACATAAATATTGAAGTTGTAATGATGACAATAAAATAATGAATTAATAAAAAGAATTGTAAGAATTTTTTTCTTACATCTCAGTAAACCAGAATATCATTATTTGTGATTTATTATTATTATTATTATTATTATTATTATTATTATTATTATTTAAACTTTATTTCAGACACGCAAAGGGTCCATAACAGAGAACAGACAACATTACTGTGGCAGAACCAAATTATGATGAGCCCATCATCCACCAATATACAACAAAGTATACAACCCATAGTTGTAGGTCAGGATCCCGAGGTGAACCTGTGTAGCAAGTATGGTGACCCTAAAAAGCTTTATATGTTCTATAGAAAGAGAACATAGGGAGTGCCAACCTTGACCTTTGACCCTTTGATCCCAAACCTGTATTCAGAGGTCACTGTCTCAGAGTGAACTTGTGTGCCAGGTTTGGTAACCTTAGCTTTCTTTGTTGTTGAAATATAGTTTATAAGCCATTTTGACGTTGACCTTTGACCTTACAATCCCAAAACCGTAGTCACACTTAAGGGTCTTAGGGTGAACCTGTGTACCAGGTTTGGTGATGCTAGCTTTATTCATTGTGCAGTAATAAGGCATGGGAATGTTAACCTTGACCTCTGACCTTTTGACCCCAAACCCATAATCAGAGGTCAGGATTCCAAGGTGAACGTGTGTACCAGGTTTGTTAGCCATAGCTTTACTCATTTTATAGTAAATGTAAATTTAGCATTTACCATTTAATTTTGTGCAAATGGAATGTTAACTTTGACCTTTGACCCCTTTACCCCAAACCCAAAGTTAGGTCAAGGTGTAAGTCCTGCAAGATTTGTATTAGATACAACTACTGTATAGACTGCTGCTGTTGTTTTTCCAGCCTTATTCCTTTTTCATTTTTTACATTGCACACAACACTGAAGAAAGAGAGAAGCGCCATTTCAATTCTCCTGTATGTCCTGTACGTATAGTAGTATTGACAAATAAAATCTTTGAATCTTTGAACCTTTGAATCTTTGAATTTGAAAAGACTGCATAATTTCTTTCAGTAGTTATTGTGTTTACAAGATTTAGGGAAAATCTGACCCCTTATCACGTCATCGGATGAGAGTGAAATTGCAATATGCGCATCATTAGAGTATACTAAAACCCTTGTACCAAGTTGAGGAGTTGATTTCTCAAAAGTGGAACAGACAAACGAATGGACGGACAGACAGATGGACGGATGGACCAACCATAACATAGACCCCTTTAGACTTCAACCCCTTTGGCCTTCGACTGGTGGGGCTAAAAAGCTATAACCATAATTGTTAAAATTAAATTGAAAAGGGTTTGAAATATCTCACTGTGTGTAATGAATATCGTGGCCTAGGCTATATAAAGTTTCTCTTTTTGAATTGTAGGCTATTACAAAAGAAGAATTCAGTTTTGTGACAATATAAATTTTGTACAAGGCACCTGTATGTCAAGCAGTCAGGAAGCTTGACAATGTTTATTTTAATTTAATGGTAAATAAATGGAATTCACTTATGTAGCATTTTGTCTCATCTTTAGATGACCAAAGCATTTTACAGATCTTGGTAACCACCCATTCACACACACATTCACACACTGATGGCGGAAATGCCATGCAATTGGGTGCAATTAGGCACCAAGTTAGACATATCAGCACCATACTGAGCCACGTGGCAATGATGATGCATCCCTTGCAAGGCTGACTGATGCTGGTGAGCACCTGCACCCTTCCTTTCCACCTGCTTCCTCCTGTCCACCACCCAAGCCACCTGCTGAGGGTCGAGAACAGCAGTGCCTTGGTGCTCACCTGGGGAGAAGCCACAGGAGAACCCAAAGGAGGAGCTCCTCCTCATCTCCACAGCGCCGGACACCACGAGCACGACGTCGCACGGACACCAGGAGTCAGTCAGCCTCTCATTGTGGCACCTGCAAGTAAGCCCCTGCAGCATACCCGCCGAACATTACTACTGAACAACAGTAACCTTGTGCTTGTGTTTTCCAGGGTTGCCAGGTTACCGCAAGACGGGCTCAGCTCCAGTGGCCAGACGAACATTCACACATTCACTCACACTTCACTCACAAAATCACAATAAAGATAATTGTCTGTATCTCTCGTGTCAGCGTCTGTCTCTTGGGTCGTAAATCATGTCAGTACGACTCCGTCAGGATGACCCATCAGACAGCGCGCTGTTGCGCCGTTTAAACACCCTCAGCGCACGAGTAGACATGATTTCCCACCAACAGACAGTCATCTTAAACCAACTTACTCAGATTAACAGCCGGCTGGATCGCTTGGAAGGACACCAGGCATTCCCCCCGGCTAGCGGGGCGCTTTCTGCACCCACAGCTGCGGCTACTAGCCAAACCAGCTCAACCTCCGCACATTGCCTAACTCCTGTTCCAACCCCCGCACATTTTTTAGGTAAACTGGGGGAGGCACGGGGGTTTTTGCTGCAATGTGAGTCAGTGTTTCTCCGCGTCCCGGGGGACTTTGCCATGGATATGAATAAGATTGGATACATCATCAACCTGCTGGGAGGCCGAGCTCTAGATTGGGCTTACACCATCATGGCCAAACCAAATTATTCATTGTTGACTTACCAGCAGCTCGTGGCAGAGTTCATGGAAGTGTTTGATCATGCCGACCGGGGCGCGGTGTTAACTGAACGGCTGGACTTCGGCAGGGCAGTAGATCTGCCGCCGATTGTTCAGTTGACTTCCGGGTTTTAGCTGGTCAGTTGGGGTGGGGGGAGCCAGCGCTCAGTGGGATTTTCCTCCGCAGCCTGAACTCAGAGCTAAAGGACGAGCTAGCGGCAAAGGAGAAACCAGACAGACTTGGGGAATTAATCTCCCTCACCATCAGCCTAGATAGCAGGCTAAGGGAGCGAGCAGCAGAACGGCGAACAGCTGGCCGTGCGAGTAAGTCTCGCCCTCGCTCCGCTAGGGCCTCCCTCCTCGCTCTGCCCGCATCTGAAGAGCTTCCGGAGCAGGAGGATATGGTGGAGGGGCAATCGGGTCTTACAGCGGCAGAAAGACAGCGCCGCAGGGAGCAGGGGTTGTGCTTCTACTGTGGGAATGGGGCACATGGAGTAGTGGATTGCCCGTTAAAAAGGGGAGGTCCGCAGATCACAGTAGGGGGATTCGCGGACAAAAATCAGGAAAAGCCCCTCACTAGTTGCCACATCCCCATTAGGCTCATTCATAAACACAAGGAACACACCACACTTGCCTTAGTCAACTCTGGAGCTGAGCAGAACTTCATCTCCAGAGACCTGGCAACCCTGTTGGGCCTCAGCTGTCAACCCTTATGCCCCCCTCACCCTGTCAAAGGCATCTCTGACGTCAGTTTCCCACCAGACGGCACCTGTGTTGACGATTGTTTCTGGTAACCACAGGGAGGAAATACGGTTCCTGGTCTTGCCCATCTCCTGTTCACCCGTTATCTTGGGGTACCCTTGGCTCCGGCTGCATAACCCCACGTTCGACTGGCAAGCCGGGAGAATAACGGCCTGGAGCTCATTCTGTCTGAGCGCCTGTCTTCAGTCCGCTGCATGCGCTCCCTCAGTACCGATGACGCCTCCCTCAACACCCCCCCCCCGGACCTGTCGAAGGTGCCTGATGTCTACCATGGTCTGGGCCAGGTGTTTAGCAAGTCACGGGCGCTGTCTCTTCCTCCCCATTGCCCATACGACTGCGCGATCAACCTCAAGGCTGGGGCCCCTCTCCCGGCGAGCCGCCTGTACAGCCTGTCAGCTCCGGAACGCGAAGCCATGGACACGTACATCAAGGAGTCCCTGGCCTCCGGCATCATCCGTCCATCCTCCTCGGCCGTCGGGGCAGGCTTCTTCTTCATTGGGAAGAAGGACGGCTCGCTGCGCCCCTGCATCGACTTCCGGGGCCTCAACGACATTACTATTAAGGATAAATACACTCTCCCCTTGATGAACACTGCTTTAGATTCCCTCCAGGGGGCATCCTGGTTTACCAAGTTAGATCTACGGAATGCCTATCACCTGGTGCGCATCCGAGAAGGTGATGAATGGAAGACTGCTTTCCGGACCTCAAGCGGCCACTTTGAATACCTAGTGATGCCGTTTGGGTTAACCAACGCTCCGGCAGTGTTCCAGCGCCTAATAAATGACGTTCTCCAGGATTTCCTGAATTCCTTCGTCTTTGTTTACCTAGATGATATCCTCATTTTCTCGCGCACACTGGAGGAGCATCAGGTGCATGTATGACGGGTCCTACAGCGCCTCCTGGAGAATCAGTTGTTTGTCAAGGCAGAGAAGTGTGAGTTCCACACGGATCGCACCTCTTTTCTGGGGTTTATCATCGCCCGTAACCAGGTGCTTCCCGATCCGGATAAAGTCAAGGAGGTGGCGGACTGGCCTACGCCCACTTCCAGGAAACAGTTGCAGGGGTTTTTGGGATTCGCCAATTTTTACCGGCGCTTCGTGCCAAATTTTGGGAACATCGCCAGACCCCTGACTGCGCTCACATCCCCGAAGGTCCCTTTCCACTGGAGTGAGGAGGCTGCCGCAGCGTTTGACAGGCTGAAGGGAGAGTTCGCTTCGGCCCGTGTGTTGACCCAGGTGGACCCGGAGCTCCAATGCTTGGTGGAGGTGGACGCATCGGACTCGGGGGTGGGGGCGGTACTCTCCCAGCGCTCCCCGACGGACGGGAAGATCCGCCCCTGCGCTTACTTCTCTCATCGTTTGACACCTGCTGAGAGGAACTACAGCATCGGTGACAGGGAGCTACTGGCTGTCAAACTTGTGCTGGAGGAGTGGAGACACTGGCTGGAGGGGGCTGCCCAGCCGTTTGTCGTCTGGACTGATCACCGCAATCTTGAATACCTTAGGACTGCCAAGCGGTTGAATGCACGTCAGGCTCGCTGGTCACTCTTCTTCGGTCGCTTTAATTTTACGATGACTTACCGGCCAGGAAGTAAGAATGGTAAGCCTGACGCCCTTTCCAGGCAGTTTGACGCGCCCTCCGCTGACGACCAGGAGGAGATGATTCTGCCATCTGCTTGTGTGGTGGGTGCGTTGACCTGGGGCATCTGTGATAAGGCCAGGAGAGCACAGGAGGTGGAGCCTGATCCGGGTGGGGGGCCCCCGGGTCGCTTGTTTGTTCCTCGTCCTGTTAGGAGCCAAGTAATAGAGTGGGGCCACGCGTCCAAACTGGCGTGCCATCTGGGTGTGAGTTGGACCATTGACCTCCTCCAGAGAACCTTTTGGTGGCCAGGACCGCGGAAGGACGTTAACAACTATGTCCGGGCCTGCGCTCAGTGCGCCACGGGGAAGACATCATCATCGGCCCCGGCGGGTCTGCTACACCCTTTGCCCGTCCCCTCCCGCCCCTGGTCCCATGTAGCCATGGACTTTGAGACCGGTTTGCTCCCCTCCGGCCACTTCACGACTATTTTGACCATCGTGGACCGCTTTTCTAAAGCTTCCCATTTTGTGCCCCTCCGGGGGTTGCCATCAGCGCGGGAGACGGCGGACCTTCTCGTTCTTCATGTGGTTCGTCCTCACGGAATCCCCGCTGATATTGTTTCTGATCGAGGGCCACAGTTCGTCTCGCAGGTTTGGAAGGCGTTCTGTACGGCACTTGGGGCCACAGCCAGTCTCTCCTCTGGATACCACCCGCAGAGTAACGGCCAGTGCAAGCGAGCCAATCAGGAGCTGGAGGCTGCGCTGCGCTGTGTCATCTCCTCCTGCTCTTCTTCGTGGAGCATGTATCTCCCGTGGATCGAGTACGCTCATAACACCACGGTGTCCTCGTCCACGGGGATGTCCCCCTTGAAGGCATCGTTGGGGTACGATCCACCCTTGTTCCCGGAGGAGGAGGGGGAGGTGGCGGTCCCGTCTGTTCAGGCTCACGCCAGACGCTGTCGGCAGCTTTGGTCCATTGCCCGCAGAGCCCTTCTGAGGACCACGGAACGGAACATTGAAGTGGCCAACCGCCATAGGAGGCCGGCCCCGGATTACAAGGTGGGTGACAAGGTATGGTTGTCCATGAAAAACATCAGTGTGCCTGCCGAGAAGCGAAAGCTGACCAAGCGCTTCATCGGTCCCTTTGTCATTTCCCACATTGTCAACCCTGTATCTGTGCGTCTTGCTCTCCCCTCTTACATGCGCATCTGCCCCACTTTCCACGTTTCCCAGGTCAAGCCCTACGTCGCCGACCCACTGTGCCCGCCCCCCGTAGCCCCTGTTCCCCCGAGGATGATTGATGGCCATCCGGCGTGGGGGGTGACAGCAATCCTGGACGTCCGCAGGAGGAGTCGGGGCCTTCAGTATTTGGTGGACTGGGAGGGGTTTGGCCCTGAGCACCGCTCCTGGATACGCCCTGCGTTGATCCTCGATAAGCAGTTGATCCGCGATTTCCATCGGGCGCATCCAGGTAGGATTGGGCAGGTGCCTGGAGGCACCTCTAGAGGGGGGAGTACTGTCATGATGGCCGCTAGGCCGTCATCAGCATCATCAACATCAGCTGCGCTCACTTCAGCAGGTGGCAATCAGCGGGCCATAAAAGCCCAACGCGCGGACGCCTTAGCACGGAGTTGTCTGTCACTCTCGCCAAGCAACGCGCCAAGACCACGATCTCGTGTCAAAGAATCCACGCCTTGCCTTACCAGGTCACGTAAGCCATCTCATCATCATTACTCTACAAGTTCTATCCCCTGTGCACAGGTGGACCTCCCTGGCGGCGGACCATCCTCCTCTGCTGACGAGGCACCGTCCTCCGCTCCGCGGAGCTCCTCCTCATCTCCACAGCACCGGACACCACGAGCACGACGTCGCACGGACACCAGGAGTCAGTCAGCCTCTCATTGTGGCACCTGCAAGTAAGCCCCTGCAGCATACCCGCCGAACATTACTACTGAACAACAGTAACCTTGTGCTTGTGTTTTCCAGGGTTGCCAGGTTACCGCAAGACGGGCTCAGCTCCAGTGGCCAGACGAACATTCACACATTCACTCACACTTCACTCACAAAATCACAATGAAGATAATTGTCTGTATCTCTCGTGTCAGCGTCTGTCTCTTGGGTCGTAAATCATGTCAAACACGGCGCAACTCCATAAGGGAGATTAGGAGAAAAAATAACAATAATAATAAAACAAAACAGATTAAAAAAAAACCCAAAAAACTCCTATCTCTCTATGACCTATGCGTTGACCTAGTGTCAGCCTTCCAATAAGTGAAGTGTAAAACAGCTCCACAGCCATCTAAGGTTTATAGAAACAAAATGAACAGGCCTTCATCAGTTTAGGACAGTAAAACAAAATGACCTGAGAGCATATAGTCTGAGCTCTAAACAAATATAATTAGGCAAAATAAAAAGAAAAAAAGGAAAGAAAAAGGGACAGGCCTATTTTCCAAGACATTGTAACTGAGACCTTTAGCACTTTTCCAAGCTACACGGTACGCATAAAACGATTAACCACCAAATCAGTGCTTAATTAAGAACAATATCATCAAAGCACGCCCGTCCCAATGAATCTAAAATAAAAGGGAAGAATAAAAGTAAAAAAATGAAAACAAACAAATGCAATAACTTCAGTAAAAAAAAAAAAAAAGTCACAATGATATGATGCCAACAGTGTCCAATCCGAAACTCTGATAGATGAAACAGCATGCCACATATCCAAATCCTGCACATATCAAATCAGCCTGAGGAGCCGGCTCCGAAGTGCTGCTCCACGAATTTAGTCGCCTTATCGGGATCTATGAAGAAATGTTCCTTACTATTGATAGTAACCCTCAGCTTCGCTGGGTACTGCATGCCAAATCTCACTCCAGGTTTGTCCCTCAGCAGTTCTCTGACTCTTTTAAACATGGCCCACTGCTTCACAACTGTTGCCAGGTAGTCGGGAAATATCAGGATCCGCTGTCCATTGAAAGTGATCCGCTGCATTTCAGCCGCCTTCCACAGTATTTCCTCCAGCTCGTGGGTGTAATGCATCTTAAGGATGAGAGGGCAAGGGGGTTCACCAGCACCTGGGCGGACTCAGAGCGCTCTGTGGCATCTGTCGATAAGTTGAGGTTTTTTAAGAGAGAATGCGTCTTTCAGGAGCAGCAAAGTCTCTTGTTTTCTTACCCGACTCAGCTTCCTCCTTAACATACAGTATTTGCAAGTTTTGCCTCCTGCTGCGCCCTTCAAGATGGGTGCATTTATCAGACAACTGATCTATCAATTTGCTTAGGCATCCCACTTCCTGCTCCAGCTTGGTAACTGTATCAGCGGTGCTGGAAGCGTTGAGCTCCAAGTCCACTAGCTTGCTAGCTTGTTCAGTAACGAAGGCATTCACGGCTGCTATAGCGGAGGTAGTTTCACATTTAAGGGCTGTTAGCTCTCCCTTAATAGTATGTCTCCAATCTCTGTCTTGACTGAACGTAGTTCATGGTGGAGAGAGTCAATAGCTTCCAGCACCGTACCAGTGTCCGGGCTTGGGGGCCTACCAGACGCCATCTCTTCTTCAGGGCAGTCTGAGGTAGCATGGCCTGCATCGGTGTTCTTACGAGGTCAGTTAGGTGTGATTGTAATTCAAGTGAAATTTCAGTGAGAAAAAATAACAATAAAAATAAAAAAAGATTACTAAACGTTTAACTTAATTTCTGCCCTGGATATCTTTTTTCAAACAGCTTTACAACATTTGGCTGTGGGAGCTGTGAGACACACGTCTTACTCAGGCATATTTCAGTCCCTGAGTCTCATTTAAATGCTCCACTTTGCTCCAGCAGCCGAACCTACTGGTCCAATTGAGTAACTTGTATTGGCTTATTTATTTTGAGTGACACAAATTATACACACAAATTACATACCTGTGGTTGTTAATATATGCTACGGGTGTTATTACCGAATATGGGGTTACACAAATCGCGAGCCAGCCAGGAGCACTGTTGAGCATTTAATGATGAATTTATTTTGCTTTTTTCAGGCAAATTACTAAGTTAAATTAGATATCCCAAGCTAAGTCTGATAAAATGGAAATAGTGACGTGCGAATCACTTAAAGTTCCCCGCTCTGTAGTCATCAGTGGGTTAACAGAGACTGAAAGTGATGAAGAAGTAACTCCTTACCTGCAGAAATATGGTTCGAACAATCGCTACTTGCGCATAGATGATCCTAAATCAGATTTTCACAAGCACATGATAGTTGAGTTCACCCAGGACACTACCATGGAAGTGTTAGAGCCTTCGTTGCCACTAAAACATTAAAGTCTCATTCAGACTGGTACTATGTATCACGTGAAGAGCTTTGCAAGTGTCTATATGCTAGATGTTTATAGCAAAGCTACCAAAACCTACATGGAACAGTTATGTGAAATTGCCAGACTCAGTGGAGATCCTCTAGAGCAGATGTTGAAAGAGGAGCTGGCAAATCTTGCTCTGGCTACACCCAAAACCCCCTCTCTTGAAACTTTGCAAGAATCCCCTATTGAGCAGAACTCATTTCCTCAAATGAAACCATTTGAACAGGGAGATGTTCTACCTTCTCGAGATCCTTCTTTCATTGACTTACCTGATCACACAACATTGAAATTTTCCCTTGAAACAGTTCAGTTTCAAACTTCTGAGACCTTAAATAAAAACCTGATCGATTTCACTCCATCACCAGCTCCACCAGTCATGCCTAGCAACACCACTCAATCCTTGATTGACATAAATCCACCCTCTGTTCAGAGAGTGGTGGTTGAGCATGTTGTGCGCAGTAGAGAAAGTCCACCGCACTCAGCTACACCTGGTAGGCTTCCAGTCTTTTCAGGGCGAACACCATGCCCTAAACATGAAATAGATTATGATACATGGCGCACTAGTGTTGAACTCCTTATGAAAGACCCTTCTGTTTCTGACTTGCATTGCATTCATCGCATACTTGACAGTCTTCTTCCTCCTGCAGCTGAAATGACTAAACATCTCGGCCCAGAAGTTAACCCTTCTTCTTACCTTCAACTGCTTGACTCCGCCTATGGAACAGTTGAAGATGGCGATAAGCTTTATCCTAGATTCATGAACACACTCCAGAATGATGGTGAGAAGCCATCAGCCTATCTGCAGAGATTGCATGTTGTACTTAGACAACTATGAGACGTGGTGATGTCTCCCTCAGTGACTTTGACGAGCAGCTGCTGAAGCAGTTCTGCAGTGGCTGCTGGGAAAATGCCTTAATAACTGACCTTCAACTTGAGCAGAAAAAAGAAAACCCACCACCCTTTGCAGAGTTATTAATTCTGCTAAGAACAGAAGAAGATAAACGGGCTGCAAAAATTAGCCATATGAAACAACATTTAGGCATTGCCATGCCTGCTAGTAGTATCAGCAAGCAGTGTGCAATTCCACAACTGTATGCTGTGCATGCCACTACTGATCCAGTACACAGCACCAAAATCGAGACACCGAAAAGCCAAATAGCTGACCTCCGTGCTCAGCTTAGTAGCATAGCAACTGAGAAACACCAGTTGAAACAACCTAAACAACACAACGCTAAATTGTTTGCTTCTAGTGCTAAAGCTGAAGCTCATCATGCAAGAAAGAAAGCAGCATGTCAGCAGACCCCAACAGCCAGTGTTAGCAGCAAACCATGCCCTTGGTACTGCTTTCAGTGTGGGGAAGATGGTCATGTTGTCTCAGCTTGTAGTAATGATCCCAATCCTTCTCTCATTGCAGCTAAGAAAAAACAGCTCAGAGAAAGACAAGCTGCCTGGGAAGCCTCTAATGTTTCCAGAGGTGAGACACATTTAAACTGATATCTGCTCCCATAGCAGGACATATGGGAGCAACTTCTGGCAAACTTGGTCCCAAAACTAAGAAAACTGCCTTAAAGAGAGTTCAGAGTAAACAGCGTTCCATCAAACTCCCAAGAGGCCTTGTAGGAGCCAAAACTACCATTCAAGTAGGAAAAATCAGTCTTTTAGATATAGGATCCCAGGTGACCACTGTACCTCAATCCTTTTATGAGCAACACCTTTCAGACCTGACCATTCATCCACTCCAAAACATTCTCAATGTGGAGGGTGCCAATGGTCAATCAGTCCCTTATTTGGGATACATTGAGCTCTCAATCAGTTTTGCTAAAGACTTCTTAGGGTCTGAAACTGAAATGCACACATTGGCTCTTGTCATTCCCCTTCTTTGCTCTGCAGCAAATGAGCAGGTGCTTATAGGCACCAATACGCTTGATGTTCTTTATGCTGACCTTCAGGCTGACCCCAAATTCTCTGCTTTTCAGCCATCATCCTATGGCTACCGAGCTGTGCTCAAAGTCCTTGAAGTGTGCCAGACTACCTCTAGCAGCAATAATCTTGGCTGTGCAAAGTTGACCGGACAGGTGCCTGAAGTTTTCCCTGCAAGACAAACTGTTGTTTTTGAAGGTTTGGTCAACATCTCCAAAGCTTCTGCAGAGAAAGATGTTGTCATTGAACAGCTTTCAGCCTTTTCTTTGCCCAGTGGTCTTCTGACAGTCTCTAGCTTGAGTAGCTTGCCCAGAAAACAACCTTGCCACTTGCCTGTTGTGTTGAAAAACTAAACTGAGCATGACATTGTCATACCACCCAAGACAATATTCGCTGACATTAATGCTGTTGGGAGAGTACTGCACAAAGAGCAAACCCTTAAAGAGCCCAATATCCCTGACATGCAGGTTAAGTCCACTCAACCAGCAAAGCTGAACTTTAATTTTGAAGACTCACCCATGTCTTCTGAATGGAAAAAAACGAGTAACAAATCTGTTAAACTCCATGCCAGATGTGTTTTCACATCATGACCTTGATTTTGGACATACAGATAAAGTCAAACACCACATCAAGTTGAGTGATGAGAGTCCATTCAAACAAAGACCACACCCAATACATTCTCATGGTGTGGATGCTGTGTGAAAACATCTCCAAGAGCTCCTTGACGCTGGTGTTATATGAGAATCAGAATCCCCCTTTGCTTCTCCTATCATTGTTGTTAAGAAGAAGGATGGCTCTGTTTGCCTTTGTATAGACTTCAGAAAACTAAACCTTCAGACTATCAAAGACGCCTATGCTCTTCTGAAGTTGGAGGAGTCATTCTCTGTCCTAGCTGGGTCAAAGTGGTTCTCCATTTTGGACCTCAAATCGGGGTACTATCAGATTGAAATGGCGGAATCAGACAAACAAAAGACCGCCTTTGTCTGTCCACTGGGGTTTGGGGAATTCAACAGGATGCTCCAGGGAATTACAAATGCACCCTCAACCTTCCAACACCTCATGGAGAGGTGTGCGAGAGAGATAAACCTAAAAGAGGTTTTGTATGATTAGGTCATTGATGACCTAATCATTTTCTCATCTTCCTTAGAAGAGCACAAGCAGAGTCTGACACATGTCTTGCAACGTCTGAGAGAATTTGACTTGAAATTGGCTCCAGAAAATGCAATTTTTTTTCTAGACCGCTGTGAAATATCTAGGCCATGTAGTTTCAGAGAAGGGTGTAGAAACTGATCCAGATAAGGTAAAGGCCCTAAAAACTTGGCCTATCCCCACCAACCTGAAAGCGCACCAGTCCTTTCTAGGTTTTGCAGGATATTACTGCAGGTTCATTCAGGGGTATTCTCACATAGTAAAGCCACCAATTGAACTTACCTCTGGTCATCCACCCCTTTGAAAAGGCAACAAAAGGGCCAAACAGGGCATAAACAAATACTATTATCACCCAAAAGAGCCTTTTGGTCAAAGGTGGACCCCACAGTGTCATCAAGCTTTTGACCTGATAATTGAAAAATTGACATCAGCTCCCCAGCTCCCATACATCCTACACACAAATGCAAGCACCATCAGTTTAGGGGCTGCACTGTATCAGATCAAGGAAGGGCAAACCAGAGTCATAGCTTTTGCAAACTGAGGGCTCTCTAAGAGCGAAAGAAAGTACCCTGCGCATAAGCTAGAATTTTTAGCTCTTAAGTGGGCCGTCACCGAAATGTTTTCTAATTACCTGTACAGCACAGACTTTACAGTGGTAACTGACAGCAACCCATTAACTTACCTTTTAACATCAGCAAAACTGGATGCAGCAGGTTATAGGTGGCTGTCCAATCTTTTCACTTACTCTTTTAAACTTCAGTACAGAGCTGGCAAGCAAAACTTGGACACTGATGCTTTATCTCGCCACTCTCATGGTCCACCAAAAGATGACCATGCATCACTAAAAGAGAGCAAGAGAATTTGACAATTTGCTCTTTACCACCTGAGCAATTCTGAAAATGCACACATTGTTCCCCAAGATGTGTTCAAAGCCATTTGTGACCGCAACATTGTCACCATTGATGCAGAAATCAGTGATGCATCTCACAATTCCGGATTAACATTGGTTAAGTCCCTTGCTCATCAGTCCACAGCAATCCCAGACTCCTATCAGGAAGAGCAAGTAGATGGTTTCTCTCTTATACCATCAGTTTCTGAAGAAGAACTGCAACAGAAGCAGAGTTCAGATCCTGCAATAAACCAAATGATTTTACAGATTGAGATTGGTCAAACCCCACCACCCAGCCTCAAAGCAGAGCTTCCTGAGTTTCCCTTACTCTTGCGTGAGGTCAGCAAGTTTGAGCTCCGCAATGGTGTGCTCTATAGACGATGACTAGATTGACCCAATATCACTTTTCAGTTAGTGCTCCCAGAGGAGCTAAGAGCAGTTGCATTCCAGAGTCTACACAACAGTATGGACCACATGGGAGTTGAGCGAACAGTAGACCTGATGAGAGCCAGATTTTATTGGCCAATAATGTTTGCAACAGTTGAAAACATGATTAAGACCTATGAGCAATGTGTTCACCAAGAAACGCCACTTGAGTGAGCCGCTCCACTAGTGAATATCAAGACCTGCAGACCTCTTGAACTCATCTGCATGGATTTCTTATCCTTGGAATCTGATCGGTCAAACACAAAAGATATACTGGTCATCACTGATCATTTTACTAAGTATGCGGTAGTTGTACCAACTCCCAACCGACGAGCACACACAGTTGCAAAGTGCCTGTGGGAAAACTTCATTGTGCATTATGGTTTTCCCGAGAGGTTACATAGTGACCAAGGCCCTGATTTCCAATCAGCCACCATCAAAGAACTCTGTGAGCTCACTGGTATAAAGAAGGTACGCACAACCCCATACCATCCCAGAGGCAACCCGGTCGAGCGATTCAACCATACGCTCCTTCAAATGCTTGGTACACTGAATCAGTCTGACAAACTTCACTGGAAAGATTTTGTGAAGCTCCTTGTGGATGCATATAATTGCACAACTGTGACTGGATTTTCCCCTTACGAACTGATGTTTGGGAGACAACCAAGACTTCGAATCAACCTAGCATTTGGGTTGCCCACAAACACCAACAAGCCAACCCATTCCCAATATGTCAGTAATTTAAATTCTACATAATCTGGAATTTGTTGCTGATTGTAATTAACAATTTAGTGACTTATGTGTTTGCATCATGATTTTCTATTTTGTCTGTTAAGACCAGTGGGAAAAGAGTCAACAGTACAAACCATTTATTAGTGACGTTGAAAATAATGGCTCATTTTTAAGAAAAAGTAACCAAAAACAATTATTTTATTTACTGAAGACTGTATTGTTGGATGTGCCAGTGCAGAAGACACTGCACACTTGAGTGACAGTACCAGTATATGGAGGAATTCTGGGCCATATTAGCATCTGTATTTTCTAATAATTGGTTAGGGGAATGGTGTCCAATCATGTGCCATGGAGGGCCAGGACCCTGCAGGCTTTACCTCCAACCAGTATCTTCAACAGCAGATTCCACTGAATTTCTTCTACTGACTGCTGATCAGTGAGAACACCTGCTGAAGAGTATGAGTAGAAGATAGATAGATAGATAGATAGATAGATAGATAGATAGAGCGCTTGGTGAGGGAGATCGCGCAGGACTTCAAGACCGACCTGCGCTTCCAGAGCTCCGCCGTCATGGCTCTGCAGGAGGCCAGCGAGGCCTACCTGGTGGGTCTCCTCGAGGACACCAATCTGTGCGCCATCCACGCCAAGAGGGTCACCATCATGCCCAAAGACATCCAGCTGGCCCACCGCATCCACGGAGAGAGAGCTTAGACTTTCTGCTGCACATCCACCAACCACAATGCTCCGCACTGTGTGTCTATATATATATAGTAATATGTACATATGTATACTAGCTGCTCTTGTTTTTTCTTGACTTCTGATTGTTGCTCTGAGTGTTGCTATCCCTGTGCTGTTGCAATCCTGGAATTTCCCCATTGTGGGAAAAATAAAGGCTTATCTTATCTTAGATAGATAGATAAGATAAGATAAGATAAGCCTTTATTAGTCCCACAATGGGGAAATTTCAGGATTGCAACAGCACAGGGATAGCAACACTCAGAGCAACAATCAGAAGACAGGAAAAAACAAGAGCAGCGAATATACATACACTACCGTTCAAAAGTTTGGGGTAACTTAGAAATTTCCTTATTTTTGAAAGAAAAGCACTTTTTCTCAATGAAGATAACTTTAAACTAATCAGAAATACACTCTATACATTGATAATGTGGTAAATGATTATTCTAGCTGCAAATGTCTGGTTTTTGGTGTAATATCTACATAGGTGTATAGAGGCCCATTTCCAGCAACTATCACTCCGGTGTTCTAATGGTACAATGTGTTTGCTCATTGCGTCAGAAGGCTAATGGATGATTAGAAACCCCTTGTGCAATCATGTTAGGTCTGCAATGCTGTAATTGCTGCAAATGGAGGATTCTTTGACGAAAGCAAAGTTTGAAGGAAAAAATTATTATTTCAAATACAAATCATTATTTCTAACCTTGTCAATGTCTTGACTATATTTTCTATTCATTTTACAACTCATGGTGGTAAATAAGTGTGACTTTTCATGGAAAACACAAAATAATTATCTGGGTGACCCCAAGCTTTTGAACGGTAGTGTATGTACATATAATTATATAAATATATAAAAACACAGTGTGGAGCATTGTAGCTAGATGGAATAAATATATAAACACACACAGTGTGGAGCATTGTAGCTAGATGGAATAAATATATAAATATATAAACACACACAGTGCGGAGCATTGTAGCTAGATGGAATGAACAGCATAACCGTCTACTTAGTTATCCTACATGATATGATTATATACCATGATAGACAGATAGATAGAGAGATAGATAGATAGATAGATAGATAGATAGATGTACTTTATTGATCCCAAACTGGGAAATTACAGTGTAACAGCAGCATGACAGTAGACAACCAAATGACAGAAACACATGCATGACAGACAAAGGGATTACCCATGGAAAGTAAAACTAACACGACTATAAAACCTTTATACATCATAGATTAATATATGATGACCCATATAAACACATGAATCATCCCGTTGCACAATAAAGGACTATCAGGAGCAGAGTGAAATGTGAGGTACCAGTTAGACTGTAAGGTGCAGTGTTGCAGCATTGTTATGACCAGAATACAACATCAAAGTGAGTTATTGTACAGTGAAATGGCACGCGGCAGGAAAGATATCCTGTACCTGGCCATTCGACAGCGAAGCTGTAGTAGTCTACTGGAGAAAGTGCACCGCTGTCTGTCCAGTGTGTGGTGGAGGGGGTGACCAGGGTTGTCCATGATGGATCGCAGTTTATTTAGTGTCCTCCTCTCCACAACTGTCTCAAAGGTCTCCGGTCTGAGACCAACTACAGAGCCAGCCCTCTTGGGGCTGGCTTAATCTTGTCAAGTCTGTTGGTGTCTCTGGCCCTGATACTGCTACCCCAACACACAGCAGCAAAGAAGATGGCGCTGGTGACAACGGTCTGGTAGAAAAACTCCAGCATCCTGCTACACACGCTGAAGAATCTCAGCTTCCTCAGGAAGTAGAGTCTGCTCATCCCCTTCTTGTGCACAGCATCGTTGTTGGATCTCCAGTCCAACCCACTGCTGATCCTGACACCCAGGTATTTGTAGTCCTCAACAACTCCTACATCCTCCCCCCTAATCTGCAGTGGCTGAGAAGGCATCTTCCTCTTCCTCTTCCTCTTCCTAATATTTAATTTTTGTCATTTGGTGGTAACCTCCACACATAAAACAAAAGTGGAGACACATCTGCAAAAAATACAAAGGTTTATTGTCAATATTCCTAGTGCTATACTAAATGAATACATATATAGTTCATTGTTGATGCAGAGAATATATATTTATACAGTATCTACATGTATACATCCAGTAAAGACATGTATTTCTTTTCCACTAGCCCAGCACACCTCGGTACGGCTCGATTCACTTCAGTACGGCTCGGAATGCTTCTGTCTCCATTAGCACGGTGTTTGGCATGGGTGTTGTGTTGGGGTGGGTGGGTTTATAACAGCGAGGCGGTGCCACACTCCAGTGATGTAACGCACGCGACCCAAGCAAAACATTTTTTTTCCCAAAACTTTATTGAGAAGACCCAAGCAAAACATAACACATAGCTGTACAAGGCCACTCCTCGGTCTGTGGCTTTTTTCATTGTAAACACCAAAAAGGACCGCCAGACAAGGGTACAGGCAGCGAGATGAAATATGAATGAATATTTCAATTTAATACTATCCCACTTGTACTTACAAAAACGTGTGAATATTCATAAAAAGCACACACATGAAAGGTAGCACCACAAGCAGTGGGTCACAGCGGTTTTGGGCAACAGCAACACAATTGTGTACCCTTTGCCAATCTGTCTGCTGTTATTTAATGTTTAACAGTTAAGGGACGGATGATTATATGCTCCAAAACTGGAGAAACTCTCTGATGAAAAAGCTGCAACAACACAAGTCACTTTTGTTTTGAATTAACTGCCAAATGACCTAGAAATAATGAGCTGAAACTTGTTTTTATTCGTATTAAATAATGAGACAGTGGCACACTGGCCAACACCAAATTGTATTATTTTTTACATCCTAGGGCATTTTGGATGTACTGAATAAAAAAAAAATTCATGTTTTTCACCTTCAGGTCAACATTTGGAAAAACAGTATTATTATTTTCCATTTAGATGATGCTACACTCCTTCTAAAGTATTGTAATTCTCTGAATTTGGAATGCCGATAGAACATTCAATTTACATATACTTACTTTTTTTTACCTACTTTGACTTGTAAGCTTGATCAGTCTCTCCTGCTGCATTTTAAAGTCCAACTGTGCAACTTCTTATAAGTTAACATAAAAAATTTACCCAAAGTTTAGAACTGTATCATGTGGTGCTATTTTTTTTATGATATTTCAATAAAAAGAACAGAAAGCTTACAAAAACATTTGTTTTTTGGTCTAGTTAAAAATTACATTACCTTTACAATGGTTGACCCCTGACAGGATGATCAGCATCATTTTCATCAGACTAGGCAATGGAATTTCTATGTAATTATACTGTTTTATAATTCAGTGTTATAACAGACAAACCACACTTTCCAAAACAATTCCATTTTATCATATACAAAATATTAAAATAAAAAAAAAACTTTGCAACACAACATGAAGGTTAATCGACATTTTATACACGCCGACCACTGAGTGCCTCTACCAGCTTCCCAAACTGGGTCAGGAAGGCTCAGTTGAATGAAGCCGTCTCTGCCAGCTCCTGGGTCAGGAAGGCTCAGTTGAATGAAGCCGTCTCTGCCAGCTCTGGGTCAGGAAGGCTCGGTTGAATGAATCCGTCTCTGCCAGCTCTGGGTCAGGAAGGCTCGGTTGAATGAAGCCGTCTCTGCCAGCTCCAGGGATACACTCGCATTTTCTGCAACCTCATTTAAATGTTGCAAATATTTATCATTGAATACATTTTGCGCCTGGTGGCGGGACAGATTCACATTGGAGAATCCGGGCGTGCTGGCGCGGCAGACGCGTGGGATGATTCTACAAGGAAAATGCACACAATAAAATACAGCACGAAAGTGTAAGATATACAGAAAAGACAATAGTTTTTAACAAGATTACATAAGCTTATTTCAGCGTATTGTTCACATGAATAATTAAAAGAAAAGCGAGTCCGCAGTGTGCTGCGATAAAGCAGTGATCATCATCCACAAATGAACAGCTTTTTTATTGCATAAATAAACTGAGCGTCTTACCAAATATATTTGCAAAAAAAACGCACAATAAAAAAAAATTAAAACTCACCGTTAAAGGACTCCGATGTCGAGACCTCCCGGTATATTTTTTCATTCCGGGTGGCTCTGTCTAACTTGCGCTGGATACGTTCATCTGACAATGCAGTGAGCAGACACTGCACCTCCTTATTGGTCTATGGAACACCCTTATTACGCGAAACCATTTTTGATAGAGAATAAATGAAAATAGCAAAGCAATACACTGAAAAGAAACCGCCAACAGTGGTTGCGTGCTGAGTAATGGCGGTCGTGAAGATTCTTTTTTTTTTTTTCAAAAACTTTATTGAGAAGGTCGTGAAGATTCGGCAGAAGAGGAGGAGAAGGGGGCGGTTACAACCTGACCAATCAGCGCCGGTTACGACCTGACCAATCAGCGGCGACCAGTCTGTTAACGGCCCAGCTCAGCACTGCTGTACCCTGCCCTTCAGCGGGGCTGAGAATCGCAGCTGTTAAACCGTGTTGGGGCTTGTGGAAAAGCGTACAAAGCGTGCTGAGCCGTCCCGTGTCGCGCTAAAGCGTGCTAGTGGAAAAGGGCCTTATGTCACCTTAGCCTGTTTTCCACTAGCCCAGCACACCTCGGTACGGCTCGATTCACTTCAGTACGGCTCGGAATGCTTCTGTCTCCATTAGCACAGTGTTGCGGGGCAGCAGCAGATTCTCAGCGAGGCGGGGCCACACTCCCGTGATGTTATGCACCGGACTGAGTCCTTATTTACACGAGACAAAAAATGGAGGATCCAAGGATAATTGCCTTGCTCGCTCTGTGGTTTTATCTCACAATTAATTTTATCTCATAATTAAGCTGCAACAACACAAGTCACTTTTGTTTTGAATTAACTGCCAAATGTCACTGTTAAACAACGACACTGCAGCAAAGACATTGAGTTGCTAGCTGTTAGCATGAGGCCTACATATCTCCCGAGAGAACACTCACACGTGATCTGCATTGTTGTTTATGCAAATCCGACGGCGAACGCTGGGACAGCACGTGACGTCATCCATTCAGTAACCAGCAGGCTGCAGACAGAACACCCAGATGCTCTTCTCCTCATCTCAGGCGATTTCAACCATGTTTCACTGTCTCCCATTCTACCCACGTTCACCCAGTATGTCACATGCCACACTAGAGACAATAAAACACTGGATTTATTCTACGCAAACACTAAGGAGGCGTACACCTCATCACAACTACCCCCACTCGGGAGATCGGATCACAACTTGGTTCATCTCCGGCCGGTGTACAAACCCCTAGTGCACAGACAACCTCCGGCCATGCACACTGTGGAGTTATGGTCTGAGGAGACAATGGACACCCTAAAGGGCTGTTTTGAAGCCACCGCCTGGAAGCAGCTCTGCGATCCACATGGTGAGGACATCGATGGCCTCATTCACACCTTCACGGGCTACCTCAGCTTCTGTGTGGACAAATCCGTTCCCACCAAGACCATACGGCGTCACTCAAACAACAAACCCTGGATCAACCCTGAGATTAAAACACTTCTGAGAGAGAAGAAGAGGATCTTCAGGTCAGGGAACAGGGAGATGCTGAAGTCCGTACAGAGGGAGCTGAGGAGAAAGATCAGAGAAGGCAAGGACAGCTTCAGGAAGAAGATGGAGGACAAGCTGCAACAGAGCGACATCAGCGGGGTCTGGAGAAACCTCAAAACCATCTCGGGGCTCCAGAATACCTCCCCCCAGGCCACAGGGGGCAGGGAGTGGGCGAACAACCTGAATCTGTTTTTCAATAGATTTGACCAACCGCCCTCCCCCCTGACTGCACAACAACCACTGCTGCCTCTAAAGAAATCAAGTCCTGCTGCCCACTCCCCACTCTACCAACACCCCCCCACTCCCAACACACAGCCCCCCATCCTGACCCTGACCAGGACCCAGGTGAGGACGGAGCTGAGGAAGATCAAGGCGAGGAAGGCGCCGGGACCGGACGGCATCAGCGCAAAGCTCCTCAAGTCCTGTGCAGACCAGCTGTGTGGGATTGTGACGTATATCTTCAACATGAGCCTGAAACTGGGGAGGGTACCACAGCTGTGGAAAACATCTTGTGTGGTACCTGTACCAAAAACTTCCCACCCCAAAGACCTGAACAGCTACAGACCGGTGGCCTTGACGTCCCACTTGATGAAGACCCTGGAGAGACTGCTCCTTGCTCACCTCCGCCCCCTGGTGGAACCAGCGATGGATCCACTCCAGTTCGCCTACCAGCATGGCATTGGGGTGGAGGATGCGGTGATCTTCCTCCTTCACCGTTCTCTGTCCCACCTGGAGAAGCCCGGGAATATGGTGAGGATCATGTTCTTTGACTTCTCCAGTGCTTTCAACACCATCCAACCGATGATCCTGAAGGACAAGCTGCTGCGCGCAGGGGTGGACCAGCACCTGTCATCATGGATCCTGGACTACCTCACGAACCGGCCTCAGTTTGTGAGAACCCGGGACTGTGTGTCCGACACGATCATCAGTAGCACGGGGGCCCCCCAGGGAACGGTGCTGGCTCCCTTCCTGTTCACTCTTTATACTGCGGACTTCTCACACAACACAACACACTGCCATCTACAGAAGTTCTCTGATGACTCTGCGATCGTTGGCCTCATCTCCAATGGAGATGAAGCTGAGTACAGAGGGCTTATCCAGGACTTCGTGGACTGGTGCCATCGGAACTGCCTCCAGATCAACGCGAGGAAAACTAAGGAGCTGGTGGTGGACTGCCGCAGGCATGGGCAGCCCCTCACAGTACCAGTAAATATACAGGGAACAGACATCGAGATGGTGACATCCTATAAGTACCTGGGTATTCATCTGAACAATAAACTAGACTGGTCACACAATACTGATGCACTCTACAAGAAGGGACAGCGCAGGCTGTTCCTGCTGAGGAGACTCAGGTCTTTTGGTGTACAAGGGGCGCTGCTGAAGTCATTCTATGACACGGTGGTGGCATCAGCCATCACTTTTGGAGTGGTCTGCTGGGGCAGTGGCATTACTGCAGCCGATAGGAAGAGACTGAACAAACTGATTAAGAAAGCTAGCTCTGTCCTGGGGCAGCGCCTTGATCCGATGGAGGAGATAGGAGAGAGAAGGACGGTGGCTAAACTGTCATCTCTGCTGGAGTCCGAGTTCCACCCTATGCAGGACATACTGAATGCACTGAGGAGCTCATTTAGCAGCAGACTACATCATCCCAGGTGCACAACCGAGAGGTTTCGTAGGTCCTTCCTACCAACGGCTGTCAGACTGTACAACCTAAGCAGGGCTGCTCGCAGAGATAGCAAAAAAGACGTAACAAACTAATAGTTTTTTGAATGCAGAAGATGCAATAGACTTACACAGTGGTCCTCTCCGGCATACAACTAGGAGCATGCCGGTCGCTATGGAGGGTGAGAGTGTGTATGGGCACATAATCATACCATGCAGGATAGCTGGGTAGACGGTTATGCTGTTTCATTCCATCTAGCGGCAATGCTCTGCACTGTGTGTGTTTATATATTTGCATATTTGTTCCGTCTAGCTGCAATGCTCCGTACTGTGGGTGTTTATATATTTATATATCTACATGTTATTCCATCTAGCTACATTGCTCCGCACTGTGTGTGTTTATATACATGCATATTTATTCCACCTAGCTGCAATGCTCCGTACTGTGGGTGTTTATATATTTACATATTTATTCCATCTAGCTACAATGCTCTGCACTGTGTGTTCATATATTCATATATTATTCCATCCAGCTACAATGCTCTGCACTGTGTGTCTGTGTGTGTGTGTATATATATATATTTTATAGTAATACGTACATATGTTTATTAGCTGCTCTTGCTTGCTTGTTTTTTTTTTTTTTCTTGCCTTCTGATTGTTGCTCTGAGTGTTGCTATCCCTGTGCTGTTGCAATCCTGGAATTTCCCCGTTGTGGGACTAATAAAGGCTTATCTTATCTTATCTTAAATGACCTAGAAATAATGAGCTGAAACTTGTTTTTATTCGTATTAAATAATGAGACGGTGGCACACTGGACTACACCACATCCTAGGGCATTTTGGATGTACTGAATTAAAAAAATTCATGTTTTTCACCTTCAGGTCAACGTTTGAAACAACAGTATTATTATTTTCTGTTTAGATGATGCTACACTCCTTCTAAAGTATTGTAAATCTCTGAATTTGGAATGCCGATAGAACATTCAATTTACATATACTTGTACCTTTGACTTGGTGCTAATTTTTTATGATATTTCAATAAAAAGAACAGAAAGCTTACAAAAAGATTTCTTTTTTGGTCTAGTTAAAAATTACATTACCTTTACAATGGTTGACCCTCAGCATCATTTTGATCAGACTAGGCAATGGAATTTCTATGTAATTATACTGTTTTATAATTCAGTGTTATAACAGACAAACCACACTTTCCAAAACAATTCCATTTTATTATATACAAAATATTAAAATAAAAAAAAAAACTTTGCAACACAACATGAAGGTTAATCGACATTTTATACACACTGACCACTGAGTGCTGAGGCTCGGTAGAATTAATCCGTCTCTGCCAGCTGTGGGTCAGGAAGGCTCGGTTGAATAATCCGTGCGGGCTGTCGCGGCGGACGCGTGGGATGATTCTACAAGGAAAATGCACACAATAAAATACAGCACGAAATATATACAGAAAAGACAATAGTTTTTAACAAGAATACATAAGCTTATTTCAGCGTATTGTTCACATGAATAATTACAATAAAAGCTTTAGTCCGCAGTGTGCTGCAATAAAGCAGCGATCCATCCACAAATGAACAGCTTTTTTATTGCATAAATAAACTGAGCGTCTTACCGAATATATTTGCGAAAAAACGCACAATAAAAAAAAATTAAAACTCACCGTTAAAGGACTCCGATGTCGAGACCTCCCGGTATATTTTTTCATTCCGGGCGTCTCCGTCTAACTCGCGCTGAATACGTTCGTCTGACAATGCAGTCAGCAGACACTGCAGCTCCTTATTGGTCCATGGAACACCCTTATCACGCGAAGCCATTTTTGATAGAGAATAAATGAAAATAGCACAGCAATACACTGAAAAGGAACCGCCAACAGTGGTTGCGTGCTGAGTAATGGCGGTCGTGAAGATTCTTTTTTTTTTTTTCAAAAACTTTATTGAGAAGGTCGTGAAGATTTGGTAGATGAGGAGGAGGAGAGGGGCGGTTACAACCTGACCAATCAGCGCCGGTTACGACCTGACCAATCAGCGGCGACCAGTCTGTTAACGTCACAACACGGCACAGCTCAGCACAGCTGTACCCTGCCCTTCAGCGGGGCTGAGAATCGCGGCTGTTAAACCGTGTTGGGGCTTGTGGAAAAGCGTACAAAGCGTGCTGAGCCGTCCCGTGCCGCGCTAAAGCGTGCTAGTGGAAAAGGCCCTCTTGTGACTGCATTATTTTAATTGCTTTTAATCCTAGATCCAGTTTGTTTTGGCTTAAAATGCATCATAATTGTTAAATATATCTTATTATACCTAACTTAGTACTGTTTACCTGCTGAAATATATATTTTACTGATAATATAAACCCATAACTACAATATGGCACCTGGCGATCAAGTTTTGGCAGCTGATCCCTTTTTGTCACGACACCAGCAGCTGGAGCAGTACATCCTGTGATGTCTCAACAGTCTCTCCATGATTTTCATACAGATCAAAGCAATTTGTTGCACAGGAAGCTTAACATTTCTATAGACATTCTGAAGTTCTGTAACCACTGGGCATTTGTGAAGCTGGGGTGACATCTCATCACTGGGAGCCTGTGTTGAACGCCCAGACCCACATTTTGAAGTGATAATTTTGCCGCAAGAGAGCAATCTGAAATACACACACACAGAGAATACATATTTTAGTACCTAACAGCGATAACTTGCCGACATTACAATGTAGTATGGCGGACTTAAAGCAAAGGAGCATTCACAATCATTAGCTTACCTTCATGTGTGATGTAGTTCGTATCCTCATGTCTGCCGCTTTATACTGCTCTATATGGCTTCCTAAATGCTCCAGCTCTTTTCCAGAGTGTTTCGTCTCGCCGCCTATAGCCTTCTGCTCTCCTTTTTTACTTTTACTCTGGCAAAAAAAGCCAGAGACCGCAGTCACCTCGTATCCTGCCATCTTGTGTTTTGCCTGGGTCACTTGTTTTATGTCACTGGAAGGTTGCGCTACCTGCCTTTAAGGAGGCAGCGCACCCATGGTGTAATGGAAACACACCAAACTGAACGTGTTGTGCTGTACTGGGCTAAATGGGTAGTAGTGGAAAAGGGGCTATATTGTTGCTTCTTCTTCAGCACACTCAGAGAATAATCAATAACCAATAAAACCAATAAAACATTTTTTCTGCCACGCTGTTCATAGGATTTCCTCTTTTGTCCTGTAACAAAAAATTAACGATGATGGGTCTCAGAGGGGGGCAGCACGGTGTTGAAGTGGTTAGCATTGTGGAGGCACAACAAGAAGGTCACTGGATTGATTCCACCGCTGACCATTGTGGGTTTGATCCCACCCCCAGACCATCGGTGACCCTTCTGTGTGGAGTTTGCATCTTCTCCACTTGTCTTTGTGGGTTTACCTCGGGTACTCCAGTTTCCTCCCACAAGCCAAAGACATGAAGGTTAGGTTAAATGGCATCAACTGAGGGTTCTAAATTGTCCTTAGGCATAAATGTGAACGTGAATGGTTGTCTGTCTCTTTGTGTTGGCCCTATGATAGACTGGCGATCTGTCCAGGGTGTACCCTGCCTCTCGCCCAAAGATGCTGGGATAGGCTCCAGCCCCCCGCAACCCGAAAAGGATTAAGCAGTAAAAGATGGATGGATGGATGGATGGATGGATCTCAGAAGAGCGCCAGCCCGGTGAGCGCTAGCGGTGAGTGCCACCTTACTGGTGAGCGCTAAACTGAAGAACAGAAAAAATCTGTTCATCTCCATTACTGAAGCTCTAGTGAAATAGCTGACGTGAACTGGAGGTCATAGACATTGAGAAATAAAAATGTCATTTTTCATATAGCATTTGAAAAATGTAATCATGTCATTTAATTATATAATTTACCGTATATAATATAAATTATAATATTATAATAATATATCTCTATACTATAATAATCTATATCTATAAAATCTATAATTATCTATAATATTATTATAATCTATTATAAAAATATTATAATATATAATAATATAATTTATTATAATATGATAATCTATACTTATTAATAGATTGTAATATTGCAATCTATTAATAATAATAGATCTATCAATAGCTCTGTTAATAATAATAGATTATATAATAACAATAATAATAATAATAATAATAATAATAATAATAATAATCGCCATTATCATCCATGTTTATTATTGTAGATATAACAATAATGCATTATTATTATTATTATTATTATTATTATTATTATTATTATTATTATTATTATTATTATTATTATTTATATTAACCTATTAGTATATATTATTAACTATAACAATAGATATGATTATCTATTATTATAATAGGTAATAATCTAAATATTATCCATTCTAATGAATAGATTATAGTAATCTAATTATAATCTACTTATTATTATTATTCTTTTAGATTTGATTGTCGGTTGGCAACCAGCTTACAGGTGCATTACTTCCATGTAGTTCACTCTATATCATCATTCTATCTGAACAGGAGCTGTAGTCCTTCTATCATCATTGCTGTGTCCACTCAAACCTCAACTCTATCTTCAGACATCGCTCTTCTTCGTTTCCTCGTACTTCACTCTATATCATCACTTCACTGCATATCATCAACCTACACATCAGTTGCCATGGCCAAGATCCTTACAGGTGCATTACTGCCACACCTATTATAATCTATAATTAGATAATAGATTATCTATAATCTAATTATAGATAACCTATATTTTATATAATATAGATTACATTATCTTTATTATAGACAATATATATTATAATAATTGTACTAGATAATTATATTATATATTACAATTATAATTATAATGATATTTTTATTATATATTAAAATCATCAACAACAACAACAACAACAACAACAATAATAATAATAATAATAATAATAATAATAATAATATCTATTATTTTCAATTATTGGTATAATATATAATAATAATATTATCTATTATAATGTATAATATTATTTAATATTATCTATAAAATAATATATATTATTTAAAAGATAATATTTTATAGATAGATTTAATAGATTTAAGAGAGAGAGAGAGAGAGAGAGAGAGAGAGACAGAGATATTTTTAAAAGATCTTTAATAAACACACTTGTCCATCATTCAGTACAATTTCTATGCCATGCTATATTACAAAGAAATTATTCCCCGAAAAAACGCCCGAACAAAAGCTACCCATCACAGACTAAACAAAAGACATCCTCCAGGGACCGGAGGGTCCTAAAACCTTTCACATCCCCATTCCCCATAAAAAAACCTCAAAGTCCAGCCTGATTCTGGCTTTAAGTAGCCTCACAAATAAAATTTTGACATCAACATCGTTCTCAACATTTTCAAGTTTTCTTCTCTGGCTTACATAGATAGCCACCTTTGCCTGCCCCAAAACAAAGTTCAGTAGTTGACACTTCAGCTTAAAACGATGATTGTACATAAAACCACAAATGAAAACCTGCTTGGAGAAAACTTCCTTAAAAACATGAAAAAGTTCTGTGAGAAGTTCAAAGAGACCACTCAGACGCTGACATTCAGTAAAACAATTAAAAACTTTCTCCCTAGAGGAACCGAAAACATACTGATAACTGACATTGCTGTTAATCACAGAAACAAAAGCATTGACAGCTATAATGCCATGGAGGACCCTCCACTGTAAATCTCCATGCTTCTTAGGGAGAGGGGCTTTATAAAGAGCCCTCCAGGCAGGCCAATGCCCTTTTTCTAGTCTAAAATAGGCTCTCCATGGAGTGTCGACACAGGTGTTCAATCTGTCCTTGTTGAGTGCCATCACCACCAGTCTGTAGAGTGCCTTACCACTGGCTCCTCCAAAGTCCACACCAGTGGGAGCAGAGAATGCCAGTAAGGAGCTAGGAGAAACGTCAAAGTCCATATAAAGCGTGAGGGAGCGAAAAGGGTCCTTGCTTTCTGGCTGCAGCGTGCCTTTGCTAAAGTCCATGAGTAGGGAGCGCTCAAGTCCATGAAGTTCCTGTTTCCAGTGTGCAAGAAGACCATCGATGAAACAATTTGATCTAACACCAAGATGAGCTGCTAAAGCTGAGGCGTTGTTGAGGCCAGGACCAGCCAGTTCCACCACTTGCTTCAGAGTGAGAACATTCCTGGAACACAGCCTATCAAGGAAGGTCCTTCCAACTCCCGGCAGGACACCAAGGTGACCACCAAAAACCAGCGGCTCCCTCAACAACCAGTGGAGGGAATCGCATGGCCCTCTTTGTTTTTTAAAAAGAGTCCATACTGAAAAAAAACTGCGGTAAAAACTGGGCAAAGACAGTGCACTAGAGTTCTTAAAATCCATTAAAAACACAGGGAGGTCTAGCCCAAGCCCAAGGACTCTCTGTAAAATAATACAGGCCAAAGGCCTCCATACCAGGTCCTGGGGGCCCGTCAGCAGTCTGTATGAAAGTCAGTCTAAAAGCAGCACCTCTACTAGCTAAATGAACCACTACTTGCCCCCCATCCTCCTTGGGAAGAAATAACAGGGCTTGAGGGACCCAGTGGAGTCCACCCCCCCCAAAAAAAAAAAAAATTCCACCATAACAGACTGAATTTTTGACAACAAACCAGCAGGGGGGTCCATGCATATGAGGCGGTGCCACGGGGATGAGGAAACAAGATTATTTAAAATGAGCACTTTTCCTCTAAAAGATATTTTTGGCATTAGCCACTTCAACTTATTTAATTTCCCGTTGATTTTCTCTATGACCCCATCCCAACTTTTTTGCTCAAATTGTTGATTTCCGATAAATACACCAAGATACTTGAATCCTCCTTTTTTCCAAATCAGCCCACCAAGCAGCGTAAGCTGATTTTCTAGTTTCTCTCTCACCATCAGAGCCTCACTTGAGCCCCACTTTATTTCTGCAGAGGAAAGTTGGCCAAAAAGATTAACACTCCTAACCAAAATGTCAATGTCACTCTGCTTGTTTAGCAGAATGACTACATCATCTGCATAGGCCGACAGCTTGAACGTGGTGTCACAGCCAGGAAATGTGACTCCTGATAGGTCCCTTCTCAAACAATGAAGCAAAGGCTTTATGGCGAGGGAGTACAGCATCCCTGAGAGAGGCCAGCCCTGCCGAACCCCCCTCTGGACTTTTAAAGGGGCAGACAGGCCCCCATTTATCTTCAGTGCATTCTCAATGTCACTGTACAAGACCCGTATCCTGGCTATGAAGCCAGGGCTGAATCCAAAAGCAGCTAAAACTGTCAATAAATACTGGTGTTCAACCCGGTCAAAAGCCTTCAAGGCCTCCAAAACATACCAAATTAAAGTGACGTTGTCACTAATCAGCCTGCCAGGCACACAGTAAGTCTGGTCTACATGAATGAGCTCACTCATCACCTTTCTCAGTCTTGGGGCCAGAGCTTTTGAAAGAATCTTATAGCCCATGCAGAGCAGAGAGACTGGCCTCCAGTTCTTTAGGCTCTGTAGGTCCCCTTTTTTTGGCAACAGTGTGATGATGGCCCTCCTGCAGGTCGTGGGTAGGGTCCCCCTTTTCAAGCTATTTTGGAGAACCTCCAGCAGGTCTGGACCAAGCAGGAGCCAGAATTCCTTAAAAAAGTCCACAGATCATCTATGACTGGTGATTTTCCATTCTGGAGGTTCATTAGCACCATATCCAGCTCAGACAGAGACAGTGGAGCATCCAAGCCGGCAACAAGGTCCTCTGAGAGCACTGGAAGACCATCAAGGAAAACCTGGCCCAGTGGCGTGTCTTCCCTCCACTCTGCTTTAAACAATTCACTGTTGAAACAAGCAGCATATTTCCTGATCTCTGCTGCTGTGGAGATTGTTCTCCCATCATCGTCCAACAAGGAGTGAATGAGCTTTCTCTGCCCATTTTTCCTCTCCAGTCCAAAAAAGTACTGGGAGGGCGAGTCCATCAGAGCTACATCCATGTAGCGCGAGCGGACCAGCGCACCTTGTGCGGTGACCCCTAGCAAGCTAGCCAAGGCTGACCTTTTTGACTTAAGAGCCTCTAGGTGCTCTTGTTTTCCTGTAGAAATGAGCAGCTCCTCTAGCTCTACCACCTCAGTCTCCAGAACTTTCAAGGATTGGGTCAAGTTAAAAAAAAAAAAAAAAAAAAAAATCCAAGATGGCGCCGCGGATGGCAGCCACTGGCTTCTGCTCTCTGATGTTTTTGATAATTTTGTGTGTTTTTTTGGACTTCTGCTCTTCTGTCCGAATCACCTATTCAAGGGAGGAACTACTTTCACTCAGACTACCTCCCAATGCAACTTCTCCGCCAGTTACTGCTGCTGATCTGAAGTTTTTTCAGTCCATCTTAGCTGTGGGAGCAGCGGCTATTGGCGCTGGCAGGAAACGAAGGCGGCGTGGTAAACGTGCCGGTGCGTTAGTCAGGCTGAAGAAACGAGGATTTCGCACGCCGCTCCCATCGATCCATCTGGCAAATATCCGCAGTTTGGCGAACAAAATGGATGAACTGCTGCTCCTGACTCACAAAAACCGGGATTTTAGCAGATCTGGCGCCCTTTGTTTCACGGAGTCCTGGCTGAATGAACACATCCCGGACAGCGTGGTCCGTCTGGACGGATTTCAACTGTTTCGCGCTGATCGCAGCCGAGAATTTTCTGGAAAGACTAAGGGTGGTGGAATCTGCTTCTACATAAACGAAGGTTGGTGTGCTGATGTCACAGTGTTGAAGAAGTTTTGTAGCCCTAACCTAGAGTCACTGTTCATAAACTGTAAACCCTTTTATTCACCGCGAGAGTTCTCCTCATTTATTCTGGTCGGAATTTATATCTCGCCTGCTGCTTGTACAACGGAGGCACTGCAGCTCCTCGCTGACCAGATAGCAGACGTGGAGGAAAAACATCCAGACTCTCTGCTTATCATTCTGGGTGATTTCAATAGAGCTAATCTCACAAATGAGCTTCCTAAATACAGACAGCATATTAAATGTCCCACCAGGGACACAAATACACTTGACCACTGTTACACAGTTTTAAGAAATGCCTATCATGCTGTCCCCCGTGCAGCTCTGGGTTTTTCTGACCACTGCCTGCTCCATCTTATTCCAACATACAGACAGAAACTAAAAACTTCCAAGCCTGTTGTAAGGACTGTGAAGAAATGGACTGAGGAATCAAAGCTGAAGTTGCAAGCCTGCTTTGACTGCACAGATTGGAGTGTTTTTGAAGCTGCAGCCATTAACTTAAATGAACTCACTGACACTGTGACATCATACACCTGTTTCTGCGAGGACATGTGTGTGCAGACCAAGACCTTCTGCATATACAACAACAATAAACCCTGGTTCATTCCTAAACTGAAGCAGCTACGTCAGACCAAGGAGGAGGCCTACAGGACTGGTGACTGGACTCTGTACAAGCGGGCCAGAAACATGCTGACGAAGGAGACCAGGCTTGCTAAGAGGAGCTACAGTGTGAAGTTACAAAAAAACTTCTCAGCTAACAACTCTGCTTCTGTCTGGAGAGGCCTACGGAATATCACCAACTACAGGAGACCATCCCCCCACCCTGCGGAAAACCTCCAGCTGGCTAATGACCTAAACAGCTTTTACTGCAGGTTTCAAAAGAACCTACAGTTCTCACCTCCCACCCACACAAAAGGATTATCTGCAGCCCCAGGAACTCCATCCCTCCTCCACTCTGACCTCCCACCAGCACTAATGATCTGTGAAGAGGAGGTGCGCCAGGTCTTTCAGAGACAAAAGATCAAGAAGGCTGCAGGACCTGATGGTGTGTCTCCGTCCTGCCTGAGAGTCTGCTCCAACGAGTTGGCCCCCATCTTCACCCGGATCTTTAACAGATCACTGGAGCTGCGTGAAGTGCCTTCCTGCTTCAAACGCTCCATCATCATTCCAGTTCCCAAGAAACCCTCTGTTACAGGATTAAACGACTACAGACCTGTTGCCCTGACCTCTGTGGTCATGAAATCCTTGGAGAGATTGGTGCTGAACCACCTGAAGGTCATCACAGGCCCCCTGATGGACCCACTGCAGTTTGCCTACCGGTCAAACAGGTCAGTGGATGATGCAGTGAATATGGGACTACATTACATCCTGCAACACCTCGACTCCCCAGGGACGTACGCCAGGATCCTGTTTGTCGACTTCAGCTCAGCGTTCAACACCATCATCCCAGGCATTCTTCATCAGAAACTCCTCCAGCTCAAGGTGCCCCCCTCCACCTGCCAGTGGATCTCCAGCTTTCTGACTGACAGGTGGCAACAGGTGAAGCTAGGGAGATTTACATCCAGCTCCCGAAAAATTAGTACTGGCGCCCCCCAAGGATGTGTCCTTTCCCCACTGCTCTTCTCCCTCTACTCCAACGACTGCACCTCAGAGGACCCTTCGGTGAAGCTCCTGAAGTTTGCGGACGACACCACAGTCATCGGTTTGATCCGGGATGATGATGAGTCTGCATACAGGCGGGAGGTGGAGCAGCTGATCCTCTGGTGCAGCCAGAACCATCTTGAACTTAACCCAGCCAAAACGGTGGAGATGACTGTGGATTTCAGGCGACACCCCCCTTCATTCCCCCCACTCACCATCCTCAACAGCACAGTGTCCACTGTGGACTCCTTCAAGTTTCTGGGTACCACAATCTCCCGGAACCTGAAGTGGTCCTCCCATATTCACACTGTCCGGAAAAAGGCCCAGCAGAGGTTGTTTTTTCTGCGTCAGCTCAAGAAGTTTGATTTGCCTCAGGAGCTGCTGGTTGTCTTCTACACCGCCATCATCCAATCTGTCCTCTGCTTTTCCATCACTGTCTGGTTTGGATCTGCCACTAAACAGGACAAGACCAGACTGCAGCGGATTATTAAGTCTGCGGAGAGGATCATTGGTACCGACCTACCCTCCATTGAGAACTTATATCGGTCCATAACCAGGAAACGGGCGGGAAACATCTGTGCTGACCCATCACACCCCGGCCACAAACTGTTTGAACTTCTATCTTCTGGTCGTCGTTACAGATCACTGAAGGTCAAAACCACCCGTCACAGGAACAGTTTCTTTCCTCAAGCCATCACTCTGATGAACTCCTAACATTCACCTAGTCCTACCTGTTGCTGTACTCATGACTTTTCATCCATTATTACATTGCACATAACTCTCACACTGCTTTTTACTTCATTCACATTATATCACTGAATCTGAGTCCACATTGAAATACTGTGTGATTGTATATTTTTTCATATATTTCTGCAAAGTGTGGTTAGTCCGAGTAAATAACTGCATATATTCCTGTATATATTTGCATCCTTTTATAGAAACGTGGACAGACTGTAATTTACTGTACATACTGTGGTTGTCATTGAATCCTTATTTAAATCCTTCACCTGAACAACGAGAGCAAGTTTTTAGCCAAAGTCAAATTCCTTGTATGTGTTGTGCATACTTGGCCAATAAAGCTGATTCTGATTCTGATTCTGATTCTGATTCTGATTACTAGTGACATTTCAAGTGTGCTGTTGGCAGAGTTGTTTTATTTGCGCCTTACCAAAATCCCACCATATTTGGAAAGATTTAAAAGAGGTTTTTTTTCGTTCCCTGTGTGACTTCCATACACCCTGAAAAACTCCTTTAAAAAACACATCATTTAAAAGTGCATTATTAAAATGCAAAAAAACCACTCTTACACTTTACATTTTCAATAAAACCAGAACAAAACAGCAGGCAGTGATCAGTGAAACCAACAGGACAGATACAACTATTTTTAAAAATACTCATTTGATGTTTAAAACCATAAAAATGGTCTAACCTAACCATAGATAAAAGGTTATCTTTAACATGGCTCCAGGTGTACTGCCTCTGGTCCCCATGATGTGATCTCCACACATCGGCCATTTCGTGTGTCTTCACCAGCTCCCTCAGTCTATTGGCAGAAGCAGGGTGAGGCTTCTGATGGTTCCTGTCTAGCCTGTGGTTTAATGTACAGTTAAAATCACCCCCCAGAAATAAAAAACTATTCGAATTACAGGACCTAACCGTATCCGATAGCACATCAAAGATCCTGATCCTCTTTGCCCTCTGTGTTGGCACATACACGTTTAAAAAAACCAAGTTCACGTTTTCAAACTGTACCTTTAATAAGAGTACATGTCCTTTCACCACCTCTTCTACCTCATAAGAGACAGGCACACAACCCCTAGAGAAAAGTACTGCCACCCCCCCCCCCCACTGCTATTAGATTTGTGGCTAAAAAAAAATGCAGCCATCCCACTCTTTTCTCCACTGGCTCTCAATGTCTGTAGTACTGTGAGTCTCCTGGAACATCAGGACGTCAAGTTTCTTTAAATTAAAAAGCTTGTATAAAGAAGCCCTTTTTACATAATCCCTGGCCCCATTTATATTAAGAGTGCCAATTCTAAGGTGGGGCATTAAAAAAGATAAAAAATAAGGTACAGTAAAAAAAACCACACATAGCATAAAAGGGAAGAAACAAACTAAGAGTCAACATGACTGTTAGTGATTTCAGTTTAAGAACCAGTTTCTTTAAACGATATATTTCCTGATCAGTGAAAGTCTCATTTGTCATGGGTGGCTCTCGCGAGCCACCATAAGACGCCACACAGTCACCAGTGAATTTAGTGAGAGTTTTATTTACGGTGAAAATAGTGACAACACAGGCTGCTGAGATAATGACACATAATAGTCTTCATACAACAGGAGGCGTAACGCAAACAGCTCTTCAGGTCCATAGCAGGAGACGGTCATACACAAGGCAGGCAAGGTTGGTGAAAATAATAATTACTCAAGCTGCTAAGGCAAAGACTCACAGGGATCGATACACACCGGGAGGGGTAAGGCTATACAGCACACTTACTAGTTCCGGGGAACGACGGTCAGACCAAAAGCAGACGTGGTATGAATAAGTCCAGTGCATCCGTAGCATGACGGAGTGTGAACAGACACTGCTGCAGAGATGCGTTCGCCAGCGCGGGCTAAAATAGTCCATCGCTAACGACCACAAATGCAGCACAGCTGTTCAGGGTTTGACAGCTGAGTGGAAGCCTCCCCGAGCACTGTCACAATAAGAGCTCGGGAAGCTAGGATAACAACGCCGCTGTCAAACCCTGACAGGAATAACCCGAGCACCAAGACCTAGAGCTCGGGTCATGACATCATTCCCATCATTCAGTTTCATAAACTTGCAAGCTGATGCCACGAATAATTCCAGATCTGGAAAGTAATTTTCCACTTTCACAGCTCTGCTCCCCTTAGTCACCTGACGAAATTTCCTAATCTTGGTAAAGCAATAGGAGCTTTGCTCCTGCTGCATCTGCATCAGTTCAGACTCAGCTCCACTTTCCTCAGAATCGCTCTCATCCAGTATTTCCAAATTCCACAACCTACTAGATTTAGCAGAGCACTGCAAGTTTTCAGCACTTTTTCTTTTTAGTGCAGCTTTAAAAGGATCCTCCTCAACAAAATTACGTTCCTGCATTTCTTCGTCAACTGCAGCGTTTGTCATGCAGTGTTTACTCTGTGTGTCTGCCACTGCCTCGGTCCACTCCTCCCCCGCCTGCAAAGTCTGTTCATTCACGTTCTTTCCTTTAACTGCACTCATTTCGCTCTTCACCTCTTTACTCTGGGTGACAGGCTCGTCACAATGATCAGAGCTGCCGCCAGACAGAAACTCTCCACCATCACTGTTTGGAGGGGCAACCACCGTGCCTGCTGTGGCATCCCCCGCCACGGCCGCCCCAGCAGAAGCGGACGCCGCTGTGGCCACAGCCACAGCCGCCCCAGCAGAAGCGGACGCCACAGCGGCATCCGCCACACCACATGCAGCGCTACCCTCCGGACCACCAGAAACACCAGCGTCACCTTTCTTACTGCCAGTGTTCTTCGTGTTCACCTTTTCAGGACATGATCTAATGAGATGGCCCTCTGCACCACATGCAAAACACTTCATGGTTTCAGATGTTGCAAAGACTAAGTAGCTAAAGCCATCAATCCTGAAGTTAAAAGACACGTTCAGTTTAGCAGAGCTGTCTTTTAACACCATGAAACACTGCCTCCTGTGACACACGACATGCTTCAGCAGGGGTGATTTACTACCCAGAGGGACCATTCTGATGGGGGAAACAACTTGGCCAAAATGGGATAACTTCCTTATCAGCTGATTTTTTTTTTTTTTTAAGTTTTTGTAAAGGGTATACATGTCATTACAGCATTGCGTTGTTTACATTTTCATCACATATTCCCCCTTTTTTTTACATTGGAAAAAAATTATTACAACACCCTTTTTTAAGTGAAATAAAATGAGAAATTAAAAGAACAAAAAAACAAAGCAAAACAAACAAACAAACAAAAACAAAAGAGCAGAAAAATAAAAGAGCATCTGAGTAGCGTTGGAGCAAAGAGAGGTGCCATTATTGAAATGGTATTTGTCAAAGATTAGATCTGATGGAAGACACATATGCATTCCAGGGTTGCCAAAAGTTCAAGAACCCATCCATGTCCTGTCTCAGTGCAAATGTCAACTTTTCCATCAGATAAATGTCCTGAATCAAGTTAATCCAATCTTCAGGTGTTGGACAGTCTTTCAACATCCATTTTTTTGTTAGAGCTTTTTTACTTGCCAATATTAAAACAGTGAATAAGTATTTTTCTCTTCGTCTTTCCAGTGAGTCCGGTAGTAAACCCAAATACAAAGTTACAAAAGAAAAGGGAACTGTTACTTTGAATATTTTCCCCAATATTGTCTGTACATTGGTCCAATATTGGTGGATAACTGGGCATGACCAAAACACATGAAAAAGATTTGCAGTCTTTTCACCACACAAGCGCCAACAATTCAACCCCTTACGAGTAAATTTGTTTTGTGCAGGTGTTCTGAAAAATCTTACCAAATTTTTCCATCCAAATTTTCTCCACAGCAGGGATGAGGTAATTTTCCATTGTTGTTTATTTAGCTTTTCCCATATTTCCAGTTGTAAAGTGAAATTCCCCTCTTTTTCCCATCTCTCTTTTATATATGATGTGTTGTCTCCCTTTAGACCATGGTATATTTTAGAAATGTATCTGATCCCTGGGATCCCTTTATATGCCATTAAGAAAACCTTCAGAACACCTGACTGGGCCCTTTCCAAATCCTCCTTTTTAAGTATTTTGTTTATGTGGTGTCTAAGCTGAAAGAACTTGTAAAGGTCTTGATTTACTAGACCTTATTTTTTCAAATCTTCAAAACTTCTTAAAGTTTGCCCTTTAAAAAAATCGTAATATTTTATCAGTCCGTTCTCTTTCCACTTTTTAAGATAAGATAAGATAAGATAAGCCTTTATTAGTCCCACAACGGGGAAATTCCAGGATTGCAACAGCACAGGGATAGCAACACTCAGAGCAACAATCAGAAGGCAAGAAAAAAAACAAGCAAGCAAGAGCAGCTAATATACATATGTACATATTACTATAAAATATATACACAGACACACAGTGCAGAGCATTCTAGCTGGATGGAATAAATATATGAATATATGAACACAGTGCAGAGCATTGTAGCTAGATGGAATAAATATGTAAATATATAAACACCCACAGTACGGAGCATTGCAACTAGGTGGAATAAATATGCAAGTATATAAACACACACAGTGCGGAGCAATGTAGCTAGATGGAATAATATGTAGATATATAAAAACACAGTGCGGAGCATTGTAGCTAGATGGAATAAATATATAGATATATAAATATAAACACACCCAGTGCTGAGCATTGTAGCTAGATGGAATAAATATGTAAATATACTGTATAAACACACACAGTGCAGAGCATTGTTGCTAGGTGGGATGAAACAGCATAACCGTCTATTTAGTTATCCTACATGGTATGATTATGTGCCCATACATATTCTCACCCTCCATAGCGACCGGTATGTTCCTAGTTGTATGCCGGAGAGGACCATTGTGTAAGTCTATTGCATCTTTTGCATTCAAAAAAACTATTAGTTTGTTACGTCTTTTTGCTATCTCTGAGAGCAGCCCTGCTTAGGTTGTACAGTCTGACAGCCGTTGGTAGGAAGGACCTACGAAACCTCTCGGTTGTGCACCTGGGATGATGTAGTCTGCTGCTAAATGAGCTCCTCAGTGCATCCAGTATGTCCTGCATAGGGTGGAACTCGGACTCCAGCAGAGATGACAGTTTAGCCACCGTCCTTCGCTAGCTTTCTTAATCAGTTTGTTCAGTCTCTTCCTATCGGCTGCAGTAATGCCACTGCCCCAGCAGACCACTCCAAAAGTGATGGCTGATGCCACCACCGTGTCATAGAATGACTTCAGCAGCGCCCCTTGTACACCAAAAGACCTGAGTCTCCTCAGCAGGAACAGCCTGCGCTGTCTCTTCTTGTAGAGTGCGTCAGTATTGTGTGACCAGTCTAGTTTATTGTTCAGATGAATACCCAGGTACTTATAGGATGTCACCATCTCGATGTCTGTTCCCTGTATATTTACTGGTGCTGTGAGGGGCTGCCCATGCCTGCGGCAGTCCACCACCAGCTCCTTAGTTTTCCTCGCGTTGATCTGGAGGCAGTTCCGATGGCACCAGTCCACAAAGTCCTGGATAAGCCCTCTGTACTCAGCTTCATCTCCGTTGGAGATGAGACCAACGATCGCAGAGTCATCAGAGAACTTCTGTAGATGGCAATGTGTTGTGTTGTGTGAGAAGTCCGCAGTATAAAGAGTGAACAGGAAGGGAGCCAGCACCGTTCCCTGGGGGGCCCCCGTGCTACTGATGATCGTGTCGGAAACACAGTCCCGGGTTCTCACAAACTGAGGCCGGTTCGTGAGGTAGTCCAGGATCCATGATGACAGGTGCTGGTCCACCCCTGCGCGCAGCAGCTTGTCCTTCAGGATCATCGGTTGGATGGTGTTGAAAGCACTGGAGAAGTCAAAGAACATGATCCTCACCATATTCCCGGGCTTCTCCAGGTGGGACAGAGAACGGTGAAGGAGGAAGATCACCGCATCCTCCACCCCAATGCCATGCTGGTAGGCGAACTGGAGTGGATCCATCGCTGGTTCCACCAGGGGGCGGAGATGAGCAAGGAGCAGTCTCTCCAGGGTCTTCATCAAGTGGGACGTCAAGGCCACCGGTCTGTAGCTGTTCAGGTCTTTGGGGTGGGAAGTTTTTGGTACAGGTACCACACAAGATGTTTTCCACAGCTGTGGTACCCTCCCCAGTTTCAGGCTCATGTTGAAGATATACATCACAATCCCACACAGCTGGTCTGCACAGGACTTGAGGAGCTTTGCGCTTTTTAAATCTAGTGTCTGTTTTATTAGAAGTAAAGTCCTGGTCATAGGAAATCCATTGCAATAATCGATAGGGTTCTTTAGTTTGATTCTCTCTGACTATCTTAAACCAAATTTTTAGCGGGGTCTCTATCCACGGGTTAGTGTTATTCAAAAGTTTAGGTAAGGCATTGTTCCCTATTATCGCCTGTAGGGGAATGTCACTTGTTATTTGGCATTCCATCTCCTTCCATTGTGCTGTGTAGACTGGGTTACATACACTACCTTTCAAAAGTTTGGGGTCACCCAGACAATTATTTTGTGTTTTCCATGAAAAGTCACACTTATTTACCACCATGAGTTGTAAAATGAATAGAAAATATAGTCAAGACATTGACAAGGTTAGAAATAATGATTTGTATTTGAATATTTTTTTCCAGATACTCAACCTGCTCAAAGGAAGGTCAGTTTTATAGCTTCTCTAACCAGCTAAACTGTTTTCAGCTGTGTTAACATGATTGCACAAGGGTTTTCTAATCATCCGTTAGCCTTCTGACGCAATGAGCAAACACATTGTACCATTAGAACACTGGAGTGATAGTTGCTGGAAATGGGCCTCTATACACCTATGTAGATATTGCACCAAGAACCAGACATTTGCAGCTAGAATAGTCATTTACCACATTAGCAATGTATATTAGATATTAGAGTGTATTTCTGATTAGTTTAAAGTTATCTTCATTGAAAAAAAACAGTGCTTTTCTTTCAAAAATAAGGAAATTTCTAAGTGGCCCCAAACTTTTGAATGGTAGTGTATCTGTACTAAATTTTTAATTTGTGCGGCTTTAAAATAGTCCCTGATATTTGGCAGCGTGAGCCCACCTTTGTCTTTGTTTAGCTGTAGGGTTCTATATCTGATTCTAGGTCTCTTGCCCTGCCATATGAATCTTGAGATTGTTCTGTCCAGTTCTTGCCATGTTTTTTTGGGAGGTTCTACCGGTATTGTTTGGAAAAGGTATAGAAGACGTGGAAGAATATTCATTTTGACTGCTTCACTTCTTTGTGCAGTACCCAAGAATGGTATCATATTCCATCTTGCTAGATCCGATTTTATTTTTGCCATCAGTGGATCATAGTTTAGTGTTATAATTTTGCTGAGTTGTTTCGGGATATTGACCCCCAGATATTTCATAGATTCCATCTCCCAGTTGGTTTTGAGTTTGCTTAGTAAATATTGATTTGGGTCATAGTTGAATGCTAAAATTTGGGGGGTTTGCATGTTTAATTCATACCCCGATAACACTCCATACTCTGAAAAAACTGAGATTAGTTCTGGAAAAGAGGTGTCCGGCTGCCCCAGGTATATTAAAATGTCATCAGCAAAGAGTGCTATTTTATGTTCCTTCTGACCAAGTGTAATACCTTGAATTTTATGATTCTGTCTTATCCATTGGCTCAGAGGTTCTATGAAGATTGCAAAGAGCAGTGGAGACAAGGGGCAGCCCTGACGACATCCTCTTTCCAGTTCAAAAGATGATGATAATTTACCGTTAATCCTTATTTTAGCTGTTGTTTTTTTTATATAATGCCTGGATAGTTCTAATGAAGTTATGAAAATTGAAACTGGACAAGATTCTATATAGGAAAGACCAGTCAACCGAATCAAATGTTTTTTAAGCATCTAATCCCAATATGGCTGTATTAAAATTATATTTTTTTTATATGATGAATTATGTGTAAAGTGTGTCTAATGTTGTGTCTGTCTTTGTCTTATTAAACCTGTTTGGTCTAAATGAATTAAGTCTGTCAGTATATTTTCTAACCTTTTGGAAAGGATAGTGGTAAAAAGTTTATAGTCCTGATTTAACACACTGATTGGTCTGTAGTTGGAGCAGTCTAGTTTATCCTTTTCAGGTTTAGGTATGACTGCAATGACCCCTTCTCTCCAGGAGGGGGGGTTTCCCCTGTGTGGAGGACATAGTTAAATGTTTTCAGGAGGAGAGGAGATAGTTGCTGTTTAAAGGTTTTGTACCACTCTGCTGTATAGCCATCTGCTCCTGGGGATTTGTTAGCTTTAAGTTTAATAATTGCTTTTTCTAATTCTTTAGGTTGTATTTCTGATAGTAGTGTTTTATTTTGTGATTCAGTAAGTTGGGGAAGATTTAATGTATTTAGGAAGGCTTCGGATGTGATTTTGTGTTTTTTGAGTTCTTGTAGTAATTCGCAAAGCTTTTAAGAATTTCTTGAATTCTAAATTTTATTTCCTTTGATACTGGGTCTCTGATTTTGTAGATTGCTCTCTCCGTTTGTTGTTTCCTCAATTTGTAGGCTAGTAATTTTGCCGATTTGTTACCTGTTTCATAGTATTTTTGTTTCAGAAATGTAAGTTTTTTCTGGATTTCTATTGTGTAGATCTCGTTTATTTGTTTTTTAATTTCCTTAATTTTGAGCGAGTCATTAGAATGAGTGTTGTCTTTGTGCTCTTCTTCTAGTTTCTTAAGTTCTGACTCTAATGTGGTTAGTTTTTCTTGTCTCGGTTTCTTTTGGGTTGCCAGTTTTGCGATAATCTTTCCCCTTATTACAGCTTTGCATGCGTCCCACAGTATTAAAGGGGATACTTCTCCATTATCATTTTCTTCCAAATATCTGAGAATATCTGATTCCAATTCATCTTTCAGTGGTCCTTTCAGCACATTTGAATTTAACCTCCAAGAAAATGTATTATTTGTGTATTTTTGGATATTTAAGTCCATATAGATCGGACTGTGGTCAGAGAGATCCATCAGTCCTATTTTACATGTTTTTACTCTTCCAATGTCTCTATTAAACATAAAAAAAATGTCAATCCTTGAGTATGATGAATGTGGTGCTGAGTAAAATGTATAATCTTTTACACTGGGGTTGAGTTCCCTCCACACAGCACAGATTCCCATTTCTTTTAGCAGCATCCAAGTTTTTCTACTTTTGAGTGTTATTTTGATGTGGAGAATTACCTGATGCATCCCAGTATGGATTCAGTCTTAGACTGAAGTCCCCCCACATATCACTAAACCTTTGGCTTTAGTTATCATTAGGTCAAATATATTTTTATAAAATTTCCAGTTAGCCCCTGGAGGTGCATATACATTCAGCAGGGTGATATCTTCTCCCTCTAGCCTACCAAGTACCATGCTAAATCTCCCTTCTTTATCTTTGTGTTCTGAATTTTTTTCAAACATAATTTTGGTTGAGATCAATGTCGCTAACCCCCTCCTCCTCCCTGACTTATATGAAGATGAAGAGATCAGTTTAAACCCTTGTCTATTAAGTTTGGTGTGCTCCAAGTCTGTTAGGTGGGTTTCCTGTAAAAATATTATTCCTGCTTTGTCTTTTTTTCATTTTGCCAAGAATCGTGGATCTTTTAACTGGATTCAGGATCCCTTTTACATTATATGAGATTATTTTGGTTACACCCTGCTTCTCTATTGTGTTGTCTTATTTAGTATAACAGTGTAGTGGCCCTCTTTTATGCTACTCAGAAACTGAAAGAACATTAAGAACATAAAAAACATTAAGAACATGGTATATAAAACTTTAAAACAAAAATCTGTCAAAAGATCTTCCTGAGTTGAGGTCTTTTTAGCAACCTTAGAAGAGCCTTGATGGTGCGTTGGCTCTGAGGGAAATTCCTCAAACTCTGTTATGTGTTGAGGGCCCTCTCTTACCCCTGTAAGTTGTCCCATGTTTTTAACATGAATTTCAGATCCCAATCCGAACTTGTAAAGATTTTTTTTTTTTTTATGCCTATACCCTATGAAATTGTGCGCAACCTCCCACCACCGTCACAGCAAACAATCACGTTAATACAGTATTTGTTAGTGTGGAGAGTTCATGTGGTTCATTGTCACATTTCTATTTTATTTTTTTTTAACCCCTTGCACTCCAGTCAATTTCCCTAAAAACGCCCAAAAATAACATGCCCAAAGTAAATCAAAAGCTGTTCTTCAACCCTTTGCAGCATCTTCATGGGATTGGTCTCATTTAAAAGAACACACTTTGAATTTTTTGGCAAAAAAAACATAATCTCTCTACGTGCTCCGGCCACTGAGTTACAGTCATCTAAACATACTGAACTTGAAGAAAATAAATTTGGCCTGGGTGTTTTTTTGGATACAAATGCTTGCAAATAACACACAGCTGTCTGATCCGGCTGGAAAATGCAACAGAAATGTAGAACCAAGTGTTATCAAGCTGAGATCCAAATTTGGTAACAATACCACAAAAATGAATATATTACACAGCTTTTTTCTCAGGTTGTTCCCAGGCATTTTTGAACTGTGCCAAATGGCACAGTTTGGCACAGTTTGGAAAAACGTCTAGAACTTTTGAATGCTTCAACATAGAAGCTTCATCTTGGGCTCTAATGAAAGGTGACACTCAGGGCTATCTTGTTAGCTATCCAGAAACACTGTCAGTAGTAATGACACAGAGAAAATGAAGTTTCAATTCTAAACACGCTTTACTGAACAAAAATGTCAATATACAAAACATACTATTTACAAACAACAAATTCAATTCAATTCAATTCAACTTTATTTATATAGCGCCATTTCACAACAACAGTCATCTCATAGCACTATCAACTGTAGGGGGAACCCCCACAGTTGCAGAAAGACCCCAGCAATCAGGCGATCCCCTGTGAGCAAGCACTTGGCGACGGGATATTTTACAAGTTGACAGCAATACCCTCTCAATCAAATATAATTTTCTAATCCTACTCATCATCATACTGATTCCTAGAAAATGTGTCAAGATTTTGCTGAGGCGGTCATGCATATCCGTGCCTCTCTTCTGCTCATTGGCCTCTTCTGCTGCTGGGCTGCTGAGGTGAAGGGCCCAGCTGATCAGGAGAAACTTTGTCCTGGTCATTACACTCTTGGGGAAAGGAAGGCTGTACAGGTGTCCCCCTCGCCAGTAATCACTGAAGGATTTGCACTTGACTATACCCATGTAAATAATCAGGCCAAAAAATGAGAGCAGGTTGGAACGTGTGAGGTCAATCCAGGGGCTGGTGGGTGTGTTGTAGTGTGCAGAGCCATGTAGGTTGGTGTTCTCAACAATGTGGTCTAGCACAGATGGAGTGAAAAATAACTCGAACAACTGAACGGGGGCGTATGAAGCTGTTGTAATTAGCTGAGGTCCAGGTGGATTTTTGGGAGGAAAAATGGGCTGTGGTGGAATGATGTCAGGGGTGTCGGAATCATGCCACCTCTCCTCAGCTGATGAAGGGCCGGCCGATGTCCCAGGCTGAGGGCTGCCATCACCACTCTCGCCTCCTCTTCCTCTCCTGCTACCTCCTCTTCCTCTTCCTCTTCCTCTCCCTCTCCCTCTCCTTCCTCTTCCTCTCCCCAGTGGTGTCCCTCTTTTTGGGGTAGGGGTTTCCTCTTCTGACGAGCTCGCCTGCAGCTCCCTTCTTCTGCGCTTGCTGGCAGAGTGCTCGTCTGGCACCCACTCCTCACCAGAGTCTTCATCTGAAGTTTGTCTATTATGTGAAAATAAAGTCATTTACAAAGTTCAATTTTTATTTTTCACTATTCTCCTATTTTCCCAGAGTTCACATACACAGCACATTTCCTGTTTTTTTGTTTGTTTTTTTTTTTACAAGAAAAAATAGCCTCAAGTGCAATAAAAATTATACTAAAACATTATTACATTTCTAGAGGGTAACAAACAACCCACTGGGAGGAGACCCCGGGGCAGACCCAGGACTCGGTGGACAGACTATGTCTCCCAGCTGGTCTGGGAATGCCTTGGTATCCTCTCTGGAGAGCTGGAGCAGGTGGCTGGGGAGAGGGAAGTCTGGGCTTCTCTGCTTGAACTGCTGCCTCCGCGACCTGTACCTCCGGAAAAGCGGTAGAAGATGGATGGATGGATGGATAACAAACAACCCCCCCCACACACACACACACAAAAACATGCCACGTAAAAAATGTGTGGCCTTTTTTACAAGAAAAAATAGCCTACAGTGCAATAAAAATTATGCTAAAATATCTATCTGCAATGCAGAGGATAGCACCCCCCCCCCGCCCCGCTACAGAGGAACTCTGCACACCAAAAAACTTGTGGCCATGACACACCGTTGGAATTACCGATCGGTCAAAAGTGATTTTTATTACTATTTTCATCAAGAAAGAATAATTTAGCTTATAACACTTACCTGTCCACAACAGCAGTAAGTTCCTCATTGTCAGACGAACATGAAGCTGGTCCGGTTGTAACGGACTCGTGCTTCTGGTCACCCAACCCGGTCCAAACATCTCCGCTTCCACGCTTGCGGTTTTGGCGAACCATTTTTCCAAACAAGACTGACTGATGCTACCGTTCCGCACAGGTCTCAATGTCAGTCACCCAGCGGCTTAGGCAAAAGAGATTTTATGCAGGGAGACGCACGTCAGCTGTCAAACTTCTCTGCTTCAATTGGCTCGTATTCGCAGCCGTTGGTAGGCAGGTCCTGCTTGCTAGGTTTTCAGTCATTGGTTCTTCAAGGTTTCAGAAACCCAATTCAAGGCTCTTATTAGTCGAATGAGAGGTCAATCAGATGAACTAATCTGTTCGCGGCTGTGTCTGCAGCTTTTATTTTCAGTGCGCGCTTGGACGCCATCACCATCTACATCACCATCTACATCACCATCATCAGCATCTCCATCATGTGTCCGAGAGCGCACGAGGGCACTCTCGTGCGCCTTCGTGCACTCTAGGATGCAGAGACTTGCCCGCCCGCGATACAACGGAGTGCAAGAGGTTAAAGACTTACTTGTTTCTGATATTATGACTGTTCCATGAAATGTTTTACCAGTTGCTGGTTCCACATCTCCTTTAATGTTTGTTACCTTGTAGGAGGAGGTTTGGATGCGCAGATTGACTAAAAATATTGTTATTCCCTCCTGAAAGCGCTCAGTTTTTCCTTATAGCCCTGGCGCTGGGTTTCCCGCTGCTGGCCCGTGGATTTTGAGGGTCTCTGTGTGGACCACGTTTGAGCCTTGACTCTTTCGATCGGGTCTGCTGCGGGTTTATACACTGTTACCGGGAGCCCTCTTCTCACCATATCCGTGGTTGCTTCTTCCGCCGAGTTGTAGAGACACGTCTCATCTCCGTAAAAAACCCGCAGCTTCGCCGGAAATGGCGTTTGAAAGCGCAGTTTCTTCTCTCTTAGTACCTTTTTAGCGTTGTTGTATTCCTGACACTTTTTAAGGACCTCTGGGGCGTAGTCATGCTCCACAAAAACTTTTCTTTCTTGGTGCATAAATCCTTTTTTTCTGCCAAGCCAGTCTCAAAACCTCTTCTTTTATTCTGAAGTTGGAAAACTTCACCACCACCGATCGTGGTGGCGCTTCCGCCGACGGCTTTGGGGCTAATGAACGGTGTGCCCTTTCTATCTTCAAGTCAGTGGATTGGGGAATTTCCAACTTCTCTCTCAGTATGGATTCCACGCATGCAGCCATTGTGGTGAAACCGTCCTCGACTCCTTCTTTCAGACCATGAATTCTTATGTTGGCCCTTCTTAGTCTTCCTTCTTGGTCGGATAGCTTAGCCTCCAGTCTTGTCTGTCGTTTAAGTAAATCCAGCACGGTTTCTTCCAGCCCTTTGATTCTTTCCTCTGCTTCCATAATTCGGTCCTCAGCCTGGTCCACTCTGCTGTTTGTCCTTTTTATTTCGTCTTTAATTTCACAAAATTCGGCCCGACACTCTCGGCGAAATTCTCTTAATTCTTGAATTATCGTTTTTAAGCTAACCGTGTTGCTAACCTCATTCAGCTCCTCTGTTTCCAAGTGGATGTCCTCCAGGTCAGATTCTCCGGCCGATGCGCGTCTTGGCCTGGCAAATGTCGATCTCTCCTGCTTTCCTTTAGGCATAATGACTTTGTCTTTTGATTTTCACTCTTCCAAAAAACTGTTAAATCTTATTTTCAAGGTATTTTCACGGATGGGGTCTTGGAGCTTCAGCGTTAAGCTGCTGTCACCATGGTGTCCAGACTGGAAGTCATCAGCTGATCATTTTTAATGAAAGGAGGAGCGTTAGAGATGGTGAGCCTCCTAGAAGGGTTCACCAGCGGTAAAACAGGAGTAAAAGTGTCATTTATGACAACTCCCTGTTCCACCACCTGATCAGCTTTTTCAGTAGAATCCAGAAAAATGGCAATTGCACTGTTCATCCTCGATGCTGATTTTATACTGTCATGCCCAACCACCTGTCCTACAGCGAGGCAGGCCTCCTCCACAGAACAGGGAACTGTCGGTAGGATTCTCACGCCATGCCACCGGGTCAAGCGCTCGAACTCCACACCACCGTTAAACACCGGCATGATGCCGGCCGGGAAAAAATGGGCAGCAGAAGCTACCATTCCCCAACACACTCACTCCAAAACTCACACCCCAGCACGCTATATAATAAACACACACACACCTCAACACACAAGACAGAGATGTGCCTCAGTACTGGGGCTGCCAGTGTTCTGGGCCTGGCACACCATTGTTTTCCCCATACTTTTGCTCCAAAGCGCTTAGAGAACGCCAAATTTGTTTTCATCAGGCACAACGGTCACAGAACCCTGCTGCGTCCGCCGTACGACGGCCCGTTCAGAATGCTGGAAACTGAGGAGAAACATTTTGTGTTAGACTTGGGGGGGGGGGCATAAGGAAACAATCTGCATAGAAGCTCCCTGGCGTGGGCGCCATCCTACAGTGGTTCTGCAGGTTAGTGTTCCCCCAACAGAGGACTGTTTTCAGGAAACTATTTTTTTCCTCTCCCCACCCTTTCCCCCTTCAGAGACCAAGCCTTTCTCCTACCTGCCTCGACAGGAAGGTGCTTTGACCGGCCCATATTACAGCCGCTATGGGTGCTTGCTCAAGCCCAAAGGTCAGGAGAGTTAGGATCCCTTTTGGGTGTTTGTGGGGGGGCTGTGTGGTGACTCAAAGGAGATGACACTCCACCCAGTGCTTCGGGGTGTTGGGGGTGCTAGGCAGGGGTGCCAGAGCACCGGGGGGTAGGTAGTAAATAAAGATGTGCCTTTCGCCCCCGCTGTGCCAGGCTCTTACCTGAGGATGCAGGGGTGCAAATTTGTTAATGTGTATGTTGATGGGTTGTCACACTTGGTAACTTGTATGTACTGTATGTACATGTGTTTACCCTGAGTGCCAGAGGTGGGAAGAAAATGTATAAAGCAGATCGCTTTGGCCCTCAGAGTGAGTCTGTTCTGTGTTGGAGGAGTGATAAACCTCTGTGTCATCAGCTCATGTCTCGTCTGCTTTCTACCTCCACATCGTTCTTTTATTTTCAGATCTACAGCATTTTTTACCTCATGCACAGTGGCACTATGAATTTCATCTGAACGTTTACTTAAATACTCAGCTTTAGAGTTCTGCAATAAACTTGCACTTAAAATTTCAGAATGCATGTTTACACAGTGCTGACCAATGAAATGCTGCCAATGTTGCAAAGTTTAAATTTTAAAAAAGCAGCAGTGTTGCTGAACTGAGTAAAATTTATAATATATTCTTTGACTTTTAAATTTATGTTTTTATATGTATGCAAAATGCAACCAGTCATTACCAAAGTATGTTCTGTACTGTTGTTTTAAATAAGAGAGACGGTATCAGGTTTGGATCAGTATCGGCTGATATTCAAGGTCACAGTATTGGTATTTGTCTTGAAAAAGTGGTATTGTGGGACTCATATGCACATATGTATATCACTTTATGCTTCATATGTACAGTGATCCCTCACTTATCGCGGTTAATGGGTTCCAGAACCGACCGCGAAAAGTGAAAAACCGCGAAGTAGCGTCACCCCTAATGACGTCACCCATAAATAATACGTACGTTCATTCTCTCACTCTCTCTCTCATATGATACGTGTGTGTGTGTGTGTGTGTGTGTGTGTAAGTGTACATACACATACACACATACATACGTAGATGTAAATAAAGTGTACATAAATATGTTTTTAGAACTCTTTTATTCTTATAACAAGATACGTAACTCAAGATGAAGATGATTTACTGCACAGGTTAATGAGAGCTTTACTGCTCCTCAGGTGACGCCTCATCGTCAGGTGCTAGAGGCGCAGCATCGTCGAGGGCAGCTTCCGATAGAGCTGGAGAAGCTGCAGGAGGCGGCGTAGTGGCTCGACGGGAAGACTATTTCGCACAAAATGGCACAGGAGAACAGCAAAAAGTTCCACGCGGCGAGACTAAGCAACACGAGCGATAAAGAGCAATGAATGCGGTCTTCCTTCGCTGGGTGGGCGCTCGGCAGGGAGAGAAGCTGGGTAAAACGTCTCAGCCAATCAGCTTGCGGGGTGAAACGTCTCGGCCAATCAGCTTGCGAGATTCCCGAGCCGAGCCAACACAAGAACAGCAAACAGAGAGGTGGATTTTGAGTTGTGCGGCTCTCCGTGTTGATACCTGATGTTGTAATGTAGTCTCCCTGCCTTCTGCTAGCGTCCGCCCATTATTTCTCAATTTTGAATTTTTGATGAATATTTTTGAAAAATCCGTGATGCACTGAGGGCGCGAAAGGTGAAGCGCGAAGTAGCGAGGGATCACTGTATACCACTTTAGGCTTCACATCTCAGATTGAACAAAGGATTGAGTCTCCTTGAAGATAGCAGGAGAATGTGAAAGTTTAGTCTTTGGTATGCAAAGAGACGGCCTTGGGGGATTTTCCTGGCTGCCAGAGGCTGGGGGTGGAGGTGTTAAGATCTGAGAGAAGATGCATTGTTACTTGGGATGAAATGCAATGTGACTTTGAGCTTTGAAGGTCTTGATATATTAAGGACGAATAGCTGGGGTTTTTCCTCTTTCTGTTTTTGCTGATGTTGGAAGATGTGAATAAACCTGACTCGTGAGATAAACTCTGCCTCGTCATTTTCACATTTCCACACTGGTGACCCTAAGACGTATCATGGATGAAAGAAATTCCCCCGAGCCAGCCGGGTCAGGAGCTCCCAGCCAGGCGTGTGCCGCTACCGTCCAGCTACCGGACTTTTGGCGAGACAACCTGCCCTCCTGGTTCCACTTGGTCTAAGCACAGTTCGCCCTCCGGGGGATAACGGTAGATGACACGAAGTTCTACCATGTGATTGCCAAGCTCAACAACCGCACGGCTCGGCATGTGGAGAGCCTATTGGAGCAGCCACCGGCCGACGACAAATATGGCGGGCTGAAGGCTGCGCTCATCCAGCGTTTCACTCTCTCAGTCCAGGAGAGAGCGGAGAGGCTCCTGGCTCTGAACGATTTGGGAGATGGCATGCCCATTGACCTGATGGAGGACATGCTGAGGTTGAGGGGCTCGGACGACGACGACTTCATCTTCACCCACATTTTCCTCAGAACCCTACCATCGGCCACGAGAGCGACCCTGGCTGGTTCGCCGTTGTTGGCCCAGAAGGACTTTGCGCGCTGGCCCAGGAGGCGCACCGGATTCTCAACGCCAGCAAACAGCGCACGGCCACTGCAGCAGCGACGGAGTTCGGCACGACGGCCGGAGATGGCGGGGGGCCAGAGACGGCGGTAGCAGAACCACCGACGACGGCGGCGGCGGGGGCCAAGGATCGCGGAGGAGACGCCCTCTGTTTCTACCATCGCTGCTTTGCAGAGAAGGCACGCAAATGTTTACCACCGTGCCATTTCAAGCGCTTGGGAAACGCCAAGACCGGGGGTCGGTAGCAGCTGCGGCCCTCGGGGAGGAGAACAAGCTGCTCTACTTGAAGAATGCGCGCTCGGGGAGGCAATTCCTCGTGGACACAGGCTCCCAGTTGAGTTTCATCACACCTTCCTCCGCTGACTGGCTGGCAGTTTCCAGTGGTCCCCAGTGGTCCCGCGGTGTCAGAAGCAAACGGCTCGGCGATTAAGACCTTTGGTGAGAGGACTCTGCTTCTGTCCCAGCATGGCCGTACATTTGAGTGGACTTTTGTCATAGCTGTAGTGAATTTCAATATGTTGGGGGCTGATTTTCTGTGCTCACATGGTTTGTTGGTTGATCTTGCTAACAGGCGCCTGGTTAATGCACCTTCTTTTTATTCTATTCCCTGTACAGCCCAAGTGGCCCCGCCAACAGCACAAGCCAACGTCACAGCTGCAAGTGGTAAGTTCCACACACTGCTCACTCAGTTTCCAGCACTCACGGTTCCCACATTTTCGGCATCCGTCGCTAAACACGGAGTGGAACATTTTATTACTACCACCGGATCGCCCGTTTTTGCAAAAGCTCGGCGCTTGGATTCAGCTAAACTGACCATAGCGCGCGAGGAGTTCGCCAACCTGGAAAAGTTGGGCATCATCCGGCGTTCGAACAGCCCATGGGTTTCCCCGCTTCACATGGTCCCGAAAGCTGATGGCTCGTGGCGACCTTGCGGAGATTTCCGCAGGTTGAACAATGCCACAGCGCACGACCGCTACCTAATCCTGCATATCCAAGATTTTTCCATTCATTTGGCGGGGGCGCGCGTTTTTTCTAAGATAGACTTGGTCCGCGGTTACCACCAAGTCCCAGTGCGTGCTGAGGACATACCCAAAACAGCGGTAATAACTCCGTTTGGTCTATTCGAGTTTTTGCGCATGCCGTTTGGGCTTAAAGGCGCTGCACAGACGTTCCAACACATGATGGACGCGGTGTTGCGCGATCTCCCCTTCGTATTCGTCTACCTGGATGACATTTTAGTAGCCAGCGCGTCCGAAGACGAACACAAAAATCACCTCACGGCAGTTTTCCGGAGGTTGGGAGAGCACGGGTTAATAATCAACCCAGCGAAGTGTTAGTTCGGTGTGACGCAGATTGATTTTTTGGGGCATTGCGTCTCCTCAGAAGGAGCGGTTCCGCTGCCTGACAAAGTGCGCGTGGTGACAAATTTTCCCCAGCCACAAACGGTCAAGGCGTTGCAGGAGTTTTTGGGAATGGTGAATTTTTATAACCGTTTCCTCCCCCGCGCAGCGCAGCTCATGCAACCATTGTATGCCGCACTAAAAAAACAAAAACCCACAAATAGGATCGAATGGTCTCCGGAGCGGGAGCGAGCATTCTCGGAGGTCAAAACAGCCCTGGCAAACGCTGCGTTGTTAGCATATCCAGACCCAAAGGCCCACATAGCGCTCACCACTGACGCGTCAGATGTGGCCATAGGGGCGGTCGTGGAGCAGCATGTAGCCGGGGCTTGGCAGCCACTCGTCTTTTTCAGCAGGACTTTGCGCGATAATGAAAGAAAATACAACGCATTCGACAGGGAGTTTTTAGCTCTCCACTTGGCCATTCGCCACTTCCAGTTCTGGCTGGAGGGACGCCGTTTCACCGCGTTCGTTGATCACAAGCCGCTGACATTCGCGATGGCCAAAGTTTCAGAACCGTGGTCAGGCCGGCAGCAGAGGCAGCTGGCCGCGATCTCAGAGTTTACTACCGATATTCAGCATGTGGCGGGTAAACTGAATGTAGTGGCAGACTGTCTCTCGCACGCCGTGGCGGCCCCAGTCCGCGTAGGGATAGATTATGCAGCCATGTCCGCGGATCAGAGTAGCGATGCGGACGTGCGCGCGCTCCAGTCTGGACCAACAGGGTTAAGGCTGGAGAACAGGGTACTGCAAGACGGTATGGCCCCCCTAATCTGTGATGTCTCCACTGGGCGACCGCGTCCTGTGGTACCGGCCGTGTGGCGCCGCCGCGTTTTTGACTCAATTAATTCTCTGGCGCACCCGGGAGTGCGCGCGTCGGTCAAAATGGTGGGAGAGAAATTTGTATGGCCGAGCCTGCGCAAACAAGTTAGGGAGTGGGCAGCAGCCTGCATGGCTTGTCAACGAGCCAAAGTACACAGACACACGAGAGCTCCCTTGGAGCCATTTCACATCCCGGCCAAGAGGTTTGATCATGTTCACGTAGACCTCGTAGGCCCCCTCCCGCCGTCACAGGGGTGCACACACCTTCTGACAATGGTAGACCGCACCACGCGCTGGACGGAAGTGGTCCCACTGGCGTCAACCAGAGCCGAGGAGGTGGCGCGCGCGTTTTTAACAGCATGGGTAGCGCGCTTTGGAGTCCCGTCGGACATTACATCCGACAGAGGCCCTCAATTTGTTTCCGAACTTTGGTCAGCAATAGCCCACAGCCTGGGGGTAACGATCTACCGCACAACCGCGTACAATCCGCAGGCTAATGGGTTATGCGAACGTTTTCATAGGTCATTGAAAGCGGCTCTCAGAGCGTCGCTTACGGATGCAAATTGAGTAGACAGGCTACCGTGGGTTTTATTGGGGTTGCGTCCTGCACCTAAAGAGAATTTAGAAGCCTCCCCAGCTGAGCTAGTTTTTGCGCAGCCACTTCGGCTGCCCGGGGAATTTCTCCCAGATAATCCTGTGCCAGATAGCTCCCCGGCTCAGCGGTTGCAACGTGGCACGGAATCAGGCACGCAGCCTGGCCCCGTTCACCACAGTTTTACGCGCGTCTTTGTGCCTAAGGCTTTAAAAAACGCGGAGTTTGTTTTTGTCAGACATGATGCCCATCGACCACCGCTGCGACCACCTTATGATGGACCATTTAGAGTGCTGGAAACAGGAGATAAGCATTTTTTTGCTAGATTTGGGGGGCAGGAAAGAAAAGATTGGCATAAACAGGCTGAAACCCGCCTTTGTGGTAGCGGACGAGGATGTGCTGTTGGCCAGACCTCCGCGGCGCGGCAGACCCCCTAGGGGACATTCCCCAGAACACCCACAGGGATTGACAAACAGTTCTCCCCCTCAGACAGCAGCTCCCCAGCAGGATGGCACCGCGGAAGTGGTGAAGCCCGCTTACAGCAGATACGGGAGGAGACTGAGGCCCAAGCAGCATGTGGGCTGATGTGTAATGATTTTATCATGTCATGCAGACTGTTATTCCGTTGTTCCATCTTAGACGTTTGGGGGGGTCATGTGGGACTCATATGCACATATGTATATCACTTTATGCTTCATATGTATACCACTTTAGGCTTCACATCTCAGATTGAACAAAGGACTGAGTCTCCTTGGAGATAGCAGGAGGATGTGAAAGTTTAGTCTTTGGTATGCAAAGAGATGGCCTTGGGGGATTTTCCTGGCTGCCAGAGGCTGGGGGTGGAGGTGTTAAGATCTGAGAGAAGATGCATTGTTACTTGGGATGAAATGCAATGTGACTTTGAGCTTTGAAGGTCCTGATATATAAAGGACGAATAGCTGGGGTTTTTCCTCTTTCTGTTTTTGCTGATGTTGGAAGATGTGATTAAACCTGACTCGTGAGATAAACTCTGCCTCGGCATTTTCACATTTCCACAGTATCAGCTCATCCCTACTCGTCACCAATGAGCGTTGTCTTAAATTTCTTAAATTGTGTCACCATTCTTTTTGAATCACACTTGCAATGATGTAGATTTTAAAATGAAACTAAAAAAAAACAAAAATAAAAATATTTTTTATCCATATACTCCGATTTACTCTGGTTCAAAGGTCAGTATAATGCACATGACAAATGTCAGCATTTGGTGAGATAAGCTAGTGGGGGACGTGACGAGTTAAATGTGGATTCTACCTCCAAAAACACGGCAGAAAAAGAAAGAAAACTTATCATTTTCATAGCAAATGAATGAATGAATGAATGCATCTTTATTTCGGATAGTACAGGTTAAAAGGAACTGAATAATAAAGCAAAACGGGGAAATAAAATCCAACAAGGTCAAATTAGACAATTACTCCTCTGATTATACAGTTCAACAAAAGTTATCCAAAATGGGTGATGGCTGAAGCCACAGCTTATATTGCCCACCCATATTCCATCCAAGAATTCAAAGAAAAAAACAAAAAAAACAAAACAAGAGCGATTACAATTCAGAACAAAGCTAAGACAAAATGTGACAAAAAACCAAAAAAAAAACCAAAACAAAACTAAGTAACAGCACAACACAGACTGGATATGACAATCCTTATGTGATTTTACATGTCATCTTGTATACTGTATATGTTTGGAGTATTTCTTCCTTTAGTTTTTGTTTAAATTGTCCAAGCGTTGTACATGATTTTAATTCAGGTCCAAAATCGTTCCATAATCTGACTCCTTGCACTGAAACACAGTGTTGCTTGGTGGTAGTTCTCACTGTAGGCTTTTGAAATACACATGTTCCTTTGAAATGATATTGTTTCTCCCTTATTTGGAACAACTTTTGGATATTTGCGGGCAGTGATAAATTCTTCACTTTAAACATTATTATTGCAGTTTTAAAGTCAACCAGATCTTTCAACTTGAGAGCTTTTAGTTTAAGAAAAAGTGGGTTTGTTGGTTCCCTGTAAGCTGCTTTGTTTATTATTCTAATAGCTCTCTTTTGAAGCATAAAGAGTGGATATATGCTTGTTTTATATGTATTTCCCCATACTTCATTACAATATGTCATGTATGGGAGTATTAATGAATTATACAAGGTATATAGTGTGGGTTGATTCAGCAAATATTTCACTCTGTGTAATATTGCAATTGATTTGGATACTTTACCTTTAATATAATTAATATGTGACTTCCAACACAGTTTATTATCAATTATTACTCCAAGAAATTTAGTTTCAGATACCCTTTCAATTTCTACACCATTTACACTGAGTTTAGGTACTGAGTTGTTGTGATGGTTGTTAAAGACTATAAATTTTGTCTTACTTAAATTGAGCGTTAATTTGTTTGAATCAAACCACAGTTTAAGCTTTCCTAATTCCTTTCCGAGTGTATCCAGAAGTTGCTCCAAATTGTTTCCACTGCATAATAGATTAGTGTCATCGGCAAACAATATTAAGTCCATTTTTTCTGAAACTTTACATATATCATTTATATACATATTGAATAATAATGGCCCCAAAACTGAACCCTGTGGGACCCCACAAGTAACCTTCAGTAACTGTGAGTTTTTGTTACTAACACATACATACTGATATCTATTCTTTAAGTAACTACTTAACCAGGACAGTGCTACCCCTCTAATACCACAATTTTGTAGTTTCTTTAATAATAAATTATGATCTAATGTATCAAATGCTTTTTTAAGATCCAGGAATACTCCAACTGAATACTCTTTATTTTCAATGGCTGTTGATATGTTTTCTATAAATTCCATTACAGCAAATGCAGTTGTCCTCTTGTGTCTGAACCCGTATTGCTGCTCACACAATAAATTATTCCTCAGTATGAAGTTGTCAATTCTCTCATAGAATATTTTTTCAAGTATCTTGGAAAATTGCGGCAATAGTGAAATTGGTCTATAGTTTGAGAATTCCCCTCTGTCACCCGTCTTGTATATCGGAATTACTTTAGCTATTTTCATTGCACTGGGAAATATACCTGTTTGGAGAGACAGGTTGCAGATATACTTCAGTGGTTTTACTAAGCATTCAATAATTGTTTTGACTAAGAGCATGTCAATACCATCACAGTCCGTAGATGTTTTACTTTTAAACGATTTAACAATTTCAATGACCTCTCTTTCGTCTGTGTTCTTTATGAAAATGGAGTCTTTTATAGCAGTGTTATTGCATATTGTATCACCTGTAGGCGCCGTAATGGGTATTTCTCGAGCCAAATTAGGACCAATGTTAACAAAAAAGTTATTAAATTCATCTGCAGGTGAAGCTACATTCACACTCTGAGTCGTTTTATTATTTTTTGGAATATTGGTTGGGTTGCTTGTATTTCTGCTTTTATTTCCAAGGATACTGTTAAGTATTGTCCATGTATTTTTAATATTGTCTTTGTTTTTCTCCAGTTCTTTACTGTAATAGTCTCTTTTACTACATCTTATTATATATGTTAACTTATTTTTGTATGTTTTATACCGCTGCTCTGCTTCTTTAGTCCTTTTCTTTAGGAAAGCTTTATATAATAATTTTTTCTTTTTACACACCTTTTGTAGTCCTTTGGTTAGCCATGGCTTATCGGCAAATTTATGTTTAAGCTTTTTTTTTACTAGTGGACAGTTTTTTTCATAAAGAGTGGTTACAATGTTTATAAATGTGTCATAGGCTTTATTTACATCTGATACATAGACTTCTGTCCAGTCTAGCTTCAGCAAGTCCTCTTTAAAAGAACTGATTGCTTTTGGTGATTTGTATCGGAACAATTTTAAAAATTTTTCTGTATTGGCCCCCATGTGGCCATGGATAAATGCAAAGGTTGGCAAGTGGTCACTTATATCATTTATCAATAATCCACTTTCTATTTTCTTATCAATAACATTGACAAACAGGTTGTCAATAAGTGTAGCAGTGTGAACTGTGATTCTACTGGGATGTGTTATTGTGGGATATAGACTCATGCTGTACATAGAGTTCATGAACTCTGTAATTACATTTTGTTGATGTGGATTTAGTAAATCAATATTGAAATCTCCACAAATTGCTACCATTTTCTTACTAGTAATATTGTTGTACAGCTCGACTAATTTATCTCTGAATGTCTCAATGCAAGTTCCCGGCGTTCTATATATACAACTTAGGACATCTTGCCTGCACTACAGTTGTATGTACAGCAATATGACAATAAAGTTTGATTTGATTTGATTTGATTTGATTTGATAATTAGATTTTTTGTTTTATCTTGGTCAATCTCAACAGTAACACATTCCAAGATCCCTGGTAGTGCAAAGGACATTCCATTTACAAGCTTACACCTATAGAGGTCATCAATATACAGTGCAACACCACCACCCTTTTTTTGAGATCTGTTAATATGAAACATCTGATATCCCTCTATTGCCATCAGGGGAGCCTGCTCTTCATTAAGCCAGGTTTCAGAGACTGCAATAGCAGTAAATTTTCTGTCTAGCTGTTTTAAATAGTCCTGGATCTGTGGAAAGTTTTTGTTAAGGCTTCTGCTGTTGAAGTGTATTATTGATAGTTTACCATCTAGTTGCACTTGACTTTTGAATTGCTTTTCAATGTAATATTCACAATGGTTATGAATATTATTGAAAAAGTGGTTATCAGGGTCAATATCATTCTCCATCTCTTGAGGTTTATGATCAGCATAATGGCATATTTTCAGAGTTTGAGTTTCCTCACTCTGTGTCAAATGACTTCCTCCAACTGGGGATAATTGATGTCTACTCAAGTCAGTCATAAGTTTTTGTTTGTTTTGCTTATTTTTTTTAAAGTACTTTGGCATGGTGTATCAAAAGAACTATTCTTACAGTGTGAGTGAATATGGATTATCATTGACTCATAATTTTCTTAATCAGTGTTCATCTGTATTTATCTAAGTCAGTAGCATCTCTGATCATTATACTCTTTGCTTGCTCAGGTGTTCCATTTAGTTTTATCCAAATGAAGAAGAGTTCAAGCTTCATTGGTTCAATATGTTTTGAAGCTTTTATCAATTGGTCAGTCTGAGGAATCGATCCACCTGCTCCCTTGGGACTCACAGTGGGCTACTCCCTTGCAGGACGGGGAACAACTGTCACCCCACAGTGCTCAGGCTACAGTGACACTGTGCTGCCTGCTTTGCTGTATGTATCTACGGATCATGTATGTAAGGCACTTGGAAATTTTAGCAGGCTGGACGGCAAGTTAGCAGGACTGCTAGTGTCCCATTTGGAACATTGCATATCAACAGGGCAGCTGTGGCACAGGTGTACTGTGGCTGACAACTGATTGGAGGGTTGGTGGTTTGATTCCTGCTCTCTCTGCAGTCTGTATGTTAAAGTGTCCTTGGGCAAGACACTGGACCCCCAGTTGCTCCTGGTGGGTCAGGCCAGTCCTTGCATGGTAACCTGGCTGCCATCAGTGTGCGAATATGTGTGTGAATGGGTAGATGGCAGGATCTGTAAAGCGCTTTGGTCATCCAGAGATGAATAAAAAAGCACTATATAAGTGAACATTGTTTACCATTTACCATTTAACAGAACATATAAATATACAATTGAGACCGCTAGCTAGCAGGACTGCTAGTGTTCTGTAAGGAACGTTGCATATGTAAGGCACTTGGAAATGTTAGGAGGCTAGTCCGCTAGCTAGCATGACCTAAGAACATGTACGGAACACAGACAGAATGGTAGCATACACAACTTTAGATACAGAACGTCCATAACAATACATGTTCTCAAAACACTTGAGAGAATGCTAGCTAGTGGGATCACTCTGTATGAAACTCATACGGAATGTTCCATACAGAATGCAGAAGGAACATGCATGGAACATTCCATCCAGAATGTGGATGAAACATGTACGGAACATTCCATACATGTTTTGTACTATACTGTTCGTTCCGTGTTTTAGAAATCTCCGAACAGATGGTGTGGCACTGGACAACATTAGGTTATGGAGGCCTAACAAGATGAGCACATCACATCACATCACATTAGAGAATGCATTAACATATCCCTCAGACCTTTAAAGTTACGATGACATCTATGATTTCAAAGGAAGTCACATGGTATGGAAGCCTTATTCCACTGCCCATGGGCTCTATGACCACAGTAAACAATTTAGAGATTAATATGATACAGATGCTAAATTTGTTAATAAATTCATCATGTCTATTTTGTCATTATGATAGTGAGAAAAATAAATAAAAAAATAAATAAATAAATCAACCCTGGTTCACTCCTAAACTGAAGCAGCTACGTCAGACCAAGGAGGAGGCCTACAGGACTGGTGACTGGACTCTGTACAAGCGGGCCAGAAACATGCTGACGAAGGAGACCAGGCTTGCTAAAAGGAGCTACAGTGAGAAGTTACAACAAAACTTCTCAGCCAACAACTCTGCTTCTGTTTGGAGAGGCCTGCAGAATATCACCAACTACAGGAGACCATCCCCCCACCCTGTGGAAAACCTCCAGCTGGCTAACGACCTAAACAGCTTTTACTGTAGGTTTGAAAAGAACCTACAGTTCTCTCCTCCCACCCACACAAAAGGATCATCTGCAGCCCCAGGAACTCCATCCCTCCTCCACTCTGACCTCCCACCAGCACTAACGATCTGTGAAGAGGAGGTGCGCTGGGTCTTTCAGAGACAAAAGAACAAGAAGGCTGCAGGACCTGATGGTGTGTCTCCGTCCTGCCTGAGAGTCTGCTCCAACGAGTTGGCCCCCATCTTCACCCGGATCTTTAAAAGGAACTCCGATTATATTGGCATGTTAGCTCTATATGCTTTATTTTTATTACTAACATAACTATAATATAATTTTTTAAAAATAATTCCCAGTTTTATATATTTTTAAAAAACTTTATTATGATTTTTGTTTACGTCGCAATGCATTCTGGGTAGTGACGTAGAATGGTTGCAGCCGTTTTTTCTGTCTTATACAAGTCAAGAAGCGAAGCTCCTAACTACTGCCATTTGTCAGTGAAAATGCCACATTGCGCTGCTTTTGGTTGTAATTTCCAATCAAAGGGAAATAAAGAGAGCGGGGTAAGCCTCCATAGCTTTCCTAAAGAGGGAAAGTGGAGGAAAAAGTGGGGCGGCAGCGGCTCAGCAGGTCGTCTAATAACCCGATGGTTGGCGGTTCGCATCACGCTCTCCCCAGATATCCTGCCGTTGTGTCCCTGGGCAAGACACTTCACCCGCATTGCCTCCAGTGCCCATAAATGCTCGGTGGTGGCCGGAGAGGCTGTTGGCACGGATTGGCAGCCACATTTCCCTCACTCTGAGTCTGTGATCACGCGCTGTAGCGCATGCCTGATAAAGCTGACATATGTATTAATCACGCTGTGATAATAGCACAATATCGCTCAAAGCACGCGCATGAGACATGTCTGTGATCGCACGCTTGTGTTGACCGTTCCTGCCTTTCGTCTCCTAACCGTGGTTTTGGGACGCAGGGGAGATGTATCTTCCTCCGCGGTTTAATTCCCGAGTAAATCTCACTCTTGTGATACACAGAAGCACAGGCCGTTTTGCTGAAGCGTTGGGGCTTTATTTATATACCGCACTGTTGTCAGCAACAAATTCTACCTGCTCCGGTCGTCTTGCTCTTTCTACTTATCCGCACCAAATCACACACCGTTCGCCACACACACCGGGGAGTGGGGGGGGGCGCGCCTCGGCTGCGCAAACACCATCACTCACTCACGTCCACGCACGAGCGTGCGCTTTGCGCACCAGTGTTGCAGATGAAATAAGGGAACCCAGTGTTGAGGCACGGAATAAGTGCAGGCAGGACACTGCGAACTGAAGTTTAAAAGGGTGTTTATTTCATCCTCCAGCACGAAGCTCACTCAAGCGCTGTGGAGCGAGCCCTTTTTTTTTTATTACTTATTTTGTACCCATAGGTAGATTTGTTTTGCAGTCTGGTGACAAGCCACCAGCTGCCAGTCGCTGCGTGCGGAAGCACCCCTTAACTCCCTAACCTGCATGTTTTTGACATGTGGGAGGAAACTGGAGAAATCCCGGAGTAAACCCACGCAAACACGGGGAGAACATGCAAACTCCACACAGATCGCTGTTGGCCGGGGGCAGGGATCGAACCCACGATCTCCGCGATCCCCCTGCTGAGGGTAAACTGTGCTGCAACAGTGCTAACCACTGCGCACTGTGGTTAGTACAAAATAAATAATAAAAAAAAGGGCTCGCTCCACAGCGCTGGAGTGAGCTTCGTGCTGGATGAAATAAACACCCTTTTAAACTTCAGTTTGCAGTGTCCTGCTTGCATTTATTCCATGCCTCCACACTGGGTTCCCTTATTTCATCCGCCACACTGGTGCGCAAAGCGCACGCTCGTGCGCTTTGAGCGATATTGTGCTTTATTACAGCGTGATTAATACATATGTCAGCTTTATCAGGCATGCGCTACAGCGGGTGATCACAGACTCAGAGTGAGGGAAATGTGGCTGCCAATCCACGCCAACAGCCTCTCCGGCCACCACCAAGCATTTAAACATTTTTACACATTCATACCCAGTGTTATGGGCACTGGAGGCAATGCGGGTAAAGTGTCTTGCCCAGGGACACAACGGCAGGATATCTGAGGAGAGCGTGATGCGAACCACCAACCATCGGGTTATTAGACGACCTGCTGAGCCGCTGCCGCCCCACTTTTTCCTCCACTTTCCCTCTTTAGGAAAGCTATGGAGGCTTACCCCGCTCTCTTTATTTCCCTTTGATTGGAAATTACATCCAAAAGCAGCGCAATGTGGCATTTTCACTGACAAATGGCAGTAGTTAGGAGCTTCGCTTCTTGGCTTGTATAAGACAGAAAAAACGGCTGTAACCATTCTACGTCACTACCCAGAATGCACTGCAACGTAAACAATAATGGCGATTTACATCGTAATAAAGTTTTTTAAAAATATATAAAACTGGGAATTTTCAAAAAATTTTCAAAAAAATTATATTATAGTTATGTTAGTAACATAAAAATAAAGCACATAGAGCTAACATGCCACTATAATCAGAGTTCCTTTTAATAGATCACTGGAGCTGTGTGAAGTGCCTTCCTGCTTCAAACGCTCCATCATCATTCCAGTTCCCAAGAAACCCTCTGTTACAGGATTAAACAACTACAGACCTGTTGCCCTGACCTCTGTGGTCATGAAATCCTTGGAGAGATTGGTGCTGAACCACCTGAAGGTCGTCACAGGCCCCCTGATGGACCCACTGCAGTTTGCCTGCCGGTCAAACAGGTCAGTTTGATGCAGTGAATATGGGACTACACTAAATCCTGCAACACCTCGACTCCCCAGGGACGTACGCCAGGATCCTGTTTGTCGACTTCAGCTCAGCGTTCAACACCATCATCCCAGGCATTCTTCATCAGAAACTCCTCCAGCTCAAGGTGCCCCCCTTCACTTGCCAGAGGATCTCCAGCTTTCTGACTGACAGGTGGCAACAGGTGAAGCTAGGGAGATTTACATCCAGCTCCCGAAAAATTAGTACTGGCGCCCCCCCAAGGATGTGTTCTTTCCCCACTGCTCTTCTCCCTCTACTCCAACGACTGCACCTCAGAGGACCCTTCGGTGAAGCTCCTGAAGTTTGTGGACGACACCACAGTCATCGGTTTGATCCGGGATGGTGATGAGTCTGCATACAGACGGGAGGTGGAGCAGCTGATCCTCTGGTGCAGCCAGAACCATCTTGAACTTAACCCAGCCAAAACAGTGGCGATGACTGTGGATTTCAGGCAACACCCTCCTTCATTCCCCCCACTCACCATCCTCAACAGCACAGTGTCCACTGTGGACTCCTTCAAGTTTCTGGGTACCACAATCTCTTGGAACTTGAAGTGGTCCTCCCATATAGACACTGTCCGGAAAAAGGCCCAGCAGAGGTTGTTTTTTCTGCGTCAGCTCAAGAAGTTTGATTTGCCTCAGGAGCTGCTGGTTGTCTTCTACACCGCCATCATCCAATCTGTCCTCTGCTTTTTCATCACTGTCTGGTTTGGATCTGTCACTAACCAGGACAAGACCAGACTGCAGCGGATCATTAAGTCTGCGGAGAGGATCATTAGGACTGACCTACCCTCCATTGAGAACTTATATCGGTCCATAACCAGGAAACGGGCGGGAAACATCTGTGCTGACCCGTCACACCCTGGCCACAAACTGTTTGAACTTTTATCTTCTGGTCGTCATTACAGATCACTTTTTTTTTCCAAGATGGCAACCGGGATGGTCACACTTTTTCAGTGCTGAGACAAAGTCACTGATTTTGCCATTAAAAATAACTAACCAACAGCGATCGGCACTCGTGACGGACACGCATGGGCTGAATTTCCACCTCCGTTGGAATACCCCTTTAATCGCCTTTCTCCGGCCACTGTGAGTAAAGTGACTAGCGTTTCTTTGTGGTTCGCTGCTGCGCTCTACCCGAAGCGTTTGCTAAGCTAACGCTAGTTAGCTTAACACTGGCGCCAGTCATGCCGCCTAACACCGACTCGAAGCGACTCAGTCCCTGGTGAGGGCTCACCGGAGGAACTAACCGAGGTGGCAGTAGGACGTGAGCCGGATCGGAGTTCGGGGGCTGCGTTGGTGGGAGACGGGGACCAGTGGAGGACCACCTGGACCCGGCCAGACAATAGCCTGAATCGGAGCCGAGTTGCGAGGCCCAGCAGAGGAACTATCAGGCAGATGGCGTTTGGTGACGGGGCTCAGCGGAGGTATCACCCAGGCAGACGGCGGTAGGCGGGGGTGCTCAGCGGAGGATCTACCGTGACCCCAGCAGAGCTCTGTTGCAGCGGCGGTGTGCGACGACACTCGGTGGAGGAGCAGGACAGGAGATCGGTTACGGCGGCGGTGAGCAGCGGGACCAGCAGCGGAGGGGGCTAGTTGGCTAGCTGAGGCCCAGCTGGATTCGAGGACGATCGGATCGGATACCGGCGACACAAGCAGAGATTATTTTACTATCCACAGGTTTTTCTTTCTCTTTCCAAGAAAGACTGAAGATGGCTGCCACCGAAGTGAGGAGTGGTTTGATGGGCTACACTTCTAGCCACTTTCTGCTTATCTACTTCTTATTATTATTGTCTTTGTGTGACTGGACCTGCACAAGAAGGGTTTTCCAGCCATCTCAACTAAAGATGAAGCTAAAAAGTTTTATTTATATGGATATGGATATGGTCATTTCACCCTGTACTCTATCTATAGAGTCATTATTCTCTTTACAGCTTGCTTTTTTTTGGTACCTACAGGAATTATAATAGAGCTTTTCCAAATTACTGGGACAGAACACGTATCTAAAGACTTCTGGTAGATGGGACTCCAGGCTTCTGCTAGCTCCTCACTGCAGTAAGCGCCCAGAGATCCCATCTGGTCCGGATGCCTTCTTGGGGTACATACGTGAGAAAAATCTTTCCATAACATGCTGGTCAACTATAATTTTTGCAGAGCCTAAAACTGGTATAGCATCCAGAGCAGCTTTTCGTTCATGAGAAAAATCTGTAGTCTCAAATCTGCAAAAGAAATTATTCAACTCGTTAGCCTTTTCTTCCTCATTCATTACATTAATGCAGCTTTTGGATGGAGTCATCTTTGTCATTACTTTAACTGAGTCCCACAATTTCCTAGAACTTTTTTCTAGGCATTCAGATTCAAATTTCTTCCTCGTCTCATCTCTAGCTGTCCTTAGTTTATAATTAAGTTCTTTCTGTATATTTTTCATACTTAACATTCTTAAAAGCAATCTTTTTCTGTACTATGCACTGTTTTAATTCCTTGGAAATATAAGACTTATTATTAGGGTACATAGTGATTACTTTCTGAGGTAAAACATTTTCTTTACAGAATTTTATATACTCAGTTATGGTATCTGTGGCCTCCTCCAACTCCAAGTTATAGAAGAGTCCCCAGTCGGTACAAGAAAAACAACCTCTCAAAGTTTCTATGCCTTCATTGTCCCATATGAAGATTGTCTTTGTCTGTGGTTTGCTGCTTTTAAGCAAAGACTTGTAAGTAGGAATCAGATGAACAGCATTATGGTCTGAGAACCCCAAGGGGGGGCTTAACCCTCGCTATATAGGCATCTTTGATGCTCCCATAGCATTTGTCCAAAATATTTCCCCCCCTTGTACTGCAGTTCACATACTGGCTGAAGCCAGGCAGTGCTGCATCCAGTTTGCAGTGATTAAAATCCCCTAAAATCAAACAAGGTGCTTCAGGAGTGCATTCCATTTGACTGTGTACACAGTCCACGATAGCATTCGCCGCGGTGAAAGAGTTCCCACTGGGCGGGATATAAACGGTGCATAATAAAATATTTCCAAATTCACGGGGGAGATAAAAGGGTCTCAGGCTTAAGCACAGCAGTTCTATGTCCGGGGTACAAAGCGACTCTATCGTGGTGAACTGTGAGCACCATTTGTTCTTAATGTACACACAAATACCTCCTCCTTTGATCTTACCGGAGAGCGCATCCCTGTCCTGCCGCACCAGGGAGAAGCCGTCCATGGATAGGAGCGAGTCAGGTACATCCTCCTGAAGCCACGATTCCGTGAAAATGAGCAGGCATGACTCCCGGTACTTGTATAGGAACCTGGCGTTGATTTTGAGTTCCTCCATTTTGCTCTTCAGTGAGCAGACGTTACAGAGCAACATGGATGGCAGTGGTGGCCTGTTCTCTCTCCTCCACAGTCTCTGTCGTACTCCGCCACGTTTCCCTCTCTTCCGCAACCTGCTTTTACGTCCTCCCGTCGGATTTCGTAAGAGCTCCCTAGGCAGTAGGGATGCCGAGACATGGCTGGAACGAAGAAGCAAGAGCTGGTCTCGAGTATAGCTCAGGAGCATGGTCGGCCTCATGTCCCGATCCACATGGGTACAGTGGCATATTATTCCAAGCAACCAGATCACAAGCAGTCCCTTTAGCAAAAGCATCATTATGATACTTCAGACTGAGCACTAAAAACTAAGTACTGCAAATTAAGTACTACAAACACACACCCACAGTAGCAGCACAAGGTAGCCCGGATCACAGCAGAGCAGCGCCACCAGTGCTCACATTTAATTAACAGGTACTAGAAAGAGAGATCATATCTCTCCAGTTCTGGCCTCCCTTCATTGGCTTCCCATAGAGTTTAGAATTAAGTTTAAAATCCTTCTTCTCACTTTCAAAGCTCTAAACAATCAGGCCCCTTTTTATTTAAAAGATCTGATAAGATAAGCCTTTATTAGTCCCACAATGGGGAAATTCCAGGATTGCAACAGCACAGGGATAGTAACACTCAGAGCAACAATCAGAAGGCAAGAAAAAAACAAGAGCAGCAAGTATACATATGTACATATAAATATAAATATATATATATATATAGACACACAGTGCGGAGCATTGTAGCTGGATGGAATAGATATATAAATATATAAACACAGTGCGGAGCATTGTAGCTGGATGGAATAAATATATGAGTATATAAACACAGTGTGGAGTATTGTAGCTAGATGGAATAAATATGTAGATATATAAACACAGTGCGGAGCATTGTTGCTAGATGGAATAAATATATAAATATATAAACACACACAGTGCGGAGCATTGTAGCTAGATGGAATAAATATGTAAATATATAAACACACACAGAGTGGAGCATTGCTGTTAGATGGAATAAATGATACTACCCTATTATCCTACCAGAGCACTACGCTCCCAAAATGCTGGATTACTTGTAATACCTAGAATCTCCAAAAGTACAATGGGAGGCAGAGCCTTCAATTATCAAGCTCCTCTCCTGTGGAACCAGCTGCCAATCTGGATTCGGGAGTCAGACTCGATCTCTGTTTTTAAGAATAGGGTACGTAAAAACCTTCCTTTTTGATATAGCCTACAATTTGGGAGGGATCATGTGTCTCTGAACTCTCCCTTAGTTATGCTGCTAATAGGTTTAGACAGCCGGGGGACCTCCAATAATGCAAAGGGCTTCACTCCTTTCTTCACTCTCAATGAAATATTTTTGCTGGTCATTAACATCTGTTTGTTCTCTCCCATAGATTGAGTCCCCATCGTGGTGTTTGCTCTCTACATGTTTGTTCTTTTCCTCTTCGCTATCCCCTCACCCCCCAGCCAGTCACAACAGATGATTGCTCCTCCCTGAGCCTGGTTCTGCTGGAGGTTTCTTCCTGTTAACCCTTTAACTGCCCAGATTAAATGGCCGGGTCGTGCACCCCCAGTGGCACAGCACAGCAACTGCACATGTCAACTTATTGACTGAGTTATGTAATTTATATAGCTGCCACGACATTATGCAAATTAGATGTGTAAATTTATTCCTATCTGAAACTTTGGATCATATTCTACATCTTTCTAATTGACAGTAAGCCATTATCTCTTGTAACTTTCAAATTATAGCCTTGGAAATCTGAACTATTTTATTGACAAATTTTTACCACTCTTGACCACTAGGGGGAGCCTTGAGTTGCCTTGCAGTGCCCCAGGCGCCACATGGCACCTAGGGCAGTTAAAGGGTTAAAAGGGAGTTTTTTCTCTCCACCATCGCCAAGCGCTTGCTCACAGGGGATCGCCTGATTGCTGGGGTCTTTCTGCAATTGTGGGCGTTTCCCCTACAGTTGAAGTGCTATGAGATGACTGTTGTTGTGAAATGGCTCTATATAAATAAAGTTGAATTGAATTGAATTGAACTGAATTGAAGAGCGCACGAGGAGGGGAAGGAAGAATGGATTTACGTGCAGGATTCACAGCAGCACATTAATTGAACGTAAAGACTGATCCCAAAAGGTGATGACTTACAAAAATACACAGAAACACAAACAGTAGACATTCGGGGCCGACATCGCCCAGCAAACGTATAGAGAGGAAACATGTTTACCACGGTTGCGCCCCAGAGCTGACATCGCTACAAAGGCGCAACAGAACCACGGCTGTGTGGAGTGGCTAACATGTCGTGATAGTGTTGGCAATATTAGCTGGCTGACAACACGGCAGATGATGCACACAAAACATGAACAGCTGACTGTCAAAGAGAGAGAGGGGGCGTGATAGGATCAGCGAATCTTGGACAGGGCCCACTTGAAAGTGGGTCAAAACGGCACATTATTCACATGTACAAAACATAAACACAACAAGAACTCAAAAGATAACACGTAATAAACACGATGCCTGAGCCACAGAGAATACACTGCTATGACTTCATTGAAAAATCAGGTTTAAATTATATTTATGAACAAATAATTTGTTGCAATATCTCTAACAAAAGCATAATACTCGGTGTTCCCCTGCCATGTATTTGCCGCTGCTGCTGCAGCGAACATGTGTGCTTCTCCACCGTCACTCTCTGAGTCTGACTCGCTCAGCATGATGCCCGCTTGACACGGCTCAAACCTATAAGGTCTGATGCCCCCAGATTCTTCATTATCATTCCATTCTTCTGCACTATAATCATCTGAAGATTGGACAACACAAACCAATTCCAGACTACATGTGCTGGAACCATCGTCGATGTTTTCTACCGCTTCCATCCTGTGTGTACAATGGGCAGCCAAGCGCTGTGTTCTGTCACTGACGTTACAACATGGCCGGGGGTTTTTCCATCCACTGACGCAATTGGTGATGTGGCGCTCATGAAAATGTTGGATATCCGCATGAACAAAATGATGTTTGACTTAGAACTGCACAGACCAACCTATTTTATCATATTGAAATTATGTGTTGCAAAATTAGATGAAGTCAGAATCGTGTCATCAGACCTTTAAATTGCAATTGATAAAGCACTAAACTGACTTTAGATTGTAGATACATTTTTGTTAAAAGTTTGCCAATACACTACCATAAACTAGCAATGCGTCAACTTTACACCCAGCCACAATCCTTTTAAAAGACAGCACTCCTGAGGGCATAGTATGCACAAAGTCATTTGTTATTTGGGTGACAAGGGCCAAAGCATGAAAATGGCCAATGTGCCAACAGAAATAACCAGTCACTGATGGAATGCACAAAGTGTTTTTTTTTTCCCCAACATTTTTTATTACTATTATTATTATGCATCAGCATAGTTTTACTGTTCCTCACATTGTGTGGACCAGCTCTTTGCTCTCTGGAAGTCCAATATTTGAAGGGGTAGGGGGGACACCTGGAGGGATAACTCTCAGGTATGTTAATGGTTAAGGGAAATTATTTTGTTTCTGTTGTTTTTTTTTCTTTTGTTTGATCTGAAATTGCTTAAAATGTTGGGGAAATTCAAAGTTATTTGTCTATATGTCTATTGCACTAAAGGTTAAAATTACATCCTGGAATTGCAGAGGGCTACAAAAAATAAAAAAGGTCAAACAAGTTATGAACAGGATTAAAATATTACAATCTAATATAGTATTCCTTCAAGAAACTCATCTAACCTATGAAGATGAACTTAAAGTGAGGAGGAGGTGGAAGGGAAAAATTTTGTCAGCCCCTTTTACCTCTCAGGCAAGAGGTGTCATGATATTGGTCCACGATTCTGTTCCCCTACAGATTCACAAAGTTATTAAGGACAAGGCAGGACGTTATTTGATTATTCAAGGGAAAATTCTTAGAGAACAATTAATTCTGATAAATATTTATGCCCCAAATGCAGATGAGCCTAAATTTTTTCAAGATTTATTCTTTATTATTGCTTCTTTACCTGGTGCTTGCATTATGGCGGGCGACTTCAATTGCACTTTAGATCCACGGAAAGACAAAAGTTCAGGAACAGATCAATCACAATCAAGAACTAGAAGTGTTATTCATCATTTTATGAAAGAAATGAATTTGATTGATGTGTGGAGGGAAGACAATCCTAATGATAAAAAATATTCATGTTTCTCTAGTACACATCAGTCATATTCTCGCATAGACTTTTTTTTGATTTCAGCAATACTAAAATGTAAAATATGGAAGGTTTCTTATGATGCCATACTCCTGTCGGACCACGCCCCAAATTCTTTAGTTTATTATGATCCCAAATTGACTTGTGATATTCCTAAATGGAGATTTAAAATAAAATGGTTGGCAGATACAGGCTTTGTTACCTTTCTTGATGAACAGATTAAATTTTATTTTGAAACAAATACAACAGAGACCTCAGGAAGTACCAGATGGGAACCATTTAAGGCATTTATTAGGGGACAAATAATTAATATCACTAGTTTCAAAGCCAAAGAAACTTATAGGAATACAAAATCACTAGAAGCAAGAATAAAGAAATTAGAAGAAGAATACTACCAATCAGGCTCTCAGGTTACTCACCAAGAACTACTTATACTAAGAGCGCAATATAATGAAATTCAACAAAAGCTTTATCAGGTTTACTACGACTTAAACAGACATTCTATGATCAGGGTGAAAAACCCGGCAGAGTGCTGGCATGGCACATTAAGCAAATGCAGAATGAAAGACTTATAACCTCAATACAAAATGGTAACAATGAGACTATTGTGGACCCAATTGAAATAAATGAAACCTTCAAGAATTTTTTTGAAAAACGTTATAGTTCAGAAATAGGTCTGGATACATCCAAATTAAATAATTTCTTGGACCACATTCAGATTCATAAGATATCAGAAGAAATTAAAGAGGAACTAGAGAAAGACGTAACTCTGATGGAAGTATCTGCTGCCATTGATAGTATTAAAGGAGGGAAAACCTCGGGGCCTAATGGGATGCCTATTGAAGTTTATAAATTGTTCAAACAGAGAGTTATGCCACCACTACAATGCTCCGCACTGTGTGTTTATATACTCATATATTTATCCCATCCAGCTACAATGCTCTGCACTGTGTGCCTGTGTGTGTATATATATATATATATATACTGTATATATATATATATATATATATATATATATATATATATATATATATATATATATATTTATAGTAATATGTACATATGTATATTAGCTGCTCTTGCTTGCTTGCCTTTTTTTTTCTTGCCTTCTGATTGTTGCTCTGAGTAGTGCTATCCCTGTGCTGTTGCAATCCTGGAATTTCCCCGTTGTGGGACTAATAAGGGCTTATCTTACTATTAGAAGTGTTTATGGTGTGGAGTGTGTAAATGAAGAGGCATATTCATTTCAGACGATTTATTACACACTCACATCTCACAAGCAAAGAACAGACTGACTGGTCACATCAAGCATTCCTCTCTCTATATCAAGTCACACTTCACAAGGTTCAAGGCACTTCATCATACACAGCATGACATCTACACTACACTTCATTCAACCCCCTCTCACCCACTTGGGCATTGTTCTCCCATGTGTATTCATTGTCTCTGTCTAAGGTGTGAAATAACCTGAGGCCCACACCGCCCCCCCCCCCCAGCATCTTAGATAGAACAATAGAACATCAGTCCACATGCTGTTTCGGCTTCAGTCTCCTCCCATATCTGCTGTAACTGGGGTTTACCGCCTCCGTGGCGCTGCTGTGCCGGTGGGAGGCTGCTGGGAGTGTGTCCGACTGCGGGTGAGCCGTGGAGAGGGGAGGGGTTCACTCTGTCCGTGTGGCTGCTCTGATGAATCGTTCCCCTGGGGAGGTCTCCGTGGGGGTCTTCCACGCCAAGGGGCTCTCGCCAACAGCACTTGCTCATCCGCCACTACAAAGGCGGGTTTGAGTCTGTCTATGCCAATTCTCTCCCGTCTACCCCCCAAGTCTAGCACAAAATGCTTATCCCCTGTTTCCAACACTCTGAACGGTCCATCATAGGGTGGACACAATGGAGGGCGGTGGGCGTCGTGTCTGACGAACACGAACTCCGTGTTCTTCAAAGTTTTAGGCACAAAGGCACGTGGAAAACTGTGGTGGGCAGGGCCCGGCAGCATGCCTGTGTTTGCGCTACGCTGCAAAAGCTGAGACGGGGAGCTGCCCGGCGCGGGATTGTCCGGTAGAAATTCCCTGGGCAGCCATAGGGGCTGCGCAAAAACGAGCTCTGCTGGGGAAGCTTCCAAATCTTCTTTTGGCGCGGAGCGCAACCCCAGTAAAACCCACGGCAGCCTGTCTACCCAATTTGCATCCGTCAGTGAAGCCCTGAGTGCTGCTTTCAATGATCTATGAAAACGCTTGCATAAACCATTGGCCTGTGGGTTGTACGCGGTTGTGCGATGAATTGCAGCACCCAGGCTGCGGGCCATCGTGGATCAGAGGTTGGAAACAAATTGCGGGCCCCTGTCGGACGTAATGTCTGACGGGACTCCAAAACGCGCCACCCAGCTGTCTCTGCTGCCGGCCCGACCACGGTTCTGAAACCTTGGCCATCACGAACGTTAGTGGCTTGTGGTCTACGAACGCAGTGAAGCTGTGCCCTTCCAGCCAGAACTGGAAGTGGCGTATGGCCAGATGGAGAGCCAGCAACTCTCTGTTAAACACGCTGTATTTATGTTCGCTGTTGCGCAAAGTTCTGCTGAAAAATGCGAGGGGCTGCCAAGCCCCGGCGACGCGCTGCTCCACGACCACCCCATGGCCACCCCATGGCCACGTCTGAAGCGTTGGTGGTGAGCGCTGTCCGGGCCGTCGGGTCTGGATGTGCCAGCAGTGTGGCGTTTGCCAGGGCTGCTTTAACTTTCGAGAATGCCCGCTCTCGCTCCGGGGTCCATTCGACTCCATCCGCGGGTTTCTGTCTCTTGAGCGCGGCGTACAATGGTTGCATGAGCCACGCCGCATGGGGAAGGAAACGGTTATAAAAATTCACCATCCCCCAAAATTCCTGCAGCGCCCTCACCGTCTGAGACCGGGGAAAATCTGCCACGGCACACACTTTGTCGGGCAACGGGATCGCTCCTTCTGGAGAGATGCGGTGCCCCAAAAAAATCAATCTCCGTCACGCCGAACTGGCATTTCGCCGGATTGATTATCAACCCGTGCTCCTCCAACCTCCGGAAAACCGTCCTGAGGTGGGTTTCGTGTTCGTCTTTGGACGTACTGGCTACCAGGATGTCGTCCAGGTAGACGAACACGAACGGGAGGTCACACAGCACTGCATCCATCATGCGCTGGAACGTCTGTGCTGCACCTTTTAATTCAATTCATTTCAATTCAACTTTATTTATATAGCGCCATTTCACAACAACAGTCATCTCATAGCACTATCAACTGTGGGGGAGGGGGGCCCACAGTTGCAGAAAGACCCCAGCAATCAGGCGATCCCCTGTGAGCAAGCACTTGGCGACGGTGGAGAGGAAAAACTCCCTTTTAACAGGAAGAAACCTCCAGCAGAACCAGGCTCAGGGAGGGGCAGTCATCTGCTGCGACTGGCTGGGGGGTGAGGGGATAGAGAAGAAGAAAAGAACAGACATGTAGAGAGCAAACAGCACGATGGGGACTCAATCTATGAGAGAGAACAAACAAATGTTAATGACCAGCAAAAAAAAAAAATGTTTCACAGAGAGTGAGGAAAGGCGTGAGGCCCAGTGCATTACTGGAGGTCCCCCGGCTGACTAAACCTATTAGCAGCATAACTAAGGGAGGGTTCAGAAACACATGATCCCTCCCTAATTGTAGGCTATATCAAAAAGGTAGGTTTTAGCCCTTTTCTTAAAAACAGAGATCGAGTCTGACTCCCGAATCCAGATTGGCAGCTGATTCCACAGGAGAGGAGCTTGAAAACTGAAGGCTCTGTCTCCCATTGCACTTTTGGAGATTCTAGGTATTACAAGTAATCCTGCATTTTGGGAGTGTAATGCTCTGTTAGGATAATACGGTAGTATCAGATCTTTTAAATAAAAAGGAGCCTGATTGTTTAGAGCTTTGTAAGTAAGAAGAAGGATTTTAAACTTAATTCTAAATTCTATGGGAAGCCAATGAAGGGAGGCCAGAACCGGAGAGATATGATCTCTCTTTCTAGTACCTGTTAAAACTCTTGCTGCAGCATTTTGGATCAGCTGAAGACTTTTTAAAGATGTTTTAGGACAGCCTGATAATAAAGAATTACAATAATCTAATCTCGAGCTAACAAAAGCGTGGATCAGCTTTTCAGCATCACTCTGAGACAAGATGCTCGTAATCTTGGCAATATTACGCAAATGATAGAAGGCAGTCTTAAAAACAAATTTAATATGTGAATTGAAGTACAAATCCTGATCAAAAATAATTCCAAGGTTGTAGTAGTAGTAGTAGATTAGTTTATTTGACAGGGACAGTGCAATAAACATAGACAATTAATCAAAGACAATCAATCTGATGTGTTGCACATAGAGTGTATAGCTATTAGCTAATTTGCAACTCTTGTCCCTGGATGGGCTTTAGAAAAAAGAATCAAGATAAAAAATATACACAATAACCACATACATCAATGCAGAAAAATTATAAATACACAATTATAAATATTATAAATATTATAAATACACAAATATAACAGCCTGACTCACATTTAACATAAATATTATAAATATTATAAATACACATATATTATAAAATATTATAAATACACAAATATAACAGCCTGACTCACATTTAACACATATAACATAACTCACATTTGCCTATTTCAGGCCTTCCTCCCTCCGTCACTCACTATAAACAAACACATTTATTCCTTCCCTTCATTCACTCTCACTTTGCAGACAAATAATTCATACATGAGTACATTCTTGTTTATTTTTCAGCCAGTTTTTAACATTTTTAGTGAATGTTTTAAAGTCCGTTATTATTTTAATTTCATTTGGCATTGTGTTCCAGATGTGACTGCCCTTTATAGAGAAAGCTGTTTGTCCAAATGTGGTTCTGCGGTGGAATATTTTACAGTTATTGTTAACAGAACTCCTGGTGGCTCTGCTGCTGTCCTGTCTTTGGATGAAACCAGCAAGTGGCTCGGGTGCTGATTTATGGAAACATTTGAACGTTAATTTCAGAAGACAGAGGTCAATGAAGCTCTCAAAACTCAATAGGTTGTATTTTTTTAAAACATTACAGTGATGCCACCTAATGGGCTTTTTGTCCAAGATTTTTAGGGTTTGATTATATAATGAACCTATATGTCTTATTGTGGAAGGGGCTGCTTGAGCCCAGACTGTCAAACAGTATGATATATGAGAAAAAACCATAGAATGCATATACAGTGCAGCTGCTTCGTAAGGTATGTAATATCTAATTAATTTAAAGCAGTTCAGATTTTTTTTTACTGTTTTTGAAATTTTCTTTATATGAAGATTAAATTTGAGTTGAGGATCTAGTACAATGCCAAGGTATTTGCATTCTGTAGCTAAACTGATGTCATGATCATGTATATTAACTTTAAAATGTTGCAGGTTACATTTTTTGATTGAAAAGCACATTGAGACTGTTTTCTGAAGGTTCAGCAATAGATGGTTCTTGAGGAGCCACTCTTGGACATCAACCATACTTGTAGACAGTACATCTGCAGCCTGTGCTGGAGTCTTGGCAGCTGTGTAAATAACTGCATCATCTGCATAAAGTTGGCATGTTGCAGCTGAGCAGTGTAACGGCAAGTCATTAATAAAAATGCTGAAAAGTAAAGGACCAAGAATGGACCCTTGTGGGATACCCATGCGGTTGTTTAAAAATGAGGATTTATCCTGGTGAACTTTTACACACTGTTCTCTATTCTGGAGATAAGATGCAAACCATTCTAATGTATTTGGGGAGAAGTTAAAAGATACCATTTTGGATAAAAGCAAACTGTGGTTTACAGTATCGAAAGCCTTTTTGAGATCTAGAAAAACAGCTCCTACCACATTACCCCTGTCCAAGGACTGTTTGACGTTTTCAATAAGGCAACAATTTGCTGTTTCTGTTGAGTATCCTGGTCTAAAACCAAATTGATGTGGATGAAGAAGTTGACTGTCTTGTAAGTAGTCTATCAGCTGTGTAGCTACAACTTTTTCAAGAACCTTAGATAGGACTGGTAAGATAGAGATTGGGCGGTAATTGCATATATCGTCTTTACTGCCTGATTTATGAACTGGTATGACGACAGCTTTTTTCCAGCCAGATGGAAATGTACTAGACCTAATGGAGAGATTAATGAGATGAGTCAGTGGTTTGATTAATATTTTGCTGTGCATTTTGAGAAAGGAGGTGCTCATATTGTAGATATCATTAGTTTTTGAGTTTGACAGTGTTTTAACAATACCAGCAATTAACTTCTCATTTACCTCATCGATGTGAAAAGTATCTGTTGGAAGTATGGAATTTGTGTTGTTGAGCACATTTGGCAGCACAAAAATTTTTGTTAAGTCTTCCACAGAGCCCACAAAGTGTGAATTAAATTCATTTGCCAAAGTAGCCTTGTCACTGACGGTCTTGCCATTGATTCTAAGTTCCTTTACCCCCTTCTGATCGTTTTTTTTATTAGTTAAGTTATTTAAATGCCTCCATAGGGAACTGTTGTTACCCTTTGCATGATCTATCAGTTTATTGTAATAAGATATTTTTGATTTTCGCAGCTCATGTACCACTTTATTTCTTAAACTTTTGTACACAAGGTGATCATTTTGTAGTTTGGAGGTTAGTGATGTTTTCAGTGCATAGTCTCGCCTCTTCATAAGTTTTCTTATTTCATTATTTAACCATGGTAGGCTAATCTTCTGTTGTCTACTTTTAATTTGCTTTGAAAATTTTTCTATAGACTTTGTGATTGTTGCAGTTATAAAATTACAACAATCATCTACTTCACATGTTGCCATGAGCTGCTCCCAATTTTGATTCTCTAAGTAATGTTCAAACTCCTCATTTTTTGATTTGGGGATAATAAAATTTGATTTGTCAATATCGACTCCCCCAAAATACTGTAGTCGCTTTTTAGTAAGTTTCCTGACAGCAAGAACCATGTTATGATCTGAGAGACCAGTTACAAGATTATAGGTTCTGGTTATTCGTTCTGGTTTATTAGTAAATACCATGTCAATAAGTGTTCTGGATTGTTTGGTTATCCTGGTGGGTCCTTTGATGATTTGCTGGTAATTAAATTTAGTCATGAGGCTTTTCAGTTTTTGTTTGTCTTTTTTATCAGACCAGTTGATATTAAAGTCACCATGAATTATTGTTTCTCTGTTCTTCTCAAGTTGTTTAACCAGATCACTTAATTCATTATAAAAGGAAGAGTTGTGTGACGGTGGGTTGTACACTACTGCAATGTTGAAATTCATTACCGGAGAGAGACATACATTAACAGCTAAACATTCAAGTGAAGTATTCAAATCAACCAGTTGACATTTATATTTCTCTTTGATGTAAATTAAAACACCTCCTCCCCTCCCTACCTGCCTGTCTTTTCTAAAACACTGGTAGCCCACAATATCGATCATATTAGTGTCGATCATATTAGTGTTCCTCACAGAGCTATTAAGAGAAAGAGTAACTGCATCCAAACTGAAAGTTTGATTTGGAAAGGAATTTCTAAGGTTTTTTGGACCAACAAGAATGACTTCAGTCTTATCTGAATTTAATAGCAGGAAATTACAAGTCATCCAAGCTTTGATTTCCTTAAGACAGGCTTCTAACTTGGCTAATTGATTACTATCATCTGGCTTCATTGACAGGTATAATTGTGTGTCATCTGCATAACAATGAAAATGTATACAGTGCTTTCTAATAATGTTGCCTAACGGAAGCATATATAAACTAAAAAGAGTAGGGCCTAGCACAGATCCCTGTGGAAGTCCATGACTAAGCTTTGAGTTGAAAGAAAACTCATTATTTATATGAACAAACTGGAACCTATCAGATAAATAAGATCTAAACCACTGCAACGAAGTTCCATTAAGTCCAACATAGTGTTCTAATCTATCAAGTAGAATATTATGATCGATAGTATCAAAAGCTGCACTAAGGTCTAAAAGGACAAGTACAGAAACTAGTCCATTATCAGATGCAATGAGGAGGTCGTTAGTGACCTTCGCTAAGGCTGTTTCAGTACTATGATAGATTCTAAACCCAGATTGAAACTCTTCAAGTAAACCATTTCCCTGCAGGTGGTCAAATAATTGCGTAGCAACAATTCTTTCTAAGATTTTTGAAATGAAAGGGAGATTAGAGATTGGTCTATAGTTAGCTAAAGCTCCTGGATCTAGCGTTGGCTTTTTGAGTAAGGGTTTAATTACAGCCGTTTTAAAAGCCTGCGGTACATGGCCTAAAGTTAATGAAGAATTGATTATATGAAGAATAAAGCTACCAATAAGTGTGAAGACTTCTTTAAATAACCTGGTAGGAATAGGGTCTAAAAGACAAGTTGAAGGTTTGGATGAGGAAACTATTTTGTCTAACTCACAAAGGTCGATTGGAGTAAACTCATCAAGACAGACATCAATAGAAGGAGTTGTAGTAGTTACAGTATTTAAGTTAACTGTGGTAAGAATCTGATTGATTTTATCTCTGATGGATGAAATTTTATTATTGAAAAAGTTCATAAAGTCCTGACTAGTAAGCTCTAAGGGAATGCTAGGATTGACAGAGTCCTGACTCTTTGTCAACCTGACTACAGTACTGAAAAGAAACCTGGGATTATTCTTGTTCTCTTCTATTAATGCAGAGTAATAACTCGTTCTAGCTTTTCTAAGAGATTTTTTATAAATTAAAAGATGATTTCTCCAAGGTAAATAGATTTCATCTAAATTAGTAGAGTGCCATTTTCTTTCTAATTGACGAGTCTTCTGTTTTAAGCTACAAGTTTCTGTGTTGAACCAAGGAGTTAGAAATCTCTGATTAGACTTTTTCTTTTTTAAGGGGGCCACCAAGTCTAGAGCCTGATGCAGAGAAGCTGAAACACTATCCACCATGTTATCAATTACAGAAGGAGCAAGCTGTCTATAGCTTATTTCCATTGTGTTGACACATGGCATAGAGGAAACAATCTGCATAAATTTGGAAACAGCATCATCTGAGCGGCATCTACTGTAATAATATTTTTCTTTAGGAGCCAAATAGTCAGAAATAGTAAATTCAAAGGTTAACAGACAATGGTCTGACAGTACAGGGTTATGAGGAGACACTACAAGATTTTCTATTTCTATGCCATATGTCAGAACATGGTCCAATGTATGGTGGAGGTAATGAGTAGAATTTCCTACTTTCTGAGAAAACCCAACCGAGTCTAATATTGAATTAAAAGCCACATTAAGGCAGTCACTATCTACATCCACATGTATATTAAAGTCCCTTACTATAATTAATCAGATTTCAGCACTAAATCAGCTAAGAAATCAGCAAATTCGGATAAAAATTCTGAGTAGGTTTATGGGGGACGATAAACTATGGCAAATAAAATTGGGTTTAACCTAAAATTGCTCAAGTGCCCAATACTGAGGACTAGGCCCTCAGAGGAATTATAACATGTTTTTTGCTTTACATTAACTAGTAATTTGGAATGGTAAATTGTTGCTACTCCTCCTCCACGACCAGAACTTCTGGGATTTTGACAGTTTAAATAACCAGAGGGAGTTGATTCATATAAACCAACATAATTCTCTTGCCCTAACCAAGTCTCTGTAAGGGAAATTAAATCAATCTGATGATCAATTAACAGATCATGGACTAACAGAGACTTGGGAGTTAGAGACCTAATATTTAATAAACCACATTTAATTTTTAAATTATGAGGAGGAACAGAGGCCAAATCATTCAATTTAGAGGCTTTATGTTTGTTATGTTAATTTGAGTTTTACCAATATTTTGCTTAATCACTTTGGGATGCTTATATATTATATTTTTATTTACTTTGGAGGGAGCAGACAATGATTCTCTGATGGGGAAGACAGGGGCTAAGCTGAGGGGTGGCGGATGAAGAGGAGCTGCAGAGAGGCCTGTAAGACTGTGACTCTGCTTCCTGGTCCCAACTCTGAGTAGTCAGGGTTTTGGAATATTTGGATAAAAAAGATGCCAGATTGTTAGATAAATGAGAAGCACCATCCAAAGTGGGATGAATGCTGTCTCTTCTCATAAGACCAGGTTTTCCCCAAAAAGAGCTCCAATTGTCAATGTAGCCCACGTCATTTTTTAGGACACCACACAGACAGCCAGCGGTTCAAGGATGACGAGCGGCTAAACATGTCATCACTGGTCAGATTGGGGAGGGGCCCAGAGAATACTACAGTGGCAGACATCGTTTTTGCAAAGTCACACACCGATTCTACATCAAGTTTCGTGACTTCCGACTGCTGGAGACGGATGTCATTAATGCCGGCGTGAATAACAATTGTGGAATATTTACAGTTACTTTTAGCCAGCATTTTCAAATTTGACTCGATGTCGCCTGCTCTGGCCCCAGGAATGCATTTGACTATGGCCGCTGGAGTCTCTAGGTTCACGTTTCTGACTACAGAGTCGCCAATGATCAGAGTTTTTTCCTCAGCGGGTGTGTCACTGAGTGGGGAAAAACGATTAGAAACGTAAACAGGTTGGTGGTGAACCGGGGCTTTGCGACTAGGCTTCCTTCTCACCGTCACCCATTCAGTCTCCTCGCTGCTGAGGAGAGCCGAGGGACCGCTGACAGGGGGGCCTAAGCTAGCTAGCTCCGCTGCAGCTAAGGGGCGTCCGTCAAGATTAACTGGCGCAGACGGTGTTTCAATGCAGCGGAGCCGGGATTCCAAATCAGACAACCTCGCCTCGAGCACCTCAAAAAGACAACATTTATTACATTTACCGTTATCACTAAAAGAGGCAGAGGTGTAGCTAAACATCTGACAGAGAGAGCACACCAGAGGAGGAGAGGAAAGAGAGCTAGTAGCCATAGCTAGTGGCTGGAGAGCAACCACGCAGGCAAACCACACAGGCAGACAGCAAAACAGGAAGTGACGATACGTTACCACAAGGAAGTGACGATCCTTCCTTTTAACCCGAATTGCATGCGCAGGAACTCGAATAAACCGAACGGAGTTATTACCGCTGTTTTGGGTACGTTCTCCGCGCGCACTGGGACCTGGTGGTAACCGCAGACCAGGTCTATTTTAGAAAAAACTCGGGCTCCGGTGAGGTGAACGGAAAAATCCTGTATGTGGGGAATTGGGTACCGGTCGTGTTCTGTGGCGCTGTTCAACCTGCGCAAATCACCGCACGGTCACCACGATCCCTCAGCCTTAGGGACCATGTGTAGTGGGGATGCCCATGGGCTGTTCGAACGCCTGATGACGCCCAACCTTTCCAGGTTGGCAAACTCCTTGCGCGCTATTGCCAGTTTAGCTGCGTCCAAGCACCGAGGTCTTGCAAAAACGGGTGGCCCGGTGGTGATGATAAAGTGCTCCACCCCGTGTTTAGCGATGGTCGCCGAAAACGTCGAGACCGTGAGTGCTGGGAACTGAGTGAGCAGTGCATGGAGCTTACCGCCTGGAGTTGTGACGCTGGCTTGTGCTGTTGGCCGGGTCCCTCGAGCTATACAGGGGAGAGATTCAAAGGACAGTGCATTAACCAGGCGCCTTTTAGCAACATCCACAAGTAAACCATGTGCACACAGAAAATCAGCGCCCAGGAGCGGGCAACACAGTGCTGCTATGATAAAAGTCCACTCATACGAGTGGCCATGTAGCGATAAGGTCAGTGTTCTCTCACCGAACGTCTTAATTCTCTGAGCCGTTTACTGCCACCATTCCGGGGACGCTAGGTCCTGCCAGCCGGTCAGCGTAGGACGGCAGGATGACGCTCTTCTGGGCTCCGGTGTTGACGAGGAAGCATCTCCCCGAGCGCGAGTCCGTCACTTAGAGCAGCTTGTTCTCTTCACCGGCGGTCGCAGCTGCTACCGACTGCCGGCCTTGGCGTTTCCCGAGTGCTTGAAGTGGCACGGTGGCACGCATCTGCGCATGTTCCCTCCAAAGTGGCGGTGGTAGAAGCAGAGCGTGTCTTTCTGGCGCTCCTTGGCCCCCGTTGCCGCTACCGTCGGTGGCTCCTCGCCTCCCCTGGTCGTCTCGCTGGGCTCCGATGCCGCCGCGTTGACTGTGATCGCCCTGGTGGTGAGGATGATCCGGTCAGCCTCCTGGGCTAATGCACGGTAGTCTCGCACGTCCAGCAACGGCAAATTGGCCAGAACCGCTCTTGCTTCTGTTGGCAGGTTCCGGAGGAAAAGGTGGGCAAACAGAAAGTGCCCATCGCCTGTGCCCATCAACGCCAGCATCTTCTCCATCAGGTCTACGGCCGACCCATCTCCTAACTCGGTCCGCGCCAGGATCCTCTCCCCTCTCTCACATTCCGAGAGCGTGTATCGCCGGAAAAGGGCAGCATTGAGCGCCTCATATTTGCTGCTGGATGGTGGCTGATCGAGCAGGCTCGCTACCTGCTGGGCTGTGCGGGAGTCCAGCGCTGCTACCACATGGTAGAACTTGGTGTTGTCTGCAGTTATTCCCCGGAGGGCGAACTGGGCCTCGGTGTGGTGGAACCAAGAGCGCGGGTTGTGCTGCCAGAAATCCGGTAGCTTGACTGAAACTGCACACACGTTGCTGGGGGTTCCAGTCCTGGATGTCTGCGGGTTGGCTTCAGCGTCTCTGGGGCTTCCTGACCGGGCCGGCTCCGGGATTCTTGCCTCGTGTTCCATAATACGTCTTGGGTCACCAGTGTGGAGTGTGTAAATGAAGAGGCATATTCATTTCAGACGATTTATTACACACTCACATCTCACAAGCAAAGAACAGACTGACTGGTCACATCAAGCATTCCTCTCTCTATATCAAGTCACACTTCACAAGGTTCAAGGCACTTCCTCATACACAGCATGACATCTACACTACACTTCATTCAACCCCCTCTCACCCACTTGGGCATTGTTCTCCCATGTGTATTCATTGTCTCTGTCTAAGGTGTGAAATAACCTGAGGCCCACACCAGAATCTTTTCGTAATGGAATCCTTCCAACATCCGTAAGGGGAGCTCTAATCACTGTTGCCAAAACCTGGCAAACCAAATAACAACTGTGAAAATTTTAGGCCAGTAAGTCTTTTAAATGTGGATTTAAAAATTTTGAGTAAGATTATTGCCAGGCGACTTGAGAAAATTATTCCAAGTATTATTGACAAAGATCAAAATGGCTTTATACAAGGTAGACAAGGCTTCCATAATGTTAGGAGAATCCTAAATATATTGATTGTGGAAAAAGGGGCAGCAGATACAGTATTATTGTCATTAGATGCCGATAAAGCATTGGATAGAGTGGAATGGCTATATTTATTTGAGATCCTTTCACGTTTTGGTTTTGGAGAAAACTTTAATAAGTGGATAAAACTACTTTACACAGAACCATATGCTGAAATCATGACTAATCGTAACATATCTAAATCTTTTAAAATACAAAGAGGATGTAGACAAGGAGATCCCTTATCCCCTTTACTATTTATTATGGCTATAGAACCTTTGGCAATAGCTGTAAGAATGCACCAAAATATAACAGGTATATTAATTGGGCAACAGGATCACCGTCTAACTTTATTTGCGGATGATATAATAATTTTTCTGAAAAAGATGGAAATATCCATTCCTGAATTATTAGACCTCATCAATATTTCAGGATATAAATTAAACAAATCAAAATCATCAGTTATGTTCGTAAATCAACTAGAAAGTAAAAACCCTTCTAAAATAGCCACTCAATTTAAAATTGTGGATTGTTTCACATACCTGGGTATCCAAATTGCCCCACAACTTAAACATATTATAGCATGTAATTATGAACCATTAATGGAAGAAATCTCAAAATCATTAGATAGGTGGACACATATACCAATATCACTAATAGGTAAAATAAATGTCCTTAAAATGAATATACTGCCTAAACTATTGTATTTATTTCAAAACCTTCCACTTCCTCCTCCAAGTAACCTCTTCATTCAATTAAAAAAATTGTTTATCAGATTTTTGTGGAATAATAAACGTCCCTGAACACGACTGTCATTACTGTACTTACCTTTTGATAGAGGGGGGCTTAAATGTCCTAACCCACTCTAGCACTATTGGGCAGCACAATTGAGAACATTGTTGTTCTATTTCACAGAAAGAAATGCTCCTCTTTGGAAAGAAATGGAGGAACTCCAGCTAAGTTCACCCCTCCCTATATACCTGTATTCAGCAAACATTAAAATCCTTAAAAAGAACACAAAAAATCCTATTGTGAAAAATATGATTGTAGTGTGGCATCAAGTTAAAAAATATCTTAGAGAAATGTCCTCTCTCTCTGCCTTCAGCACAATATGGAGGAATGATTCCTTCTTACTGGGAAAAGCAGACGGGGGATTTCAATCTTGGGTTATGAAGGGGTTGGGGAAAATAGGAGATCTATATAATGAGCAAAAGGTGTTAATGACATTCGAAGAAATAGTTGATAAATTTAATATACTTCGTAATTATTTCTTTAAATATTTGCAGCTGAGAAATTTCATTAGATCATGTCAAAATCAAACATTAGACATCCCTGAAATGTCTGTTATAGAGAAACTAATGAACACAAATTGTTTAGGGAGGGGTTTAATTTCCAAAATGTATAAATGCCTGGTGGATGAATGTACAGAAACATCTGTAGAACGGCTGAGGGCATGGAGAGAGGATCTTCAGGAGGACATCTCAATGGTAGAGTGGGAAGAAGCATGCACTAAAGCACAATCAAGAACCACTAACACCCACCTGAAATTAGTGCAATATAATTGGTTGATGCGATCGTATGTAACTCCAGAAAAGTTAAACAAATACAGTGGGGCAAAAAAGTATTTAGTCAGCCACCAATTGTGCAAGTTCTCCCACTTAAAAGATGAGAGAGGTCTCCAATTTTCATCACAGGTATACCTCAACTATGAGAGACAAAATGAGAAAAAAAAATCCAGAAAATCACCTTGAAGGATTTTTAATGAATTAATTGGTAAATTCCTCAGTAAAATAAGTATTTGGTCACCTACAAACAAGCAAGATTTCTGGCTCTCACAGACCTGTAACAACTTCTTTAAGAGGCTCCTCTGTCCTTCATTCGTTACCTGTATTAATGGCACCTGTTTGAACTCGTTATCAGTATAAAAGACACCTGTCCACAACCGCAAACAGTCAGACTCCAAACTCCACTATGGCCAAGACCAAAGAGCTGTCAAAGGACACCAGAAACAAAATTGTAGACCTGCACCAGGCTGGGAAGACTGAATCTGCAATAGGTAAGCAGCTTGGTGTGAAGAAATCAACTGTGGGAGCAATTATTAGAAAATGGAAGACATACAAGACCACTGATAATCTCCCTTGATCTGGGGGTCCATGCAAGATCTCACCCCATGGGGTCAAAATTATCACCAGAACAGTGAGCAAAAATCCCAAAGCCACATGGGGGGACCTAGTGAATGACCTGCAGAGAGCTGGGACCAAAGTAACAAAGGCTACATCAGAAACACACTACGCCGCCAGGAACTCAAATCCTGCAGTGCCAGACGTGTCCCCCTGCTAAAGCCAGTACATTTCCAGGCCCGTCTGAAGTTTGCTAGAGAGCATTTGGATGATCCAGAAGAGGATTGGGAGAATGTCATATGGTCAGATGAAACCAAAATAGAACTTTTTGGTAAAAACTCAACTTGTTGTGTTTGGAGGAGAAAGAACACCATACCTACTGTGAATCATGGGGGTGGAAACGTCATACTTTGGGGCTGTTTTTCTGCAAAGGGACCAGGATGACTGATCCGTGTAAAGGAAAGAATGAATGGGGCCATGTATCGTGAGATTTTGAGTGAAAACCTCCTTCCACCAGCAAGGGCATTGAAGATGAAACGTGGCTGGGTCTTTCAGCATGACAATGATCCCAAACACACCTCCCGGGCAACGAAGGAGTGGCTTCGTAAGAAGCATTTCAAGGTTCTGGAGTGGCCTAGCCAGTCTCCAGATCTCAACCCCATAGAAAATCTTTGGAGGGAGTTGAAAGTCTGTGTTGCCCAGCGACAGCCCCAAAACATCACTGCTCTAGAGGAGATCTGCATGGAGGAATGGGCCAAAATACCAGCAACAGTGTGTGAAAACCTTGCGAAAACTTACAGAAAATGTTTGACCTTTTGTTATTGACCAAATACTTATTTTACCGAGGAATTTACCAATTAATTCATTAAAAATCCTTCAATGTGATTTTCTGGATTTTTTTTTTCTTATTTTGTCTCTCATAGTTGAGGTATACCTATGATGAAAATTGGAGACCTCTCTCATCTTTTAAGTGGGAGAACTTGCACAATTGGTGGCTGACTAAATACTTTTTTTTATCCCACTGTATATTTCTCTAAATAAATCTCACCAGCCTCTGTCTGGTATTTGGGTCCATCAATATGCTCCATGGAGGATGGGGCAAATTACAACAGTAGTGTGCCACCAGTACAGGACCTAGTGGAAATGAGGTTTGTGGGGCTGGGGCTAAACCAGGAGCAGTTGTGGGCCGTCACCGCCATCAAGGACTTAATCGTAGTGGCCTGCACATCCCATACTCCCGAGGAGGCCAGCGAGTTTTTGTATGCTGCAGCTGTTATCATCAAGGACTTTCTGTGCCTGTGGGACTTCCCGAAGCTTGGAGGACTCCTCATCTCAGTCTCCAACCTGAAGTGGTCCCTCAGTGACCTGGTAATAAGACCTCCCGCCACTCCCTTCCCAGTGCCAACAAGCAAACTTCCCCGGGTTCCACTGCCCACTTCCCCTCATTGCACTACAGCTCCAGCTCCACGGCTTCCTCCAACTGAGGCTCCTCACCGTTGAATCCCTGTGGCTGCTCAGAGGGACTTCCCCGGATTCCCAGTGACAGCACCAGTGACAATGGGACAGAGGAACAGGCAAGCACTCTCTCATTGTTTTTAAACATCAGCTAATGACGAGTCTTGCCTTGTTCCCAGTGAGAGACATCAGCAGCAGTGACCAACTGCCACTGAGCCCTCACCACCTGTCTCTATTGTCACCCCAATTTGTCTGCCTCCTCTAACTTTCACCTCCTCTCTTCCACCGATCTCCACACCTGCAGTTGCATCTCCTCCTCTCCAGAGAGCTCTAGCAGCTGCTTCCCTGCAGACCTCCTCTTCACCTGCTGCTTTGCTCCCGGCCTCTTCACCTGCTGCTTCACTCTCGGCCTCCTCAACTGCTGCTTCACCCCTGGCCTCCTAACCTGCTGCTTCTCTCAAGACCTTCTCCCCTGCTGCATTGCTTGCGGCTCCTCTCGAGGTCATCGTCCCTGCAGCTCCTCTTGAGGTCATCGCTCCAGCAGTTCATCCAGAGGCTGCCACCCCAGCAGCCATGGACCAGAAGCTAAGGCAAGTCCTTTTCTTTGTATTTTTAACATCAATTTTAGAAAGGACTTGTCTTGCTGCTGGTGGGAGAGGCCCAAGTGCAGGTTCCACCTGTCTCTGGGTACTCCCCACCAATCTCTGTGGCTGATGGTTTTGGTGTCACCTCACTCTCTCCCTGCCTTTCTCCCTCGTCCGAGGTGGCCGCTTCGAGGGAGATGGATTTCCAGGCAAATGGGCCAGATGCTCTCCAACCACAGCCATCTCATCCTGAGATCAGCACGCCCCAGCTGTCTAATCCTGAGGTTAGCATTCCCCAGCCATCTCCTAAGCTTGACGCGCTGCAGCTGCCCTCTCCTGAACTCAACGCACCGTGTTGCACCCTCTGCTCCACCGTGTATGCAACTCTTTTGATACATTCAATTTTGAGTCTGAATGACACATATGACAGGCTGGAACTCTTTTGGTACATTCAGTTTTGAGTCCAAATAATACATATGACAGGCTGGAACTCTATTGATACATTCAATTTTGAGTCCAAATGATGCATATGACAGGCTGGAACTCTTTTGATACATTCAGTTTTGAGTCCAATGTAACTGCATTTACTCTACTTCAAGTATACAAACTGACCACCAACCCATTAACAGTTACCACAAAGCTCTTGGAAGTGAAAGGATGTACACTGTATACCCATGGCATGGTTGGTTCAGCATAATAAGGCAATGTCTGTATGTTATAACACGCTGGTGTACCCAATGTATCATAAGTGAATACTTTCGGTTTTCTAGCGTTACGTCTAGGTCTCTGATTCACTTCCTCACCAGGATCACTATAGGTAGGAGAAGGAGGATGCGGTGAAGGGAGGCTTACCTCCGCAGGTAAGTCCTCTACCTTACCAATGTCGTCCTCTGGTGGCTGGTCAGCTGCAAGCTCTGTCTCCTGCTGCACCTCTTCAGGTATGTTGTCCTCCTGCTGAGCTGGGTCTGCGGTCCTCTCAGGTGGTGGCGAATCGGGGCGGGCGCTCAGTTGAAGTGGCACTGGATAATACTCATCATCATTGTCGTCCTCTTCTGAGTGACTCTCCGGTGTCCCCGCTGACCTGGTAGTGGCGTATTTCTTTGGACGAGGCTGCAAAGAAGTCTCCAAAGGCAAATGATCACATGGCAGAAGAAGATTGCGATGTAAAGTTCTAGATCTACCTTTGCCTCTCTCAGGTTTCAGTTCATAAATGGGACCACCCTGCCCAACCTGCCTTACCACAGCATGGATTGTGTCCCCCCAGTGATTTCGCAGCTTATCAGCTCCTCCATTTGGTGAGTTGGTGTACGGGGCCGGCAGCTGTAGCGTCGACGTACAAAGTGTGGTGGGAAACGCTGTCTGCCAGGGTAAGTGGGTCTGCGCCGTTGTTGCTGCTGGTCTCCTTCGGGGGCGTTCTCTCCCCCCTCCCTGCTGCCTTTGTCACGTCCAGGTTCGCCCTCTCCATCACTCTGGTAGTTCTCTGGACAGTCTCCACGGGGAGGGCCCCTCCTCCTGGGGTAGCGCCTATAGTGGCTCCTGTCAGTGGCATACCTGCTTCCCTGGACTACAGTGCCTCCTGGGCCGGTCACATTTGCCGCCTCTGCTCCCTTTTCTCCCTCATTTACATCAAACTCCACAGTTTCGCCATCTCCAACACTGCGAAGGTATTTCCTCGGGTTGTTCTTTTTGATGGCTGTCTGGTGTACAAAAACGTCTTCTTTTGTGTCATTCCTATTGATGAAACCATATCCATTTCTGACGTTGAACCATTTGACTGTACCCAAGACTCTTGTTGCGATGACCTTCTTATTCCCCGCTGGAGCTGCGGCTGCCGGGCTGGATGGGCTACTGCCTTTTGGGCTCTCTGCTTCCCTCCCTCTTGCAGCATTGTGCTCCCTATATGCTCTACAGCCTGCCTGAAAATGCTCACTACTCCCTTTACGAATACTACCACAGGTGTAGGGCTTACATTTGGCTTTGTGTGTGGGCCAGCGCTCCCCTCGACACTTTTTGGGGCAGCACAAGGCACTTTTACACACTGAACAACATTTCAAACTCTGGTTTTCACCCTGTGTAGCACAGCTATAACAACGCTGGGACCTTTTTATGTCACTGGTCACACCACGTCCCGCTGGAGTGACCCCTTCTAGTTTAAAGAGTTACCTCTGGCTGGTTTCACTGGCTTCTGTGGTTTACAGCCTGCTCTAAAATGCTCGCTGCTCCCACAGCTAAAACAGTGCTGGCAAAACTCTTCACCTGTCTGAATGCAATAATAACACCTTGGTTGTGGGCGGGGCATGTGGTACCGCTGAGGGGCGAAGCGCGGCTGGAATTGTGCAGTGCCTGTCATCGGCGCCAAGCCTTACACTGGATAGTACTGCTGAAGAGCTGCTTGGGGCTGCTGTTGAGGAAAGTAGTGCTGAGCAGATGGGTCCAGCTGGTATTGTGGGTATGGAGTGAAAGTTGGCACTGGGGAGTGGTTTTCAGGTCCTCCACTGGTGGTGGGTTGTGCTGTGGCTGAAGGCTTCTGCATGGTTTCTCGGATTTGGGACACTTCAGCTCGCAAGTCCTTTAAAAATACCATCTCAGACCGCATCTCTTTAATCTCTGCTAGCAGATGAGGTGACAGCACGGCTGTGCTTTGTTTTTGAACTGTCTTTTTTTCTGCAGGTGCAGGGGTGTCACTGGGCTGAACAGCATTCACGGTGGCCACTCGCTGGGGGACAGCATGTCTCTTCTTGTCTTGTCTTTCCTTCTCATTAGCGCATGCAATATTCACCTTTTCCAATAAAACTTCATCAGGTGTCGTGGGCTGAAGAAGGTACAGCTGCATGTCACTCTTAACACTGTCACTCTGCAAACTTGTTAGGATGGTGTGCATGAATAACCTTTGGACCAAGGCGGGGTCATATTTTAGACCCGACTCATCTTCCTGGGACGCGAAAAGAATCTTCTGGCGAAGGTCCATGGCTCTCAGAAGGAAGTTTTGAGGAGTCTCTTTACTGCTCTGAGCTTCTGAAGAAAGCTGTTTGTACAGTTCAGTAGCCCCTCTCTCCTGATAGTGAGACCTTAGGATCCTCCGCAGGGCAGGAAGAGTCAGATTACCTTTGCCTTCTAGGTAACTTCTCAGCTGCAGGCCTGGTGTGATGGCGCGAATCACTGCGTCAATGATCTCATCTCCATGGTAGCCTTTACTGAGCCCACTTTCAATTTGCCTGGCCAAACTGGAAAATGTGAGCTTGTCTTTTTGTCCCGGCTCCCCTATTTGGCCTGATATCTTAAAGTCTTTACACCACATGGAGTTATCTGCAGGCGCTAAAGCTCGCCTGTGCATTGGTGTGCTCTGTAGGCTCAGTTTATTATTCATCAGCTGATGCATAGCCTCTTCTTTGGGTTGAAGTGTGGCCCGTAAAGCATGTACTTCTTTCTGCAGGTCTTCTTTCTGTTTATCTTCACCCACTATCTCTAACTCTGGCACCTTTGCATTTTCAATCAAGTCCTTTATACTGAGCAAATGAGACATTCCCTCATCTTCTAGCTCAGCTAACTCAGCTCTTTCAACATAATTTGTGACAAATGTGATTAGCTGGCATCGAGTTTTGTCTGCAAATTGCTCTTTTCCCATTCCAGATATTTGTAGTCCATTGCATACATTAAGCAGTTGTTCAACATTCAGTATGTATAATGCACCTTTAACTCCTAACTGAACTTCCTCCAAACATTCCATTTTCATCAGAGAAGTGGGCATAAAACAGTTCAATGTAGGCCTCTTTTACCTTCGTGGTGTAGCGGTGTCCTCTAGTGGTGATTGCGGCGCTAGCGTTACAACCTCTGCACGTGGTGTTGAAGCCATGGTGAATGTCTACGGCGCCTTACGTCTCCGATGCCGGGGTTCGTGGGGGGATATTCGGCTCAAGTTTCCACTTCAGTTGGCGGATTTTTCTCTCACCAAAATATCCCAGCGGTGCCTCTATAATGTTGCGCCCTCTGGTCCACAGTTCGGGAGAGGTACGTGGTGCTTTTGAACAAGAAATAATGAAGAGAGCTACGGTCTACGTCTTCACCCCATTCTGCTTTATTCAAAAAGAACATGGACACTTCTGCGCAAGCGTACAACACAGTTCCCTCTCCGGGCAAAAGCAATCAATTTGTGAATCATCGAGCTCTCAACAAACCGTAAACAGTGCACCCAGCATCCAAACCCCATAATACTGTACTGATGTTTTTGAATGTAACAATCATGTGCAAGAACAATAATGAAACATTAATCTTTTTAAACTCTCATCCCTAACTGTATATATTGTCTACAATCAGCTTTTTAACTTACTTCTTAACCTGTAATCTGCTTCTTAACCCGTGTATGATACGCTTTTAATTAACCCATTAATCCCCATTTTTAACCAGTCACATACTATTAATCCCCATTTTTAACCCGTCGCAACCGCAGCAGTTGTCTCCTGAACTCAGAGCTCCCCTGCTATCAACACCTCAGCAGCTGGTGCCCAAGCTCTGCGCCCCACAACTGCTGTGCTATGATTTTCAGGACCCAGCTTTGCATTCACCTTCACTCTGGTTGCCTTGGGACTGTGGTAGGCCACCCAACGTGCTGTTCTTCCCCATCTAGTGGCATTTGGACTCTGGCAGGACACCCAGCGTGCTGTTCCCCTCCATTTGGTGGTCCTGGGACTCTCGATGGCCTCCAGATGAACTGTTTTCACCGACTAGGTGGTCCACGGACTGGAGTCAGCCACCCAAGCAAGTCTCTTCCCGACTACCCACCCTTGGACTGTGCGCTGGGAGGGGGGGGGTTCTGGCCCACCTGTCCTAGGGGCCCCATCACCTGCCCTGGGCAGGGGGTCTATCTCCAGGGTCGTCTGATATCCACCCCTTAAATGGGGGGGTATTGTAATAATAATAATAATAATAATAATAATAATAATAATCCATCCATCCATCCATCCATCCATTTTCTACCACTTTCCCGGAGATCCGGGTCGCGGAGGCAGCAGTTCAAGCAGAGAAGCCCAGACTTCCCTCTTCCCTCTCCCCAGCCACCTGCTCCAGCTCTTCAGAGAGGATACCAAGGTGTTCCCAGACCAGCTGAGAGACATAGTCTCTGCCTCAGGGTCTCCTCCCAGAGAGACGTGTCTGAAACACCTCAAATAGGAGGCATCCATTATTATTATTATTATTATTATTATTATTATTATTATTATTATTATTATTATTATTATTATTATTATTATTAATAATAATAATAATAATAATAATAATAATAATAGCAATGCATTTTATTTATATCACACTTTACATTTAAATAAATAATTTTAAAAAATCTCAAAGTGCCATAGAGTAAAAACTGTTAAAAAAAAATAAAAATATGACTAATAAAAGCAGATCTAAAATCACATTGGTAACTATTGATATGGTTTATAAAACAAAAGAGTTTTTAAAGATTTCTTGAAAGACTCCACTGTCTGTGGCACTCTCAGGTAATCAATCGGGCAGCGCGTTCCACAACCGTGGAGCTGCTGCCCAGAAAGCTCTGTCTCCCATTGTGCATAGCTTAGACATGGGGATGTGTAGTCCATATGATCTGTCATGATCTGGAGAGGGTCAGACCCTGTCCGTGCCTTATGTTCCTTTTTTAGACTCTTTATTATTAGTAGTAGTACCATTATTGCCATTCACTATTATCTTTTCTGTATGGACTTTTATTTTGATAGTACTCTTTGTTTACTTGGGCAGCACGGTGGTACAGTGGTTAGCACTGTTACCTAACAGCTAGAAGATTGCAGGTTCAAATCCCCAGGCTGGCAGGGGTGGGAACCTTTCTGTGTGGAGTGTGCATGTTCTCCCTGTGCTGCATGGGTTTACTCTGTGAGCTCTGGTTTCCTCCCACAATCCAAAGACATGCATGCTAGGTTAATTGCTGATTCAAAATTGTCCTTAGGTATCCAACATCTGATAGGCCCTTAGAATACAGGGTTAGTACTAGCGAATCACTTTGAGTGGTCTTTGAGACTAGAAAAGCACTGTATAAGTACATGTCCTTATCCCTTACTTGTGGTAGCTTAATGCATCTTCCGTTTAAGATAAGATAGGCCTTTATTAGTCCCACAATGGGGAAATTCCAGCCTCATTCTCTTACATTGTTAATTTATCACAGCTGCTCCTTGTTGAATAATTATTAGTTTCCTTTTTATTCTGCCGCCCTCTGTCCTTCCTTGCAGCATGCTAAATGAAAGTTTATTGTCAACCTGTCTCCACACCACTACAGTGGTGTTTGGATTATTATTCTTCACCAACTGTAAGTTGTCTGCCGCTCAGCATTTTGTGTTGCTCAGCCTTCGGGCTGTATAGTTCTCTAAATAAATCTCACAAGCCTCTGTCTGGCATTTGGGGCCCGTCGTTATGCCCCACGGAGAGCAAATCATGGCAATCCCAACCACCACTGTCCCTAAAGGTGCGTTCACACCAAACGTGAACAAGCAAATTTTTTGCGTGGCATGATTACATTATAACTCAATGTAAACACGCAAACAGACATGAATAGTGAGATGCAGACAGGCGAAATAGTCTTTAAAACTTCTGCAGCTGTGTTCAACCTGCTGTGGAGATTTCCAAAATTACGTCATGCTTAGGTTTGCATTATCTGACTGGGTGCTCACCTGAAAGTGTTGTCACAAGCCTCCAAAAGCTTCACAAATGATGGGTGTTTACGTTGCTAGCTTGCTCGGACATCTGTGGCTGGAAACCGTGGGTAAATAACTCCAAAATCCTGATTCAGTTGAAGAGTTCCCGGTCCTCCTGTCTACCGGTGAATGAGTTTTCAAAATAATTTACTCTGCAATGGTGACATTTGTACTCCGGTGACAGCAAAATCTCAAAGCTCAAACCACACGGTACAGGAACAGCTTTGTTCCTGCTGCTATCATTCTTTTAAACAGGCCTTAATGCATTTTATTTAAACTCTTGGGTCTGGCCTTTTTATGTGGTCTTATCTTATCTACTTTTTTACTGGTCCCTGGTGTGGTATAATGCTTTTATCTGGTTTGCTACGGGTTCTTTTATTTATTTTAGTTGGGTTTTTCATCTATCTATTTTTAGTCTTTTTAACCATGTTCAGTGAGTTTCTGGAGTACATGTCCATGTCTTTAGTCTGTGCTGTTTTTAAATTGTATGATATACGTATGTGTCCTGTGTTTTTAATGTTTTGATGTTTAAAGTTGTGTGTTTGAGATGCCCTCTCCAGACTGTAAAAAGAATCTACCTACGGGTATTAATAAAGTCACCTTGAACCTTGAACCTTGAGGCTAGCAGCTAGCTAGCTAATGCGTGGACACGAAAGCGCGACTGCACAAATTCGCGCATACTCACGTCTTCCCATTCACTTTATACGGATTTGCGCCGCCTGTTCATGTTTGGTCTGAACGCACCTTAATAAATATCGTTTTTCATTATCAGCCTATTTAAATATTTATTTTCCCCACAGACTATAGTTGGGCAGCCCATATGCATTAACATTATTTCTATTTTTTTTTAATTTATTTGTTTTTATCTGTTGAGGGAATTTTGCAATGATTATGCCTCAGTGCCAGTTGAGGTGGTTTGGTCATCTGATCAGGATGCCTCCTTGACGCCTCCCACTTGAGGTGTTTGTGGCTTGTCCCACTGTGAGGAGACCCCGGGGCAGACCCAGGACATGCTGGAGAGACTATGTCTCCCAGTTCACCTGGGAACGTCTTGGTATCCTCTTTGAAGAGCTGGAGCAGATGTTCCGAGGAGAGGGAAGTCTGGGCCTCTCTGCTCGGGCTGCTGCCTCCGCTAGCCAGACCTCTGGAGAAGCAGTAGAAAATTGTATGGTATGTGTGGTGTAAAAGAACCACAGGTTGGATTGGCATCGGCGTGGTGACATGGCCACTTGGTGATGTCATCATGCTGAGGTCTTAAAAGTAAGGGACAGCCATCTTACGGCCTCTTTTCGGCTTCTGCTACACGGCTCAGCTTCCTGACAACTGTCTGTAATTTCAATAAAGTGTTTTATAGCCATTTATAAACCATGGAAGTATGTTTGAGGCCACTATGACCATTTCTGGAAAATTCTGGTGAGCCGCCCATACTGTGGACATGCTGGCTCGATGCTTTTGAGACCTACTTACCTATCGGCGCTGTACTTAGGCAAGCTGGACATGGTACGGAAATGAGCTCTACTGGTTCACAATCTGGGCATAAAAGGTCAACATATATGCCACAGGCTAGGACCAACAGAATCGTTTGCTGAGTCAGTTGAGCTGCTAGCTAGCTACTTTGGCACTCCCAACAACGTGTTGGTGTAGCGTATTACATTTCGCCAACAGTGACAAAAGGCTGAAGAGACGACACAACAATTTGTCACGGACCTTTGCCACCTAGCTAGCATGTGCAGATTTGGTTTGTTGTAGGACAAAATGGTGCAGGACCAGTTGGCTGAGCACACTAGCAACCCATGGCTGCAGACAAAGATGCGAACATCGCCAAATGACATGATGCTAGCCAGTACCATTGAGCTAGCATTGCAGATGGAGTCCGCCGACAGGTTAGCATCGGAGCTAGGTGAGCAGCAACAACGACAGCCAAGCCACACACCGCTAGCATATGCAGTAGCCACAGAAGGGCCCATGACGAGGCAGAAGAGGCTGAAGCAAACACCGTAGGTCTGAAGAATGCTATGAGGCACTACTCATATGGCACCTGTGGCTACCTGACGCACCGAGAGAGAGTGCATTCCTGCCCGGCAAGGGGGCAACGATGTAAGCAATGCGGCAAATTCAACCACTTCACCAAGGTTTGTCGGTCAGCACCACCACCGAGCCCGCTGGTCTGTTCAAGTCACTCACCCATGACTACCATTCACACTGTGAGTTCTGGAGGTGCAGCGTATGCATTCTGCATGGTAGGACTGGACGACATCAGCTTACTGCTCCTACTTGACACCGCCGCAGTGAGATCGATGTTGAACTGGGTCACCATGAAGAAGTTCTTTCCCAACCACCCGAATGGGAAAAACCCAGTGGAGTTGTACGGGTATGGCAGCTACCGAGTCAGCACTGTAGGGACAATCATAATAACAGTCCGCTACGTGTCAAGAGTCATTGCTGATTTTGTTTTCCAAGTGGTTGTGCATGAAGACAACATACTAGGATGTGACCTGTTTTATCAACTGGGCTTCTCAATCTGTGACAGTAATGGACTTTGTTTGACCGATGATGATGAGTGGGATGCAACACATCCAGATAATGATGATGACGAGGGTATGCCGTCCTGTGCATACAGGGGGAGAACCGCCCGGAGAAGGCACAGCAACCGGACTTGTCTCAGACCCTCACCCAGCATGGGCCTCAGGAAGTCGCTGCAGAGCTGTAGGAGAGGGAGCTCGCATCTGATGATTGGTGGCTTCCTGTGGTAACTTATCATCACTTCCTGTGTTGCTGGCTGTCTGTGTGGTTTGCCCTGTGGTTAGCTTTCATTCTCCTGAGGATTTTTGCCTTTAATTGTATTTTAATCACTTTTTTCCATCTACCGTTAGCTCTCACTTCTATTTATCAAGCCTCTTGCACCTGTGTGCACACTCAGTGTCATCTAATCACCCTCTTTAGCCTTCTGTTCACCTTTCATCAGTGTTTTTGTTAGCTTCGGGTTAGCCACTAGCTATGACTACTAGCTCTCCTTCCCCTTCTCCTCTGGTGTGCTCTCTCTGTCAGATGTTTAGCTACACCTCTGCCTCTTTTAGTGATAACAGTAAATGTAATAAATGTCTTTTTGAGGCGATCGAGGTAAGGTTGTCTGATTTGGAATCCCGGCTCCGCTGCACTGAAACAATGTCTGCGACAGTTAATAATGACAGATGCCCCTTAGCTGCAGCGGAGCTCCCTAGCATAGGGCAGCCTGCTAGCGGTCGTCCAGTCCTCCTCAGCAGCGAGGAGAATGGGTGGGTGACGGTGAGAATCAGAATCAGAAGATTCTGATTCTCACCGTCAGAATCAGAATCAGAATCAGAATCAGAATGAGATTTATTGCCATTGTTCATGTAGTACACAAACTAGGAATTTGTCTAGGTGCAATGCTGCAACATTAAACATGGAGTAGCACTAAAGATAAAAATAAAAAACTATGCATGCAATAAAAGCTAGAATATGAATAAGTAATACTAATCTATGCAATTTCTTAAATATATTAACAAGCAGCAGGTATTGTGGAGTTCCACATAGTGCAGTCGGTAGTGCAAAAAGAAAACAGTGATAATTGTCATGAGTCCGGTTGAGCTGCTGTACGTAGTGCACGAGAGTCTAATAAGTCACTTAGTGTTCAGCAGTCTGATGGCAGAGGGGAAGAAGCTGTTCATGTAGCGGGAGGTTTTAGTCTGAATGGACCGAAGTCTTCTGCCTGAGGGGAGAGGGGCAAACAGTGCGTGTTCAGGGTGTGAAGGGTCGGCTATGATCCGACCTGCACGCCTCCAGGTCCTGGAGATGTACAAGACCTGGAGGGATGGGAGCTTGCAGCCGATCACCTTCTCAGCAGCGCGCACAACGCGCTGCAGTCTTAATCTGTCCCTGGCGGTGGCTCCTGCGTACCACACGGTGATGGAGGTGGTGAGGATGGACTCGATGATGGCCGTGTAGAACTGCACCAACATCTTTGTGGGTAGCTTGAGCTTCCTCAGCTGCAGCAGGAAGAACATCCTCTGTTGGGCCTTTTTGATGAGGGAGCTGATGGTCGGCTCCCACTTGAGGTCTCGGGTGATGGTGGTGCCCAGGATGCGGAAGGAATCCGCAGTGGTGATGGGAGAGTCTGTGAGGGTAAGGGGGGGCAGAGGGGCTGTGACTTTTCTGAAGTCCACGATCATCTCCACTGTCTTCAGAGCGTTCAGCTGCAGGTTGTTGTGGCTGCACCAGGACGCCAGCTGGGCCACCTCTCTCCTGTAGACGGACTCCTCGCAATTGGAGATGAGCCCGATGAGGGTGGTGTTGTCCGCAAACTTGATCAGCTTAACAGACTGGTGGCTGGAGGTGCAGGAGTTGGTGTACAGGGAGAAGAGCAGGGGGGAAAGTACACAGCCCTGGGGTGATCCGGTGCTGATGCTAACAGAGTCTGAGACAGTCTTTCCCAGCCGCACATGCTGCCTCCGGTCCGTCAGGAAGTCGGTGATCCACCTGCAGAGGGAGTCAAGCACGTTGAGCAGGGACAGCTTGTCCTGGAGCAGAGCGGGGCGGATGGTATTGAATGCAGAGCTGAAGTCCACAAACAGGATCCTGACGTAGGTTCCCGGGGAGTCCAGGTGCTGCAGGATGGAGTGGAGGGCCAGGTTGACTGCGTCATCCACAGACCTGTTGGCTCTGTAGGCAAACTGCAGCAGGTCCAGGAGGGGAGTGGTGATGGTCTTGAGGTGGGGCAGGACCAGGCGCTCAAAGGACTTCATGACTACAGAGGTGAGCACTACAGGTCTGTAGTCGTTAAGTCCAGTGATCCGTGGCTTCTTGGGGACAAGGACGATGGTGGAGGTTTTGAGGCAGGCCGGCACGTGGCATGACTTCAGGGAGGTGTTAAAAATGTCTGTGAAGACAGGAGTCAGCTCCTCCGCACAGTGTCTCAGGGTGTAGGGAGACACGCCGTCCGGACCGGGGGCCTTACGCGGGTTCAGTCTGGAGAACTGTCTGTGCACGTCCTGCTCACTGATGGCAAGGGTGGGGGGGAGGAGGGGCGGGCCGCCTTTGATGAAGTGGGGACCATGGAGGCAGTGGCGCTGGGGGGAGGGGGGGAGTTGGACACAGCTGACGAGGTGTCAAAACGGGCATAGTGTTGGGACAGTCTTTGACAAAGGGCTTTGTCATCCTGTCCCTTAGAAGCCTGAGGGCGATAGTTGGTGATTTGCCTCAGTCCTCTCCACACAGAAGCAGAGTCGTTAGCAGTGAACTGTTGCTGGAGTCTCTCAGAATACACAGATTTAGCTCTCCTCAGCTCTCTGCTAAACTGGTATTTGACCTCCCTGTAGCAGTCCCTGTCTCCACTTTTCAACGCTGCTTCCTTCTCCTTCCTGATCTGTTTGAGCTTAGCTGTGAACCAGGGCTTGTCGTTGGAGTAACTCACCCTGGTGCGCGATGGAAGAATGCTCTCCTCACAAAAGTGGATATATGAGGTCACAGTGTCCGTGTACTCATCCAGATCATGCGTGGCTCCTTTAAACATGTCCCAGTCAGTTATTTTCAAGCACGTGCGCAGCTCCTCCCTAGCTTCACTGGCCCATTTCCTCGTAGGGCTCACAACAGGTTTTGTGAGCTTCAGTCTCTGTCTGTATGTGGGAATCAGGTGGACCATCACGTGATCAGATAGTCCGAGCACAGCGCGGGGAACAGCGCGATACACGTCCTTAACTGTAGTGTAACAGTGATCCAGCATGTTCTCTCCTCTGGTGGGGCATTTAATAAACTGTTTGTACCGGGGGAGTTCGTGGCTCAGGTTGCTCTGGTTAAAGTCGCCAACCACAATAACCAGAGATTCTGGGAAAGTCCGCTTCGCTTGCTGAATGTGATCCGCGAGCGCGCGCTGAGCCTCGCGCACGTCCGCGTCGGGCGGGACGTAATCAGCGGCCAGGATGAATGAAGCAAACTCACGCAGGGAGTAAAATGGCTTGCAGTTGATGAATAAATATTCCAGAGCGGGAGAACAGTATTGGGAGATCACAGTTACATCGGAGCACCAGCTGCTGTTGATGTAGAAGCAGACTCCTCCGCCTGTGGTCTTGCCGGAGAGCCCCGTGTCACGGTCTGCACAAAACAGCTGAATCCCTCGAGGAGGAGCGCGCTGTCCGGTGTCTTTTCCTTGAGCCAGGTCTCAGTGAAGCAGAGGTTCACACGAGGTGGAGAGGTCCTTAAATCACATCAGCAGTCTCAGTTCATCTACCTTGTTATAAAGAGAGTTGGCGTTGGACAGAAAGATTCCAGGCAAAGCCGTGCGCGTGCCTCTCCTGCGAAGCCGCACGAGGGCGCCTGCTCGTCTTCCTCTCTTCTGCCGTCTCACTTTTTGGGCTAAAAAGTGAACCAGATCGGCAGCAGGAGCCAAAAAAACTGGGAGTAGGTCCGTGGGAGTGAAAGTCCTGATATTTAGTAGCTCTTCACGGGAGTAAGAGCAGGCAGACACACAATTGACGAACAAAAACAAACAAAAAAAAGTGCAGCAAAGCAGGAAGCCTAGAATGAAGCCTAGTCTCAAGACCCCGGTTCACCACCAACCTGTTCATTTCTAATCGCTTTTCCCCGCTCAGCGACACACCCGCTGAGGAAAAAACTCTGATCATTGGCAACTCTGTCGTCAGAAACGTGAACCTAGAGACTCCAGCGGCCATAGTCAAATGCATTCCTGGGGCCAGAGCAGGCGACATTGAGTCAAATTTGAAAATGCTGGCTAAAAGTAACTGTAAATACTCCACAATTGTTATCCACACCGGCATTAATGACATCCGACTCCGGCAGTCGGAAGTCTCAAAACTTAATATGGAATTGGTGTGTGACTTTGCCAAAACAATGTCTGCTTGTGTAGTATTCTCTGGGCCCCTCCCCAATCTGACCAGTGATGACATGTTTAGCCGCTTGTCATCCTTCAACTGCTGGCTGTCTGTGTGGTATCCTGCAAACAATGTGGGCTACATAGACAAGTGGAACTCATTTTGGGGAAAACCTGGTCTTATTAGACGAGATGGCATCCATCCCACTTTGGATGGTGTGTCTCATTTATCTAACAATCTGGCATAATTTTTATCCAAATGTCCAAAACATTGACAACTCAGAGTTAGGACCAGGAAGCAGAGTTACAGTCTTACACGCCTCTCTGCAGCTCCTCTTCATCCCCCACCCCTCAACTTAGCCCCTGTCTTCCCCATCAGAGATTCATTGTCTGCTCCCTCCAAAGTAAATAAAAATATAATGTATAAGCATCCCAAAGTGATTAAACAAAAGGTTGGTAAAACTCAAATTAAACATGAAGCCTCTAAATTGAATGATTTGGCCTCTGTTCCTCCTCATAATTTAAAAATTAAATGCGGTTTGTTAAATATTAGGTCTCTAACTCCCAAGTCTCTGCTAGTCCATGATCTGTTAATTGATCATCAGATTGATTTAATATCCCTTACACAGACTTGGTTAGGGCAAGTGGATTATGTTGGTTTAAATGAATCAACTCCCTCTGGTTATTTAAACTGTCAAAATCCCAGAAGTTCTGGTCACAGAAGAGGAGTAGCAACAATTTACCATTCCAAATTACTAGTTAATGTAAAACAAAAAAACACGTTTTAATTCCCCTGAGGGCCTGGCCCTCAGTATCGGGCATTTTAGCAATTTTAGGCTAAACCCAATTTTATTTCCCATAGTTTATCGTCCTCCATCAACCTACTCAGAGTTTTTATCCAAATTTGCCAAATTCTTAGCAGATTTAGTGCTGAAATCAGATAGAATAATTATAGTAGGGGACTTTAATATACATGTAGATGTAGATAGTGATTGCCTCAGTATGGTATTTAATTCAATATTAGACTCGATGGGGTTTTCTCAGAAAGTAGGAAATTCTACCCATTATCTCCACCATATGTTGGACCTTGTTCTGACATATGGCATAGAAATAGAAAATCTGGTAGTGTCTCCTCATAACCCTGTACTGTCAGACCATTGTCTGTTAACCTTTGATTTTACTATTTCTGACTATTTGGTTCCTAAAGAAAAATATTACTACAGTAGATGCCTCTCAGATGATGTTGTAACCAAATTTATGCAGATTGTGTCATCTATGCCATGTGTCAATACAACGGAAATAAGCTATAGACAGCTTGCTCCTTCTATAATTGATAGCATGGTAGATAGTGTTTCAGCTTCTCTGCATCAGACTCAACATGGTGGCCCCTTTAAAAAAGAAAAAGTCTAATCAGAGATTTCTAACTCCTTGGTTCAACACAGAAACTCGTAGCTTAAAACAGAAGACTCATCAATTAGAAAGAAAATCGCACTCCACTAAATTAGATGAAATCTATTTAGCTTGGAGAAATCATATTTTAATTTAAAAAAAATCTCTTAGAAAAGCTAGAATGAATTATTGTTCTGCATTAATAGAAGAGAACAAGAAATATCCCAGGTTTCTTTTCAGCACTGTAGCCAGGCTGACAAAGAGTCAGGACTCTATCAATCCTAGCATTCCCTTAGAGCACAGGTGTCTTCAACAGGTGATTTCTCCGAATTTCTTCCTACTGATTGCTGATCAGTGAAAACACCTGCTGAAGAGACTGGGTGGAAGTAAAACCTGCAGGGTCTTGGCCCTCCATGGAATGAGTTTGACACCCCTGCCTTAGAGCTTACTAGTAAGGACTTTACCAACTTTTCAATAATTAAATTTCATCTATCAGAGATAAAATCAGTCAGATTCTTCCCACCGTTAACTTAAATACAGTAACTACTACAACTCTGTTTGGATGAGTTTACTCCAATTGAACTTTTAGAGTTAGACAAAATAATTTCTTCATCCAAGCCTTCAACTTGTCTTTTAGACCCTATTCCTACCAGATTATTTAAAGAAGTCTTCCCATTTATTGGTAGCTTTATTCTTCAAATAATCAATTCTTCATTAACTTTAGGCCATGTACCGTGTGCTTTTAAAACTGCTGTAATTAAACTCTTACTTTAAAAGCCAATGCTGGATCCAGGTGTTTTAGCTAACTATAGACCAATCTCTAATCTCCCTTTCATTTCAAAAATCTTAGAAAAAGTTGTTGCTACACAATTATTTGACCACTTGCAGGGAAATGGTTTATTTGAAGAGTTTCAGTCTGGGTTTAGAATCCATCATAGTACTGAAACAGCCTTAGTGAAGGTCACTAATAACCTCCTTATTGCATCTGGTAATGGACTTGTTTCTGTACTTGTCCTTTTAGACCTTAGTGCAGCTTTTGATACTATCGATCATAATATTCTATTTGATAGATGAGAATGCTATGTTGGACTTAATGGAACTTCATTGCAGTGGTTTAGATCTTATTTTTCTGATTGGCTCCAGTTTGTTCATGTCAATAATGAGTTTTCTTTCAACTCAAAGCTCAGTCATGGAGTTCCACAGGGATCTGTGCTCGGCCCTATTCTTTTTAGTTTATATATGCTTCCGTTAGGCAACATTATTAGAAAGCACTGTATACAATTTCATTGTTATGCAGATGACACACAATTATACCTGTCAATGAAGCCAGGTGATAGTAATCAATTAGCCAAGTTAGAAGCCTGTCTTAAGGAAATCAAAGCTTGGATGACTTGTAATTTCCTGCTATTAAATTCAGATAAGACTGAAGTCATTCTTGTTGGTCCAAAAAAACCCTTAGAAATACCTTTCCAAATCAAACTTTTAGTTTGGATGTGGTTACTCTTTCTCTTAATAGTTCTGTGAAGAACCTTGGAGTTACTTTTGATCAAGATCTGTTTTTCAATTCACATATTAAATTCGTTTTTAATACTGCCTTCTATCATTTGTGTAATATTGCCAAGATTAGGAGTATCTTGTCTCAGAGTGATGCTGAGAAACTGATCCACGCTTTTGTTAGCTCTAGGTTAGATTATTGTAACTCTTTATTATCAGGTTGTCCTAAAACATCTTTAAAAAGTCTTCATTTGATCCAAAATGCTGCAGCAAGAGTTTTAACAGGTACTAGAAAGAGAGATCATATCTGTCCGGTTCTGGCCTCCCTTCATTGGCTTCCCACAGAGTTTAGAATTAAGTTTAAAATCCTTCTTCTTACTTTCAAAGCTCTGAACAATCAGGCCCCTTTTTATTTAAAAGATCTGATACTACCCTATTATCCTAACAGAGCACTACGCTCCCAAAATGCTGGATTACTTGTATTACTGTACCTAGAATCTCCAAAAGTACAATGGGAGGCAGAGCCTTCAGTTATCAAACTCCTCTCCTGTGAAACCAGCTGCCAATCTGGATTCGGGAGTCAGACTCGATCTCTGTTTTTAAGAATAGGGTTAAAACTTTCCTTTTTGATATAGCCTACAATTAGGGAGGGATAATGTGTCTCTGAACTCTCCCTTAGTTATGCTGCTAATAGGTTTAGACAGCCGGGGGACCTCCAATAATGCACTGGGCTTCACATCTTTCTTCACTCTCAATGAAATATTTTTTTTTGCTGGTCATTAACATCTGTTTGGTCTCTCCCATAGATTGAGTCCCCATCTTGCTGTTTGCTCTCTGCATGTCTGTTCTTTTCATCTTCTCTATCCCCTCACCCCCCAGTCAGTCGCAGCAGATGACTGGCCCTTCCTCAGCCTGGTTCTGCTGGAGGTTTCTTCCTGTTAAAAGGGAGTTTTTCCTCTCCATCGTCGCCAAACACCTGCTCACAGGGGATCGCCTGATTGCTGGGGTCTTTCTGCAGTTGTGGGGGTTTCCCCTACAGTTGAAAGTGCTATGAGATGACTGTTGTTGTGAAATGGCGTTATATAAATCAAGTTGAATTGAATTGAATTGAACTGAATCTATCGGGAACCCCGAGATGCCACAACCTGGTACAGGTTTTACCAGCAGCGACAACAATACATTGCCACGACCAGACTTCTTAGGAGAGGGGGGGAAGAAACTGGACCGTTTCCCAATCCACGCCCGGCACCAGCCTAAAGGAACCATTGATGAGCTGCAGGATGAAGGGTCTGCGACCAAACAAAGCACAACAGAACCACCAGATGCCTTCCGAATCCACAATCAGCATCGACCTTCAGGAGCTTCCGTTGGGCTGTAGGATGAAGAGTCTGTGATCCAACAGGATGCAGTAGAACCACCACATCCTGGTGAACTTCCCACAGCAGATGTGAGAGCCACACCATCACAACCACAACGCCAAATGCAGCCGAACAGAGCGTCACTCGCAGTGATGGACTGGGTTCAGGTTTGCAGAAAAATATGACCGGACCCACAGTTGGGCTCAACACCATCTCCAATCACCATCTTGAAATTTTCTGCTGCCTTTGACAGCAGTGTGGTTTTATCCTCTGATGACGACACTGAGAGCTTGGTCTGCTCTTTTAACTCACACTGTTCAAGCATCTTAGATGTAGTTGCTCCCTTTAAAACTAGGACTGTCCGTGCTGTTAATTTATCCCCCTGGTTAAATGATGATCTATGTTGTTTTAGACGTAAATGTCGGAGGTTGGAAAGACTGTGGAAGTCCACTAAACTTGAAGTGCATCAATTGTACCTTAAAGAACTGTTAATTGAATTTAACAATATGATTAAAATGGCAAGAACTTCTTATTTTTCCAACATCATCTCCTCCAACAGTAACAATCCAAAGATCCTCTTCAACACAACTGACAATATAGTTAATCCTGTCAGTTCTTCTCCCCCTGTTTATTCAATTAATGACTGTAACAAGTTTCTTTCCTTCTTTGATGACAAGGTCACTGCTGTCAGGGCTGGTTTTACTCATTCCTTTTCCCTAATCCTTGATTGTCCTAACAGACAGGCCTTTTTAAGTGATTTTACCCCAATTTCTTTCGAGGATTTGTTAATGTTGGTGAGCTCCATGAAATCCTCCTCCTGCGCTTTAGATATTTTGCCTTACTCAATGTTAAAAGAGGTAATTGGCTCAGTGGGTACATCTTTGCTTAATATCATTAACAGTTCACTTGAATCTGGTTGTGTACCCTCGTATTTTAAACATGCAGTTGTGCAGCCGCTTTTAAAAAAACCTAACCTTGATCCATCTGATTTTAAAAACTTCAGGCCAATTTCTAAGCTTCCTTTTATTTCTAAGCTTTTAGAAAAAGTTGTTGCCAAGCAGCTCACTGACTTTCTGATTGAACACAATATTTTCGACAAATTTCAGTCAGGTTTTCATCAGAAACACTCAACAGAGACCGCTCTTCTTAGGGTGTCAAATGATATTTTAATGTCATCAGATTCTGGCAAATGCTCTGTTTTAGTGTTATTAGATCTTACTGCAGCATTTGATACTATTGATCACTGTATTTTGTTACAAAGACTTAGAGATTGGGTAGGTATTTCTGGAAAAGCTCTGGATTGGTTTTTCTCCTACCTTTCTGGTAGGAGTTTTTCCGTGGCTGTTGGCTCTTATTCATCTGATTCTGCAACTTTAACCTGTGGGGTGCCTCACGGTTCTATTCTGGGTCGACTTTTATTTGCCCTGTATATGCTGCCACTTGGCTCTATTATCAGCAAATTTAAAGGTGTGTCTTATCACTGCTACGCTGACGATTTACAGCTACTTTTCTCTTTTAAACCTGACCATGTTGACAATTTAAAAATTATTCATGATTGTCTGTCTGCAATTAAGGACTGGATGTCTAGTAACTTTTTGCAACTTAATGCTGATAAAACTGAAGTCCTTATTGTAGCACCTGATAACCTAATTCCTAAGATGGTTAATAGCATTGGTTCATTAAGCTCTAATTTACGGTCTAATCTAAAAAATCTTGGTGTCATTTTCGATCAATCGATGAGTTTTGATCAGCATGTCAAATCTCTGACCCGGAGTTGTTTTTTTTTTCCACCTTAGGAATATATCCAAAATTAGGTCATTGGTTTCCTACAGTCAGTTAGAAATCATTATTCATGCCTTTGTTTCTTCATGTTTGGACTACTGTAATGCTCTTTTCACATGTCTTAGCAAATCCTCTTTACACCGCCTACAGTTAGTCCAGAACTCTGCTGCAAGATTACTAACTAGGTCCAGTAGATTCTGTCATAGCACTCCCGTTTTGGCCTCCTTGCATTGGCTTCCTGTAAGTTATAGAGTTGATTTTAAAGTTCTTGTTGTTCCTTATAAAGCCATTCATCAAGAAGCACCTTTTTATATTAGTGACTTGCTCCATCTACACCAGCCCAGCAGGTCTCTCAGGTCTTCTCATCAGAATCTATTGGTAGTCCCTAGCACTAGGCTCAGGACCAAAGGCGATAGAGCCTTTGCTGCTGTTGCTCCCAGACTTTGGAACTCCTTACCTTTTGAACTTAGATCTGCACCTTCCATTGATGTTTTTAAGAAGCAACTAAAGACCTACCTTTTTAGCCTGGCTTTTTAATTAACTATGTGTTGATTGTATTTTTATGTGCTTTTACTGTTTACTTTGTTTTTATTTTTTACTGTTTTATGTGCCTGTGTTTTTATTTTGTTTTTTTACCATGTTAAGCACTTTGTGACTCTGTCTGTGAAAAGTGTTCTATAAATAAACTTATTATTATTATTATCACCACCAATCAAGATCACTGCACAGCTGGGGCCAGTGACCTTCCAGCTTGCAGATGGTTCAATGTGGCATGCCAACCGCCTTTGCAAAGTTTGAGCAGCTGCTCAGGATGACTCAGCGATGAGGGCGTCGACTTGCACGGTGTGGGATGCGAACTGATGTTTTGAAGAAGACGATTCTGGTCTGCAGGCCTCCGTACCTCCAGGGGCACATCCACCATGGGGTTGTCTCAGGGCCCCTCCAACTGAACTGCCATCCTCAACAAAAGAAGGACTGTTTAGCTAGGGGTGCAGCTGCCAACAAATATTGGCATAATGAACCACTCATTCGTGCTGGGTTACATGGTAGTCTACCCGCCGGCCCTAGCTAGTTTGGGGGTTTCTATGTACCAAATTGGGGAGGGTTAATTCATACATGTGTGTTGCTGTGAATGTGGTGTAAGAGAACCACAGGTTGGGTTGGCATTGGCGTGGTGATGTGGTTACTTGGTGACATCATCATGACAAGCTCCTAAAAGTAAGCAACGGCCACCTTACGCCCTCTTTTCGACCCGCTGCTACAGCACTCAGCCTCCCAACAACCGTTTGTATTTCATTAAAGTGTTTTATGTAATAAAGTTTGTGTTCTCAGCAAACACCATTCTCTGTTGGTCCTTCCCCAGTTTTTCCAGACGTAACAGTATGGTATGGTATGCCTCGGTGCAAAGGAGGCATATGGTAGTCTATAGATATGACTGTGTGTGGTTGTGTGTACCTGTCTGTCATTCTGTCTGTTACAAGCTTTTCAACTCGCCCATTCAAAATTAAGTGGAAGTAATGACTTGTATCATTGTATCGCCATATTTTCTCGACTTTTAATTTGCCAGAATTTCGAGATAATGCGTTGTTTTCAAAATAAGCACAAGTTTAACTCACCATTACCATCAACTGAGCAACGAAAAAAGGCGTTGTAATAACTATGCCGGGCCAGTAGAGGCAGCAGTTACACCTTACTTGCTTCACATTTGAACTGAGTCGGCTGAACGGAGCAAGCGGTGCTCATTTGCTGCTCAGGGGGTTGATTCAGCTGGTGATCCCTAGCTTCCAGTACAGTTCTGGTGAGTGATTCAGTACGGTGTGTTTACCCATTTAAAACTAGTATATGCAATCAAATTGTTCACGTACGTTACAACACTAATGTAGACACGGCAGACTCATAAAGTAAGCAAAAATGTCACTGGATTGTGCTTTTCAATAAAACTGTGAAACAGGTTTTTGCTTCAATTAGCAGAGGCATTTTAGCAGTAATTTAGGTGGATTGATATTTATTCCTAATGTATAACCAGAGTACTTCTCAAAATATTAATGAGGCAAGATGTTGGTACATGATGATTCAACGGGAGCCATATAGAAACAGTTAAGTACGACTAATATTCTGGGCTGTTCAGTCCAGGCCAGCGGCTCAACCTGTACTCCACACAGGTAGAGGCGTTATTTTTTAACCGATCTGTTAGATTATTTAAAGACAAAACTGCGTTATAGGCTGTAATATGCACAATTTATGATAATATGTTACTGAAGCAGATGGTCCTGAGCCATGTCAGAATGAAAACAGGCTGCTTATGATAATTTTCCTCAAAGTGCGATAATATTAAGCCACTGGTATGATACTTCAACATTTCCCCTCTGGCAACTCTGCTTTTTAGTGACGAAGGGTCAAAACGGCTGGGCATGTTTGTTTGTTTTTTTTTGTTTTTTAAAAGATGTGTGTTTTCATAAATTAATATGATAACACCATAATGACGTGACCAATAGATGCATTTCAGAAGGGTAAAAAAATACAAAAACACCAATTTCAGTTTTTGACCCCTTTCAACTCCTAAAATACTTCACCTTGGAAAGTAAATTGATGCAGAATGGATTGACGTGATTTTTTTAACCTACAGCCGTGGACAAAATTGTTGGTACCCCTCCGTTAATGAAAAAAAAAAACACAGTGGTGACAGAAATAACTTGAATCTGACAAAAGTGGTAATGTGGGACTCATATGCACATATGTATATCACTTTGTGCTTCATATGTATACCACTTTAGGCTTCACTTCTCAGATTGAACAAAGGACTGAGTCTCCTTGGAGATAGCAGGAGGATGTGAAAGTTTAGTCTTTGGTATACAAAGAGACAGCCTTGGGGGATTTTCCTGGCTGCCAGAGACTGGGGGTGGAGGTGTTAAGATCTGAGAGAAGATGCATTGTTACTTGGGATTAAATGCAGTGTGACTTTGAGCTTTGAAGGTCCTGATGCATTGTTACTTGGGATTAAATGCAATGTGACTTTGAGCTTTGAAGGTCCTGATATATAAAGGACGAACAGCTGGGGGTTTCTCTCTCTTTCTGTTTTTGCTGATGTTGGAAGATGTGAATAAACCTGACTCGTGAGATAAACTCTGCCTCGTCATTTTCACATTTCCACACTGGTGACCCTAAGACGTATCATGGATGAAAGAAATTCCCCCGAGCCAACCGGGTCAGGAGCTCCCAGCCAAGCGTATGCCGCTACCGTCCAGCTACCGGACTTTTGGCAAGACAACCCGCGCTCCTGGTTCCACTTGGTCGAAGCACAGTTCGCCCTCTGGGGGATAACGGTAGATGACACAAAGTTCTACCATGTGATTGCCAAGCTCGACAACCGCACGGCTCGGCATGTGGAGAGCCTATTGGAGCAGCCACCGGCTGACGACAAATACGGCGGGTTGAAGGCTGCGCTCATCCAGCACTTCACTCTCTCAGTCCAGGAGAGAGCAGAAAGGCTCCTGGCTCTGAATGATTTGGGAGATGGCACGCCCATTGACCTGATGGACGACATGCTGAGGTTGAGGGGCTCAGGCGACAAAGACTTCATCTTCACCCACATTTTCCTCAGGACCCTACCGTCGGACACGAGAGCGACCCTGGCCAGTTCTCCGTTGTTGGCCAAGCGGGACTTCCGCACGCTGGCCCAGGAGGCGCACCGGATTCTCAACGCCAGCAAACAGCGCGCGGCCACCGCAGCAGCGACAGAGTTTGGCGCGACGGCCGGAGACAGCGGGGGTCCAGAGATGGCGGTAGCAGGACGAGACGCCCTCTGTTTCTACCATCGCCGCTTTGCAGAGAAGGCACGCAAATGTATACCACGGTGCCAGTTCAAGCGCTCGGGAAGCGCCAAGACCGGGGGTCGGTAGCAGCTGCGGCCCTCGGGGAGGAGAACAAGCTGCTCTACTTGAAGGATGCGCGCTCGGGGAGGCAATTCCTTGTGGACACAGGCTCCCAGTTGAGTTTCATCACACCTTCCTCCGCTGACTGGCTGGCAGTTTCCAGTGGTCCCGAGGTGTCAGCAGCGAACGGCTCGACGATTAAGACCTTTGGTGAGAGGGCTCTGCTTCTGTCCCTGCACAACCGTACATTTGAGTGGACTTTTGTCATAGCTGCAGTGAATTTCAATATGTTGGGGGCCGATTTTCTGTGCTCACATGGTTTGTTGGTTGATCTTGCTAACAGGCACCTGGTTAATGCACTTTCTTTTCATTCTATTCCCTGTACAGCCCGAAGGGCCCCGCCAACAGCACAAGCCAACGTCACAGCTGCAAGTGGTAAGTTCCACACACTGCTCACTCAGTTTCCAGCACTCATGGTTCCCACATTTTCGGCAGCCGTCGCTAAACACGGGGTGGAGCATTTTATTACTAGCACCGGACCGCCCGTTTTTGCAAAAGCTCGGCGCTTGGATTCAGCTAAACTGACCATAGCGCGCGAGGAGTTCGCCAACCTGGAAAAGTTGGGCATCATCCGGCGTTCGAACAGCCCATGGGCTTCCCCGCTTCACATGGTCCCGAAAGCTGATGGCTCGTGGCGACCTTGCGGAGATTTCCGCAGGTTGAACAACGCCATAGCGCACGACCGCTACCCAATCCTGCATATCCAAGATTTTTCCGTTCATTTGGCGGGGGGGGCGCATTTTTTCTAAGATAGACTTGGTCCGCGGTTACCACCAAGTCCCAGTGCGCGCTGAGGACATACCCAAAACAGCGGTAATAACTCCGTTTGGTCTATTCGAGTTTTTGCGCATGCCGTTTGGGCTTAAAGGCGCTGCGCAGACGTTCCAACGCATGATGGACGTTGGTGTTGCGCGATCTCCCCTTCATATTTGTCTAATTTGTCTACCTGGATGACATTTTAGTAGCCAGCGCGTCCGAAGACGAACACGAAAATCACCTCACGGCAGTTTTCAGGAGGTTGGGAGAGCACGGGTTAATAATCAACCCAGTGAAGTGTCAGTTCGGGGTGACACAGATTGATTTTTGGGGGCATCGCGTCTCCCCAGAAGGAGCGGTTCCGCTGCCTGACAAGGTGCGCGCGGTGACAAATTTTCCCCAGCCACAAACGGTCAAGGCGTTGCAGGAGTTTTTGGGAATGGTGAATTTTTATAACCGTTTCCTCCCCCGCGCAGCGCAGCTCATGCAACCATTGTATGCCGCACTAAAAAAACAAAAACTCACTAATAGGATCAAATGGTCTCCGGAGCGGGAGCGAGCATTCTCGGAGGTCAAAACAGCCCTGGCAAACGCTGCATTGTTAGCTCATCCAGACCCAACGGCCCACATAGCGCTCACTACTGACACGTCAGATGTGGCCATAGGGGCGGTCGTGGAGCAGCATGTAGCCGGGGCTTGGCAGCCACTCGCCTTTTTCAGCAGGACTTTGCGCGATAATGAACGAAAATACAGCGCATTCGACAGGGAGTTGTTAGCTCTCCACGTGGCCATTCGCCACTTCCAGTTCTGGCTGGAGGGACACCGTTTCACCGAGTTCGTTGACCACAAGCCGCTGACATTCGCGATGGCCAAGGTTTCAGAACCGTGGTCAGGCCGGCAGCAGAGGCAGCTGGCCGCGATCTCAGAGTTTACTACCGATATTCAGCATGTGGCGGGTAAACTAAATGTAGTGGCAGACTGTCTCTCGCGCGCCGTGGTGGCCCCAGTCCGCGTAGGGATAGATTGTGCAGCCATGGCCGCGGATCACAGTAGCGATGCCGACGTGCGCGCGCTCCAGTCTGGACCAACAGGGTTAAGGCTGGAGAACAGGGTGCTGCAAGACGGTATGCCCCCCCCCCTAATCTGTGATGTCTCCATTGGACGACCGCGTCCAGTGCGCGCGTCGGTCAAAATGATGGGAGAGAAATTTGTATGGCCGAGCCTGCGCAAACAAGCTAGGGAGTGGGCAGCAGCCTGCATGGCTTGTCAACGAGCCAAAGTACACAGACACACGAGAGCTCCCTTGGAGCCGTTTCACATCCCGGCTAAGAGGTTTGATCATGTTCACATAGACCTCGTAGGCCCCCTCCCGCCGTCACAGGGGTGCACACACGTTCTGACAATGGTAGACCACACCACGCGCTGGTCGGAAGTGGTCCCACTGGCGTCAACCACAGCCGAGGAGGTGGCGCGCGCGTTTTTAACAGCATGGGTAGCGCGCTTTGGAGTCCCGTCGGACATTACGTCCGACAGAGGCCCTCAATTTGTTTCCAAACTTTGGTCAGCAATGGCCCGCAGCCTGGGGTAACGATCCACCGCACAACCGCATACAATCCGCAGGCTAATGGGTTATGCGAACGTTTTCATAGGTCATTGAAAGCGGCTCTCAGAGCATCGCTTACAGATGCAAATTGGGTAGACAGGCTACCGTGGGTTTTATTGGGGTTGCGTTCTGCACCTAAAGAGGATTTAGAAGCCTCCTCGGCTGAGCTAGTTTTTGCGCAGCCACTTCGGCTGCCCGGGGAATTTCTCCCAGATAATCCTGCGCCAGATAGCTCCCCGGCTCAGCGGTTGCAGCGTGGCACGGAATCAGGCACGCTGCCTGGCCCCGTTCACCACAGTTTTCCACGCGTTTTTGTGCCTAAGGCTTTAAAAAGACGCGGAGTTTGTTTTTGTCAGACACGATGCCCATTGACCATCGCTGCGACCACCTTATGATGGACCATTTAGAGTGCTGGAAACAGGAGATAAGCATTTTTTGCTAGATTTGGGGGGCAGGAAAGAAAAGATTGGCATAAACAGGCTCAAACCCGCCTTTGTGGTGGCGGACGAGGATGTGCTGTTGGCCAGGCCTCCGCGGCGCGGCAGACCCCCTAGGGGACATTCCCCAGAACACCCACAGGGATTGACAAACAGTTCTCCCCCTCAGACAGCAGCTCCCCAGCAGGATGGTGCCGCGGAAGTGGTGAAGCCCGCTTACAGCAGATACGGGAGGAGACTGAGGCCCAAGCAGCATGTGGGCTGATGTGTAATGATTTTATCATGACATGCAGACTGTTATTCCGTTGTTCCATCTTAGACGTTTGGGGGGGGGGGGTCATGTGGGACTCATATGCACATATGTATATCACTTTATGCTTCATATGTATATCACTTTAGGCTTCACTTCTCAGATTGAACAAAGGACTGAGTCTCCTTGGAGATAGCAGGAGGATGTGAAAGTTTAGTCTTTGGTATGCAAAGAGACGGCCTTGGGGGATTTTCCTGGCTGCCAGAAACTGGGGGTGGAGGTGTTAAGATCTGAGAGAAGATGCATTGTTACTTGGGATGAAATGCAATGTGACTTTGAGCTTTGAAGGTCCTGATATATAAAGGACGAATAGCTGGGGGTTTCTCTCTCTTTCTGTTTTTGCTGATGTTGGAAGATGTGAATAAACCTGACTCATGAGATAAACTCTGCCTCGTCATTTTCACATTTCCACAGTAATAAATAAAAATTCTATGAAAATTAACCAGTGAAAATCAGACAATGCTTTTGAATTGTGGTTCAACAGAATTACTTTAAAAAACAAACTCATGAAACAGGCCTGGACAAAAATGATGGTACCCCTAGAAAAGATTGAAAATAATCAGAAACAGAATCAGAATCAGATTTATTGCCATTGTTCATGTTGTACACAAACTAGGAATTTGTCTCGGTGCAATGCTGCAACATTAAACATGATAAGATAAAAGAAATTTAAAAAAAACTATACATGCAATAAGTGTAGAATAAGAATGAGTAATACTAGTCAAAGCAGATTTTAAATATATTAGCGAGCAGCAGATATTGTGGAGTACCACATAGTGCAGTCGGTAATGCAACAGAAACAGTGATGATTGACATGAGTCTGGTTGAGCTGCTGTACATAGTGCACGAGAGTCAATAAGTCACTTAGTGTTCAGCAGTCTGATGGCAGAGGGGAAGAAGCTGTTCATGCCGGGAGGTTTTAGTCTGAATGGACCGAAGTCTTCTACCTGAGGGGAGGGGGGCAAACAGTACGTGACCAGGGTGTGAACGATCGGCTATGATCCGGCCTGCATGCCTCCGGGTACTGGAGATGTACAGGTCCTGAAGAGATGGGAGCTTGCAGCTGATCACCTTGTCAGCAGTGCGCACGACGCGCTGCAGCCTTAGTCTGTCCCTGGCAGTGGCTCCTGCGTACCACACGGTTATGGAGGTGGTGAGGATGGACTCGATGATGGCTGTGTAGAACTGCACTAACATCTTGGTGGGAAGCTTGAGCTTCCTCAGCTGCCGCAGGAAGAACATCCTCTGCTGGGCCTTTTTGATGAGGGAGCTGATGGTCGGCTCCCATTTGAGGTCCCGGGTGATGGTGGTGCCCAAGAAGCGGAAGGAATCTGCAGTGGTGATGGGAGAGCCTGTGAGGGTGAGGGGGGGCAGAGGGGTTGTGACTTTCCTGAAGTCCACAATCATCTCCACTGTCTTCAGAGCGTTCAGCTGCAGGTTGTTGTGGCTGCACCAGGACGCCAGCTGGGCCACCCCTCTCCTGTAGACGGACTCGTCACCGTTGGAGATGAGCCCGATGAGGGTGGTGTCGTCCGCAAACTTGATCAGCTTAACAGACTGGTGGCTGGAGGTGCAGGAGTTGGTATAAAGGGAGAAGAGTAGGGGGGAAAGTAGACAGCCCTGGGGTGATCCGGTGCTGATGCTGACAGAGTCTGAGACAGTCTTCCCCAGCCGCACATGCTGCCTCCGGTCCATCAGGAAGTCGGTGATCCACCTGCAGAGGGAGTCAGGCACGCCGAGCAGGGACAGTTTGTCCTGGAGCAGAGCGGGGCGGATGGTGTTGAATGCAGAGCTGAAGTCCACAAACAGGATCCTGGCGTAGGTTCCCGGGGAGTCTAGGTGCTGCAGGATGGAGTGGAGGGCCAGGTTGACTGTGTCGTCCACAGACCTGTTGGCTCGGTAGGCAAACTGCAGCGGGTCCAGGAGGGGAGTGGTGATGGACTTGAGGTGGGGCAGGACCAGGCGCTCAAAGGACTTCATGACTACAGAGGTGAGCGCTACAGGTCTGTAGTCATTAAGTCCAGTGATTCGTGGCTTCTTGGGGACAGGGATGATGGTGGAGGATTTGAGGCAGGTCGGCACGTGGCATAGCTAAAGGGAGGTGTTAAAAATGTCTGTGAAGACAGGAGCCAGCTCTTTCGCACAGTGTCTCAGGGTGGAGGGAGACACGCCGTCCGGACCGGGGGCCTTGCGCGGGTTCAGTCTGGAGAACTGTCTGTGCACGTCCTGCTCACTGATGACAAGGGCAGGGGGGGAGGGGGGGGACTGTTTTTGATGAAGTAGGGACCGAGGAGGCAGTGGAGCTGGGGGGAGGGGGGGAGTTGGACACAGCTGACGAGGTGTCAAAACGGGCATATTGTTGGGACAGTCTTTGACAAAGGGCTTTGTCATCCTGACCTTTAGAAGCCTGAGGCCGATAGTTGGTGATTTGCCTCAGTCCTCTCCACACAGAAGCCGAGTCGTTAGCAGTGAACTGCTGCTGGAGTCTCTCAGAATACACAGATTTAGCTCTCTTCAGCTCTCTGTTAAACCGATATTTTACCTCCCTGTAGCAGTCCCTGTCTCCACTTTTCAACGCTGCTTCCTTCTCCTTCCTGATCTGTCTGAGCTTAGCAGTGAACCAGGCCTTATCATTAGAGTACCTCACCCTGGTGCGCGATGGAAGAATGCTCTCCTCACAAAAGTGGATATATGAGTTCACAGTGTCCGTGTACTCATCCAGATCGTGCGTGGCTCCTTTAAACATACCCCAGTCAGTTATTTCCATGCACGTGTTCAGCTTCTCCCCAGCTTCACTGGTCAATTTCTTCGTAGTGGTCACAACAGGTTTAGTGAGCTTCAGTCTCTGTCTGTATGTGGGAATGAGGTGGACCATCATGTGATCAGATAGTCCAAGTGCAGCGCGGGGAACAGCGCGGTACGCGTCCTTCACTGTAGTGTAACAGTGATCCAGTGTGTTCTCTCCTCTGGTAGGGCATTTAATAAACTGTTTGTATCGGGGGAGATTGTGGCTCAGATTGCTCTGGTTAAAGTCGCCAACCACAATAACCAGAGAGTCCAGGAAAGTCCGCTCCGTATGTTGAATGTGATCCGCGAGCGCGCGCTGAGCCTCGCGCGCATCCGCGTCGGGTGGAACGTAGACAGCGGCCAGGATGAATGAGGCGAACTCCCGCGGGGAATAAAATGGCTTGCAGTTAATAAAAAGGTATTCCAGGGCGGGAGAACAGTGTTTGGAGAGCACCGTTACATCAGAGCACCAGCTGCTGTTAATGTAAAAGCAGACTCCTCCTCCCGAGGACTTACCGGAGAGCTGTGTGTCACGATCAGCACGAAACAGCTGAAATCCATCGAGGTGAAGCGCGCTGTCCGGTATATTTCCCCTGAGCCAGGTCTCAGAGAAACAGAGAGCAGACGAGGAAGCGAGGTCCTTAAATCGCATCAGCAGTCTCAATTCATCTACCTTGTTAGGGAGAGAGTTGGCATTGGAGAGAAATATGCCAGGCAAAGGCGTGTGCGTGCTTCTCCTGCGGAGCCAAACGAGAGTGCACGCTCGCCTTCCCCTTTTTCGCCGTCTCTCTTTTTGAGCTAAACAGTGAATCAGATCGGCGGCAGGAGCTAAAAAAACTGGGAGTAGGTCCGTAGGAGTGAAAGTCCTGACATTTAATAGCTCTCCACGGGTGTAAGAGCAGGCAGACACACAACTGACAGACAAAAACATATAAAGAAGGGTGCAGCGAAGCACCATGGCGACCACTGTGGGCGCCATCTTGTACACGTAAAATAATGTGACCATAGGGACATGTTCAACCAAGATGTGTCCTCTAATTAACATCACAGGTGTCTACAAACTTGTAATCAGTCAGTCGGCCTATTTAAAGGGTGACAAGTAGTCACTGTGCTGTTTGGTGACATGGTGTGTACCACACTAAACATGGACCAGAGGAAGCAAAGGAGAGAGTTGTCTCAGGAGATTAGAAAGAAAATTATAGACAAGCATGTTAAAGGTAAAGACTGTAAGACCATCTCCAAGCAGCTTGATGTTCCTGTGACTACAGTTGCACATATTATTCAGAAATTTAAGATCCACGGGACTGTAGCCAACCTCCCTGGACGTGGCCGCAGGAGGAGACGGATAATACGAATGGTAACAAAAGAGCCCAGAACAACCTCTAAACACATTCATGGTGAACTCCAAGGTCAAGGTAGTCAAGGTAGGTCAGTGTCAGATAGCACCATCCGTCATTGTCTGAGCCAAAGTGGACTCCATGGGAGATGACCAAGGAGGACACTACTGTTGAAAACAAATCATAAAAACACAGACTGGAATTTGCCAAACTGCATGTTGACAAGCCACAAAGCATCTGGGAGAATGTCCTATGGACAGACGAGACAAAACTGGAACTTTTTGGCAAGGCACATCAGCTCTATGTTCACAGATGCAAAAATGAAGCATACCAAGAAAAGAACACTGTCCCTACTGTGAAACATGGAGGAGGTTCTGTTATGTTCTGGTGCTGTTTTGCTGCATCTGGCACAGGGTGTCTTGAATCTGTGCAGGGTACAATGAAATCTCAAGACTATCAAGGTATTCTAGAGAGAAATGTGCTGCCCAGTGTCAGACAGCTTGGTCTCAGTCGCAGGTCATGGGTCTTGCAACAGGATAATGACCCAAAACACACAGTTAAAAACACCCAAGAATGGCTAAGAGCGAAACATTGGACTATTCTAAAGTGGCCTTCTATGAGCGCTGATCTAAATCCTATTGAACATCTGTGGAAGGAGCTGAAACATGCCATCTGGAGAAGGCACCCTTCAAACCTGAGACAACTGGAGCAGTTTGCTCATGAGGAGTGGGCCAAAATACCTGCTGAGAGGTGCAGAAGTCTCATTGACAGTTCCAGAAATCATTTGATTGCAGTGATTGCCTCAAAAGGTTGTGCAACAAAATATTAAGTTAAGTGTACCATCATTTTTGTCCAGGCCCGTTTCATGAGTTTGTTTTTTAAAATAATTCTGTTGAACCACAATTCAAAAGCATTGTCTGATTTGCATTGGTTAATTTTCATCGAATTTTTATTTATTAACACTTTTGTCAGTTTCAAGTTATTTCTGTGACCATTGTGGGTTTTTCTTTAATTAACAGAGGGGTACCAACAATTTTGTCCGCATGTGTATGTGCTAGCATAGAGTGCAGATATCATCACTCAGCTCCACTGTTAGCATCCTTGCTAGCAGCTGCTGCTTACAGCTCTGTGCCGCCATCTGGCTTATCCCCTGCTGGTGGTCTTTCACAGCAAAATCCTGAGCATTTCTTTTCTAGCAAAACACCAATTTTCTCCATTTAAAGAAGGTGAGGGGTTGCAGAAACATGACATCTTTTGTTGTTGATGATGCTTACTGTTTCAGAAGACAGAAGCACTCATGGTCAAGCTGGGTCAAAGTAATAGAACTGGTCCTAAAATGGAACCCTGGGGAACCCCATGATTGATGTATTTATATGATGACTTGTGGTTATTTGTATTAACATACTGAAGGCTTCCAGACAGATAACTAATAAACCAATCTAATGCTAGGCCTCTGATACCACAATGTTGTAATTTATTAATTAGGATGTCATGGTTCATGGTATCAAATGCTTTAGACAGGTCTAAAAAATGCCAATACCATAGTTGCCTCTTTCAATTGCATCATTGATTTTTTTTCAATTAGATCAAGTATTGCCATATAGGTAGTGTGTTTTTTTTCTAAAGCCATACTGAGATGGGATAATAATGTTGAGCTTGTCAAGGTAATTGGTCAGTCTGTTATAAACTACTCTTTCCAAAACCTTTGAGAGAGTAGGCAGAGTGGATATTGGATGATAATTAGTCAAATCATTCTCATCACCTGATTTATAAATTGGTATAATTTCTGCAATTTTTGCTATTTGTTGCACTACTCCGGAGATTAGAGACAGATTAATGCAGTAGGTAAGAGGTTCCAGTATTAAATTAATGGCACTTTTCAAGATCTTGCTGGAAATTTCATCAGCTGCAGTAAAGTTTGAGTTCTTCATGTCCTTGATGATTTTCCAGACTTCCTCACAATCAGCTGACTTTAGGAAGAAATAATTTGGGTAGTTTCCTGATAGATAGTGTTTGAAAGAGGCAGCCTGGGGTTGGTTAATTTTATTAGATAAAATTTTTCCAATGAAGACAAAATTATTATTAAACAATTTCAAGAGCTCCAGCTTCGTTTTAACATCTTGGATTTACATGAGTTTCCTCCACTGCCTGGGGATGTGGAGCCTCCGCCTTCACTCTTCAAATCTCCAAGGGTGCCTCGGGGAGCGCCACTCTAAGTACCGTCGACAAATGAATCGGAGCAGCTCCCATGTCCAAAAGCAACCGAGCAGAGCCAACTCTGACACCAGCTCTACGGCGCTTATCTGATGTATGTCGTCCACCTCCAATCTCAACCCGGAGTGCACCCTCTCAACAGCCAATAGCTCCTTTACCTTCCACCCTGATCACTGGAGAGTCTACGGTGAGACATGTTCGGAGAGGAGCTGTGGAGACCGGTTTCTTTCCTGGTGCCAGAGTGAAGGACCTCCTGAATAAAATTCTTGGCCTCCTGGCAAAACACCCCTCAGCTACAAACATTGTGATCCACATTGGCTGCAATGACGTCACCAGCCAGGCATATGAGGTTCTGAAGCAGGACTTTACCAGTCTCCTCCGCACACTCTGGTAAGTGCATATTTATCTCCCGACCATTGTCTCCACTAGGCTGAGGCATCGGTCGCTTTAGCAGGATCCTGAGCCTTTACACATGCCTCTAGTCTGCTACTGCAGTGTATCATTTTACTTTTATTGACAATTTAACCTGTTCTGGAATCGTACATCTATTGAGGAGACAGTATACATCTGAGCAGACTGGGAGCTTACATTTTAACAGACAATATATTTTATTCTGTTTTATCTGGTCCGTCAGCCTGACTGTCTCCCCCTGTAAGCCCATTTTACTCACAAGTTGCGCCCTTCTCCCCACCACACTCCACCACCCCCTGCATGAGTCCCCCCCTCACCATCCACCTACCCCATTCCCCCCATTATCTCCAACAATAGACCACACAGGATTCAAACTGGCGGAGTAAACCAGGAGAACAATATCAGAATTACAGTAACTTAAATACCCAACAAACCACCTCACACACCAACCCTTCAACAGTTTCTATGGCTCTTTTAAATGCCTCTTCTCTTTTAAATAAATATTTTATTGTTAACAATTTGATTTTACATCATAAACTGGACTGTTTGTTTATAACTGAGACGTGGCTGGGTACCGATGTATCAGTTGTTCTCACCGAGGCCTCTCCACCCAATTTTAACTTTTTATTTTGTACAAGGAAGGGTCTGAAAAGGGGTGGAACAGCATTGATAATCTCTGGTGATTTTAATTATGAAGAAATAACATTTAACGAGTATACCACCTTTGAATATCATGCCTTTGTTTTTAAGAGCCTCTCAACTTCTACCTTGCTGGTGGAAGGATGCTTTGCTGCTTCGCTCTTCCCTCTGCTTGCACTTTTCTATCAATATTCTTATTTCCCTCTGCAAGAAATTTATAGGCAGTGCCTACAGAATACTCATAAATCACTGGGACTATATATTTTGCTTAAGATATACACTACCGTTCAAAAGTTTGGGGTCACCCAGACAATTATTTTGTGTTTTCCATGAAAAGTCACACTTATTTACCACCATGAGTTGTAAAATGAATAGAAAATATAGTCAAGACATTGACAAGGTTAGAAATAATGATTTGTATTTGAAATAATAATTTTTTTCAGATACTCAACCTGCTAAAAGGAAGGTCAGTTTTATAGCTTCTCTAACCAGCTAAACTGTTTTCAGCTGTGCTAACATGATTGCACAAGGGTTTTCTAATCATCCATTAGCCTTCTGACGCAATGAGCAAACACATTGTACCATTAGAACACTGGAGTGATAGTTGCTGGAAATGGGCCTCTATACACCTATGTAGATATTGCACCAAAAACCAGACATTTGCAGCTAGAATAGTCATTTACCACATTAGCAATGTATATTAGATATTAGAGTGTATTTCTGATTAGTTTAAAGTTATCTTCATTGAAAAAAGCAGTGCTTTTCTTTCAAAAATAAGGAAATTTCTAATGCCGTTTTTCCACTAGCCCAGTTCGACTCGCCTCATTTCGTTTCGTTTCGTTACTACTCGTTTCGGCCGTGGTTGTGTCTCCATAGCAGCCGGGTAAAGCAGGGTTAAGCTGTGGTGGGCGGGATTTTTTTTACAGCAAGGCGGCGCCACACTCCCGTGACGTAAACCACGCGACCCAAGCCAAACACAACATGGCTGCTTTACAAGGCGACTCCTCGGTCTGTGAGCTTTTTTCACCGTAAATGCCAAAAAGGACCGCCAGACAAGGGTACAGGCAGTGAGACGAAACACTCTGGAATAGTTCTGCAGCTTCTGGGAGAGCCGAAGACGTGAGGATACAAACTAGGTCATATGTGACGGTAAGCTAATGTTGCTAATGGTAGTTTGCTATAAGTACGTCGTACTACACTGTAATCTCTGCAAGTTATCGCTGTTAGGTACTAAAATATGTACGCTGTGTGTGTTTCAGATGGCTCTGTTGTGGGAAAATTACCGCTTCAAACGGTCAGTCTGGCGTTCAGCACAGCCTGTCACTGATGTCAGCACAGCTTCACAAATGATCAGTGGTCGTAGAGCTTTAGAATGTCTGGTTTATTTCCTGTGCAAAAAATTGCTCTGATCTAAGTAAAGGAACCCTATTTCACTGTTTATGGGAATGTAGAAAAATCAGAATGTTTTGGGAAGAGGTGAGGGTAACAATTGAAAAAATAATTTCAAAACAAATCACATTGAACCCTAAACTGTTTTTGTTGGGTCTGTATCCAGAAAAAAACATAACTTTAATAAGAGTGAAAGAACATTCATAGACCTCAGTTTGCTTAATACCAGAAAATGTATTGCATTACTGTGGAAAAACTCATAGACCAGATGTGACTCAGTGGTTAAGACAGATGTTACCAACCTTCCACTAGAAAGAATAACATACATACTGAAATCAAAGGAAAATGTGTTTGAGAATATATGGAGACCTTTCATTGATTATGTAAAGAAATTAAACATAACTTCTGAAGAAGAAGGTGAATGATATGTGTGGACCTTGCAAATTCCAAGCTGGTGAATGTATATTATGTATTCTTATGTAATAGATTACCTAGACTAAACAGAGGAGCATTGTTGTTGACTTGCTTTTGTTAATGGTTGTTGTTTTTATTACCCATTTTTTTGGTATTTTGTTATAGTTTTTAGTTTTTAAATTACTTTTGTGTTAGTGTCTGACTGTGTGTGCTGTTCGTAAAAAAAAAAAAAAGGTTCAATAAAAATATTGTGGGGAAAAAAAATTGCTCTGATCTGCGTGAAAATCATGGAGACTGTTGAGACATCATGGACGTACCTTCTCCAGCTGCACTGAGTCTGAGATGGTGTCATAGCAAAAAATGATCAGCTGATACAACTTGATCGCCAGGTTAATAACTATATTAGCCACAAAATATATATTCAAAAAGTAAACAGTACTGAGTTAGGTATAATAAGATATATTTGACAGTTATGATGCATTTTAGGCCAAAACAAACTTGATCTAGGATTAAAAGCAATTAAAATAATGCAGTCACAAGATTACATGGAAAATGCTTCATTTACTAGATACATATACTGTAGAAATATATATTCTCTGCATCAACAATGTACTATACATGCATTGATGCATGTATACATGCATACATGTATGTATGTATGTATGTATGTATACATGCATGTATGCATACATGTATGTATACATGCATACATGTATACATGCATACATGCATGTACTACATGCATTCATGTAGTATTGCACTGACAATAAACCTCTGAAGTTTTTGCAGATGTCTCTTTTTTATATGTGTGAAGGTTACCACCATGTGACATAAATTTCTTAAAAATGTGCCATTATTTTCAAGGTCACCCATTAATGGTTTGTACTATTGACTCTTTTCCCACCAGTGTATTAACAGACAAAAATAGAAATCATGATGCAAACACATAAGTCACTAAATTGTTTATTACAATCAGCAGCAAATTCCAGATTATTCAGAATGTGCAAAACTCAAACTGTAAGACTTGTTCACTCAGCAGCTGGGATATGCAGCTCACACTGGTCTCAGATAGCAGATCTTAGGCCTGCATCTCTGTAAATAGTGACGCTGTGGCCACACATGGGCCGCACATGGGGAGAACATAATGTCTAGCATCTTAGATAAGAACAAAGTGCAGAGTTTCCTTGGAGATAACAGGAAGTTGTGAAAGTGTGATCTTTTGTGCGTCGGAGACTGCTAGGAGGCTCCTTTGTGTTCAGAGACTGCGAGGGGGATGTTAGGGGATTAAGGAAGTGAATGTATTGTGTCCTTTGATGTGAATGCAATGTGACTTTGAGCTGTAGGAAGACCTGAGTATTTAAGGGTCGAGTTTTTTCTGAGACGTCCTCTTGCTACGATGCTCATGTTGGAGATGTGTAATAAACTGCCTAAGACAAATCTGTCTCGACATTTACACATCCCACACTGGTGACCCAAGACGAAGCATGCAACACGAAAGGAGTTCCCCGGAGCCAGCCTCGTTGGGAGCCCCCAGCCAAGCGTATGCCGTTGCCATCCAGCTACTGGATTTTTGGCAGCACAATCCGCGCTCCTGGTTCCACTTGGTTGAGGCGCAGTTCGTCCTCCGGGGGATTTCGGTGGATGACACGAAATTCTACCATGTGGTCGCAAAGTTCGACACCCACACAGCTCAGCATGTGGAGAGCCTGCTGGATCAGCCACCAACCAGCGACAAATACGGCGCATTGAAAGCCGCACTCATCCAGCACTACACACTCTCGGTTGAGGAGAGAGCAGAGGGACTCCTGATGCAGACCGGGTTAGGAGATTGCACGGCTATTGACTTGATGGAGAGGATGCTGAGATTGAAGGGCTCGGACGACGACCACTTCATTTTTACCCACCTCTTCCTCCGGAACCTTCCGTCAGCGACGAGAGCGGCCCTGGCCAATTCGCTGTGGCTGGACAAGCGGGACTACCGCGCGCTGCCCCGGGAAGCACACCGGATCATCATGGCCAGCAGAGAGCTCACGACCACGGCGGCAGCGACGGAGCTCGGCGCGACGGCCGGAGAGGGCGAGGAGCCATTGACGGCGGTAGCAGAACCACCGACGACAGCGGCGGTGGGGGCCAAGGAATGCGGAGGAGACATCCTTTGCTTCTGTCACCGACGCTTTGCAGAGAAGGCATGCAAATGTATACCACCGTGCCAGTTCAAGCGCTCGGGAAAATGCCAAGACCGGGGGTCGGTAGCAGCTGCGACCCTCGGGGAGGAGAACAAGCTGCTCTACTTGACGGACGCACGGGAGACATTTCCTCGTGGACACCGGCGCCCAGCTGAGTTTCATCATGCCGTCCTACGCCGACCGGCTGGCAGGTTCCAGCGGCCCCCAGATGGCAGCAGCAAACGGCTCGGAGATTAAAACCTTTGGTGAGAGGACTCTACTTCTGTCGTTTCACGGCCGTGCATTTGAGTGGACTTTTGTCATAGGAGCACTGAATTTCAATATATTGGGGGCTGATTTTTTGTGCTCACATGGTTTGTTGGTCTTATGATTCTATCCCCTGTACAGCTCGAGCGTCCCGGCTAACAGCACAAGCCAACGTCACAGCTGCAAGCGGTAAGTTCCTCACACTGCTCACTCAGTTCCCAGCACTCACGGTCCCGACATTTTCGGCAGCCGTCGCTAAACACGGGGTGGAACATTTTATTACCACCACCGGGCCACCCGTTTTTGCAAAACCTCGGCGCTTGGACGTAGCTAAACTGGCCATAGCGCGCGAGGAGTTCGCCAACCTGGAGAGGTTGGGCATCATCAGGCGTTCAAACAGCCCATGGGCTTCCCCGCTACACATGGTCCCTAAAGCTGACAGTTCGTGGCGACCTTGCGGAGATTTCCGCAGGTTGAACAACGCCACAGCGCACGACCACTACCCAATTCCCCACATCCAGGATTTTTCCGTTCACTTGGCAGGAGCGCACATTTTTTCTAAAATAGACTTGGTCCGCGGTTACCACCAAGTCCCAGTGTGCGCTGAGGACATACCCAAAACAGCGGTGATAACTCCGTTTGGCCTATTCGAGTTTTTGCGCATGCCATTCGGGCTTAAAGGGGCTGCACAGACGTTCCAACACATGATGGATGCAGTGCTGCGCGATCTCCCTTTCGTATTCGTCTACCTGGACGATATCTTGGTAGCCAGCGCGTCCGAAGACGAACACGAAACCCACCTCACGGCGGTTTTCCAGAGGTTGGGAGAGCATGGTTTAATAATCAACCCAGCGGAGTGTCAGTTCGGGGTGATGCAGATTGATTTTTTGGGGCACCGCGTCTCTCCCGAAGGAGCGGTTCCGCTGCCTGACAAAGTGCGCGCGGTAGCAGATTTTCCCCGGCCGCAAACGGTCAGGGCGTTACAGGAGTTTTTGGGAATGGTGAATTTTTATAACCGTTTCCTTCCCCGCGCAGCGCAGCTCATGCAACCACTGTACGCCGCTCTCAAAAAACAGAAACCCGCGAATAAGACCGAATGGTCCCCGGAGTGAGAGCGGGCGTTCTCGGAAGTCAAGGCAGCCCTGGCAAACGCTGCGTTGTTGGCACATCCAGACCCAACGGCCCGCATAGCGCTCACTACTGACACGTCAGATGTGGCCATAGGGGCGGTCGTGGAGCAGCATGCAGCCGGGGCTTGGCAGCCGCTCGCCTTTTTCAGCAGGACTTTGCGCGATAGTGAACGTAAATACAGTGCGTTCGACAGGGAGTTGCTGGCTGTTTTTAGCTCTCCACTTGGCCATTCGCCACTTCCAGTTCTGGCTGGAAGGAGGCTGTTTCACCGCATTCGTTGACCACAAGCCACTAACATTCGCGATGGCCAAGGTTTCAGAACCGTGGTCGGGCCGGCAGCAGAGACAGCTGGCCGCAATCTCAGAGTTTACTACCGATATACAGCATGTGTCGGGTAAATTGAATGTAGTGGCAGACTGTCTCTCGCGCGTCGTGGCAGCCCCGGTCCGCGTGGGGAGAGATTACACAGCCATGGCCATGGAGCAGGTTAGTGACATGGAGGTGCGCGCGCTCCAGTCTGGACTAACAGGGTTAAGGCTGGAGAGCAGGGTGCTGCAAGATGGTATGCCCCCCCTAATCTGCGATGTCTCCACGGGGCGACCGCGTCCCGTGGTACCGGCCGCTTGGCGCCGCCGCGTTTTTGACTGTATTTTTGTCGGTCAAAATGGTGGGAGAGAAATTTGTATGGCCAAGCCTTCGCAAACAAGTGAAAGAGTGGGCAGCAGCCTGCATGGCGTGCCAACGAGCCAAAGTACACAGACACACGAGAGCTCCTTTGGAGCCGTTTCACATCCCGGCTAAGAGGTTCAACCATGTTCACGTGGACCTTGTGGGCCCCCTCCCGCCATCACAGGGGTGCACGCACCTTCTGACAATGGTGGACCGCACCACGCGCTGGCCGGAAGTGGTTCCACTGGCGTCAACCACAGCCGAGGAGGTAGCGCGTGCTTTTTTAACAGCATGGGTGGCGCGTTTTGGAGTCCCGTCGGACATTACGTCCGACAGAGGCCCTCAATTTGTTTCCGAACTTTGGTCAACAATGGCCCGCAGCCTGGGTGTCACAATTCACCGCACAACCACGTACAATCCACAGGCTAATGGGTTATGCGAACGTTTTCATAGGTCATTGAAAGCGGCTCTCAGGGCGTCACTGACGGATGCAAATTGGGTAGACAAGCTACCGTGGGTTTTATTGGGGTTATGTTGTGCGCCTAAAGAGGATCTGGAAGCTTCTCCGGCTGAACTCGTTTTTGCGCAGCCGCTTCGGCTGCCCGGGGAGTTTCTCCCAGATAATCCTGCGCTGGGCAGCTCCCCATCTCAGCTGTTGCAGAGTAACATAGACACAAGCACGCTGCCGGGCCCCGTTCACCACATTTTTCCGCGTGTTTTTGTGCCTAAAACTTTGAAAAACGCAGAGTTTGTTTTTGTCAGACACGATGCACACCGACCCCCACTGCGCCCACCTTATGATGGACCGTTCAGAGTGCTGGAAGCAGGGGACAAGCATTTTTTGCTAGACTTGGGGGTTAGGAGGGAAAAGATTGGCATAAACAGACTCAAACCAGCTTTTGTGGTGGCGGACGAGCAAGTGCTGTTGGCGAGGGCCCCTCGGTGTGGAAGACCCCCACGGGGAGCTTCCCAGAGTAAAGTTTCCCCAGAACACCCACAGGGACAGTCAAAAGGTTTTCACCCCCAAACATCAGCTCCCCAGCATGACAGCACCGTGGAGGTGGTGAACCCTGGTTACAGCAGATACGGGAGAAGACTGAAGCCCAAGTAGCATGTGGACTGATGTTTAATGGTTCTGTCACAACATACGGACTGTTATTCTTTTGTTCTATCCAACATGCTCGGGGGGGTCGTGTGGCCGCACATGGGCCGCACATGGGGAGAACATAATGTCTAGCATCTTAGATAAGAACAAAGTGCAGAGTTTCCTTGGAGATAACAGGAAGTTGTGAAAGTGTGAACTTTTGTGCGTCGGAGACTGCTAGGAGGCTCCTTTGTGTTCAGAGACTGCGAGGGGGATGTTAGGGGATTAAGGAAGTGAATGTATTGTGTCCTTTGATGTGAATGCAATGTGACTTTGAGCTGTAGGAAGACCTGAGTATTTAAGGGTCGAGTTTTTTCTGAGATGTCCTCTTGCTACGATGCTCATGTTGGAGATGTGTAATAAACTGCCTAAGACAAATCTGTCTCATCATTTACACATCCCACAACGCAAGGTCCAGTCTGAGGTGGATCGATCGTTTACCTCTTGCCTAGACAAAAGACAGAAATGGGTGGTGGTTAAATAAAGGAAGTTTAAAACATATTTGGGAAATACACTTGTTGCTAAAAGCCAGTAGTGGAATGTGAATGAATGAATCTTTATTTCAGATAGATTTAAAGAAAGTAGAATAATATAACAAAGGGGGAAAAAAATCTAATAAGGTCGAATTAAACAATAACTCCTCTGATTATACAGTTCAACATAGGTTATCTGAAATGGGTGATGGCTGAAGCTGCAGCTTATATTGCCCACCCATATTCCATCCAAGAATTCAAAAGAAAAACAAAACAGGAGCGATTCCAATTCCAATGTGACAATAAAGTACTTCGTTGTTGTATTTAACCACAGTTTTCATGTAGCTGCACTGATGTAAAGTCGATTTTACAAGTGTGGGCGGTGTTTTGTACTAGCATTGCTAAAATATAAAAGGAAGCGCTACAATGGGTCTCAAATATTTGTAATGTATCCTGTTACTGCATGAGTTTATTGATGATAGAGTATAAACTACACATATAAACTAAATTATATTGATGACTGAACAACTGCCATTCCCCAAAAGATACAGTTATGAACATAACTCAAAGGATCACACAAGTGATCTGACAAAAAAAATAAATACATTAACAAGTGGTTTATTTTACAGTTGATGCACCAGTCTTTTTCAATTATTCTGTAATTAATACTCACACAATCAAATAAATCTCAGTTCAGTCCCTTTTATATTCAGTGGAAATTGTGCTACTTTGGTTTTGACACTTTACCTATAAAAGCAAAGAATTTCAGTACTTTCCACAGTGGCGACGTCCGTTGTTGAGCGGCTACATTCCTCCTGCCTAGACGAACGACAGAAATGGATGGTGGTTATTTTCAAGCAAGTTCAACACTTATACAGGCACATCTCAAAAATTAGAATATCATGAAAAAGTTAAATATTTTTGTCACTCATTTCAGAAAGTGAAACCCATATATAGATTCATTACAGGGACAGTGATATATTGAAAGTGTTTATTTTAATATTGATGATTATGGCTACAGCCCATATTAACCAACACCTCAGCGGCCAACATTTCTATATAAAAACTATTTTTAAAGTTTATGTAATATTGTAATTTTTTGCCAAATTGAATTTGGGGTTTTCAGTGGTGGGATGTGACAAAAATGCTTCGTTTCCCTGACAAGCACCGCAGGATCCATTCTGTACATGCACAATACTGTTCCAGCACCTTTTATGGAAAATCCACAGAATAGGTGTGTGGGTCTATTCTGACGCTTTAGAAAATTATATAAATGACTTTAAAAATCACTGGTTTGAAAAAGCACTTTTATATTGTTGAGATTTCGGCTCCTGTGCTCCATTTCACCAGTATCACAGTATAAACAGGGAGGCTAACCCCTGGCATGTGGAAACACATTCTAGCATTAAATTGCACACAATTTAATGCGCCGCACCAAAGTGCAATACAAAACACAAACCAGGACTTTAACCAGGATTAACATATTTCATCATTTTGCTCTCACAAGCGAATATTTAGGAGAAAACAAGCGCGAATCAGCAGTTGGTACTAGCTAGCTACTAGCAAAAAATCGTTAGCTAAAACGAGATAGCCAGCACAAAACGGCGCTGTATGGCTCAAAAAAAGTGAGCTTACCACCAACAGGATAAATAAGCAAACAGATGCACATTATTACAAATCACTCACCATCAATGGTTCTCTCACGTTCGTCTTCAGCTTGTCCATAGTCCGGTTTCTATGCTGGGCAGCCATCTGTATCTGTCCGGGTCACTCCTCACTGTGTATCTGCCACCAAGCAGAGAAAACCCCGCACCTCTTCGTTGGACCACGGTGTAGATTTCCGCAAAACCTACAACGCTGTCTGTATTAATATCGTATTTACTCTGTGACCGAGTTAGTCCGTGAAAGATTGCAAATGGCGGTCGTAAAGATTTCAACGAAGACGGGCGCTTTCGTGACGTTACGCCCTGACCAATCAGCGGCTCGCAGTCTGTTGACGTCACATCTTGGCTCGATTCAGCACGCTTGTACCCTGCCTCTTAACAGGCACGAAAATAGTGTTGCTTAAACCGTGCTGGGTACAGTGGAAAGGGCGAGAAAGTGAGTCGAGTAGAAGTAAGTAAGGCCAAGGCGATACTAATGGAAAAGGCCCTTATGTGACCCCAGACTTTTGAACTGTAGTGTAGCTCGCTATTACTGTGATCTAACACATTTTTGGATCTTATCAGTGCTACATGAGTGTGGCCTATGAGCAGCTAAAGCCTGAACTACAGCGAATGACAAGCTAAAGATAAATATCAACAAGATGCCTCCCCTTTCTATAGATGACTACCATAAACTTCTACAGAAGATTACAGTGCTGGAAACGAAAATCCAGTGACTTGAAGTTAATCTGGAAGTAAATGGACTCTGTGAAAATGATACAACCATCCTAAATACAGTAGACAAGACCCTGCTAACTCACAGCTATCCAGTGCGAACATGGCTTAAAGGAGATGGAAGGATTGTGTACATAGAAATACAGTGGTGTGAAAAAGTGTTTGCCGCCTTCCTTATTTCTCTTTTTTTTTTGTATGTTTGTCACACTTAAATGTTTCACATCATCAAACAAATTTAAATATTAGACAAAGATAACACAAGTAAACACAAAATGCAGTATTTAAATGAAGGTGTTTATTATTAAGGGAAATAAATCCAAACCTACATGGCCCTGGGTGAAAAAATGATTGCCCCTTAAACCTAACAACTGGTTGGGCCACCCTTATCAGCAACAACTGCAATCAAGTGTTTATGGTAACTGGCAATGAGTCTTTTACAGCGCTGTGGAGGAATTTTGGCCCACTTATCTTTGCAGAAATGTTATAATTCAACCACATTGGAGGATTTTCGAGCATGAACCGCCTTTTAAAGGTCATGCCACAGCATCTCAATTGGATTCAGGTCAGGACTTTGACTAAGCCACTCCAAAGTCTTCATTTTGTTTTTCTTAAGCCATTTAGAGGTGGACTTGCTGGTGTATTTTGGATCATTGTCCTGGTGCAGAAGCCAGTTGCTTGAACTTGAGGTCACGAACAGATGGCTGGGCATTCTCCTTCAGGATTTTTTGGTAGACAGCAGAACTCATGGTTCCATCTACCACAGCAAGTCTTCAGGTCCTGAAGCAGCAAAACAGCCTCACACCATCACACCCTGGTGACCCTGACGTGATCCAATGTGGAGGTAATAGAACAGGCAAGATGCAACGAGCTGCAAGGGAACAAGGTTTTATTTCCTCCAACATACTGAAATACGCTTTGTAGCTCGGTGAGCTACTGCGCTGTTTAGGCACGTGTAACAAGCTCTTTTATACCTTATACAGACAGACAGAATGCATGGTACATTAGCATAGTGACTGTCATTTAATACCCATCATTAGCATGACCATCAGCTGGCGTCTGGCCCGGACGTCCTCTCCGAGGACGCATACATAACAGTCCCAACTGATTGCCCCCTGGGGCTTTCTGTCCATATGTTCAATTGTCCACCACTTCCTCCAACCCTGATGAGTGTGAGATAGTGTCCGTCCGCAGTGTGCTGGGTCACCACAGTGTTACTTTTACGCCAGATGTAATGGGACACACACCTTCCAAAAAGTTCAATTTTTGTCTTGTTAGTCCACAGAGTAGTTTCCCAAAACTCTTGGGGATCATCAAGATGTTTTCTGGGAAAACTGAGACAAGCCTTTATGTTCTTTTTGCTCAACAGTGGTTTTCATCTTGGAACTCTTCCAAGCAGGCCATTTTTGCCCAGTCTCTTTCTTATGGTGGAGTCATGAACACTGGCCTTAACTGAGGCAAGTGAGGCCTGCAGTTCTTTGGATGTTGTTGTGGGGTCTTTTGTGACCTCTTGGATGAGTCATCGCTGCGCTCTTGTGGTAATTTTGGTAAGCCGGCCGCTCCTGAGAAGGTTCATCATGGTTCCATGTTTTTGCCATTTGTGAATAATGGCTCTCACTGTGCTTTGCTGGAGTCCTAATGCTGTAGAAATGGTTTTATATCCTTTTCCAGATTGATAGATCTCAATTACTGTGTTTCTCATTTGTTCCTGAATTTCTTTGGATCACAGCATGGTGTCTAGCTTTTGAGGATGTTTTTGTCTACTTCACTTTGCCAGGCAGGAGCTATTTAAGTGATTTCTTGATTGAGAACATGTGTGGCAGTAATCAGGCCAGGATGTGGCTCAAGAAATTGAACTCAGCTTTCCAAAGATGTGATAAACCCCAGTTTATTTATGTTTTAACTGGGGGGGGGGCAATCACCTTTTCACACAGGGCCATGTATGTTTGGATTTTTTTTTACCCTTAATAATAAACACCTTCATTTAAAAACTGCATTTTATGTTTACTTGTGTTATCTTTGTCCAATATTTAAATTTGTTTGATGATATGAAATATTTAAGTGTGACAAACATACCAAAAATGAGAAATCCAGAAGGGGGCAAACACTTTTTCATAACACTGTAAACACTCAAGTGATAGTCCTCCCTGGAATGCCCTTGGTGCAAAGCCCAATGATAAATTTTAATAGTGTGAGAGGAAGACAAGTAACAGCCCAACTTGGTGAGATCTGTGATGCGAACAGCTGGCCTGTTTTACCTTCTCATCCCCAACTGTCAGCAAGACACAGTCGTGGATAGTTGTCAAAGGAAAGCCTAAAAACAAACCTCCTCCACAACAACCAAACATGCCATTTCAGAACAGATTTGTGCTGCTGCAGGGCCCTGGATCTCCATCTGATGACCTGGATAAAATCTCCCCCACACCAGTATGTCAACGACCTCCTCGTGCACTTTTACACAGCACACAGAGGAGGGGAAGGAAGGATGGATTTACGTGCAGGGTCACACCACAACACATTTATTAAAGTCAAATCAAACAATTCCCAAAAAGGTGAGGGCATACAAAAATGCAAAGAAGCTTACAATAGGCGTTCCAAGGCCGGCATCGCCCAGGGAACGCATGAGAAGCAGCGATTCAACCACGATAGCGTCCCAGAGCTGGCATCGCTCAAAGGAAGCTGGAGAATCCACGGCTAAAGTGGAAGTGACTAATGCAACCATACACACAGTTCACCCACGACTATGTTCATCAGTGGACAATTCAATGGACCAGCAATGCTTGACTGGAAAACGCCGCTTAAGTACAAGCACTGCTGGTTCCACAAATTGAGCACACCTGGGCGAGGCGTGGGAAAATAAATGACAGGAGTTGAATCCGCTGGCTGTCATGAGAGAGAGGGGGCATGGTCGGACTGGCTGGAGCTAGACAATGCCCACAAGAAAGTAGGTCAAAGTGGCTATCAAACAGCTGCCAGCCAGAGAGTGGCTATGGGTAAGGAAACAAGGACAAAAGACAGAAAACTCAAAAGATAGCACAATACACAAATATACCAGTAACCCAAGCCACAGAGAACACTCAGAACCGAGCCTAAGAACAACACCGGGTCAGTTCATGACACAGTAAGGTAAATCAGAACAACTCAGAAGGTAAAAGGCTACAGAGAAAGCTAACAGCTGGAAGAAGTGAGAAACATATGTTTTAAATGCACAGAAATAATGTGGTTTCCCAGGGACATGGTGTCTGATGTGAGAGACAAAATCTTGCAGATTATGGCTGATCATCCCACAGCAAAAACTCTCATATTACACGTAGGCTCAAATAATATCGTGAAAGAGCAGTCTGAGATACTGAAACAGACTTTGAGGAACTGCTAGATGTAGTCAGCTGTCTGAATGCTGAAGTGTTTATTAGTGGCCCACTACCACAGGTCAGAGGAGGAGTTGACAGATTCAGCAGACTGTTCAACTTAAACGGATGGCTATCAGAAGCTTTTCAAAACAAATCACTTAATTTTATTAGCAATTTCAACTTTTTCTGGGACCGCAGACACTTTAAGTGAGATGTACTTAGCCTCAGCAGGTCAGGCGTGAGGCATTTTATCTCCAATCTGTTCTACTTTCTGCATCGCCATCCTGTTCCTTAGGACAAGGACAAGAGACAAGAGGAACCAAAACAACAGGATAAGATACAGCCCAGCAGAAACTGCGAGATAAAGCTGCCTCAGCCCCCACCTGTTCAGACCCCTCCCTTCACCAAAAGCCACCAGTGAGGACCCATCTCCTATCACCACATACCCCCTTCACTTCAGCTTCCTCTTCTCCATCCTTCCCACTCCTCGACTTCACTGACCAGATAAAGGAGCTGGTCACTGTGGTCACAAAACTGACCCCATGCCATAGTCCAATTTTCTCACCCTTAAACCTCCCACTTCATCCTCCCCCCATCTCCCCCTTCCAGCAATTCCTCAGCGAGCTCTGACATAACAGCGAAAGCCCCGGTGCCCACCACAACCCCCACCCTCACAGCCAAACCAAAATCCACAGCATGATAACAACGCCAACAGAGGACACACCTTAGACCTTGTAATCACCTACGGCCTGTCCACTAGTGTGTCCTCTGCTGTAGACTTGGCTGTCTCAGACCACTTATGTGTGTTTTTTTTTAAATCACCAGTTTTATTCAGCGAGAGACCCTGGTGAGAACTGTGAGCAAGCGCCATCAGACTTCGGAAGTGGCTGCAAATTTTATCAGGGTTTTAAGTGATGCTCCTGCTGAGGTTCTATCTCCATCATGTGATTTTATTACTGACAGTTTTAACCATAAACTAAAAACAACACTGGACTTGGTTACACCACTAAAGACCAAAAACGCAAAAACAAAACCTTTCTCACCATGGTAGAATGAAGCTATAAAACCACAGAAAAGAAAATTCAAAGCAGCAGAGAAAAGATGGAGAAAAAAAATTCAGTTGTTCACCACCAAATTCTATGTGAACAATTGAAAATATAGTATATAATAACACGGTCAAACAAACCAGAAACTCTCACTTCTCTTAAATAATAAAGTCTCATAAAACAATCTTAGAATTCTTTTCTTCACCATAGATCATTTAATCAACCCTGATTTTAAGAAGTCCAGCAGGATGCCAACAGACTCATTATGTGAGGACTGAGTTCCTGGGCGTGCACATCTCTGAGGACCTCTCCTGGTCAAACAACACCACATCACTGGCCAAGAAGGTTCAAACTTGCCTCTTTATCCTCCACAAACTAAGGAGAGCATGAGTCCCACTCCTTATCATGTGCTCATTCTACTGGGGCACCATTGAGAGCATCCTCACCAGCTCCATCACGGTGTGGTAGGGAAGCTGCACCGCCTCCTACCAGAAGGCACTACAACACACAGTGAAAGCAGCCAGCAAGACCATCGGTGCCCCTCTGCTCCCACACTTGGACACCCGCCTCACCCGCAGAGCCATCAACATTCCAGGCGACACATCCCACCCCTCATTCACACTCCCTCTTCAGCCTCCTGCCCTTGGGGAAAAGGTACTGGAAACTCTGGGCCCACTCCACAAGACTGCTAAACAGCTTTGTTCACCAGGTCATCAGGACCATGAACTTTGTCCAACCCCCCACCCCTGACTGTAACGCACTCACCTGCACAATAACTACCTCAGCTGTTGGCACAGAAAGACTGGCACACCAGCAGTAATATATCTGCTGCTGTATTTGTCTGCACCTTACTGCAACCATTTGCACAAATGCCATATTTGCTGCTTTCTATTATTGCAATATTGATCATGTTCAGTCCAATCTGTCACTTTCTGCACCTACACTATCGCATTGAACTTGCAACTACGAGTATTACTGCTCTACTTTTTCTGTATATAGGATTGCTGGGTTTTATTACATCCGCCAAGGAGGTTATGAGATCATCGGCGTTGGTTTGTCTGTCTGTCTGTCTGTCTGTCTGTTTGTTTGTTTGTTTGTTTGTTAGCAAGATAACTCAAAAACTTATGGACGGATTTTCATGAAATTTTCACAGATTGTCAGAAATGGGGTATCCTACAGATCATTACATTTTGGCGGTGATCCGGATCACCGTCCAGAAGAAAACCGCCATTACGGAAAATGCTATTTTCGTGAATAACTACTGAACCACTAATCCTATCATTGTCAATCCAATTGCTAGTCATATGTTTTCATGGTCAAGAAATCTGAAAACGTACACATAAACACTGTATGGGGGGAACTGTGGCGTTTGGCGGAGGTCTGCGCTCTCCGAGTGCTTTTCTAGCTGTTTATCTTTTTTTGCACTATGGGATGTCTGGGTTTTATCTTTTGTCACTCTTTGCACAGTGGGTAACCTTACTGTACATAGACTGCTGTTGTTGTTTTTCCAGCCTTATTCCTTTTTTATATATTGTACAAACCACTGAAGAGAGAGAAACGGCTTTTCAATTCTCCTGTATGTCCTGTACATACAGTAGTATTGACAAATCAAATCTTTGAATCTTGAATTTCAATCTTGCAGAATACTCCCAAGTAAAATAGAGGTCAGTAGATCCAAACTTTTATTGCAAGATACTATTTTTATTACTGTGGAAGTTTTGCTTTTATCTGAAGAAACGCAGGAGAGTTTTGCCCTGGTTGATGCTTAAACTATTGGTCTAGTTTTCTCCCAAGTCAATCCAACATGTCTTTTAAATCCCATTCCACATCACTTTTATAAACATGAATTATTCCCTCCAGATGGGTGTTTTCCCTGCTGCCTTTAAAAGGGCAGTGGTGAGACCCCTCCTGAAGAAGAGTAATTTAGACCCTAAAAACCTTAATAATTGTAGACCAGAATCCAACATACCATTTTTTAGCAAAATTTTAGAAAAAAATTGTTTTTACTCATTTAACCCCTTGCACTCCGGTCAATTTCCCTAAAAACGCCAAAAAATAACGTGCCCAAATTAAATCCAAAGCTGTTCTTCAACCCTTTGCAGCATCTTCATGGGATTGGTCTCATTTAAAAGAAAACACTTTGAATTTTTTGGCAAAATAGATCATAATCTCTCTAAGTGCTCTGGCCACTGAGTTACAGTCATCTAAACATAGTGAACTTGAAGACAAAAAATTTGGCCTGGGTGTTTTTTTTGGATACAAATGCTTGCAAATAACACACAGCTTCAGATCCGGGCTGGAAAATGCAACAGAAATGTAGAACCAAGTGTTATCCAGCTGAGGTCCAAATTTTGTAACAACACCACAAAAAATGAATATATTACACAGCTTTTTCCTCAGGCAGTTCCCAGGCGTTTTGGAACTGTGCCAAATTGTGCCAAATGGCACAGTTTGGAAAAACGTCTGTAACTTTTGAATGCTTCAATGTAGAAGCTTCATTTTGGGCTCTAATGAAAGGTGACACTCAGGGCTGTGTCTGTGTGTGTGTGGGGGGGAGGGTTGTCCCCCCCCTCGCTACAGAGGATGGACATCGGCCATCGCTACATGATGGATTAGCCTCATGTGGCGATGTGGGACAGCAGCTCAGTCACCGCGGCTCCCCCCCCCCTCGCTACAGAAGAATAGCGGGGGGGTGGCATTCACGGTCTGGACGCGGCGAACGACCCCTTGTACCGCACAGTTGCAATTTACCGATCGGTCAAAAGTCATTTTGGATTACAATTTTCAGGGATAAAGAATAATTTAACTTATAACACCTTACCTCTTCACAGCAGTGTCCTGGCGAACTTCTCTTCCTCATTGTCAGACGAACGCGACGCTGGTCCGCTCGTGGTTCTGGTCTCGCGACCCGATCAAAACATAATTCCATTATTGCGGTTTTGTGCTTCCATGATTGCGGTTTTTGGCGAACGATTTTTCAAAACAAATAACAGTAGTAATTAAAAAAAGACTGGCGAAGGCGTGTGTGTCACTCAGCCTTTGTTGTCAGCCTCCGTCGGTCTATGATGACCATGGAAGAAATCATAACGTCTACTCTGCTGGAACAAAAACAAAATAAGCACTGCCTGTGGCCGAACATGCCGCTGTGCGAATGGCAGTCGCTATCACACAGGTTGCATTTGTGGGTGGTATCCGTGCTGCTGGGTCTGTGACGGTTCTTCCTGCAGGTCCTTTTTTGATCCGCTGCAGCACTCAGTCTTCACCCAGCCTTAAAAAAACAGCTCGCGAACTCCTCTGCTTCAATTGGCTCACTGCATTCACAGCGTTGGTAGGCGGGTCCTTCTTGCTAGGTTTTCAGTCATTGGTTCTTCAAGGTTTCAGAAACCCAATTCAAGGCTCTTATTAGTCGAATGAGAGGTCAATCAGATGAACTAATCTGTTCGCGGCTGTGTCTGCAGCTTTTATTTTCAGTGCGCACTTGGACGCCATCTCCATCTCCATCATGCGTCCTAAAGTGCACGAGGGCGCACGAGAGTGCCCTCGTGCGCTCTGGGACGCAGAGACTTGCCCGCCTGTGGTACAACGGAGTGCAAGAGGTTAAATTATGCTTTAATATAAAATAACATATTTGATGAAAATCAGTCTGGTTACCCCCCAAAGGTCGCCACCTTATTGTAGTGGGGGGTTTGCGTGCCCTCATGATCCCAGGAGCTATGTTGCCCGAGGCAGTTTGCCTCAGTTGGGTCTCCCAAGACAAACAGGTCCTGGGTGAAGGGCCAGACTAAGAGTGTTCCAACAGACTCCCAGGATAACTAAAAGAAATCAAGGATTCAGTGTACCCTGCCCCGTATGGGGTTACCGGGACCCCGTCCTGGAGCCAGGCCTGAGGAAGGGGCTTGATGGCTAGCACCTGATGGCCGGGTTTCTGCCCATGGGACCTGGCTGGGCTCAGCCCAAAGGAGTTAAATGGGTTCGCCCTCCAGTGGGCTCACCACCTGCAGGAGTGACCATGGGGGTCCGGTGTTATGCGGATCAAGTGACAAGTGAAGGCAGACACCTTTGTGGTCTGATCCCCGGCTTTAAAACTGGCTTTTGGGACGTGGAACATCACCTCTCTGGTGGGGAAGGAGCTGGAGTTGGTGCACGAGGTTGAGAGATACTGGCTAGATATAGTTGGGCTCTCCTTAACGCACAGCTCCAGTTCTGGAACCAGTTTCCTGGAGAGTGGCTGGAGCTTAGCCAACTCTGGAGTTTCCCCGGGCAAAAGGTGATGGGCAGGGGTGGGTATTCTTGCATCCCCCAACTTGCTGCCTCGACATCGGAGCTCTCTCTGGTGGATGAAAGGGTAGTTGCCTTGCACCTTCAAGTTGGGAAAGGGTCCTGACCATAATTTGTGTCAATGATAGATTTTGTTATCATGTCATCAGACCTGCGACCACATGTCTTGGACACTTGGGTAAAGAGAGGTGCAGAGCTGTCAACTGATCACAACCTGGTGGTGTGCTGGATCAAATGGCAGGGGCAGATGCCACTCAGACACAGTAGACCTAAACGTATAGTGAGGGTGTGCTGGGAATGTCTGGCTGAGGCCCCTCTCTGGGAGGTCTTCAACTCCCACCTCCAGAAGAACTTCAATCACATTTTGAGGGATTCAATCACATTCTTCTTCTTTTTTTTTTAAGAATGTTCAAATAAAAATCAATGTCAATGTCAATGTCAATGGGCCATGTTCTTCACCTTCATTGTAGAAGCAGCTGCCCAGAGCTGTGGCCACAAGGTTGTTGGTGCACCTCGTGGTGGCAACCCCTGAACAAAGTCGTTGACACCAGTGGTGAGGGGGGCCATCAAGCTGAAGAAGGAATCATATTGAGCTTGGTTGGCTTGTGAGACTCCTGAAGCAGCTGAGGTGTACTGGCAGGCTCAGCGGAATGCAGCTCAGGTGGTTGCTGAAGTAAAAATTCAGGTGTGGGAGGAGTTTGGTGAGACCATGGAACAAGGCTTTTGGTCGACCTTGAAGAAATTCTTGCAAACTGTCCGGCAACTCAGGAGGGGGAAGCAGCTCCCTGTCTGCACTGTGTATGGTGTGGATGGGGCACTGCTGACTTCAACTGGGGACATCGTTGGACAGTGGAAGGAATACTTCAAGGATCTCCTCAGTCCCACTGACACACCTTCCACAGAGGAAGCAGGCTTGGGCAGGAGGGGGACAGCTTGCCCATCACAGGGACTGAGGTCGCCAAGGTGGTTAAAAACTCTTCGGTGGCTGGGCCCCGGAGTTGGACAAGATTTACCCTGAGTACCTCAAGGCCCTGGATGTTGTAGGGCTGTCATGGTTGACACAACTCTGCAATGTTGCATGGAGGTCCAGGACAGTGCCTCTGGCATGGCAAACTGGGGTGGTGGCTCCTCTTTTAAAAAGGGGGACCAGAGGGTGTGTTCCAACTTTAGGGGGATCACACTCCTCAGCACTCCTGAGAAGGTATGCTAGGATACTGGAGAGGAAAGTCCAACCGTTGGTCGAACCTTGGATTCAGGAGGACCAATGTGGTTTTCATCCTGGCCGTGGCACTTTACTCTCTCGAGAATCCTCGAGGGTTCATGGGAGTTTGCCCAACCAGTCCAGATGTGTTTTGGGGAGTTGCGGAAAGCATTTGACCATGTCCCTTGTGGTCTCTTGTGGGGGGGGGGGGGGGGGGGTGCGGGATGGGGTATTGGGCTTGTTGTTATGAGCTATTCAGTCCCTATATGACCATTACAAGAGTTTGGTTCATATTGCCAACACCCAGTCAAACTTATTTCCAGTGAGAGTTGGACTCTGCCAGACTGCCTTTTGTCACTGATCCTGTTCATAATTTTTATAGACAGGATATCATGGCCAAATATCGGTGGGGGGGGGGGGGGGGTCATGCTTGGTGACCACAGGATCTCATCTCTGCTGTTTGCAGATTTTGTTGTCCTGCTGGCCTCATCGACCAATGACCTATAGGCCTTGCCGGGACAGTTTGCTACTGAGTGTGAAGTGGCTGGGATGTTAATCAGCACCTCCAAGTCCGAGTCCATGCATCCCAGCTGAAAAGAAGTGGATTGTCCTCTCCGGGATGGGGACAAGCTCCTGCCCCAAGTGGAGGAGTTTAAGTATCTTGGGGTCTCATTCACGAGTGAGGGGAGAATGGAGAGAGAGATTGACAAATGAATCAGGGCAGCCTCTGCAGTGATGCGGATGTTGTACCAGTCTGTTGTGGTGAAAAGGGAGCTGAGCTCTAAAGCAAAGCTGTCGATTTACTGGTTAATCTATGTTCCTACCCTCACCTATGGTCATGAGCTTTGGGTAATGACTGAAAGAATGAGATCACGGACACAAGTGGCTGATATGAGCTTTCTCCATAGGATTGCTGGACTCAACCTCAGAGATAGGGTGAGGAGCTCAGTCATCCAGGAGAGGCTCAGAGTAGAACCGCTGCTCCTCCATATTGAAAGGAGCCAGTTGAGATGGTTTGGGCATCTGATCAGAATGCCTCCCACTTGAGGTTTTTCAGGCACGTCCCACTGGGAGGAGACCCCAGGCCAGACCCAGGACATGCTGGAAGACTATGTCTCCCAGCTGCCCTGGGAATGTCTTGGTATCCTCTGTGAAGAGCTGGAGCAGGTGGCTGGGGAGAGGGAAGTCTGGGCTTCTCTGCTTAAACTGCTGCCTCTGCGACCCGGACCTGTTAAAAAAATGGTAGAAGATGGGTGGATGGATGGATGGATGGATGGATGGATGGATGGATGGATGGATGGATGGATGGACAGTCTGGTTTTAGGATGATCCACAGTACTGAGACAGCTCTCTTCAGAATTGTTAATGATCTAAGGTAGAACATGGATTCACACAGAATTTCAGTCCTGGCTCTACTGGATCTCAGTGCTGCATTTGATACAGTAGACCACCATATTCTTTTAACCAGACTAAAGCATCTAGTTGGCTTCTCTGGTACTGTTCTTAATTGGTTCAAGTCCTACCTCACAGACAGGAACTTTTTTATAAGCATGGATACATGTTCTTCCAGAGTCTTCAAAATAAACTGTGTTGTGCCCCAAGGTTCAATTTTAGGTTCAATACTTAGTCATCGGGCCTGAAGCTCAAAGAGAGAAAACTTTTACCAAAATTACATAGTCTGTCATTTTCCCCATCCCAATATATCATGAATTTGGGTGTCATTTTAGACTCTGAGCTTGGCGTTACTCCACACATTAAAAATTTAACACAGGATTTTACCACCTAAAGAACATAGCCAGAGTCCGCCAACTTCTCTCTCGAGCAAACACAGAGATACTGATGCATGCTTTTATCACCAGGCATATTGATTACTGTAATGCCCTGCTCTCTGGTCTTCCCAAAAAAGACAATTTCAAATCTGCACTTATTACAGAACTCAGCTGCACATGTTCTGATGAAGACCAGATGGCAGGCTCATATCACACCAGTTTTAAAGTCACTGCATTGGCTCCCCGTGCCCTCCAGGATTGATTTTAAGGTTATTTTACTGGTTTATAAATGTCTGTATGGTCTTGGGCCTTCTTGCTTAACAAAATTGCATTTAACATGAGTCCCCACAGTCCCTGAGGTCCATCGGCATTGGCCTTTTAAATTACCCCTACCATCAGAACACACCCACAGTGAGGCTGCTTTCAGTTGTTACAGCCTACATCTGTGGAACAGCCTGCCGGGGAACATCAGGGCTGCTGAAAACGTTCATGTTTGTAAAGCAGGCTCAAGACCTACTATTTTAACCTTGCTTTTGATTAGTTTCCTATTTTGATTGTCTTAATTTATGATTTCAAACCTATTTTATGTCACAATTACTTATCTTACTGTGAATTATTAATACTTTTGAATATATGTCTGATAGAAAAATTCCATATTATCTATAGTATTCTTATTATACTATTATTTTTATATTATTCCATGACTTTCCTGTTTCATGTCTGATGTTTATATGTGAACTCCAAGTAGAATAAGTTCAGATATGCTTCTGTATTATTCTTTCATATATCTGATGTATTTTTATGTGAGCCATTATTTGTCTCTTGTGAATCCCATATCCCAGAGTCTTGAGTGCAGGGTGAATGCCTGTGAATGTTAGGTCAGAAATGCAGATGTAAAGAATGACCTGAGATAATCTCTCTTGTTATATTGACCTGCTCTGTTTAGGATAGATTAGATACTTAGACTGTCTCTGAGATGTCTCCAGATAGCTCTCCAGATTCCAAGGACTTCTCCCCTTGTTTACTTACAGCTATAAAAACACCATGCTCAGAAATGTATGTTCAGAGGTTAGGTGTGTGTGACTGAGTTCCACGCTCATGTAATCTCTCCCCCAGTGGGCATAAGGTTAAATAAATATACTTAAATCCAAATACTCCACCTGATTTTTGACTTAGAATAATTATGATGAAAATTATTCTATCATTTGGTGCACCGAACAGCGGATCCACATATCTCCGTCCTTGCGGTGTCTCTGCCCAATTTCAGCAAGTGCGCAGCTGACAAAAGACCTTCCCAGGCTGGGTACGAGACTCAGTGTTACTACAGTGAAGGCATTTCGGAACCGGGGTACTGGAATGAATTGAGTGATGGGTCTCAGACCCCTAAAGGCGGCTTGGATGTGAGTACATTTATTTGTTATGTAAGAGCTTGTGTTCCCTGGGATGAGAGATTCCCAGGAGGGTGAAATGTTTTCCTAAGCGCTTGAACACTGCAAAGCCTGGTTACACTTCTGCTCACCTTAACTCTGGTTGATCCGAGTTTCTGGTCTGGGGCACTTTGTTCAGTTCGGCAAGGTGGATGCTTAGATGTGCTCCGCACAGAAATTGATGCAATAGACTTCAATATTGTCCAGTGAGCCCTGAGGTATTAATAGGGGCAAGACTCTGTCCACAATATTGCAGTGAGCGTTAATATATAAAAGTCTAGGCAAGATTCTGTCAGTTGGTTGTGGTGAGCATTTATTAATGCAAGATTCTGCAATGGAACCACAGTGAGCACTGATCTGAGTGAACTGGTAATTTTTAATTTTTGTTATGGGGCTGGTTTGAATAAAGTTACTGCAGTTTGTCCGTTTGTTTTACTTGTTTGTGTTCTGGAATCTGCCCTGGTAAGAAGGAGAGCAGGGAGGTTCCACCGAGATTGAATGGGAGTTTTAAAGTTGTTGTTGTGAATTTTTTGGTCATTGTGGAGTATAAAAGAGATGGTTAGATAATTATTGTTATCTGGGGTAATGATGAAAATTGTGGGAGCTGGCAAATAATGCTTTTGGGTAAGAAATTCAATTGTGTTCTCATAGCGGTAGACAAAAAGTTGACATGAGAACGTGGGGTTGCCAGATTTGTTTTTACAAGTAATTTGGGTTGCCATTACAAGCTTGTTTTAAGGCTATCTTACTGTTTCTGTGTGTGAGCAGCTGCCCAAAAGTAACCTTGGAGAGATAACAGGAGAGAGCTGAGCGTGTGTATGTGTGGGCCCTTGTGTCTGATAGTGAGTGAGTGAGAAGAAGGTGAAAAAATCTATATATGGGTATTTTTGCAAAGCTTAGGAGTTTTACAGTTTCTTTTTGTGGGTTTTTCAATCTAATTTTGTGGGTTTTGAATCTAACGTTGCATAACTGGTAAATATTCTTATATTTTTGAAGCGAACATTTTCAGTTACCAGATTTTTTTTCCTTATTTTAGGTTTTTACCTTTATCTTTTGGGACGTCTGAGGGCAGATGAATGGCATTGGGCTATTTTTAATCAATTTTTTTGAAGTATTACTGTAATTTTTATTAAATCAGTTACATTATCTCCCTGACCGAGGGATAACAGTGTACTTTACAGGGAAAAAGGACAATGGCCTATGGGTCTGATATGACAACACCTGGGTTTCTCCATTCCCCTGCAATGCTCTTCTGCTGCTCAGCCATGACCCTGCCCCAGGAGTATACAATACAGCTTATATTACATGATTCAAAGCACAGAACAAGGTGATGATGACAATGTTTGTGCATATGATTTCCCTGAGGCTACTAAATATCAAACAGAGGTTTCTGTAACCTAATGAAAATGAATCACCAAAATAAAAAAAAAAAAAAGATTTCATCATAATCCTTGAGTAGTAATGCTTACAGTTTTATTTGGAGAAGGACCAGTCACTTAGACAGCAGTCTAACTAGAAAAGACAGACTGCTTCCCTGCTGACTTATCACTATGATCTCTTCAACAGATAACTCGGAACAGCTAACAAGATTTAGCATAAGGAGAGAACAGATCTCGCTCACTCCAGCAAAAAAATTAAGCCTGCACTTTGCAGTTAATCACATTTGTAACCACACATTTTAATCTTTTATGTTAAAAGCAACAATTGCAAACTTTTGAAGTGACGTGTGTGTTTTATTTCTTTTAAATGCTGCATCGTGAGACTTATTTCACAGGAAGCCCATTAGACTTAAGGATTCTAATAAATGACACTGTTCTATTTGATAGTGATCTTAGAAGTAATAACCCGTCCATATTGGTAAAATATTTAGTGATTCACTGAATATTTAGCAAGAAGTTGTTGTTGGAATTTGAAAATCACATTCTTCATATAATGGAAGCTTTAGGTGTAATTTAAACTCATTGTGTTATTCTAGGTTCATGTTCATGTTTTTGTTTTTCAACAGAAAAAGGGAAGCATTAACAAACTATTTATCTTTCACCAGGATTTAGAATTGAAAAGTCAAAAAGGTGAAAAATAAAAATCACAAGATCACCATTAGCTTTACTTCTAACAAATCCTTGGTGACCAAAATAATAATAATAAAAAAAAAATCACTTGTGTTTCTTAGCATTAAAAATTATAATCAACAGTGAAATAAGCAGTGTAAAAACTTTAAAGAACAAAAGCTGAATGACTATAACAGTAACACTTGCAAAAACAATTTATGTGGAGGCAAAAATTTCCACTCCTGTTGTTGTGAATTCTGACGCACGGACAGGAGGTAGCCTGAGGCTTCCCCTGATTTCTTTTTACAGGATGGCCCTGCCATTGGACCTTTGTGGTAGACGGGAGGACGGAAGTCGGTGTGGGGCAGGCTGGCTGTGGCGAGGTGAACAACATGTTGGTCATCAACCTGGTCATCAGGCTCATTGGCTGAGGGCAGTGGCAGCGTGAGGGGAAAAGGACCTCACAGGGGACAAGCAGACCCGAAGCTAAGTACAACAAATGACGCTGACAATGATATAACCCATATCAATTTAGCTGACTTTGACTTTGAAAATGCAGTGTTTACATGATTTTACATTGCAGGACACATCTGACACATTGCAATCTGACACATTGCAATGATGCCTCTCACCAGATAATGGTATGACAGTATCACATTTCAGAAATGTGACAGGAATAAGGAATAATTGTGTTGTATGATAATGATGTGCTAAAGAGCTGAGCTGTGCTCCCAGTGCTTGGCCTCGGCCGAGCCAGGCCTCGAGACTACAGACCACACCATAATTTAGGAAGGAATATATAAAACAAAGCATTCCTTGTGCAAAATGAAGCTATATTCTGGTTAAGCAATATGTCCACCTTTCCATTAAAAGGAGTGGGACATTACCCTTTCACATAGATGCACTTACACAAATTCAAACTGTCTGTGTTCAACAGGACAGAGAGATATGGCCTCAATGACTAATTCAGAATTGGTTACAATACATGCTAAATCACATTAAATCTGCACAGACAGCTGGATTAATTGTCCTAATTGAAATTTGTAAACTAGGTCAAGGTAGGACACTCACAAAAGAAGCCATGATTACAGAAAACCCTGTTTTGGGGGTGTTATATTACTCACAAACTTTCATCTAAATTAACCATGTGTAACATATATAAATGACACACATTTCCTTTTTCTAGTAAAAAGGACACTACCCATTACGCAAGTATGCCGTAACTTTGATGCATGTGCATCTCCAAGCATCAAAGGGGGGGGTCCCACAACAATTAATTAGCAAGAAATAATTTGCAAAAATCCTCAGAAAAATAGATAATAAATAAAAATTATCAATAAATGATCAGTAATGTGGGAGAGAAAAAATATAGGTGAAACCACTTGGTAATGAAATCACATCATTCAACAGTAGATGTGTCATGTTCGGGGTTGTCACCCCGAGCATGACTCATGGCTGTTGGGTTTAATTATTGCTTATTAATTTCAGCTGGTGGATTAAGCCTCGCTCTCCGCCAATCCCACAGCCTCACATCCTCCTCACCAGGCATCCACCAGCTGTATGGTTAACCACATACACACTCACACACACACACACACACACACACACACACACACACACACACACACACACACACTCATTCTCATACTTATACTCACATACATGCACACACACACTTAGTTCAATCAGTCACACACCTGTTGCGACATGGCTGGTCCTACTTGCGGTCATTAGGGCTTGGTATTAATAGCAGGGCAGTATGGCCAGCCGGCGTGGCAACTTAGCAATGTCAACCTTGGACATCTGGACTCACTTTTGTTGGTTTACCCCTGGACTGAATTGTGTTGTTCCCTCAGAGCCTTTCTGCTCCAACACTGTTGTAAGTCTTTCCTTGTGCCTTTTTCTCTGCTTCTGCCTAATTGGAGCACGTTAGGCATTCCCGTACACCAACCAAGTTTGTAGCTGGGTGTCTTCTCCTCTTCTACCGTGACTGTTTTTTGGACTAACTGTACATTCACCCATTGTAAATAAACACGTTACTTACTCTGCGTTTTGGGCTTGCTGACAATTTATATGTTCGCTTCAAAGTTATGCAGTGAACATGACAAGATGTTAATTTACATCAATAGATTTGTAGGTATTTCAGAAAATTATATGCTGGAAAATATTTGCAGACTATTGTAAAAAAAAAATACCATGTTTATAAGAAATAAAATAAACTGATAAGGAAACAGAAAACAATGCAAATTTATGAGAAAAGTTCCCTGCATAAACTTAGTCTTTTCAAAACCTTTGCATAGATCTCATTGAGCTAAATAAGTGTGAAAGCAAAAATGTTGTTTAAAAATTATTGACATACTTACCAAATAGACAAAGGCTTTCCCCTGCACTAATCCAAATATTGCTATGGATTGCAATGATCTAAATACTGCTATGGTGACATTGAAACCCTTAACTGACACAATATCAAGATTTAAAATAGCTGAAATGATTCACTTAGATAATGGAATACATTTAGTGGAATACACTTTGTAAATCAAATCATATCACATTTAGGTACAGTACCCAAATTGTTAGTACCTAACATTTACCTAGGAAACCATTTAGCTTACCATCAACAATTTACAGGATCAGCATAATGCACAAATAGGATAATGAAAAAAAAACAGGGAAACTGTGAATGGCAAACCCTACTATTAAAGCCATTTAATTGGGTGGTGCGGTGGCGCAGTGGTTAGGACTGCACCAGCACAGCAACTCACCCTTGGCCATGGGATCCCTGGTTCGATCCCAGCCCCTGACCAACAGTGATCTGTGTGGAGTTTGCATGTTCTCCCCGTGTATGCATGGGTTTACTGCGGGATTTCTCCGGTTTCCCCTCACAGGCCAAAAACATGCAGGTTGGGTTAATTGGAGACTCTGAAGTGGCCCTAGGTGTGAATGTGTGTGTGAATGGTTAAGGGATAGCGTCGTACCGTGGCTGCTTCATCCATCCAGGTGGATGCCCTTAATTTCCCCTCTGGGGATCAATAAAGTACACAAAATCAAATAAAAAAAAAATTAGGTGATGAGGAAGGGTTTCTGGTTGATTTGATGCAAAGAATTACAACTGACAGAGATGCTATCCATACTGCCCTTCCCAGGAGGGACCATGTGATGAAGGAACCATGGGAGGTGCACCCATCTCTTGGCCAAACCAGGGGATCTGGTCATCAAAGGAAACTGGGCCAAAACTCCCTGGCAAGGACAACACAAAGGTTATCCTGGTGACACCAACAGCTGCAAAAAGCAAAGGACATGACACTTGGGTGCATCTAACGTTTTACCCCACTTGAAACCCTCAGCAAGAGACTGTTTATTACACGCTGCATACTCATTAAAGAGAAAAAAAAACTCAAGTGACTGTTTAACTGTTTTATCTATGCAAGTGTCAGCTGACGGCACCCCTGGCGTCCAGTAATGGCTTTTGCATAATGAAGCAGGCTGTTTGTTTATCATAACAAGGAAAAAATGCAAGGGAAAGAAAGGTTTGGTTGGTGTTGTTGCCTTATCATCCTCATCATCCTCGTAGTAACCCTTAGTGTTGGTTGTTTTTTAGTTGTTCCACTGCCTATACACCGTAGAGAATTGTTGTGTTTGTTCCTTAACCCCTTGCACTCCGGCCAATTTTCCTAAAAACGCCAAAAAATAATGTGCCCAAAGTAAATCGAAAGCTGTTATTCAACCCTTTGCAGCATCTTCATGGGGTTGGTCTCATTTAAAAGAAAACACTTTGAATTTTTTGGCAAAAAAAACATGATCTCTCTAAGTGCTCCGGCCACTGAGTTACAGTCATCTAAACATAGTGAACTTGAAGAAAATAAATTTGGCCTGAGTGTTTTTTTGTATACAATTGCTTACAAATAACACACAGCTTCAGATCCGGGCTGGAAAATGCAACAGAAATGTAGAACCAAGTGTTATCCAGCTGAGGTCCAAATTTTGTAACAATACCACAAAAAATGAATATTTTACAGAGCTTTGTTCTCAGGCTGTTCCCAGGCATTTTGGAACTGTGCCAAATTGTGCCAAATGGCACAGTTTGGAAAAACGTCTGTAACTTTTGAATGATTCAATATAGAAGCTTCATTTTAGGCTCTAATGAAAGGTCACACTCAGGGTTGTCTGTGTGTGTGTGGGGGGTGTCCCGCCCCCACACACACACAGAGGATAGACTTTGGCTACAGAAGATGGACTTCGGCCATCGCTACACAACAGATTAGCCTCATGTGGTGATGTGGGACAGCAGCGCAATCACCACGGCTTCCCCCCCTCCTCGCTGCAGAAGAATAGCGGGGGGGGGGCGTTCACAGTCTGTACACGGCAAACAACCCCTTGTACAGCGGCGCACGAACTGCGCCGCGAAGCACAGTTGTAATTTACCGATGGGTCAAAAGTCATTTTGGATTACAATTTTCAGGGATAAAAAATAATTTGGCTTATAACACCTTACCTCTTCACAGCCACATTGTCCTGGCCAACTTCTCTTCCTCATTGTCAGATGAACTGACGCTGGTCCGCTCTGGTTCTGGTCTTGTGACCCGATCAAAACATAATTCCATTATTGCGGTTTTGTGCTTCCATGATTGCGGTTTTTGGCAAACGATTTTTCAAAACAAATAACAGTAGTAATTAAAAAAAGACTGGCGAAGGCGTGTGTGTCACTCAGCCTTCGTCGTCAGCCTCCGTCGGTCTATGATGACCATGGAATAAATCATAACGTCTAATCCTTTTTTGATCCGCTCCAGCAGTCTGTCTTCACCCAGCCTTAAAAAAAGCAGCTCGCGGACTTCTCTTCTTCAATTGGCTGACTGCATTCACAGCAGGCGGGTCCTTCTGGCTAAGTTTTCAGTCATTGGTTCTTCAAGGTTTCAGAAACCCAATTAAAGGCTCTTATTAGTCGAATGAGAGGTCAATCAGATGAACTAATCTGTTCGCGGCTGTGTCTGCAGCTTTTATTTTCAGTGCGCGCTTGGAGGCCATACACCACCTACATCACCACCATCAGGACCATGCATCCGTGCGCCCTAGGATGCAGAGACTTGCCCGCCCGCGGTACAACAGAGCGCAAGAGGTTAATGCCGCTAACAGCTGGACAAATTATCTGCTACTGCTAAAATAATGCAGCTACCACAGGCTGTTTGGTTTCATAAGAGAGGCTATATACAGAAATAACACAGCAAACATCACTTTGAGTCACATCTGTCCCAACATTTATCACTCCACTGATCAGAAACATGATGACACTCCTTACTTTGAGAAGGCAAGATTAATTTCATCAGGGAACTCCTCTTTTCTGAAGCAGTGATGTCTTTTTCAACAGTTTTACACTCTCTAAGTGTGCAATGGCTGACAGTGCATCTCTCCCTGTACTGCTACCCTGCTTGAACAACAAAGCGAGCAAGTGTTATACTAAGGATCTACATTGTTAAAGGGGGGTTGGTGGTCATTGGACGTACCCACACCTGGCCAGGAAACTGGGCAGGGTTGTGTACCCCGTTTTGGCGACTGACTGTACCCTCATCATGTCTTCAGGGCAGGTGGGCAGGGTGAAGAGAGATGCTTTCTTACCACATGATGCCATTCTGGAGCACGATGGAAAGCACAGGAGTGAGGGTCTTTCATTCATTGTTTCCTTGAGTGAGAGTGGGCAAGAACAGCTTAGGGATTGAAACACTTAATTATAGGCTACAATTATTTGTAAAATTATAACATAAATTAAATGGTTCTTGGTCAATTAACTGCCACCCGTAGGGGTGTGTGCCCTCTTATAGGAGGTTATTGTTGTACTTCTACCCATGAAAATAATGCAAATGGTCATATTAATACTTTGGTTTCATACAGCCTCATTGCTTTGCAGGCAATAATAACAAAATTGATTAAGTTAGTGATTCTCTTCATGGAGAAGTCTCATCATGAACTTGGTAATGATTTTTATAGTGATAACTTCAAACTTTTCCTGTGTGAGTCCTTGTGTCTGTAATATGATGATGAGGCTGGTTATTGTGAACTTAGTGATATGTCTTCATACAACTGCTGCAGATGATGAGGATGGTGAAAGGGGCAATGCTAGGCTAAGGAGTATGAAGGTTGCAATATAGTCTAAATCTATTTTGAGTATCTCCATATCATTTTCTACGTTCTTATTTGACAAAGTCTAAAATTAATTTTGATTATATTACACATATTCACTTTTAATGACATATTCTATGTCATAACCCGAGTGTCGGTTCTGGCCACACTCGGGTCTCATATCTTTTTGTTCCCTGGCTTTGGCAGCTGAGGGTTCCTTCCAGCTCCTCGGGCTCTTATTGTGAAGGCGCCCGGGGGAGCTCCCTGCTGTCAAAGTCAGCTGCTGCTCTGCTGTCATTAGCAGCAGCTGTGCCGCGTTGGGGTCATTAGCCGCCAGAGATATAAGCGGGTGCTAAATGTCCTCCAGCGCGGCAGTCTCTGTTATATCCTGTTATGTTCTCCTGTTATGATCATCGGTTACGATCATCTGTTATATCCTGCTACGTTTTGATGGTGCTCCTTTATGCTCAGGTATGTTCCTGTGTGCCTAGCTCATCATTAACGTTGTCGTCTGGCGCATCGGGTGTTCCCCGGCTCAGACTTCACTCAGCCGCTGTATGTGTTCTGTGTGTGTTCATCCTTATCCACAATAAATTACCACTGCAAACTCACTGGTGACTGAGGCGTCTTGTGACGGTCCGTGAGGGCCGTTGTGACAGTAGACTGCCGCCTAACGCCCGGAGAGGAGGCGTTGCATCGAGACGCCATTCACCGTGTAGTTTGCAGTAGTGGACTGTTTGTTCCTACCTGTCTGGGTGCCGTGTTGAAGCATGCCATCGTGGAGGTCTCGTGCTCGGAGGCAGGACGCTGTTCTCGCTGACACCCTCGAACGCGTGGACAGAGTCCTTGTCGCCGCCTCCCTCCTCGAATACAACAGCGAAGTGCCCTGGTACCTGGACCTAGCCGAGGAAATTCTGGATTCTCTCCCTCGCTTCACTAATCATCCAGAGGTAAGCGTGAGGAGAGATGACATCGCCGCCCAGCGTGAGATTCTCCGAGGGCTGGAGGGAAATCCTGGCAGGAAGCTGAAGCGGAGGAGACGTCGCCCCTCGCTTTGGGATCCCGCTCCTGCCTCTGTTCCGGCCCGGGAGTTCGCACCATCCGGAGGTCTTTTCCCATCGGGCATGTCGTCACTCGGGATTCCTCCAGAGAAGCTGCAGATGACAGCAGACAAGATCTGGGACCGGGTGGCAGCTGCTTGCTCCGCTGAGAATCCTCCAGCGTGTATGAAGCATGTGGTGGCGGCGGTTAGACTCGTGGAGAGGAATCCAGCGCTGCGTGAGTTTCCTGAGTTTGCTGACTTGCTTGCCGCCGTTTCTGCTCAGGAACGGCGATTTCCGGACCTCACCTTCGCCTCACCCCCTACAAGGAACCGTCGTCACTCCGGCTTCCAACCTCGGCTAGAGCCCCGTCTGGATGTTGCTCCGGGTCGCCGCCAGGACTCAACCCCCCACACAGCTGTCACTTCTGCGCCTCGTCAGAGGGGAATCCCCGCAGCCTCGTCTTCTCCCAGGCCCTCGCCCGCTGTCCCGTCAGCACCCCATGCCCGACTGACCCCGGCTGTCGCCCCCTCCTCCTCGTCGCCTATCCTGGCTGCTGTGTGTCACGAGAGCTCCGTTTCGGCGAGCTTCATCCCGGATCCGCCTCGAGTGGCCTCATCTCGTCTTCCCAGAGGGCCCTCTGTCGCCATCCAGCGGGGAGAGGAAGGAATGACGTCCCCCACAGCGGAGACCATCTTACCCTTAGGGGAAAGGCGAGTGCATGATAATTTCTCTCCTCTTGACATTGTTGTGCCTTGTCTGACTCCTAGGGGTGGAGTTCGGGGTATGCAGCCCCCCGAGCTCCCTCCACCCGCTGTGGATGAAAGTATTAACCCTATTTCCTCTGTGTCTCCCTCCGCTGAGCGGTCCTCGACGTCAGGCCAACGTCGCTGGATGAGGAGGGGGCCTGCGGTTCTGGAGAGCCTGGTTCTGGTTCCGCAGCCACGCCATGGGCGGAGGAGGAGAGCGGACTGCAGCATGGAGCCATCGCCGGTGAGGAAGCGTCCCCGGGGTTCCACGGAGGAGCGGTCCGGTCCAGCAGGGCGAGATTCTCCTGCCACCACGCCGTGCGGGCCACCGGCGTGGACATCAGTGCTGGAGGACTCTCTAGCTGCACGCACCATCATGCCAGCTGCGGAGCCCGACGCAGCTGAGTGGGAGCCTGAGGACGACCTCCTGACTTCTGAGCCTGGATCATCGCAGTCCTGGACGGCGTCAGAACCCGAGCTCAGGCAAGTGCTCTGTTTTATCTTTCTTCTTCACCTTTTAGAGCACTTTTGCCTGTCTCAAGGGGAGATGAGCCGGGTGCAGCCGCCCGCTGCGTCCGAGCTTATCTCGCCGGGTTCTGGCGCTGCCGGTGATCTTGATCCCGGGTTTTCTCTCTTCTGTGAGTCTTCTCCCAGGGTCGCCGGCGAGGGGCTGTCCTCGCCTGCTGCACCAGAGGTTCCGGTTTCGGGGTTGGAGGTCGAGTCTGGTGCCACGCCGACCGGGTCCACCGGGAGTGCTGTTCCGGTGGCCCAATCGGGGTCCACCGTGGGTTTGGTTCCGGAGGCCCAATCGGGGTCCACCGTGGGTTTGGTTCCGGAGGCCCAATCGGGGTCCACCGTGGGTGCTGCACCAGCAGGTCCTAGGTTCGGTGAGGGAGCTGCAGATCCCCAGCCACCGGATGCTGGACAGGCTCGTTTTCTTCATCACCCTCATCTCCACAGTCATCCTCCTTGTCTCCCTGAGGAGCACTACCCATCTCCACCTGGGGCTGTTGGGGTCCCGAACGCTCCGCCCGGTTTCCCCTCATCTCCCCCCTTTTCTGCGGGATCACCGGCTGCTTCCTCCCAACGGTTCTGGTGGGCTGGTGTTGCGGGGCGGCCGCCTGAAGGGCTGTCTCGTTGGTTTGGTTCTCTGGGCCGGCCCCCCGACCGGTTTATCTTCCTGTGCGGCGACCTGCTCCGGCCGCCTGAAACTCTCTTCCCCCGAGTATGGGACTGGGGTAGGCCGCCCGAACTGTCCTCTTTTCCCCTCCCTGTTCTGTGGCCTCTTGTTGCCGGACGACCCCCCCGAACCTTTTGCCCCATCCCTCCGGGCCTGGACTGCGCCCTTTCCGGGTTCCTGATCTCGTCTGTGGGACTGTTGGGGTGTGTGTGTGTGTGGGGGGGGGGGGATTGTTTTGTGTTTTTGTGTCACTCTGTTTGCCCAAGGGTGTGTTGCCTATTTTGTACTTATTGTGGTTTTGTTCTTGTTACCCGGGATTATGGTTTTTTTTTTTTTTTCTATAGCCTTGTTGGTTGTTTGTCTCTCTCCCTCCTGCCAGCACCCCATCCACCCACCCTAGGGGGGGGGGGGGGGGCTGGGGTGTTACTCTGGCCACTCAGAGCTCGGCCTTGAGGGGGAGGTACTGTCATAACCCGAGTGTCGGTTCTGGCCACACTCGGGTCTCATATCTTTTTGTTCCCTGGCTTTGGCAGCTGAGGGTTCCTTCCAGCTCCTCGGGCTCTTATTGTGAAGGCGCCCGGGGGAGCTCCCTGCTGTCAAAGTCAGCTGCTGCTCTGCTGTCATTAGCAGCAGCTGTGCCGCGTTGGGGTCATTAGCCGCCAGAGATATAAGCGGGTGCTAAATGTCCGCCAGCGCGGCAGTCTCTGTTATATCCTGTTATGTTCTCCTGTTATGATCATCGGTTACGATCATCTGTTATATCCTGCTACGTTTTGATGGTGCTCCTTTATGCTCAGGTATGTTCCTGTTTGCCTAGCTCATCATTAACGTTGTCGTCTGGCGCATCGGGTGTTCCCCGGCTCAGACTTCACTCAGCCGCTGTATGTGTTCTGTGTGTGTTCATCCTTATCCACAATAAATTACCACTGCAAACTCACTGGTGACTGAGGCGTCTTGTGACGGTCCGTGAGGGCCGTTGTGACATTTTACACACGTTTTAAACCACCTCATAAGATTGCTGCTAGTCTCCAAAGACACATACATGTTAATCCTTACACATATCTTTATATCATTCAATCAATTTATTTTACTACCACTTTGATTATTTTTCTTTTAATCGTGATGCTTTATTAAGCATCAAGGGGGGAATATGATAGAAAAATTCCATATTATTTATATTATTCTTATTATATTCTTATTTTTATATTATTCCATGACTTTCCTGTTTCATGTCTGATGTTTATATGTGAACTCCATGTAGAATAAGAATAATATTATTCTTTCATATATTATATCTGATGTATTTTTATGTAAGCCATTATTTGTCTCTTGTGAATTCCATGTCCCAGAGTCTTGACTGCAGGGTGAATGCCTGTGAATGTTAGGTCAGAAATGTAGATGTAAAGAATGACTTGAGATAGTCTCTCTTGTTTTACTGACCTGCTCTGTTTAGGATAGATTAGACACTTAGACTGTCTCTGAGATGTCTCCAGATAGCTCTCCAGATTCCAAGGACTTCTCCCCTTGTTTACTTACAGCTATAAAAACACCATGCTCAGAAATGTATGTTCAGAGGTTAGGTGTGTGTGACTGCATTCCACGCTCGTGTAATCTCTCCCCCAGTCGCCATGGGGTTAAATAAATATACTTAAATCCAAATACTCCACCTGATTTTTGACTTAGACTAATTATGCTGAAAATTATTCTATCAATGTCTGACTGTATTTAAGTGTTGTTCTATTCTTCTAGTCATCTTAACTGCCTAGTCTTTTTCTCATCAAATTATTTTATTATTTATCAGTGACTTTTATTATTTTTTACTACCCTGTTCAAGCTCCAGTGTTTCCTCCCACAGAGAATTGTGCCTGTCTTCTGGCTGCAGGGCGCTAGCCTGTGATTGCCCTGGTCTGCCCGGCTGAGGGGATCGTGCATTGCGGCACCACACCTGCAGTGTCAACTTCTTGGATTCGAATTGGGCAGTCTCAGAGGTGGTGTTCCTGTGTCCGTGGACTTGGCACTGTCCCTGCTGGTGATGGCTCCCTAGTGATGGTGCTTCCACACATGGATCCTTGGTACCCAGTTATAAGCCATGAGTTTTACACTGATGAAAGTTTCTTTGTGTGTGTGTGTGTGTGTGTGTGTGTGGGGGGGGGGGGTTATTGTATTTTATTTCAATGTGTGAAGCATTTTGTGTTGCATCTTTCTGTATGAAAAGTGATGTATAAATAAAACTTTGATTGATTGATTGGTGAAAGGCAGCATTGCTGGGCCATTGTCTAACGGAGGGCATAAGTGGTTTGTAGATGGTTGTAAAGGTGAGCTGGTCTTGCCATTGACAGGGTAGATTCTACTTTCTCCTGGGTCCTGGGTAGACACAGACCGGAACTTCTGCGGCGAGGCGGTGGCTCGTGTAGGCTTACGCTGTCTGAGAATCAGTTCCAAGTCTCCTGTGTTCTGCTCATTGTGCAGTGTGAAGCAGGGAGCAGCTGTGCCACGTCTGGGCGAAGTGGACTTGGGCCGTCAACGGCCAAAAAAACCCCCATGTGATCTGTGATGGAAAAGCCCAATCTATGGAATTGATCACATCCCACGATGTTGTCACCGATGCAAGTCACTTGGAATGTGAATGCTGGGAGGATTCTTCACCAGTAGAAAACCAACAGAGTAACGGTTCCTACCATGTGGATTTTGGTGTGTCCATACCCAAACAGTTCCACCGCGTCTGGCTTGAATGGTAGCAGGGCAAAGCATTTCTTAACTGTGGCCTTGTCCATCAGGGATCTCATGGCAGCAGTGTCCAGTAGCAGTGGTAGACTGATGCCATCGACTTCAACTGTGCACCATTTGTATGGCGTGTCACTGGAGTCCACTGAATAGGGCTGCAACTAATGATTATTTTGGTAGTCGACTAATCTAATGACTATTTTTTTAATTAGTCAACTACTCACGATTCAGGAAAGTATTCAAAGGAAGAGGTTAGAAAAGAAAACGTGAGGCAGTCAGGGAGATGAAGAAAGTATACAGGAGCATTTGGAATCAAGGTGCATGGCAGAGAGATGGCAAAGGCAAAGGAAAAGGCATACAGGGAGTTGTATGAGAGGCTGGACACTAAGGAAGGAGAAAAGGAGTTGTATCGATTGGCTAAACAGAGAGATCAAGCTGGAAAGGATGTACAGCAGGTTTGGTTGGTTAAGGACAGAAATAGTAATGTAATAATGATGAGAAAGATTGGGATCAGTCCGCCAAGGTCTCCGCCTTTGACCGCCACCTAATCCACATAGCACCGGACCCCCATGATCCCTCCTGCAGGTGGTGAGCCCACTGGAGGGTGGACCCATGTAACTCCTTCGGGCTGAGCCCAGCCGGGTCCCATGGGTGGAAACCCGGCCACCAGACGCTAGCCATCGAGCCCCTCCCCCAGGCCTGACTCCAGGGTGGGGCCCCGGTAACCCCATACTGGGCGGGGTACACTGAATCCTTGATATAGAATTTATCATGAGAGTCTGCTGGATCGTTCTTAGTCTGGCCCTTCACCCAGAACCAGTTTGTATTGGGTGACCCAATCAGAGGCAAATTGCCCCGGACAACATAGCTCCTGGGATCACTGGGGCACGCAAACCCCCCCACCACGATAAGGTGACGATCCATGAGGGGGAGTTGGAGTTTGCCCAACCAGTTTACATGTGTTTTGTGGACTTGGAGAAGGCACTTGACCGCGCCCCTTGTGGTTTTTTGTGGGGGGTGCTTCGGGAGTATGGGGTATCGGGCTTGTTGTTACGAGCTATTTGGTCTCTGTACGACCGTTGTGAGAGTTTGGTTCGTATTGCCAACACTCGGTCAGACTCATTCCCAGTGAGAGTTGGACTCTGCCAGGGCTGCCCTTTGTCACCGATCCTGTTCATAATTTTTATGGACAGGATTTCTAGGCGCAGCCAGGGAATGGAGGGTGTCATGCTTGGTGACCACAGGATCTCATCTCTGTTGTTTGCAGATGATGTTGTTCTGTTGGCTTCATCTAGCAATGACCTCCAGCTCTTGCTGGGATGGTTTGCCACTGAGTGTGAAGCGGCTGGGATGAGAATCAGCACCTCCAAGTCCGAGTCCATGGTCCTCAGCCCAAAAAAGGTGGATTGTCCTCTCTGGGTTGGGGACAGGCTCCTGGCCCAAGTGGAGGAGTTTAAGTATCTTGGGGTCTTATTCACGAGTGAGGGGAAAATGGAGCGAGAGATTGACAGACGGATTGGAGCAGCATCTGCAGTGATGCAGACGTTGTACCGGTCTGTTGTGGTGAAGAGGGAGCTGAGTTCTAAGGCAAAGCTGTCGATTTACCAGTCAATCTACGTTCCTACTCTCACCTATGGTCACGAGCTTTGGGTAATGACCGAAAGAATGAGATCGCGGATACAAGCAGCTGAAATGAGCTTTCTCCGTAGGATTGCTGGACTCACCCTCTGAGATAGGGTGAGGAGCTCAGTCATCGGGGAGAGGCTCAGAGTAGAACCGCTGCTCCTCCACATTGAAAGGAGTCAGTTGAGGTGGTATGGGCATCTGATTAGGATGCCTCCTGGACACCTCCCACTTGAGGTGTTTCGCGCACGTCCCACTGGGAGGAGACCCCGGGGCAGACCCAGGACTCGGTGGAGAGACTATGTCTCCTAGCTGGTCTGGGAACGCCTTGGTATCCTCTCTGAAGAGCTGGAGCAGGTGGCTGGGGAGAGGGAAGTCTGAGCTTCTCTGCTTGAACTGCTGCCTCCACGACCCGGACCTCCGGAAAAGTGGTAGAAGATGGATGGATGGATGGATGGATGGATGGATGGATAATGATGAGAATGTGTTGAGAAGGTGGACGGAGTACTTTGAAGAGCTGATAAATAAAGAAAACGAGAGAGAAAGGAGGATGGATGAAGGAAAGATGGCAAACAAGGAAGACCCGAGGATTACCAAGGCGGAAGTGAGGGCAGCTTTGAAGAGGAGGAAGACTGGAAAGACAGTTGGTCCAGATGACATGCCTGTGGAGGTATGGAGATGTTTAGGAGAGATGGCAGTGGACTTTTTAACCAGACTGTTTAACACAATCTTGGAGAGTGAGACGATACATGAGAATGGAGAAGTGTTTTGGTACCAATTTTCAAGAACAAAGGTGATGCTCAGAGCTGTAGAAACTACAGAGGCATAAAGTTGATAAGTCACACTATGAAGATATGGGAAAGAGCTGTTGAAGCCAGGTTAAGAGGAGAGGTGACAATCAGTGAGCAGCAGTATGGTTTCATGCCAAGAAAGAGTACTAAAGATGCAATGTTTGCTTTAAGAGTGTTGATGGAGAAGTATAAAGAAGGTCAGAAATAGTTGCACTGTCTTTGTGGAGCTAGAGAAAGCAGATGGTAGGGTGCCAAGAGAGGAAGTGTGGTACTGTATGAGAAAGTCAGGAATGGCAGAGGAGTATGTGAGGGTGGTGCAGGACATGTATGAGGACAGGATGGATTCAAGGTGGGGGTGGGATTACATCAGGGATTGGCTCTGAGCCCCTTCTTGTTTGCCATGGTGATGGACAGGCTGACAGACGAGGTCAGGCAGGAGTCTCCGTGGACCATTATGTTTGCAGATAACATTGTGATTTGTAGTAAGAATAGGAAGCAGGTGGATGAGAACATGGAAAGGTGGTGGTATGCTCTGGAGAGAAGAGGAATGAAAGTCAGTAAGAGCAAGACAGAATTCATGAGTGTGAATGAGAGGGAGGCAGGTGTAATGTGAAGATAGAAGGAGTAGAGGTAGTGAAAGTACAGTGACAAAGAGAATGGGAATTGCAAGGGCTTTGATGTTAATGCAGCACCACAGAAGGCTGACCAAGTGGTATGCTATAAGAGCAGAGGTGCCTGTGACCTGTTACGCTTTTGATGCTCATGATCGTAGAGAATGTAGGAGAGAGAGATGAATAAAGCCTGTTCTGCTCTGGACCTCTCAGCCTGATTATTCCTCTCTCCACACTAGCACCATTTTTAAAACATTATTATCAAACTATCTGACATTCTAACTGGTATAGAGTGATGATAATCAAGTCAGTGGCAGTAATGCACCTGTAGGCTGGTTGCCAAACACCAATCAAATCTAAAAGAAGAAGAAGAAGAAAACATTCTAACAGATTCGAGTAGCCAAAGCTAAGCTATGAACCAACAGTGAAGCTCATTTGTAATGTAGTGGTTTCTACACTGTAATAGACAGCATCACATTACAAATTCATGTTATTCCTCCTTAGTATCAGAAGCTGGATTTATGCCACTTTTAAGTGCCACCACAGAGGTTTTCAGACATTTCTAAATGCTATGCGCTTCCTTTGCGCATTTCATTACTGTGGTTCTTGTGTTAGCGCTCTTTGTGTTAGTGCCCTGCTTTTATGTTCTCTTGCTGTACAGCACTTTGTGTAGTGAGTGTTGCTTTTAAAGTGCTTTATAAATAAAGTTGATTGATTGATTGATTGATTTCAAGGATACCATTAAGATTATGATTTAGATATGCAGTGTGGCAGATTTACAGTTCCTCCTGCTGTGATTGAGACTATCCTGCTCTTGCAGCACCGCTTCAACAGCTGCTTCAACAGCTGCTGCCACAGTCCCATATATAACTAGAAAAGCACTCAGAGAGTGCATACCTCCACCAAGGCTCCTTGCCTCATGGCTCACCTCCAAAATTTAATGGGTTTGTGTGCAGGCCACCAGCCAGTTCTGGTGAAAATTGCATCAAATTCTATGCATTAGTTTTGGAGTAATCTTGCTAACACACTGTGAGAAGATAAGAGCTTTGTTGGATGTATGCATTTTCAGATCATCACCAAAATGTAATGGGTTCTTTTCTAGCTCAAAAACCACCTCTGGTGAAAAATTCATCCAAATCCGTCCAGCAGTTTTTGTGTAATACTGCTGCACAAATACAAACAATGTCTTAGTGAAGGTATGTACTCTCAGATCATCAGCAAAATTTAATGGGTTCATCCTTGGCCCAAGAGCTACCTGTGGTGAAAATTTCATCAAAATCTGTCCAGTAGTTTTCCCATAATCCTGCTAAAAACAGACAGATAGACAGACAAACCACTCTGTTTACATTACCTCCTTGGTGGAGGTAATCACACACAGCCAACCTGCAGGAAGAATACACTTTTCCCTTTTTGTGATCTTCTTATCTTTCTTTGTCTTGATGTTTGACCTTTTCCATCTCGCTCCTTTTTTCTCTTTGATTTGGAACATAACCAGAGTAATTATCAATTCTCCAGAGGTTGTTTCTTCAGCTTTCACAGTGGTTATCTGATCATGAGACAAATTGGCTGGAAATCTGTAACTGTTGGGCAGAAACCTCCTGCACTGAGGAGTGGGCAGTAAAGGCCGAGTATAGGGTGGCAGAAAAAAAAAGACTGTAAGAAGGGGAAGAGGGGGAGGCAGAGAGAGAGAGAGATGGAAATTAAAAAAGAGCGATAGCAGCAGCTTCTCAGTCTTACTTTAATTACAAACACGATGACCCAGCTGTGCACCTCACGTCTCAGCAGTCAAATGACAGTGGCCACTGACACACACACACACAGACCTAATAAACCCCTCTGACACCCCTAATCAGCTGTCTCCCATGGGTGGACCCTGTGTGTGTGTGTGTGTGTGTGTGTGTGTGTGTGTGTGTGTGTGTGTGTGTGTGTGTGTGTGTGTGTGTGTGTGTGCGCGCGCGTGTGTGTGTGTGTGCACGCGCGCGCGCTCTTGTTGTCTTAATGCCACAGGACCAAGGGCCTCATATACAAAGACTTTGCGTGGATTTCCTACTGAAAGATGATATACATTTAAATCAAGAAAACACTGTAAGCCAAAAAAAAATCCAGATGTATGAAACAGTGAATACGTAGGAATCCAAACACATTTCCTTTGTTTATTCCAATCTACATGAACTTGAACGCACATAAGGAAATACCAAACTCTTCCCTTGACATGCCTCCATTTGAATATGCAATTAGATGCAAGTAGATATGCAAATAGATATACACAAGCCCTGCACCTTTGATTCTCCTGTATCCACGATCAAAAATAATGGATCTAATGGAATTTCATGGACTGTGAGTTGGAGGCGCTCCTGAATAAGGTAGAGGCGCTTAAAAACATTTTGTATGGCACGCTGTGATCAAGCATTAGCGCTGGATACAGGTAATTCAATAACCTGCTCTATATTAGTTTACTGTTTTCCTTTATTCAGGCAGGGATGAGAAGGAGATGTTTATTTTAACCTTGACATGTTTCGATTGACATCTACAGTCGTTCTCAGAAGCGTCAGCTGATCGCTGTGATTTGTGACCAGCTGGGTGGATCAGCTGGTTGAATAAAGGAAAACATTAATGAAAAAGAAGACAATATGAACCTATTTAGTGGGTAGTCATGGTCACCTGTCAGTTGAAAGCAGATCATATTATAATCAACAAGTACATATTTTATGTCCAAAATGCAAATCTCATCCTTTTTAGAGGTGCATCTCAATAAATTATAATGGTGTAGAGTCACATGGGGAAAGCATAATGTGTAACATCTTACATAAGAACAAAGAGCAGAGGTTCCCTGGTGAGATAACAGGGAGGTGTGAAGGATGAATGCAGTGTGATCTTTTGTGTATCAGAAACTTCTAGGAGGATGGTAAAGGATTAAGGAAGTGAATGCAATGTGACCTTTTGTGTGTTAGAAGCTTCTGGAGGAATGCCATAGTATTTAAGAGAAGAGTCTTGGCTGAGATGTCTTCTTTCTGACTATGCTTCTGTGTGAGATGTGTAATAAACTGTCTGAGTCAAATCCGCCTCGTTATTTACACACTCCACAATGTCATTGAAAAGTTAATTCAATTCAGAAAATGAAACTCCTATATTATATAGATTAATTACACACAGAGTGATATATTTCAAGTGTTTATTTCTTTTAATTTTGATGATTATGGCTTACAGCTCAAGAAAACCCAAATTCAGTTTCTCAAAAAAATAGAACATTACATAAAATTAATTTTAAAAAAATGGATTTTTAATAGAAATGTTGGCCGACTGAAAAGTATGTCCATGTACACACTCAATACTTGGTTGGGGCTCATTTTGCATGAATTACTGCATCAATGTGGCGTGGCATGGAGGTGGTCAGCCTGTGGTACTGCTGAGGTGTTAAAAAGGCCCACATTGCTTTGATAGGGGCCTTCAGCTAGTCTTCATTGTTGGATCTGGTGTCTCTCATCTTCCTCTTGACAATACTCCATAGATTCTCTATATAGTTGAAGTCAGGCTAGTTTTATGGCCAATAAAGCACAGTGATACCATGGTGATTAAACCAGGTTTTGGCACTTTTGGCAGTGTGGGCAGGTGGCAAGTCCTGCTGGAAAACGGAATCAGCATTTCCATAAAGCTTGTCAGCAGAGGGAAGTATGAAGTGCTCTAAAATTTGCTGGCAGACGGCTGCGCTGACTTTGGACTTGATAAAACACAGTGGACCGACACCAGCAGATGACCTCTTTTCAGATGAAAGTAAATTTTGCATTTCATTTGGAAATCAAGGTCCCAGAGTCTGGAGGAAGAGTGGAGAGGCACAGAATCTAAGTTACTTAAGATAAGATAAGCCTTTATTAGTCCCACAACGGGGAAATTCCAGGATTGCAACAGCACAGGGATAGCAACACTCAGAGCAACAATCAGAAGGCAAGAAAAAAAAACAAGCAAGCAAGAGCAGCTAATAAACATATGTACGTATTACTATAAAATATATATATATACACACACACACAGACACACAGTGCAGAGCATTGTAGCTGGATGGAATAAATATATGAATATATGAACACACAGTGCAGAGCATTGTAGCTAGATGGAATAAATATGTAAATATATAAACACCCACAGTACGGAGCATTGCAGCTAGGTGGAATAAATATGCAAGTATATAAACACACACAGTGCGGAGCAATGTAGCTAGATGGAATAATATGTAGATATATAAATATATAAACACCCACAGTACGGAGCATTGTAGCTAGATGGAATAAATATGCAAATATATAAACACACACAGTGCAGAGCATTGTTGCTAGATGGAATGAAACAGCATAACCGTCTACTTAGTTATCCTACATGGTATGATTATGTGCCCATACATATTCTCACCCTCCATAGCGACCGGTATGTTCCTAGTTGTATGCCGGAGAGGACCATTGTGTAAGTCTATTGCATCTTTTGCATTCAAAAAACTATTAGTTTGTTACGTCTTTTTGCTATCTCTGCGAGCAGCCCTGCTTAGGTTGTACAGTCTGACAGCCGTTGGTAGGAAGGACCTACGAAACCTCTCGGTTGTGCACCTGGGATGATGTAGTCTGCTGCTAAATGAGCTCCTCAGTGCATTCAGTATGTCCTGCATAGGGTGGAACTCGGACTCCAGCAGAGATGACAGTTTAGCCACCGTCCTTCTCTCTCCTATCTCCTCCATCGGATCAAGGCGCTGCCCCAGGACAGAGCTAGCTTTCTTAATCAGTTTGTTCAGTCTCTTCCTATCGGCTGCAGTAATGCCACTGCCCCAGCAGACCACTCCAAAAGTGATGGCTGATGCCACCACCGTGTCATAGAATGACTTCAGCAGCGCCCCTTGTACACCAAAAGACCTGAGTCTCCTCAGCAGGAACAGCCTGCGCTGTCCCTTCTTGTAGAGTGCATCAGTATTGTGTGACCAGTCTAGTTTATTGTTCAGATGAATACCCAGGTACTTATAGGATGTCACCATCTCGATGTCTGTTCCCTGTATATTTACTGGTACTGTGAGGGGCTGCCCATGCCTGCGGCAGTCCACCACCAGCTCCTTAGTTTTCCTCGCGTTGATCTGGAGGCAGTTCCGATGGCACCAGTCCACGAAGTCCTGGATAAGCCCTCTGTACTCAGCTTCATCTCCATTGGAGATGAGGCCAACGATCGCAGAGTCATCAGAGAACTTCTGTAGATGGCAGTGTGTTGTGTTGTGTGAGAAGTCCGCAGTATAAAGAGTGAACAGGAAGGGAGCCAGCACCGTTCCCTGGGGGGCCCCCGTGCTACTGATGATCGTGTCGGACACACAGTCCCGGGTTCTCACAAACTGAGGCCGGTTCGTGAGGTAGTCCAGGATCCATGATGACAGGTGCTGGTCCACCCCTGCGCGCAGCAGCTTGTCCTTCAGGATCATCGGTTGGATGGTGTTGAAAGCACTGGAGAAGTCAAAGAACATGATCCTCACCATATTCCCGGGCTTCTCCAGGTGGGACAGAGAACGGTGAAGGAGGAAGATCACCGCATCCTCCACCCCAATGCCATGCTGGTAGGCGAACTGGAGTGGATCCATCGCTGGTTCCACCAGGGGGCGGAGGTGAGCAAGGAGCAGTCTCTCCAGGGTCTTCATCAAGTGGGACGTCAAGGCCACCGGTCTGTAGCTGTTCAGGTCTTTGGGGTGGGAAGTTTTTGGTACAGGTACCACACAAGATGTTTTCCACAGCTGTGGTACCCTCCCCAGTTTCAGGCTCATGTTGAAGATATACGTCACAATCCCACACAGCTGGTCTGCACAGGACTTGAGGAGCTTTGCGCTGATGCCGTCCGGTCCCGGCGCCTTCCTCGCCTTGATCTTCCTCAGCTCCGTCCTCACCTGGGTCCTGGTCAGGGTCAGGATGGGGGGCTGTGTGTTGGGAGTGGGGGGGGTGTTGGTAGAGTGGGGAGTGGGCAGCAGGACTTGATTTCTTTAGAGGCAGCAGTGGTTGTTGTGCAGTCAGGGGGGAGGGCGGTTGGTCAAATCTATTGAAAAACAGATTCAGGGTGTTCGCCCACTCCCTGCCCCCTGTGGCCTGGGGGGAGGTATTCTGGAGCCCCGAGATGGTTTTGAGGTTTCTCCAGACCCCGCTGATGTCGCTCTGTTGCAGCTTGTCCTCCATCTTCTTCCTGAAGCTGTCCTTGCCTTCTCTGATCTTTCTCCTCAGCTCCCTCTGTACGGACTTCAGCATCTCCCTGTTCCCCGACCTGAAGATCCTCTTCTTCTCTCTCAGAAGTGTTTTTATCTCAGGGTTGATCCAGGGTTTGTTGTTTGAGTGACGCCGTATGGTCTTGGTGGGAACGGATTTGTCCACACAGAAGCTGAGGTAGCCCGTGAAGGTGTGAATGAGGCCATCGATGTCCTCACCATGTGGATCGCAGAGCTGCTTCCAGGCGGTGGCTTCAAAACAGCCCTTTAGGGTGTCCATTGTCTCCTCAGACCATAACTCCACAGTGTGCATGGCCGGAGGTTGTCTGTGCACTAGGGGTTTGTACACCGGCCGGAGATGAACCAAGTTGTGATCCGATCTCCCGAGTGGGGGTAGTTGTGATGAGGTGTACGCCTCCTTAGTGTTTGCGTAGAATAAATCCAGTGTTTTATTGTCTCTAGTGTGGCATGTGACATACTGGGTGAACGTGGGTAGAATGGGAGACAGTGAAACATGGTTGAAATCGCCTGAGATGAGGAGAAGAGCATCTGGGTGTTCTGTCTGCAGCCTGCTGGTTACTGAATGGATGACGTCACGTGCTGTCCCAGCGTTCGCCGTCGGATTTGCATAAACAACAATGCAGATCACGTGTGAGTGTTCTCTCGGGAGATATGTAGGCCTCATGCTAACAGCTAGCAACTCAATGTCTTTGCTGCAGTGTCGTTGTTTAACAGTGATATGTCCCGGTCTGCACCAGTTGTTGTTAACATACATGATCACTCCACCGCCCCTAGCCTTGCCACTGTCTGGTGTTCGGTCAGCTCGTATCATGTGAAAACCCTCCAGCTCAATGTTAGCATCTGCTGCTAGTTCAGTTAGCCACGTCTCAGTAAACAAAAGGAGAGAGCACTCCCGGTATGTGCTATCATAACGGGAGATAGCCGCTAGCTCATCTAACTTTCCCAGTATCGACCGTACATTTCCCATGACAACAGATGGAAGGGAGGGTCTGTACCTTATATTTTTTGTCCTCCGCCTTACTCCAGCCCGGCAGCCGCGGCGTTTTCGCCTCAGTTCACTCGGTATGTCGAGTTTTTCCAATGGGACCGGGTGGCGGTTGAATGCTAGCAGCTGTTCTCTGCTGTATCGTATCCTGCTATAGACAGTGGCTCCGTCCACCGGCTCAGGAGACATTTAGGACGATCTGTGTGTCCGTGATATAAGTGGGGTGAAAAAAAAAGACGGATCAAAAGAGAGAGGAAGGGAAAAAGACTCGGAATCGAGCCGCTGTTGCAAAAGGCAGCCGACTCGTGTGGCGCCGAGAGAAAAAAAAACAAAAAAAAAAACAAAAAAAAAAAAAACACTGGACTTGAGGTCCAGTGTGAAGTTTCTACAGTCAGTGATGATTTGAGGAGCCATGTTATCTGCTGGTGTTGGTCCACTGTATTTTATCAAGTCCAAAGTCAGTGGAGCCATCTACCAGAAAATTTTAGAGCACTTTATGCTTCCCTTTGCTGACAAGCTTTATGGAGATACTGGTTTCATTTTCCAGGAGGACTTGGTGCCTGTCCACATTGCCAAAAGTACCAAAACCTTGTTAAATGACCATGGTATCACTGTGCTTGATTGACCAGAAAACTAGCCTGACTTCAACTCCATAGAGAATTTATGGAGTATTGTCAAGAGGAAGATGAGAGACACCAAACCCAACAATGCAGAGGAGCTGAAGGTCACTATCAAAGCAACCTGAGCCTCCATAACAACTCGGCAGTACCACAGGCTGATCACCTCCATGCTACACTGCATTGATGCAGTAATTCATCCAAAAGGAGCCCCGACCAAGTATTGAGTGTGTACATGGACATACTTTTCAGTCGGCCAACATTTCTATTATAAAAACATTTTTAATATTAATTTTATGAAAATATTCTATTTTTTTGAGAAACTGAATTTGGGGTTTTCATGAGCTGTAAGCCATAACTATCAAAATTAAAAGAAATAAACACTTGAACTACATCACTCTGTGTGTAATGAATCTATATAATATAGGAGTTTCATTTTCTGAGCTGAATTACTGAATTGAATTAACTTTTTGATGACACTCTAATTTACTGAGATGAACCTGTAGTTTTTTTTTATTGTAAATGAATGAAGTGCACTGGGGAAAGGGTGACACTGTTGCATTTCAAACTTTACACGTGTTTATTGACATGACTATTGTACACACAGAGGCAATTGGGGGCTTGGCAGAATGCTGTGAAACTGTAGTTTAATCAGCAAAAAAAAGGAAGTCACTTACTCCAACCACTGATTTGTAATGAAGCCTTGAAGACAGGATGATATTTGGAGGCACACAACCGTGTTGTACATAAGGTGGGTTATTTATGGCAATTACATGAATTTACTCACCAAGAAGTCACCCACCCACATACACACATGGAGAGAACTGTTGGTACCCCTCTGTTAATGAAAGAGACACCCACAATGGTCACAGAAATGACCATTGTGGGTTTTTCTTTCATTAACAGAAGGGTACCAACAATTTTGTCCACGGCTGTAGTGCCGGCTTGTAGTGTTCTGTTCATTAGACTCCTTAGGAAAACCAGCTGTTGCTGCAAATTGTACTTTGATGTTGATCTGTTCAACTGCATTGTATGGGAATATGATGTACCTGGGTGACAGTCGGATAATGCCATCCCACACAGCGGGCATAGCTCAGCTCAGAGTCGACTGGGAAATTCCTGATTGGTCTTCCAGCTTCTTCTGGAATGCCCCTGTTGCCAGGAACCCCAGTGTTGTCAGCACCTGCACTGGGACATGCAGCGCATGGCTTCTCGCCATGTAACGCTCCAAGAGCGGCCGTATAGCTCTGAACACAGTTCCACAAGGACTGCCCATGGAAACCTAAACTGGCTGACAAGCCAGTCCTCATCCTGAGCAAGAAAATCTTCTCTGTCTCTAAATACCCCTTCACTTTTCACTGCGTGGTTTGCAAAATCCTCTAATAATGCTAATGCCATTGTTGTTAGAGGCATTTTCAGCACTTCTTTGCGCTTGCTTTTATATCCACTCATCTAATTGCACACACGTGGATGTTTGTTTATCATATATCTCTGATGTGTACAATAATTTTCACGTCATTATCAGTCTCCCAACATCACCTCTAAGTGTTGTCAATGGACCAATAACAGTAGAAACATAAGTATGCCAGCCATGAAGTTCGGGCTGCGCATATTTCAACAGTCATTTCATTCTTGATAAATCTGAAATTTTTCCATGGAAAAGGAGATATGTGTAGTATCGGGATTTTATTGTGAAGTGCGGTGTGATGACGCTGCCTTCCGGTTGTGTCATCACATCGCCCTATAATAGGGAGTGTCCACCGTTAGGGGCTTTCTTGCCCAGATGACTCTGCACACTGTAGTATAAGCTGTATTGTACCCAGTTCTTATTAAAGTTCAGTTCCAGTGCAACCTCCTCGTTGGCCCCGCTGGGAGTGGCCCGGCCTTCCTCGCACGTCCCTCCTGGGGTGTATGCCTGGCTTTCCTGGGGCTTATTGGCCTCAGACATTTGTGCTCTGTGGGGGATGGTGGCATTGTCCTGCTTGCTTGGGGTTTCCGATGGGGTTTTGCTGTGACTGGCCACCCTCTTCGTATGTTTCCTGACAAACCTCTCACATGCACACACTTATTTTGCACACACTCTCATACACATGCACATGGATGCACACACACAAATGTGACCCGTGCTGGCAAAATGAGTCATTCATTCATTCATCTTCTGCTTAATCCTTTTTGGGTCGCAGGGGGGCTGGAGCCTATTCCAGCCCGCCCAAAGATGCAAAATGAGTCACTTTGTGAAAATTATCAAAACTGAGGTAATGTTTTTTTTTTCATATTCTGTATTGAAAGACCTTCAAAATGATACTTAATTTGTAAGGAGAATGGAAAAACGGACCCGGAAAAAGCCTATTTGTTTATATTTTGGCTAGTTTTAAAACTCACGTCCGATCAATCAGGAGCTACGTCTTCCACCAAAACATATGTATTTTTAGAAAGTACAATTTCTAAGCTTTATAATGATACCAGGCACTCATGGGGGTTTTCCCGGGACTTGCCACTAGCAAACAAAGGAAGAGTTATGATATATGACTTCTCGTGCCTGTAGCTCATAATGATGTGGTGTGCATTTCGACTCATTTTACTAACACGGGTCACAAATGTCTCTCCTTTAACAGGTGCAAATACCAGACTCCTATTGAGATCTCTTCAGTGGAAGAAGCAATCTGTCTTCTGTTTGTTTTAGTTGTTTGTTTGTCTTTTTAATCTGTTCCTCTCCCTTTTCTTTCCCCCTCCCCATACCTCCTTTCCCCATTCCCCATCCTGTCGGATCCTTCATGGGTAAAATAATTTAAATAAAGTATTAAAAGTTATTACAAGAGGAGTTTACAGCAATATACAGTACATATACACTACCGTTCAAAAGTTTTGGGTCACTTAGAAATTTCCTTATTTTTGAAAGAAAAGCACTTTTTTTCAATGAAGATAACTTTAAACTAATCAGAAATACACTCTATACATTGCTAATGTGGTAAATGACTATTCTAGCTGCAAATGTCTGGTTTTTGGTGCAATATCTAGATAGGTGTATAGAGGCCAATTTCCTGCAACTATCACTCCAGTGCTTTAATGGTACAATGTGTTTGCTCATTACGTCAGAAGGCTAATGGATGATTAGAAAACCCTTGTGCAATCAAGTTAGGTCTGCAGTGCTGTAATTGCTGCAAATGGAGGATTCTTTGACGAAAGCAAAGTTTGAAGGAAAAAATTATTATTTCAAATACAAATCCTTATTTCTAACCTTGTCAGTGTCTTCACTATATTTTCTATTCATTTTACAACTCATGGTGGTAAATAAGTGTGACTTTCATGGAAAACAACATAATTGTCTGGGTGACCCCAAACTTTTGAATGGTAGTGTATAGGTACTGTATAAAGCTCCTTTTGGCAAAGTAAATCTGTTTTTGCACAATAAGGGTAGCAGATTTCTTTTCTGCTTACCTAGCTGCCTGACAGGACAAGAGGGAAAAAAATGGAACTTCCTGCTGCCCAGCTTGGTGCTCAGCAAAAATGGAATGGAGGAGGGAAATATGGGTGGCAGTGGCTCAGAAGGAAATAAACTTTCCCCACCTTGCCTCCAGTGTCCATGATACTGGGTTTGAATATGTATAAATGTTTGATAGTGTTCGGAGAGGCCATTGGCGTGGATTGGCAGCCACGTTTCTGTCAGTCTGCCCCAGGGCAGCTGTGGCTACAGTACTGGCTTAGCACTATCAATATCTGGAGTGAATGAATAATGGACTCACTGTAAGCGCTTTGAGATGTCACTTGACGTGTAAAGCGCCATATAAATCTAATCCATTAAAGTAAATATAATGCCCATATGGATCTCTTTCTTAAAATATTCCATTCCATTCCAGGCCATTCTGACCTTGCATTTGTTTAAGCTTTACAAGAGAAAAATCCATCATCATTGTCTGGCTTCCTTACCTATTTTACCAAATTATGATGTTCATCAGGCACATGCAAAGACAGACCACAGGTGGTGCTCCAGCACCTGCCCTTCCAAAGAGGCTTAAGAAAAATATTATAGATTTTAATTTTCCCCTACATGTTTTAATGTCCAAAAACTATATTTAGTTGTCCTATTAATTCTATAATACAACTTGTAAATTCATTAGAATAAAGCCTCAAATTTCACAAAATAAGAAAGACAACTTCTACTTCATGAGAAAGGAAGTTATTAATTTATGATCAATCAGTTGCATTTTGATATGCACGTCAGAAAAGTAAAGTCTTTTTCAGATTTATTTATTTTGAATAGATATTTATTTTTCAATGGAAGCTGACCATTTGTTGTATTTGACCTTTTGTCATGTAAATAAATAATAAGTGATGAAGACCATTGTCTCTGTGTGAGTTGATAATTTTGTAGACATCTATGGGGTTTCAAATATCTCCATAGGTATTAAAATTAAATTAATATGCCAAGTAAGTACAGTAAAATGTGCACTGCTACATGCAACTACTTTTTTTTCAGTATTTTGAGGTGCCCTTTTTTAGTCAAGCACCTGTCCCTTGAAATGTCTGTGCACATCATTGATGTTCAGCATGATAATATCAGAGACACCAGGGCTGGAAATGCTGATGAACCTTCAAATTCTTGTGATTGCAGTAAAAATCAGAAGTCCCCAGTAGGGCTGCATAATGTAAAGTAAACAAACAAGATACAGTGGATATAAAAAGTCTACACCCCCCGTTCAAATGCCAGGTTTTTGTGATGTAAAAAATTGAGACCAAGATAAATCATTTCAAAACTTTTTCCACCATTAATGTGGCCTATAACCTGTACAACCCAATTGATAAACAAACTGAAATCTTTTAAGTGGAAAAATAAAAAACGTGCAGTAACTTGTTTGCATAAATATGCACACCCTGTATATATTATTACTGGGGATGTGGCTGTGTTCAGAACCAATCACATTCAAACTCTTGTTAAATGGGAGTCAGCACACACCTGCCACCATTTAAAGTGCCTCTGATTAACTCCAAATAAAGTTCAGTTGTTCTAGTAGGCTTTTCCTGACATTTTTGTAGTCACATCTTATAGCACAAGCCATGGCCCACAGAGAGCTTCCAAAGCATCAGAGGGATCTCATTGTTCAAAGGTATCGGTCAGGAGAAGGGTACAAAAGAATACCATGGAACACAGTGAAGAAAGTCGTAATCAAGTGGAGAAAATATGGCGCAACAGTGACATTACCAAGAACTGGAAGTCCCTCCAAAATTGCTGAAAAGACGAGAAGAAAACTGGTCAGGGAAGCTGCCAAGAGGCCGACAGCAACAATGAAGGAGCTGCAGGAATTTCTGGCAAGTACTGGCGGTTTAGTACATGTGACATTAATCTCCCGTCTAGGGTGGAAAGACGGAAGCCTTATCATATGAAGAAAAACATCCAAGCCTAACTACACTTTGCAAAAACACAATTGAAATCTCCCAAACACATGTGGAAAAATGTGTTATGGTCCGATGAAACCAAGTTTGAAGTTTTTGGACAGAATTCCAAAAGGTATATTTGGCACAAACACAACACTGCTCATGACCAAAAGAACACCATACCTAAAGCATGGTGGTGGTATCATCATGCTTTGGGGCTGTTTTTCTTCATCTTTAACTGGGGCCTTAGTGAATTATGAAGAGTTTCAAATACCAGTCAGTGTTGGCACAAAACCTTCAGGCTTCTGCTAGAAAGCTGAAGATGAAGAAGAACTTCATCTTTCAGCACAACAATGACCCAAAGCAGACATCCAAATCAGCAAAAGAAAAGCTTCACCAGAAGATTAAGGTTTTGGAATGGCCCAGCCAGAGTGTGCCACTGTGCCCACTTGTCACAGCAGCCGCTGTGAATGGGTAAAACGGAGGAGTAGGTCTAAGGGGTAGGGTGAAGGGGTGAATTGGGACACACCCATACATGTCTCTCTTCTTCAGCCATGAGTTTTTCTTCTGCCACATTTTCCTCCCTGGTTCCATCCCTTCATCCATAATGGCGCCCACCATGCTCCATGTCTTTATATATATGACTTCTTCCTTCTCTTTAAGCAGTTTGCATCCACCCTGGCTCTGCTTCTGTATAAGGGTGCATCACTGCCACCAACTATGTCGGAGTGTAAAAACAAAAAAGTTGTGTAAATGCCCACCAAAAACCCAATACCACTTAACTTAACCACAGGTTGGGGACCACTGCTGTACGGTGTATCAAGTGTGGCATGGAAAAGGTCAGACTGCCATGCCCTGTGCTGGGTCCCAGCTGAGACATTTTTCACATTCAAGAGCATGACAAATTATCCAGGATTTGAAGGTGACAAAACATGGAGACTTTATCTTCTACCTTATGCTGAAGTTCATCATCTTGCCAATGGAAGGAATTTAAGCAGCGGAAAATTGGGATCAGGGTCTGTCTTCATCCCTTCATAATATGTGTGAATGTCATCAGCTGCATCTGCAATGTTTTTTCCTGAGAATCCTTTCATTTTCACACTCAGCTTGGCTCCTTAGAAGGGCAGTCACTGCCTCCCAAATCACTTCTAAATGGCAAACTCGTTAAGCCATCACATTGCTCCCATTTCCAGGCAGGGCCATTTCAATTAGCTAATGAGACCCGGAGCACCGGGAGGGAGGACGCAGCAGTGATCTGTCCATCCTCAAGGTTAACACTGGACAAAGGACTAATCTACAGAGGAGGGGTATTTACACCACAGCAAAGTATGGAGAAGTTCACCACAATAATATATAGATGCTCTTAATTTAATGTTCACAGGGTTTAAGAAAACAGTAAATGGACTGTTGAAACTGCTCTACCTATAGAAAGTCTAAAAATGACAGTGTATTTAGTAGGGATAGGCAATATTTTTGATGCATTTTCTTAACTGCTTAATCCTTGGGGTTGCACCCTAACATTTAGTCAGTGAATTCACGCAGCAGTTATTAAAAAACAAAACACAGAGCTTGTTACCCCAATATTTAACCATTATTTCAGATTTACTTTCACTGAAAGAACACAGAACTTACAATAACGTCTGGCTGCATTACAGCATTAACACTATATCACCGGTGGTTGCTCCCCACATCTGTTGCTATCACCTCTCACTGTCTTCACTGGAGTGCATCTATTTAACTGTATTCCTTCATAAGATGGAAGAGTTCCTGTCATTGGGGTTGGTGGTTGGATCGACTGTATTAAAATCACACACACACACACACACACACACAGAGCGTTCTGGGTGGACGCAGCTGCCTTGCCTCTCGGATCATCTGCCTTTTCATTTGGACACAAGGTGTAAATTGCTACAGTCAACAGTAGGTGTCCTGCCCAAGCAGAGCTGCTTTCCATTTCAGAAATGCTAAAAGTTGGAAAATAAAAAATCTCTCCTGAGTAAGTTTACTGTGTTACATATGACCAAGGTTTGGTTGCTCTCATATTTGAGTTTTAGGGTGCTTTCACATTTAAATTCTTTAACTTTTGTCCGAATCAGTTGATAAGTTTGTTACTTTGTATCATTTTCTCCTTGGTTTGGTTCCCTTTCACACAGGTAAAAATTCAAGAGGATCAAATTGTGTTACTTGTCAACTGTGTCCCGCAAGACTTATGTCAGAACATTCTCTGTTCTTATTGGACAGATTTTTAGCCGCAAGAACAGAAACGTAGTGGTAAGATCCACAGTTCACTAAAATGTACCGAATCACTTTGGTTAATTCACTAAAAGTATCCGTTCTAAAGATCTGTATACTGAATCACTCAGTGCTGTACTGGAGCTCTAAACATGGGTTCACATTATGCATACAAAGTCAATGGAAAGAGGCGTGCACACATGAAACTGCGCATTCGCGCATTCATGTCCGAGGGATAGCGCTAGCTTTGATATTCTGCCATCATTGGAGTAAAAGTATCAACATTGGAGAGTAACCTAGTTTGAAAATGAGGCTGACACTCACTTGCAGACAGAAGGACCTAGAGCTCTTCAGCTGAATTGGAATGTCGGAGATATTTACCCATGGATTCCTGCCACAGATGTGCTAGCAGCCACTTAGTTCTGCAGCACGGGGCTTGCTCCTTCACTGCTCTTCATTACACTCACTGACTGAACTGATGAGAACATGAGGGAGACAACTGCTATACGAAAAAGCTGATGTGTCCGTCTCTGCTCCTGAGTCAGTACTTGTCAGGACACGTTCATGTACTGACAACGTGCGGGAGGATGCTGAACAAAGCAGCAGGCAAGGCATCTTGGATTTGTGCTGTGCGTTTAAACATAGTAATGTAAAAATTAAAATTAGACAGCAGAATCTTTTCAGTTAACCAATCAATAATCACAGAAGAAATACTTTTTCTCAGTTTATCTTTTTATGGAAACATGCAGGGAGTCAGAGAACACGGCCATGGGTCTTTTGCAGCCTAATCTGGTGAAAGACTCAGAACAAAGGGATCAGCCGATACAAATAGGCTTCCCATTGCTGGGCGTTTCCAGCCACTCTCCAACAATACATGGCCATTGTCCAAACTGGTATGAACCGGTCCTCTTGGCATCCAGCCATAAAGGCTTTATGGCTCCTCTCAGTGTCCAGATGTCTCCTCTTTAGTCCTTTATGGCATCCACATCCTGTTGTTTAAGACTCTTCAACCCTACGCGACCCCGATGCCCATGTATGGAAGCAGGAAACAGAGAGTTCATTGTAGAGTTTGTGTGTGTGTGTGTGTGTGTGTGTGTGTGTGTGTGTGTGTGTGTGTGTGTGTGTGTGAGTGAGTGAGTGAGTGAGTGAGTGAGTGAGTGAGTGAGTGAGAGAGAGAGAGAGAGAGAGAGAGGGAGAGAGAGTGACTGGTGTGTGTGTGTGTATGTGTGTTACTGGTGTGTGAAGCTAAAAGATATGTGTATGCAAGCACTTTGTATAATATCTAACTAACTAATCTTCACTATTTATTTATTATAACAATTTCCTCTTTTGACTCCATTTTATGGAGTCAATAACTCTAGCAGGCACAACAATAACCAAGCACCAGACACCTGATATTATTTTCATGTGAGATGAGCCAAAAACCTGTTGGCAGTATATACTTTCATGAGTAATCATTGTAATGCAATTTCTTTTTAGTCTTCATTTGTTGAGCATTTATACAGGAAAAATTCTCATCTCGTTTCCACCACTTTTAGCAACCATAAAAATGAGTCATCATTTACAAACATTCAGTATTACAATTTCAATATGAAAAATAAAAACTTAAAAAAAACCTTCTAACACATGTATTGTCACAGCCAGTAACAGTATTTACACAATTTTCAGCTGTTACATCATGCATTTATGTCTTCTTTTGATTTACCATAATGCAATCAGTTTGCTTTAGTCATTATAGGCATATTGTCAATACCAACATTTTCATCTTGCAGAGACACTGCACACGATATTAAACCTGACTGTCCTCATCACTTGAATCCTTGTTTAGATTTTTTTTTTTTTAGATTTAGTATACTTTATTGATCCCCAGAGGGGAAATTGAGGGTCATCCACCACCTGGATGGATGAAGCTGCCACGATACGGCGCTATCCCTTAACCATTCACACACACATTCACACCTAGGGCCACTTTAGAGTCTCCAATTAACCTAACCTGCATGTTTTTGGCATGTGGGAGGAAACCGGAGAAATCCCGGGGTAAACCCACGCATACACGGGGAGAACATGCAAACTCCACAAAAATCACTGTTGGTCGGGGGCTGGGATCGAACCCACGATCCCCACGATCCCCCGGCCAAGGGTAAACTGTGCTGCCGCAGTGCTAACTACTGTGCCACCGTGCAGCCCGTGCAGTTTCTCTCCTCCTGTTGAGCTAATACAAGATACTGGCATGCAATAGCAGCATGAACTGTTTTTCAATAAGGCCTCTACAACAGGGAATGCAGCAACATCCTACACACATAAGGATGGCAATTCTAATCATAAGGGATAATATTATGTTTTGTTTTGGGGGTTTTTTATCACTGCTGCCCACCATCCAAAGAACTGTAGCCAGGCAGTGAAGACATCGGGTTCATATTCAGTATCTTGGGCTGCACGGTGGCGCAGTGGTTTAGCACTGTGGCAGCACAGTTTTACCCTCGGCCGGGGGATCGCGGGGATCATGAGATCGTGGGTTCGATCCCAGCCCCCGACCAACAGTGAGCTGTGTGGAGTTTGCATGTTCTTCCCGTGTTGCGCGGGTTTACTCCGGGATTTCTCCGGTTTCCTCCCACACACCAAAAACATGTAGGTTTAGGGCGCTCGCGCACGCAGCGACCAGCAGCCAGTGGCTTGTCACCAGACTGCAAACCAAGTCTACCTACGGGTACAAATAAGTAACAAAAAAAAAAAAAAACAAAACTCAGTCCTAAGAATATTCTGTCCAACCCGTGTCCAAGGAAATAGTGCAAGTGTGACCTTTTGGCCAACACTTCAATGTTTAAATTCAAATGGCATATCCGTTACTCAGACTGCATCATGTGGTTTGTATTCCAGGTCCCTCTTTCAACACCCTGACTGTCTGACTTGATCCAAATACATCATGATAGTGTGGTCAGTCAGTCATACAGGGGCACAGACACCTCCCAGTTAGAGGGCAGAAGTGAGTAGACCTTATGTCCACAGAGCCACCATCCTCCATTTAATTCAAAGGTGCTGTTCTGCCCTGGCGCCATTGACACTGGGACTATGACTGCAGAGGATGGCTTGGAGGAACTGTTTGAAATGTTCCCTAGTCCTGAGCAGGAGAAATTTGTTTTATTTGTCCTACTAGCAAGGAACTCTGCATATCTTCACCAATAGTTAGTTGTGAATACATGGCTGTGGTGATGTGGATCAGGTAACCAATCATGTTCCAAATGTTCTACATATCTCGATGTGTGTTTGAATATAGTGTTATTGCTTAAAATTAACTATAGTAAGAGTGTCACAGTTAGAATTAGGATGAATAGTAGACCATGCCGACGCTCTCTAAGGGGTCTTTTCCAGGTGCATTTACTCCAACATAAAATTGTCCAGCATCAGACAACTTTGGAGATGTTATAGTTATTCTAATAGGTTTACAAATTGTGCATCCCTTACGGACATATGTGAAGCTCGTAACTGCAGCACATGCCCCATGGTAGGGTCACTGTATAATGTATATGTGTTTTCTTAATGTATGATGGGTGTTAGAGTATTAAGAGTCATTGGGTCCTGTGTGACCGAACACATCAGCCCAGTTACATGGAGGAGTGCACATGTACTTCTGACTCTTTTCATACATTACAGACTCAGATTCAAAGTGAATGGAGTGGTCACAATTACATATATCACAATACTCAAACTGGACTACTCAAGTTTTATCTTCAGTGTACGTTATGGTGGGTGGTGTCCCTTTATCTTTAATGTTGATGTTTATTGATCTGCCAGTTACCTTTAAAATAGCTACTGAGCTGCACAATAACTGTATCAGGAGGACTACGACAAGGACAAGCATGAGGAACGCACATGTGAGCCATTCATAAAACTTGAATCTGCGTCACTATTCTCTGAGGGGTCTTTCATCGTCAGCCATTTTGAGTGTACTCAAAAGTGTATTTTTTTATAATGGGGCAATGTTTTTATAAATGGGGCACTGACTGGAGAGCACTTTTGAATTTTGTTGTACCTGTGACAATAACAATTAAAGATCTATCTATCTATCTCTAACTGCAGTGGACTCCTAATTCTTTGAGGTTTGAGACAACTAGGTCAACTAAAATACCTGACTTTCTTTGTAGCCTCAGACTTCCTCCACAACAGTAACACTCTCTATGGCTTACCCCCTATAGCTTCTATGGTTTGTTTTGATAATAATTTACAGTATGTAAGGTGTACCCAAGAGTCTCTGCATTGTACTTTTACAGCTGTTGGAATTGGCAATATTACCTTATGTGGCCCCTGCCAGGGGGTTTCTGACCAAGTCTTCTTTTTAACAATCTTTGCGAGGACTTGGTCTCTTGGTTTCACTGTGATGCTTCTTTCTGTGTGCACCTTCCTAGGGAGGAATAGCATGAACAGAATCTTTTTTAGTCAACATTTTTAACATGTAATCTGCTAAACAAATCTCTTCATCTTCTGTGTTGAATGGTCTAAGAGGGTCAACTAAGTAAGGCTTTCCATGTAAACTTCAAATGGAGATAAACCTTCTTTTGTAGGCATTATTCTCATATAAATTAGTACAATGGTAAATAACAAAATCCAATTCTGTCCTGTTTCTGCCATTGCTTTTCTTAATATGTCTTTAATTGTCAATTATGTTGTTCCACAAATCCTGCAGACTGTAGGTGATATGCTGCATGGTGTTTCAAATCAATATTCAACACTTTCCCTAAATGTGAAATAATCTGTTTTACAAAATTAGTACCATTATCTAAATAAATTTTCTCTCGGATCCCAGACCTTGGAATAATGTCTGTTAGTAGTTTTTTAGCTACTGGAATTGCATCTGGATTTTTACAAGGAAAAGCTTCCACTGACTTAGTAAACATATCCACTATAACTAAACAATATATCTTCCCTTCACATTTGGTTAGCTCAATGAAGTCCATGCAAATATTCTGAAATGGGTATGTTGATGATGGAAAACTACCCTTCTCTGGTCTGACATTGCTCTGGACATTATTTTGTGCACAGATTAGACATTATTGTCAAAATTTTGTAGCAAAAGTTTCAGACCCATAGGCTGTGATAACACTATCCATCCCCTGGACACATGACAAAGTCCATGTGTGCAAGTAGCAGCATAGTGAAATAATTTTTGTAGGAGGATGGGTTTACCCTTTGGTCACGTATAAATTTGGGAACCTTGATTAAAAACAGCACCTTTATTTAACCACCTATAGACTCCAGCCTACGAAGATATGTTTTGTTTGCATATTTCTTCATTAGGAGAAGCCAGCAATATGTCATAGAGGAGCAATTGTCCCATATTAGGAGGTACAAAATGTGCAAGATTTGCTAACATTGCCTGACAAAAAATTGTAGGAGACTCACAGTAACCCTGTGGTAGTCTGGTGAATGTGTACTTTTGTCATGGCGTGTTAAATTTTTGACAGCTCACGCGCACGATACCAAACACAGAATGGAATCACACCGAGGGGCACGTTTGACAGTTTTATTAATAGCAAATATAACAGCGCCCAGCTACAGAAACAGTCACTCGCCAGAGGAAAGGACCTGTGGAGAAAAGACGAGAGCCATGAGCTGAAGAGTAGAGTAAGGGGAAAATGGGCAAGCCACATTGCCACTTACCTGGGAAATCCAGGGACGACCGGCAGGAACCAGCGGGGAATAGACAAACCAGTAGGGTAGGAGGGGGAAAGGAGCTGATGGTGCCTGACCGGGGAGATGAAGGTGCTGAAGGGCAGTGAGGTGGAGCAGGAGAGTGCGCACAGTCCCGGTGACACACCTACACAGTGGCAGCAACCTGAGAAAAAGGAGAAGAGAGATGGTTAACAACGAGTTAACGATCACAACAATATATATCAAGTCCGAACACGGGCAGTATACCCAGTCGAGCCAGCACAGACTGTGCGGCAGGAACCTCCTTAAGTACGATGGCTGATGAGCGGGCGCAGGTGTGTCTTCTGCCTCAGGTGCAGTGATGAGTTGGTGAAGGTGAGACCGGAGGGGAGGGGCGTGCTCCCGCTGTCCATGACAGGGCCCCCCCCCTTCTAGGGATGCCTCCTGGTGGACCAGAGGGCTTGTCCAGGTAGGCACGGTGAAAAGCCCAGAGCATCTCCTTGTCGAGTACCCGTGACGAGGGAGTCCAGGATTGTTCCTCCAGCCCGTAACCCTCCCAATCAATGAGGTACTGCAGGCCGCGACCCCTATGGCAGACATCCAGGATTCACCGAACCGTGTGGGTAGGGTGGACGTCAATGATGTGTGTGGGGGGGGGGGGGCTTGGGGGGGGCAAAGAGGACTGGTCGAGAGGGGTTTGATATAGCTGACGTGGAAGGTGGGGTTCACCCGCAGGGCCACGGGCAGCTTGAGCCGGACCAACGTGTCATTGACCACCCTGATGATGGGGAACGGCCCAAGGAAACGGGGGGACAGCTTCTTGGAGTTGCTCTTCAGAGGAATCTGGCTAGCCACCAGCCAGAGTTGCTGTCCCACGATGTACTTGGGGGCCGGAACCCGTCTCCGATCGGCGGCAGCCCGGGTGCGTCCTGTGGTGTGGGCCAGGGTGGCCAGAGTAGCTCTCCAGACACGTTGGCAGCGCTGAGCATGGGCCCCTACAGATGGCACCAAAACCTCCCTCTCGGCCAAGGGGAGGAGAGGGGCTGTGTACCCAATAACGCCTTGAAGGGGGTCAGTCCAGTGGTGGATGATAACGCAGAGTTCATTTGAATATTCAACCCAGGTCAGGTGTGCACTCCAGGAAGAGGGGTTATCAGCTGCTACGCACCGCAAGGCAGCCTCCAGGGACTGGTTGGTGCGCTCCGCCTGCCCATTACTTTGTGGATGGTTACTGGATGAGAGGCTCACCGTCGTACCTAACGTCTGGCAAAAGGCCCTCCGGACCTGGGACATGAATTGTGGACCCCGGTCAGACACAATGTCCACAGGGATGCCGTGGATCCGGATCACGTGGTCGGTGAGAAGGACTGCTGTCTCCAGGGCAGACGGGAGCTTGGGGAGGGCCACCAGATGGACCGCCTTGGAGAACTGATCCACAATAGTCAGAATGACCATCTTGCCATGGGAGGAGGGCAACCCAGTCACAAAATCCACGGCGATGTGGGACCACGGCCGGCTGGGGATGGGAAGGGGATGGAGGAGTCCCGATGAGGGGAAGGAGTCAGTCTTCCCCCGGATGCACGTCTAACAGGCTCTGACGTACTCCTGAATGTCCCGCTGCAGCGTTGGCCACCAGAACGCCCACTTGACAAAATCCACGATCTGGGCAATGCCAGGATGGCAGGCAAAGTGGCTGGTGTGGCCCCACTGGATGACATCACTGCGGAGGGTGGCCAGGACATACAGATGGTTCAGGGGGCACCCTACTGGCACAGGCTCTGGGCCTGGACCTGGCGGACCTTCCACTCGATATCCCAAGTAAGGGCTCCAATAACGCGTGCAGGTGGCACAATGGTTTGGGGGGGGCTACGTCCCCGGAGTCAAACTGCCGCCGAGAGCGTGTCTGGTTTGGTATTCCGGGTGCCAGGTGGGTAAGTGATGGTAAAGTTAAATCGCTGGAAGAATAATAACCAGCGAGCCTGCCTGGCATTCAGTTGGTGGGCCGATTGCAAGTACTCGAGATTCTTGTGGTTGGTCCACACGACGATGGGGTGAACAGCACCCTCTAACCAGTGCCTCCACTCCTCAAGTGGCAACTTAAGTGGCCAGCAGCTCTCTGTCTCCTACGTCATAATTCCTCTCAGCTGGCGTGAGCCGCCCGGAGAAATATGCACACGGGCGGAGCTTCTGACCAGGAGGCGTGCGCTGTGACAGTACAGCGCCAACCCCCGAATGAGATGCGTCCACCTCAAGGACGAATGGGAGCTGCGTGTCGACCTGGACCAAGATAGGTTTGTTTGTGAACTCGCCCTTTAATTTATTAAACACCAGTTCGGCTGCGTCAGTCCACCAAAAGGTGACCTTAACAGAGGTCAGCTGCATTAAAGGCAGTGCAATCCCACTATAGTTCTGGATGAACCTGCGATAGAAATTCGCAAACCCGAGGAAGCATTGGAGCTCCCTACAGGAGTGGGGTGTTAGCCAATCTAACACTGCCTTTACCTTGGCCGGGTCGGCAATCAGCTCCCCCTCAGCCACGATGAAGTCCAAGAAGGTGGTAGATGGTGTGGAAAACTCACACTTCTCAGCCTTCACAAACAGCTGGTTCTCCAAGAGCCATTGTAAAACAACCCTTACATGGACCTCGTGTTCCTCTGGCGAGCGGGAGAAAATCAAAATATCATCAAGGTAGACAAAAACAAATTGATAAAGCATATCGCGGAGGACGTCATTAATTAACCGTTGGAAGACGGCAGGACGTTAGTGAGCCCGAATGGCATCACTAGGTACTCGAACTGGCCCTGATGAGATTTAAAGGCCGTCTTCCATTCGTCATCCTCGCGAATGCAAATCAAATGATATGCGTTTCTAAGGTCTAAGTTGGTGAACACCCGTGAGCACTGAAGGAGCTTGAATGCTGAGTTGATCAAAGGCAGAGGGTATTTGTCTTTGATTGTAATGGTGTTGAGCTCCCAGTAGTTGATGCACGGGCGCAGCGAGCCATCCTTCTTCCCAATGAAGAAGAACCCGGCCCCGAGTGGAGCCGAAGATGGCTGAAAGAGGCCGGCGTTCAGTGATTCCTTGATGTACCGCTCCATCGCCTCCCTCTCCGGGCCCGAAATGCTGTACAGCCGGCTGGACGGCAGCCTTGTCCCCGGGATGAGGTCTATAGCACAGTCGTAAGAGCGGTGAGGTGGCAGCGACAATGTTCTTGACTTGCTAAAGACCTTGCCCAAATCGTGATAAGCCTGAGGGATGAGGCTGAGGTCCGACGACTCAGCCGGGAGGGGGAAACGGAGAGAGACGGGGAGCAATCAGTTGAACGCATACAATTGGCCATACAGAAAGGGTTCAAGGCAGAGACAGTATTTTGAGCCCAATTAATCATTGGGCTATGCTTCTGGAGCCATGGGAAACCTAGAACCACCGGGGAAGATGATACAGGGAGAACCAGGAATGCTGCTTCCTCCCGGTGGTTCCCGGAAAGAAGGATGGAGATAGGCACCGTGCTTAGGGGAACCACCGCAAGCTCGTTGCCAGATATGGCAGTGACTCTCTGCCTATGGGGCAAATTACATGTGGGAATGCCTACCTGCTCCACGAGAGCAGCAGAAACAAAATTACCCTCTGACCCTGAGCCAACCAGCGCCTCAACCCTCCTCTTGATCCCCGGCAACTGCACGAGGGCCAAAATACACAATTTACCGGGGAGAGAAGAATAAGTCCCGAATGCCAGGCCCCCCACAGTTACTGACGGGCCGTATCTTTTGGCCGTCAGCGGCATTCGTCCAGGCTGTGGTCAAGTGAACCACAGTATATGCACGCGCCAGCTCTTCGCCTTCGCCAATGCTCCTCGTTGGTGATATTCCGAGAGAGCTCCATCGGCTCGTGTGAAGACCTGGCGCCACCGGTCTCAGCAACCGCAGCGGGTACACACTCAGCTCGCGGACGATGGATGGGGCTGCACTTCCTCACGCACTCACAGTGTCGATTGTCCAGCCCTACAGCCTGATCTATAAGGTCGTCGAGCGTCTCCAGGACAGGGTGAGCTACCAGTTCATCACGGAGTTGGTCGCTCAAGCCGTGGAGGAACGCACTGCATAGCACAGTCTCGTTCCACCCCGACTCAGATGCCACAACCTGGAACTCCACCGAGTACTTGGCCACCAACCGGGTGCCCTGGCGGAGAGTCATTAGGCGGCTCATAACATTGCCCTGACGCTCTGTCTGACCAAATGCGCTGGAAGATGTGGTCACCAATTGGTCAAACGAATATCGATGCCCCACAGGGTTGTCTAGAGTGGCCTGGGCCCACTCTAGGGCTCGATCCCTGAGCAACAGGACAAAAAGCTGTATCTTGGCCACATCCCCCAGATACTCCTCCCTAACCTGCTCCAAGTACATTTGTAATTGAAGAAGAAATGGTTTGCATTTCCCCACCTCCCCCACATACAGGGAAGACGTGGGAACAGAAAAAGTACAGCGTATAGTACTGCGCAGACCAGGCTGGGGGGGCGCAGCCGTGGCATGCGCCGCGGACCATAATGTCAACATACTAGAAACCTGGTGAGTCAGTGCAGCAAGCTGCTGCTCGGTCACCACTAGGTGGTCAATAGTGGATTGCTCCTGCGGTGAGGCACCGGCTGAGCTACCTTCCTGGCTGGCTCATTCTGTCATGGCGTGTTAAATTCTTGACAGCTCACGCGCATGATACCAAACAAAGGATGGAACCACACTGAGGGGCACGTTTGACAGTTTTATTAATAGCAAATATAACATTGCCCAGCTACAGAAACAGTCACTCGCCAGAGGAAAGGACCTGTTGAGAAAAGACAAGAGCCAAGAGCTGAGGAGTAGAGAAAGGGAAAAATGGGCGAGCCAAATTGCCACTTATTTGAGAAGTCCAGGGACGACCGGCAGGACCCAGGGGGGAATAGACGAACCAGTAGGGTAGGAGGGGGAAAGGAGCTGATGGTGCCTGACCGGGGAGATGAAGGTGCTGAAGGGCAGTGAGGTGGAGCAGGAGAGTGCGCGCAGTCCCGGTGACACACCTACACGGTGGCAACAACCTGAGAAAAAGGAGAAGAGAGATGGTTAACGACGAGTTAACGATCACAATAATATATAGCAAGTCCGAACATGGGCAGTATACCCAGATGAGCCAGCGTAGATTGTGCGGAGGGAACCTCCTTAAGTACACTGGCTGATGAGCGGGTGCAGGTGTGTCTTCTGCCTCAGGTGCAGTGATGAGTTGGTGAAGGTGAGACCGGAGGAAAGGGGCACACTCCTGCTGCCCATGACAACTTTTTGTTCTCAGATATGAATGCAAACCACAATTGATGATCTGGGTGTACTGGTATGCTAAAAATGCATTGCTAATGACGACCACTGTGAAAAATTGCATTTGGGGTTCTAGTTCATTCAACAATGTGTGTGATTCTGGAACACAATGAGCACAAAGCTTTGTTATTTCCTGCAGGTCCTGCATCATCAGGATGGTGGAGCTTTTCCCATAGGAATAGGGAGGCTGAGCATGACACTATGACATCTGCTGCTTTTAGCTCTTTTATTACCCCTTTAACACCTTTTTGAGCTTCTAAATGGAGAGGATATTGTCTTTTATATGGTCTATAGTGTGACTTTGATGTTACAGTGACATACTTTCCCCCTTTTATTAGACCAACATTTGTTTTGTCTTTTTACCATAATGAATTTGAAATTTGCTTCAAATTTGCTCATCCTCTTCTGTTAATGTTAAGATTGGTCATGTAGGAGATTTTTGGGTGTCAATGTGCACAGCCTTCTGTGCTGTGGTTACCCAGTTAAGTAACAATGCATATGTTTCTAATTTGGAAGAATATTCTATCTTAAGGACATATGTTGACTTCCCATGGATATTCCTCAGCAGAGGTGACAAAATGCCCAACATTTTTCCAATTCATGTGTTTGGGTTTGATAAGTGAGATGTGTGGAAACCCCCACTGTTTAAAATGTCTCTTGTCCTCATCAGACAGGAAAACAGATGCTCCCACATATCCCCTTGGTGACCAATTCAAGTTTTTTATGACCAATCTGGAGGATGGATTTGCAAAAAATATTTGTTCATAATTTGGATCAGATCCATTCAAATGCCTATAGTACATGGTACAATGATATTGATCTGGAGATTGCCAATCAGTAGGAACTGTGTATGTAGAATGCTGTGTAGCTCTTTTACATACACTACCGTTCAAAAGTTTGGGGTCACCCAGACAATTTTGTGTTTTCCATGAAAAGTCACACTTATATTTACACACCATGAGTTGTAAAATGAATAGAAAATATAGTCAAGACATTGACAAGGTTAGAAATAATGATTACCTCCGCCAGGCCGCAGGCCAGGAGGTTATGTTTTTGCCGGGGTTTGTCTGTCTGTCTGTTTGTCTGTCTGTTGGTTAGCAAGATAACTCAAAAAGTTTTGGACGGATTTTGATGAAACTTTCAGGCGTTGTTGGAAATGGTACAAGGAAGAACTGATTAAATTTTGGGGATGATCTGGATCACCGTCTGGATGCAGGAATTTTTTAAAGGATTCTTTAAAATTGTGACATAGGGCCATTTTCAACACAAAGGATGTGGAGAATCACCGTGCTGCAGCGAGAGAAGAAATGCAGCGACTCAGGCAAGGGCTATCCCCACATGCTATTGAAGCTCGTCGAGCTTAGTTTTATTTTATTGATTTTTACCTCCGCCAGGACGTTGTGTTGTTGCCGGGGTTTGTCTGTCTGTCTGTTTGTCTGTTGGTTAGCAAGATAACTCAAAAAGTTTTGGACGGATTTCGATGAAACTTTCAGGCGTTGTTGGAAATGGTACAAGGAAGGACTGATTAAATTTTCGGGATGATCTGGATCACCATCCACAACAAAACCGCCATTACCGAAAATGCCATTTTCGTGAATAACTACTCAACCACTAATCCTATCATTGTCAATCCAATTGCTAGTCATATGTTTTCATGGTCAAGGAATCTGAAAACGTACACACAAACACTGTATGGGGGGAACTGTGGCGCTTGGCGGAGGTCTGCACTCTCCGAGTGCTTTTGTAGTTTGTATTTGAAATAATAATTTTTTCTTTCAAACTTTGCTTTCGTCAAAGAATCCTCCATTTGCAGCAATTACAGCATTGCAGACCTTTGACATTCTAGCTGTTAATTTGTTGAGGTAACCTGGAGAATTCTGACGCAATGAGCAAACACATTGTACCATTAGAACACTGGAGTGATAGTTGCTGGAAATGGGACTCTATACACCTATGTAGATATTGCACCAAAAACCAGACATTTGCAGCTAGAATAGTCATTTACCACATTAGCAATGTATAGAGTGTATTTCTGATTAGTTTAAAGTTATCTTCCTTGAAAAAAACAGTGCTTTTCTTTCAAAAATAAGGAAATTTCTAAGTGACCCCAAACTTTTGAACGGTAGTGTAGGTCTGATATCATTGAACATGGTCTGGCTGTGATGAGGTTGAGTATCACTATTTTGGTTTGGAAGGCTCATAAACTAGGTTTACTTCCTCAACATGTGAGTAGCCTCTGACAAAATGAACCACCCTTCAACAATGTTACTGGTAGTAGGATCCTTTACGTTCACAGATTTTGATATTCTGCTTTTAGTTTGCCATTTGGAGATTTAACTGTTACTTTTTGTTCTGACTTTGCAAAGCTCTGAACATCATTACCTGAAATTACTGTATTACTATCGCCATGCACCTGTGTCACACAAATTTAATCGGAGTACCTTGCACTTCCAACATTACTTCTGGTAAACCCTGCATTGTTAACATTAGGTCAAAGTCAAGTAAGTGGAAAATGTCTGCTTTGTCAATTTCCTCTGTATGTGTAGAAGTGAGTTCACTTATCTGTTTTAGTTTTAATCATGCAGTCCAGTTTTGTTGTAGTGGATGTGGCTCATGGGCTCCCCCCCCCCCTTCCCAGTGGCCGTTCTTGCCATCACTCAATTTCCACTGTCGGGGTGCATTCCCTCCTCGTCCACAGCCCCTCCTCCTCCACCGCTCACATCCTCTCCACTGATGCCACCCTCCCCCTCCTCCTCCTCCTCCTCCTCCTCGGCTTCTTTGATAAAAGACAGATTCATGGGGAGCCTCAGCCCTCCAGGGGTCAGCAATCACATAAATAGGTGCAGGTTTTTCTTTGATTTTTTTCTTTTTAATTTTGCTTTCATACCTAGATTCCCAATCTTCAGGCACAGTACACCAATCTGTTAATATTGTGATAGAATATTTCAGTTAGATAAGAATGTTTTACTTTCGAATGTGTTAATTAGATAAAAGAGGAACCCGGTGTGCTTTTTGCTGCATGAAGTCTCTTGCACAGCTACATGCATAATATAACAGGATTTGGGTTTTTAGCTCTGCACACACACATCCTCTATTGTCTAGCAACGAAGTACTTGCTTCTGCTTACATATAGAAAAATAGAAAGATGAACCTGGGTTAAGGGTTGAAATATAAGAAACTGGAAGGAGACAGTGGAACTGAAAGGAGACAGTGGAATATCAACAGGAAACATGTGCCAGAAGACCATTCCAAGGGAAAGAGCATCTGATGGAGTCAGCAGTCCTTACCAGCTCAACAAGGAGAAAGCCATTGTGGATACATGTCTATCTCTGTAGGATTGTCTGCAATATGAGGTAGAAGTAAGTCTTTTTGTCAGAATTGTAATTTTACCAGAAATTAAGAATTTGAAAATTAAAATTTTTGACAGAAATTTGAGAATTTAATGTCATTTTTGAAGAATTAAGAGCATGCAGAGAATATTTTAATCATTTGCATTTTAGGATAATATGAATGAACTGTCTAGTCATTGGTACATTTTAGGGTCAGATTAATAAGCCTCCTTTAATAGAGATTAAGAAGTATTGATACTGAAAAGATGTACTATATATTACAAGAATATCAATTACAAACAATGATTGAGTAATATATAAAGTACAATATATTACAGGAATGTCAATTACAAACAACAATTGTGTAATATATGAATGGCAATAATGGGCCTTTAAGGAATATATGACACAACACAAGAATCTTAAGTAAAAACAAATAGTGAGTGAATTGTGTCATCATAAGAAATGTAAGGAATATAGGGCACAATACAAGAAACTTGAGTACCAGCAAATAGTGACTAATTATGTTTGGCCAGTTTGATAAAATTAGTCAGACTAATCTCTATAACATGCTGTTAGTGGTTTTGGTTATCACACGCGAGCCAAGGTAAATAGCCTTTGCTATAGAGTTAAACTGGTTAAAAAGTCCATAGTATTGAGCAGAAAAGAGAAACACACACAATCACACAACTGCTTCTGCAAATATTGTATATGCTATGTATGTTGACATTGTGTTGCCTCTGTAACTCTTGTAGGGATAAATGTGTGGGTGGTGAACCTCTTATATCCCAATTTAAGACACGAAGAGTGGTGTAGGGTGAAAGGAATTAGTCCTGATCCCGAATTCCCGTTTGTGGTTGTCTGGAATAAGAGGCAGTGTATTGTGAAAGTTGGAAAATAAAGGCAAAAGCCCTCGGGGAATGTATTTTTTTTTTTTTGGTCTAACAGAAACAAAGAATTTACAATCTCCACTGGCATTGCAGGCCATGTGCTCTATTCCCTGTTTCATCAGGATACAGGTAGAAGGTTGTAGAGGCTGCAATTTCCAGAAAGGAGTTGAAAATTTGGAGTTTGGACCCTAGGGATTGTAAATATTTACTAACTTTTTCGTCCCATAGTTTGTACAGAGAACCTGATAACTATGGCATTGTCAAAACCATTTTTTACTGTGAAGGAAATATGTAAGAAGACAAAAAAGGCTATTAAAAAGCAGACAGATGTGACAGACAGCAAAAAGGAAGTCAGAAAGTTTCAGCAGTGGCTGTGTGACATGCAGAGTCAAGGATTTTTACCAGGTTCAGAAAAAGCCATTCCTCAGTGAACCAAACTGGTAGAAATGTTGTAGATAATCGTGCAAAGTTATCTCACTGCAGAGGAAAATTATGTTAAGGCAGGAAATCCAAAATTTGGAAAAATTAAGAACAAATTTCAGGAAACAGAGGAGAAAAAGACCAGGGCTATGTGTTACATTCCTAAACTTGTTGAAGGATTGAAAGAAGGACAGGTAGTTGCAAGTGATACTGGAAAGGTACCCTTACAGCTGATCAAGCAAAAACAGGACAGTGAGAAACCACCTCATTATGATGATGTTGCCCCACTTCCTCCAACCCATATGCAGAGTGTGTAAACGTGCTCTCCAAGCAAGTGCCCCTTACTACATTTGTTACAGAAAACCATGACATGATAAATGCAGTAACAGGAGTGCTTCACATGAGGCCAATGCTGACCACAGGAGACAGCAAAAAAGCTGCAGACACAGTACAACAAATTATTAACTAACTGACACCTATAGAGTCACTAGGTCAGCACAATCACCCTCATGACAGGAGGTGGAGGAGGAGGCAAACTGGGGATAGCTGCCACCTCCACCCCCTCATCAAAACTGGAAACAGGAAATGGGAGGGATGATTTAGGAGCTGCAATGAACAAATTACAAAGATCTTTAGAAGAGGCTAGAGCTAGTCTACAAAATTTATCTGATACTGGGTGAAACACCCCTAAGAAAATCATTGATTACACAGACAAAAATGCACCTACAGACACACAAAAACAATGGAAATATGGTGATTATGGAGCCACAATAGAAAATTTGACTGAAAAGGCACCTCAGTGCACATGTTTACAAGCAGGAGCCATATCAAAAGTAAATTATAAGCACATGCACATGATAGCTACTGAAACTGGGGTGGCACAATATTTAGAATTGTCCTTCAAGGACCTTAAAGGCATTTGTGACACACTGCCTCCACTGACCTCGGGAGCATCTCCATGGATCAGAGCCATGCAGAAGGCCATAGTTGGTTGCCGTTTGTGTTTGGCAGATGTCAGAAGAATAGTGGCTACTCACACCTCAGCCTCTATGCTCAAAACCATAGAGGAAGATGCTGGCACCACCAATGAGACTGATGAGGCTCCATTCAGACAACACAGTGATGATATTTTTGCAGTAATGAGAGGGATGTTCCCTGTAGATCTCACTAGTCTGGAACTAACAGATATTCCCATGAAAAAAGGAGAGTAAGAAGGAACCTATGTGGATAGGTGTTTGGCACTTTGGATTGACATGACTGGGGGAAACCCAAGCAATAATGAAACTACACAGGTGGTATTCCGCAATGTTGTATAGACCTTGGTACCACCGCCTGTTAAAGCCACACTAAAGGGAGTAGTGGGCTTAAACACCCGTCCCTGGGCAGAATGGCTGTCTCATGTGTATCACTATGTGAGACAATACAACAAAAAAACAAGATGAAAAAGAGACAGAAACAGCAGATTTATCTAATCAGCTGGTAAAAGCCCAGCTGAAAGTAGCTAGGGAAGTAGTGAATAGAGACAAAAAACAAAAAAAATACCGTACGGGCTCCAGATATTACAGTGGCAAACCCTCAGGCCATTATTGGCCCTGTCCCTAGTGAGCCCTTTGTGTTGGCACCCCAACAACAATGGTATTCCCGCCCACCACAAAGTGGCCATGGTCGAGGTGCATACAGAGGAGGCATGAGACCATCAGGTCCATCCAGTGACATGTGCCTGCCTTGTGGCAAAAGAGACCATTGGGCGTGTGGTTGTAGAGCTACCTACTGGCAGAGGAAGTGTCTGGACAAATTATACACCCACCCACCTCCAGCACCCGAGGTGTGACCAAATCAGCCACAGCAGACACAGCTGCCTCAGCACTCACACATGGCTCCCAACCAGAGCATGATGCCTAGTCAACAATGATGGAGCCTCAAGAGCCACACTGAAGAGGGAGCACTTTCAGATTCAATGCTGTCTCTCATGGTGGGAGACATGATTTATGAAGTTATGGTGGACACAGGGGTTTGCTTTTCATCAATATCAACTTCTCTACCCCTGTCCACTAACTGTACATCAGTTGTTGGCATCTCTGGGACCCCAAAACGTCTCCCTTTCTCAGTATCATTGAACTGTTCATTGGCTGGACTGGATTTTGTCCACTCTTTTCTCTATTCACCAAACTATCCTGTAAATCGTCAGAGATCGTCACTTCCTTGTGGTAATGTATCGTAACGTATCGTCACTTCCTGTTTTGCTGTCTGCCTGTGTGGTTTGCTCTCCAGCTCTCCAGCCACTAGCTATGGCTACTGCCTCTCTTTCCTCTCCTCCGCTGGTGTGCTCTCTCTGTCAGATGTTTAGCTACACCTCTGCCTCTTTTAGTGATAACGGTAAATGTAATAAATGTTGTCTTTTTGAGGCGCTCGAGGCGAGGTTGTCTGATTTGGAATCCCGGCTCCGCTGCATTGAAACACCGTCTGCGCCAGTTAATCTCGACGGACGTCCATTAGCTGCAGCGGAGCTAGCTAGCTTAGGTCCCACTGTCAGCGGTTCCCCGGCTCTCCTCAGCAGTGAGGAAACTGGGTGGGTGACGGTGAGAAGGAAGCCTAGTCGCAAAGCCCCGGTTCACCACCAACCTGTTCACGTTTCTAATCGTTTTTCCCCGCTCAGCGACACACCCGCTGAGGAAAAAACTCTGATCATTGGCGACTCTGTAGTCAGAAACGTGAACCTAGAGACTCCAGCGGCCATAGTCACATGCATTCCTGGGGCCAGAGCAGGCGACATCGAGTCAAATTTGAAAATGCTGGCTAAAAGTAACTGTAAATACTCCACAATTGTTATTCACGCCGGCATTAATGACATCCGTCTCCGGCAGTCGGAAGTCACGAAACTTAATATAGAATCGGTGTGTGACTTTGCCAAAACGATGTCTGCCACTGTAGTATTCTCTGGGCCCCTCCCCAATCTGACCAGTGATGACATGTTTAGTCGCTCGTCATCCTTGAACCGCTGGCTGTCTGTGTGGTGTCCTAAAAAATGACGTGGGCTACATTGACAATTGGAGCTCTTTTTGGGGAAAACCTGGTCTTATGAGACGAGACAGCATTCATCCCACTTTGGATGGTGCTTCTCATTTATCTAACAATCTGGCATCTTTTTTATCCAAATTTCCAAAACCCTGACTACTCAGAGTTGGGACCAGGAAGCAGAGTCGCAGTCTTACACGCCTCTCAGCAGCTCCTCTTCATCCGCCACCCCTCAACTTAGCCCCTGTCTTCCCCATCAGAGAATCGTTGTCTGCTCCCTCCAAAGTAAATAAAAATATAATGTATAAGCATCCCAAAGTGATAAAGCAAAATATTGGTAAAACTCAAATTAAACATAAAGCCTTTAAATTGAATGATTTGGCCTCTGTTCCTCCTCATAATTTAAAAATTAAATGTGGTTTATTAAATATTAGGTCTCTAACTCCCAAGTCTCTGTTAGTCCATGATCTGTTAATTGATCATCAGATTGATTTAATTTCCCTTACAGAGACTTGGTTAGGGCAAGAGGATTATGTTGGTTTAAATGAATCAACTCCCTCTGGTTATTTAAACTGTCAAAATCCCAGAAGTTCTGGTCGTGGAGGAGGAGTAGCAACAATTTACCATTCCAAATTACTAGTTAATGTAAAGCAAAAAACATGTTATAATTCCTTTGAGGGCCTGGTCCTCAGTATTGGGCACTTTAGCAATTTCAGGTTAAACCCAATTTTATTTGCCATAGTTTATCGTCCCCCATCAACCTATTCAGAATTTTTATCAGAATTTGCTGATTTCTTAGCTGATTTAGTGCTGAAATCTGATAGAATAATTATAGTAGGGGACTTTAATATACATGTGGATGTAGATAGTGACTGCCTTAATGTGGCTTTTAATTCAATATTAGACTCGATTGGGTTTTCTCAGAAAGTAGGACATTCTACTCATTACCTCCACCATACATTGGACCTTGTTCTGACATATGGCATAGAAATAGAAAATCTTGTAGTGTCTCCTCATAACCCTGTACTGTCAGACCATTGTCCGTTAACCTTTGATTTTACTATTTCTGACTATTTGGCTCCTAAAGAAAAATATTATCACAGTAGATGCCTCTCAGATGATGCTGTTACCAAATTTATGCAGATTGTTTCCTCTATGCCATGTGTCAACACAACGGAAATAAGCTATAGACAGCTTGCTCCTTCTGTAATTGATAACATGGTGGATAGTGTTTCAGCTTCTCTGCATCAGGCTCTAGACTTGGTGGCCCCCTTAAAAAAGAAAAAGTCTAATCAGAGATTTTTAACTCCTTGGTTCAACACAGAAACTCGTAGCTTAAAACAGAAGACTCGTCAATTAGAAAGAAAATGGCGCTCTACTAATTTAGATGAAATCTATTTAGCTTGGAGAAATCATCTTTTAATTTATAAAAAATCTCTTAGAAAAGCTAGAACGAGTTATTACTCTGCATTAATAGAAGAGAACAAGAATAATCCCAGGTTTCTTTTCAGTACTGTAGCCAGGTTGACAAAGAGTCAGGACTCTGTCAATCCTAGCATCCCCTTAGAGCTTACTAGTCAGGACTTTATGAACTTTTTCAATAATAAAATTTCATCCATCAGAGATAAAATCAATCAGATTCTTCCCACAGTTAACTTAAATACTGTAACTACTACAACTCCTTCTATTGATGTCTGTCTTGATGAGTTTTCTCCAATCGACCTTTGTGAGTTAGACAAAATAGTTTCCTCATCCAAACCTTCAACTTGTCTTTTAGACCCTATTCCTACCAGGTTATTTAAAGAAGTCTTCCCACTTATTGGTAGCTTTATTCTTCATATAATCAATTCTTCATTAACTTTAGGCCATGTACCGCAGGCTTTTAAAATGGCTGTAATTAAACCCTTACTCAAAAAGCCAACGCTAGATCCAGGAGCTTTAGCTAACTATAGACCAATCTCTAATCTCCCTTTCATTTCAAAAATCTTAGAAAGAGTTGTTGCTACGCAATTATTTGACCACCTGCAGGGAAATGGTTTACTTGAGGAGTTTCAATCTGGGTTTAGAATCCATCATAGTACTGAAACAGCCTTAGCGAAGGTCACTAACGACCTCCTCATTGCATCTGATAATGGACTAGTTTCTGTACTTGTCCTTTTAGATCTTAGTGCAGCTTTTGATACTATTGATCATAATATTCTACTTGATAGATTAGAACACTATGTTGGACTTAATGGAACTTCGTTGCAGTGGTTTAGATCTTATTTATCTGATAGGTTCCAGTTTGTTCATGTAAATGATGAGTTTTCTCTCAGCTCAAAGCTTAGTCATGGAGTTCCACAGGGATCTGTGCTAGGCCCTACTCTTTTTAGTTTATATATGCTTCTGTTAGGCAACATTATTAGAAAGCACTGTATACATTTTCATTGTTATGCAGATGACACACAATTATACCTGTCAATGAAGCCAGATGATACTAATCAATTAGCCAAGTTAGAAGCTTGTCTTAAGGAAATCAAAGCTTGGATGACTTGTAATTTTCTGCTATTAAATTCAGATAAGACTGAAGTCATTCTTGTTGGTCCAAAAAACCTTAGAAATTCCTTTCCAAATCAAACTTTCAGTTTGGATGCAGCTACTCTTTCTCTTAATAGCTCTGTGAGGAACCTTGGAGTTATTTTTGATCAGGATTTGTCCTTCAATTCACATATTAAATTTGTTTTTAAGACTGTCTTCTATCATTTGCGTAATATTGCCAAGATTAGGAGCATCTTGTCTCAGAGTGATGCTGAGAAGCTGATCCACGCTTTTGTTAGCTCGAGATTAGATTATTGTAATTCTTTATTATCAGGCTGTCCTAAAACATCTTTAAAAAGTCTTCAGCTGATCCAAAATGCTGCAGCAAGAGTTTTAACAGGTACTAGAAAGAGAGATCATATCTCTCCGGTTCTGGCCTCCCTTCATTGGCTTCCCATAGAGTTTAGAATTAAGTTTAAAATCCTTCTTCTTACTTACAAAGCTCTAAACAATCAGGCTCCTTTTTATTTAAAAGATCTGATACTACCGTATCATCCTAACAGAGCACTACGCTCCCAAAATGCAGGATTACTTGTAATACCTAGAATCTCCAAAAGTACAATGGGAGGCAGAGCCTTCAGTTATCAAGCTCCTCTCCTGTGGAATCAGCTGCCAATCTGGATTCGGGAGTCAGACTCGATCTCTGTTTTTAAGAATAGGGCTAAAACCTACCTTTTTGATATAGCCTACAATTAGGGAGGGATCATGTGTTTCTGAACCCTCCCTTAGTTATGCTGCTAATAGGTTTAGTCAGCCGGGGGACCTCCAGTAATGCACTGGGCCTCACTCCTTTCCTCACTCTCTATGAAATATATATTTTTTTTTTTTTGCTGGTCATTAACATTTGTTTGTTCTCTCCCATAGATTGAGTCCCCATCGTGCTGTTTGCTCTCTACATGTCTGTTCTTTTCTTCTTCTCTATCCCCTCACCCCCCAGCCAGTCGCAGCAGATGACTGCCCCTCCCTGAGCCTGGTTCTGCTGGAGGTTTCTTCCTGTTAAAAGGGAGTTTTTCCTCTCCACCGTCGCCAAGTGCTTGCTCACAGGGGATCGCCTGATTGCTGGGGTCTTTCTGCAACTGTGGGGGTCCCCCCTACAGTTGATAGTGCTATGAGATGACTGTTGTTGTGAAATGGCGCTATATAAATAAAGTTGAATTGAATTGAATTGAATTAAATCTCTTGGGAAGAGATGTGTTGTTGAAAGTGAGGGCACACATATATTTTGCTTCTACTGGAACTGTTGTGTGTCTGCCAGATGAGACTATGCTCCGGTGCACATCAGACTTGTCTGCTTCCCTAAATGATCCAAAGCTGCAAATACAGGAAGCAGACACAGAGGAAGATCAAACCTCTTTTGCAACTGTGTGGTGGCTACAGCTGAATGATATGAGCCCTGACAAAAACCAACTGGTAGACAAATATACTGCATGGGCCCCATGGATAGACTGTGTTCGACCATATGACCCCCCACATGATCCACTCCACAGTACAATGAGTTATTCACATGATGATCAGGAACTATATGATGATCAGTGGGAGAATTTGGTGGGGGTACAGGACTTGGTGTGCAAGGACATTTATGTGGGTCCACAAGGAGTCGCTGCTGCAGTTTATTTGGACAAAGACTTGTTGCCTCTGTATGCCCTCTCGGACACTGTTGCACCCCTGTCATACTAGGGGTGTCCACAGGGGAGGAGGCAAGGGCACCGGGACCAATGTTGAAAAACTGTCTTAAGTTGACTGACTGGGTTGTCACACAGTGTAGGGACCTGCATTACTCACCTTCAGCTGATTGCTATCACATCTCATGCAATGTCACAATTCGGGCTACTCCACAAACATTGTACCTAGACAGAACACATGGCAAAGAAAACACTGACCATCCAGATTTTGGTGCACTTTTGGATGCTCTGTCCCCCTCTCTATGGTCAGACGGCTCTGCAGATGTTGGTCTGATTACCTGTTCACCAGTCAAAATCTCACTGAAAACAAATACTCAACCAATATGTCGAGCATAGTATCCTCTCACAAAAGAGAAGGAGACAGGCATAGCAGGAACAATACAGGGTCTTCTTCAGGCAGGGGTTCTAGTGCCAACACAGTCTTCATGGAACACACCAATTCTTCCTGTAGAGAAGCCTGGCAAAATGGACTACAGGATGGTACACAACATGAGACCTGTCAGTTCTGGGGTTGTTCCTATGAATTACACTGTTCCAAATCCTTATTTGCTTCTGAATAGCATTACACCACAGCACTTTTTTTTTCTTTTTTTCTTTTTTTTTTTTTTTACTGTGGTGGACATTTCTAATTCTTTTTTCCGCATTCCACTACATGCAGACAGCAGGCCTGCATTCACCTATCAGGGTCAGTAATACACATACAGCAGACTACCACAAGGTTTTGATGACTCACCAGCCATTTTTAATCACATACTGCATCAACATTTGCAGGATTTATTCCTGCCCCCTGGCACATTGTTGTTGCAGTATGTTGATAATCTACTATTAGCAGACCCTACTGCTGCCACTGTGTTTTCAGCCATGGAGATCCTCTTGAAACAGCTTTACAAGAAAGGCTACAAAGTAAGCCGCAAAAAGGTACAGTGTTGTTGCCCCAGAGTTCATTATTTCGGCAGGCTAATCACATCTGACGATTCTGCAGTGTCTCCATCACAAAGGTCATCAGTTCTCTCACACCCAAAATTATGTAATTTTTGGGGTCTTACCGGATACAGCAGAACTTTTGTCCCAAATTACACTGTGCTTATTCAACCCCTGCGCGATCTTCTTAAGGAAGCAAGACACAAAAATTTCACATCACCATTGCAATGGACTACTTCAGCCAAGGGTACATTCATTGCACTAAAACAATTGATGCCACATGCATGTTCACTCAATCCACCAGGTTACACTTACTCACTTTCACTTTGATATTACTGAACAGCACGGAATTTTAAATGCCGTGCTGTATCAGAAGGGGGAAGGTACAGGGTCAAGGTCAGTTCTAGTGTACTACAGTTCAACATTAGATAACATAGAAAGAGGACACCCACCATGCACACGACATGTTGCTGCCATAGCCAATGCACTGGAGAAAACTTCTCACATTACCATGCAACACACTGTGATTGTGCACACAATGCACGGAGTAGCTTCATTTCTACAACGTGTGTTGTTCACACTTTCAGCCAAAAGAACACAAAGGTTGAAAAGAATACTACAAGCACCAGATGTCATTCACACAAGTGAAGGCACAAACATGGCAGAGGACATGCTCACAGGTGAACCCCATGACCGTTGTGCAATTGTGGAAACAGACGTGAAAGCTGTTCCAAATCTCTAAGCAAATGAAACTGAAAATCCAAATTTGAACTGTTTTTGTGATGGATGTTGTTACAGGAAAACAGATGGATCTTTGAGTGCTTCATTTTCAGTTGTAAAATATGATGAAGAGACAGGTGCATTTCAAACTGTAGAGGCAGGAATGGTAGACCAGCCTGCCTCTGCTCAAAAAGCTGAAATTGTACCCCTCACTAAAGCATGTAAATAAGCAAAACAAGAAGAGGCAAACATATACAATGAGTCAGCTTATGCTCGCCAGGCTGCACATGTTGATTTGCCACATTGGAAAAGAAAAAGATTCCTCACTTCAATTAACACACCGATTAGACACCTAACTGAAATGGTTGAGTTGTTGGAGGCAATGGGTCAACCAAAGAGGGTGGCAATTTTGAAGTACAAAGGACATCAAAAAGGAAATGCTATTGTAGCCAAAGGAGATGAAGCTGCTGATTTGGCTGCTAAGCAAGCAGGTGGTTATGCTACCAAGGCAAGTATGATGGTACAAAAAGAAGATCAGAAGTACATGGAATTGGGTGAGGAGGAAATCAAGCAGCTACAAGAGAAGGCAAGTCCTGAAGAAAAGAGTAGGTGGATAGAGAAAGGAGCGAAGAAGGATGAAGAAGGCTTCTGGAGATCAGTTGATGGAAGGCTAGTAGCCCCAGCAAAGGTGTTGTTGTTGTTGTTGTTGTTGTTGTTGTTGTTGTTGTTGTGTAGAGAAGTACACTTGAAAGGCCATGTCTCAAAACAAAAATCTTTGCTTTGACTGAAGCATATTGTTGGCATCCACATTTGACTGAGGTTGCAGAACTAGTTGTTTCTGAATGTGAAGCATGCCAGAAGTTCAAACACAAACGCACATTAAAGGCTTTGATGGGAGCCTTTCCAGCCCCTGAAGGGCCATGGAAAGACTGTAATTGATTTTACTGACATGGGCCCAGAAAACAGATGCAGAGGCTACAGATACTGTATCTGTTGGTGTGTGTGGACATATTTTCAAGATGGGTTGAGGCTAAGGCATGTGAAACAGAAAGTGCAAAGGAAGTGATTAAATGGCTGACAGAGGAAGTAATTCCTAGGCACGGGGTTCCAAGAGTAATCAGATCAGACAATGGCAGATATTTTGGAAATAAATAAACGTTTGAAGGAAGTTGAATGTGCCTTAGGCTTAAGGCATAAGTTTGGTTCTGTGGTGCATCCATCCTCCCAAGGGCTAGCTGAGAGAGCAAATGGTACACTGAAAAAAATGTTAGCCAAACAATGCATGGGGACAGGCATGACATGGGTTGTTGCACTGCCATTCATGCTGATGGCACTGCGATCTACCCCCAACAACGCTCTGCCTGACTCTTCATGATCTGCTAACAGGGAGAAAGATGTCAGGACCACTTGTTGATTCACCTTTAACTCCTAGAAATATTCAAGTTGTAGAGTTGTTACAGTACATTAAGAGTCTCAGAAAAATATCTGAAGCTCTCTCTCAACAGATTCCAGATATTCTCAACAAGGACAGACAAGGAGACACTGCTCCATTGGAACCTGGTGACTGGGTGTGGCAAAAAGTGATAAGGCCCCATTGGGATTCTCCCAAGTGAGAGGGACCTTTAAAAGTGATAAAAACCACATCACATGCAGTACAGGTCTGGAAAAAAAGGCAAGCTCAATAATTGGATTCACATGACTCATTGTGCTAGAGTAGCTGAGTCAAGCCAAACTTTATTGCAAACTTTATTGCAAACTTGCAAATTGTTGAAATGTGTCATAATGCTCTGCAAAGTGGGAGTCTCAGCACATGGAAATGTACAGTTTTGAAAGCAGATCACAGCGCCTACCTGAAATCCAATCTTAGGTGTATTTTATGCCATAGTTGTTTAAAATAATGCTGTTCCAAGACAGTATTTTTTTTTTACAACATAGCAGTACAATCAGGCTTATGCTGTGTCTGCATGTCAGTTGCTGCAGAAGAAAACCCTGCTGCCACAACTAATCTGACTTTTTTTTTCTCTCTCTCTCTCACAGGAGAACTCCAGTTTCACTGGATTTTTTTTTTCCTCTTCTCTTTCTCTTAGACTTTTAGTGAATGAAACTGCTGGTCAGTTACTGTGAAACATGACTTTAGCGGCAGTTTTAGGAGTCAGTTATGTAATCTTTAATTCTCATGAACACGTGCTGACTACAGATGATTCACAAATGCTGTTTATGAGCAGTTTGTTGAATCTGGAGTGGCTGTTTAGTACTAACATAGCTTACTGGCAAAATATGCGTGATTTACACATACTAACACTAAAATGTTCTTGAATGAGACCCAATATCTGAGCCGCTATCCAAAATGTAAATTAAATACTTTAAGACCTTTTTTAATGCCATTTGATCAAATTTAAGACCTCACATTTGGGAAATGGAAAAAACAACAATATAATGTATTTTACTTACATGTGGTTATTTTGATCATCTGTTTGTCCCGTTACTTGATGTCCCTTACTTTTTTAATTCTTTCTTTACTGTAGTCACTGGGGGAGGAGGGAGTCATTAGTGATGAGGTGGAAGGGGTGACCACAGCCGATTTCAGTGGGTCCAGAGAGGAACACACACGGTCGCTGAGGTAGGGAGATGGATCCAGCCCAGGACCGCAGCCACTGTCATTGTGTTGGATTAATGGAGAAATAGACAAACCATTATACAGCGTCTCTTTTTTCTGGTTCTTTTTAATTTATGTCATGTTTATTATTTTTTATCTCACCGTTGCAGCATCAGTCTTAGTCTTATGTTTTTTCTTCCCTTCTTCCAACCACTTCTGCGCCTTGGTCAATCCGTACTTTTCTTCCTTCCTGCTCCTTGTCCTCCACACAACACGCACAACAATAACAATCTCCACAACACTTATTTCTCCTCTTATTTTTCCCTTTTCCTTCAGTACTATTTGAATTACCCCTATTTTTATATATTCTCAACCTAGGATTTTCACCACAACATATTCCCTTTTAAAATTAGGAACAAATCTACTTATTTTTTCCATTGCTCAGATTAAAGTTGAACCTCTTCACTCTCCTGCTGATAGGGGGTAGTCTCTCTATTGCCTCACTGCTTCAAGCCTGCTGTTGAGCAGGTGTGGGTGGTCTTTTCTTTGCCATGCATGGTCTTGGATCGGTTCCACCTTCAACCAGAGAGATACTGATGTCCCGGATTTCAGTACCAAAACTGTTGGAAAAATTTCCTCTTAAGGCTTCAAAAATCAGGCAGAGTAAAAGTTTTAAGCACATCATCATAACATCTCAGTATCTAAACTCAGTGTAAATGGTGTAGAGATTGAAAGGGTATCCAAAATTAAATTTCTTGGAGTAATAATTGATAATAAAGATAAGATAAGATAAGATAAGCCTTTATTAGTCCCACAATGGGGAAATTCCAGGAATGAACAGCACAGGGATAGCAAGACTCAGAGCAACAATCAGAAGGCAAGAGAAAAAACAAGTGCAGCGAGTATACATATGTACATATAAATATAAATCTATCTATCTATCTATCATCTCTCTCTCTCTCTCTCTCTCTCTCTATTTATATATATATATATATATATATATATATATATATATATATATATATATATATATATATATATATAGACACACAGTGCGGAGCATTGTAGCTAGATGGGATAGATATATAAATATATAAACACAGTGCGGAGCATTGTAGCTGGATGGAATAAATATATGAGTATATAAACACAGTGCGGAGTATTGTAGCTAGATGGAACGAATATGTGAATATATAAACAGTGCGGAGCATTGTAGCTAGATGGAATAAATATGTAGATATATAAACACACACAGTGCGGAGCATTGTAGCTAGATGGAATAATATGTAGATATATAAACACACACAGTGCGGAGCATTGTAGCTAGATGGAATAAATAAATATAGATAGATAGATAGATAGATACTTTATTTCGAACAAAAAAGTATAACAAAAACAAAACAAATGACAAATGCAATAAAGTAACAGTATACACTGTTTGAAAGGGAGAAGGAAGAAGTGAACACTTATTAATTCCATCTCCTCTTTTCCATAAATACACCCATGTGAATTATATACAAATTACCACCTTTAACTAACTAACTAACTAACTAACCTGCACTTATATAGCGCTTTTCTAGTCACAAAGACCACTCAAAGCGCTTTCGTTAATACTAACCCTCTATTCTAAGGGCCTATAGGAAACAGATATCTAGGGACAATTTAGAACAGCCAATTAACCTAACATACCTAATCTTTAAGACCCCAAGTAAACAATTTACTGTATTTTTTACACATCAACAATAACACCCATCCATCCTAACATACATTGATGTCCATACATCAAAACCAGCTTCAAACAACACAGATATACACAGTGCTGTCCCACCCACCATTCCATAGTGTCCCATAATGTCCCAGAGTGAGCATAGTGAATCATACATATAAATACTACCCTTCTAACATATATCCTTTCAGCAAATAATGTTTATACCTCGTTTTGAATTGATTTCTGTTTGTACATAGTTTCAGTTCCGGCTCCAGACTGTTCCACAAACCCACCCCACAGACAGATATGCACATACTTTTCTTGGTTGTTCGTATCTTGGGTTTTGTAAAGTTTAAGTCTCCTCTCAAATTATGATGATTGTCTTTTTTTTTAAATAATTTTTGTATATTAGTTGGGAGTTGATTATTAATTACCCTGTACATTACTTGTGCTGTCTTAAATTTAACTAAATCCATGAACTTTATGACATGTGACTTTAAAAACAACAAATTGGTATGGTCTCTATATCCTACATTGTTTATTATCCTTATAGCTCTTTTTTGTAATGTGCATATTGACTGTAGGTTGGTCTTGTAGGTGTTTCCCCAGACTTCTACACAGTAGTTAAGATAAGGTAAAAACAGTGAATTGTACAGTAAGACCAATGATTTATAGTCCAAGATGTGTCTTGTCTTCCCCAGTATGCCTATACATTTTGCTAACTTGGCCCAGATGTGACTGATGTGAGGTTTCCAGCAGATTTTATTGTCTAGCGTCACCCCCAGAAACTTATTTTCCTGTACCGTTTCTATTCTGATATCATCTATCGTTACCATTATTTCATGATTTATTTTATAATTTCCAAACAACATAATCTTTGGGGGGTTTTTTTAGATTTAGAGATAATTTATTTTTGTTGAACCACTGCATTAACTTTTTCATTTCAGTTGTGACCACCTCTAAAACCTGCTGCAAATTCTCACCAGTGCAAAGGATATTTGTGTCATCCGCAAACAAAATAAATTTCAGAATTTTTGATACTTGGCATATGTCATTTATATACAAAATAAAGAGTTTGCATCCCAAAGCTGACCCCTGGGGCACACCACAAGTGATGTCCATGAAGGGTGATTTGTGCTCACCAATTTGTACAAATTGTTGTCTGTTACTTATATAACTTTCCACCCAACTCAGTCCTACCCCTCTTATCCCATACCTTTCCAGTTTTCTTAGTAGTATTCTGTGGTCAATGGTGTCAAAAGCTTTCTTTAAATCTATAAATACTCCTACAGCAACCTTTTTTTTTATCTATACAACTAGTAATTTCTTCTATAAGTTCGATCAGTGCCAAAGATGTAGATTTATCTGCTCTAAAACCATACTGGCTGTCTGTAAGGAGGTTGTGTTTTTCAATGAAATCATCCAGTCTCTTAATGAAGATTTTTTCAAGAATTTTGGAGAATTGTAAGAGTAAAGAGACTGGCCTGTAATTTGTGAAACAATGACTATCTCCTGTTTTGTGTAGAGGTATTACTTTTGCTATTTTCATTTTGTCTGGAAATGTACCAGTTTGAAGTGACAGGTTACAGATGTGGGTGAGTGGCTTAACAATTCCTTCAATTACTTTTTTCACTATTGTCATGTCAATTTCATTCCAGTCCGTTGAATTTTTGTTCTTAAATTTACTCACAGTCTCGATAATTTCCTTTTCAGTAACTGCACCCAGAAAGATTGTGTTTGGATTTCTATCTTCTATTTCATTCACAGAACCACTGTTGTTTGTTTCTGGTGTCACTATTGATTTTGTTAATTCAGGACCAACGTTTACAAAAAATTTATTGAACCCACTGACCACATCCTCCATATTATTTATCAAATATATATATGAATATAATATATATGAATATATAAACACACAGTGCGGAGCATTGTAGCTAGATGGAATAAATATGTAAATATATAAACACACAGTGCGGAGCATTGTAGCTAGATGGAATAAATATGTAAATATATAAACACACAATGTGGAGCATTGTTGCTAGATGGAATAAATATATAAATATATAAACACACAGTGCGGACCATTGTAGCTAGATGGAATGAAACTGCACAACCCTCTACTTAGTTATCCTACATGGTATGATTATGTACCCATACATATTCTCACCCTCCATAGCGACCGGTATTTTCCTAGTTGTATACCGGAGGGGACCATTGTGTAAGTCTATTGCGTCTTTTGCATTCAATACTATTAGGTTGTCACGTCTTCTTGCTATCTCTGCTAGCAGCCCTGCTTAGGTTGTACAGTCTGACAGCCGTAGGTAGGAAGGACCTGCGAAACCTCTCGGTTGTGCACCTAGAGTGATGTAGTCTGCTGCTAAATGAGCTCCTCAGTGCGTTCAGTATGTCCTGCATAGGGTGGAACTCGGACTCCAGCAGAGATGACAGTTTAGCCACCATCCTTCTCTCTCCCATCTCCTCCACTGGGTCAAGGCACTGCCCCAGGACAGAGCTCGCTTTCTTGATCAGTTTGTTCAGTCTCTTCTTATCGGCTGCTGTAATGCCACTGCCCCAGCAGACCACTCCAAAAGTGATGGCTGATGCCACCACCGTGTCATAGAATGTCTTCAGCAGCGCCCCTTGTACACCAAAAGACCTGAGTCTCCTCAGTAGGAACAGTCCCTTCTTGTAGAGTACGTCAGTATTGTGTGACCAGTCTAGTTTATTGTTCAGATGAACACCCAGGTACTTATAGGATGTCACCATCTCGATGTCTGTTCCCTGTATATTTACTGGTGCTGTGAGGGGTTGTCCTTGCCTGCGGCAGTCCACCACCAGCTCCTTAGTTTTCCTCGCGTTGATCTGGAGGCAGTTCCGATGGCACCAGTCCACGAAGTCCTGGATAAGCCCTCTGTACTCAGCTTCATCTCCGTTGGAGATGAGGCCAACGATCACAGAGTTGTCAGAGAACTTCTGTAGATGGCAGTGTGTTGTGTTGTGTGAGAAGTCCGCAGTATAAAGGGTGAACAGGAAGGGAGCTAAAACCGTTCCCTGGGGGGCCCCTGTACTACCGATGATCATGTCGGACACACAGTCCTGGGTTCTCACAAACTGAGGCCGGTTTGTGAGGTAGTCCAGGATCTATGATGACAGGTGCTGGTCCAGCCCAGCGCACAGCAGCTTGTCCTTCAGGATCATCAGTTGGATGGTGTTGAAAGCACTGGAGAAGTCAAAGAACATGATCCTCACCACATTCCCGGGCTTCTCCAGGTGGGACAGAGAACGGTGAAGGAGGAAGATCACCGCATCCTCCACCCCAATACCATGCTGGTAGGCGAACTGGAGTAGATCCATTGCTGGTCCCACCAGGGGGCAGAGGTGAGCAAGGAGCAGTCTCTCCAGGGTCTTCATCATGTGGGATGCCAAGGCCACTGGTCTGTAGCTGTTCAGATCTTTGGGGTGGGAAGTCTTTGGTACAGGTACCACACAAGATGTTTTCCACTGCTGTGGTACCCTCCCCAGCTTCAGGCTCAGATTAAAGATGTACTCCACAATCCCACACAGCTGGTCTGCACAGGACTTGAGGAGCTTTGCACTGATGCCGTCCGGTCCAGACGTCTTCCTCGCTTTGATCTTCCTCAGCTCCGTTCTCACCTGGGTCTTAGTGAGGGTCAGGTTGGGGGGCTGTGTGTTGGGAGTGGGGGGTGTTGGTGGAGTGGGGAGTGGGCAGCAGGACTTGATGTCTTTAGAGGCAGCAGTGGTTGTTGTGCAGTCAGGGGGGAGGGCGGTTGGTCAAACCTATTGAAAAACAGATTCAGATTGTTGGCCCACTCCCTGCTCCTCGTGGCCTTGGGGGAGGTATTCTGGAGCCCAGAGATGGTTTTAAGGTTTCTCCAGACCCCGCTGATGTCACTCTGTTGCAGCTTGTCCTCCATCTTCTTCCTGAAGCTGTCCTTGCCTTCTCTGATCTTTCTCCTCAGCTCCTTCTGTACGGACTTCAGCATCTCCCTGTTCCCCGACCTGAAGATCCTCTTCTTCTCTTTCAGAAGTGTTTTTATCTCAGGGTTGATTCAGGGTTTGTTGTTTGAGCAACACCATGTGGTCTTGGTGGGAACGGTGTTGTCCACACAGAAGCTGATGTAGTCCGTGATGGTGTGAGTGAGGCCATCGATGTCCTCACCATGTGGATCGCAGAGCTGTTCCCAGGCGGTGGTTTCAAAACAGCCCTTTAAGGCGCTTTTCCATTTGGAACTCTTTGGCCTCCTTTAGAACGCTTCGGCCTCCATTGTCCACTTTTCATTTTGGAACCCAATGGCCTCACAGTTCATTTTTTCGGAACTGTTCCACTTTTATCGACACTATTTTCGGCACCGTTAAAAGTAGGTCTGAAGGGTACCGGTACCGTTTCGTCACGCCACTGCTGGCCATTCATTGGTCTGTGTGTAGCGTCATGAGAGTGGGCGTTACGCTGACTTTCGAGAATCGCTTGCTGGTCGCCATTTGCAATTTTTCGTCAGTGAGCCCGCGAACAAGTGATATTATAAACCACAACGATAGAATGGCTTAACAGAAATCAGCAGAAATCTAACACCGCAGTCCAGCAGAGTTTCCTGTGCATTTCAGCTGATGAGAGAATCCAGAAGGAAACAGACTGAGCTTGCAGTGGTGCGCATAAACAGACGCACCAGAAATTACACGGAGACGCACCGGGAATTAGACCCAGCCACCCGAATTGAATTGAATGTACAGCCGTGACGCACCCAACATCAGCAGTTGAAGCCGTGATATTGTGATATACAGGACGGTGAGTGATGTGATATTCATGCTTTATGTTATTTTTTCCAATAGTGGAAAGTTCACTTAGGACAGACGAAAACTTAATCGTGTTTAAACGATGACCTAGCTTAATGCTATGTCCGTCCTTGTATGTTGTTTTTTTGTGTTGACAATATCTTATGAAATAAGCTAGTTGTAATCCTGGTTAAAAAGTTTATTTTATTTGTTTGTTTTTTTTACATGTTGCACTTTCGTGCTGTGCATGTACTTAATTTGTGTGTATTTCATTGTAGAGTCCAAACAGGATCTGCTCAGAATGGCGATGTTTTGACACCAATGTATTTTGACAGGTAAACAACACATCATATTTATAGTCAAATCTTTTGCTTTTTAAAGCAAGGTAGTCGGATACGCAAAAGCCGATGGTGTATAGAACATGTACATTAGGATGTGAAATGTCGGCATCGAAATTGCTCCCATTTAGCTGTAATTAATATTCAAAAATGATATTTTCGGGAGGAAAGAATTCAATTTAAACAGCCACGGACCAAAAAACGTACATTTGCTCATGGAAGAGGTCATTCACACCTGCAGACAATCGCGTTATATGTGTCTGTAGGATTTTCTTTCCATGCACGCAAAAAAAGCATTTTTTCCTGGATCCGACTACCTCACTTTAAGTTAAAGTTTAGGTAAAGTGCCAAATTTAAAGTCGCACAATTTCCACTTAAATTAAAGGGACTGAATAGAGATTTATTTGTGTGAATATTTATTACAGAGTAATTGAAAATGAATGGCACATCCAATAATAGCCACCATAAAATAAACCGCTTGTTTATTTATTTTTATCAGATCATTTCTGTGATCCTTTATGAGTTCTAGTCATAATAGAGTATTTTGCACCTTGGGGAATGGGAGATGTTCAGTCACCATTAGAATTTAGTTTATATGTGTATAGTATTTCATCTTTAAACTCATTCAGTAATAGAACACATTACAAATATTTGAGACCCATTGTAGTGCTTCCTTTTATATTTTAGCAATACAAGCACAAAACACCACCCACACTTGAAACCAGGGCGACACAGCGGTAGCTAAATTTTATTGATAACGTTATTTCACAACATCACAACAACTCATTATTTAAACTCAGTATAAATGGTGTAGAGATTGAAAGGGTATCCAAAATTAAAATCCTTGGTGTAATAATTACCTCCACCAAGGAGGTAATGTTTTTGACGGGGTTTGTCTGTTTGTCTGTCTGTTTGTCTGTTTGTTTGTCTGTCTGTTTGTCTGTCTGTTTGTCTGTCTGTTGGTTAGCAAGATAACTCAAAAAGTTTTGGACGGATTTCGATGAAACTTTCAGGCATTGTTGGAAATGGTACAAGGAAGAACTGATTAAATTTTGGTGGTGATCCAGATCACTGTCCAGAAGAAAACCGCCATTACAGAAAATGCCATTTTTGTGAATAACTACTGAACCACTAATCCTATCATTGTCAAACCAATTGCTAGTCATATGTTTTCATGGTCAAGGAATCAGAAAACGTACACACAAACACTGTATGGGGGGAACTGTGGCCGCCATTACGAAAAATGCCATTTTCCTGAATAACTACTGAACCACTAATCCTATCATTGTCAATCCAATTGCTAGTCATATGTTTTCATGGTCAAGGAATCTGAAAACGTACACACAAACACTGTATGAGGGGAACTGTGGCCGCCATTACGGAAAATGCCATTTTCCTGAATAACTACTGAAACACTAATCCTATCATTGTCAATCCAACTGCTAGTCATATTTTTTCATGGTCAAGGAATCTGAAAACATACACACAAACACTGTATGGGGGGAACTGTGGCCGCCATTACGAAAAATGCCATTTTCCTGAATAACTACTGAACCACTAATCCTATCATTGTCAATCCAACTGCTAGTCATATGTTTTCATGGTCAAGGAATCTGAAAACGTACACACAAACACTGTATGGGGGGAACTGTGGCCGCCATTACGAAAAATGCCATTTTCCTGAATAACTACTGAACCACTAATCCTATCATTGTCAATCCAATTGCTAGTCATATGTTTTCATGGTCAAGGAATCTGAAAACGCACACACAAACACTGTATGGGGGGAACTGTGGCCGCCATTACGGAAAATGCCATTTTCGTGAATAACTACTGAACCACTAATCCTATCATTGTCAATCCAATTGCTAGTCATATGTTTTCATGGTCAAGGAATCTGAAAACGTACACACAAACACTGTATGGGGGGAACTGTGGCCGCCATTACGAAAAATGCCATTTTCCTGAATAACTACTGAACCACTAATCCTATCATTGTCAATCCAATTGCTAGTCATATGTTTTCATGGTCAAGGAATCTGAAAACGTACACACAAACACTGTATGGGGGGAACTGTGGTGCTTGGCAGAGGTCTGCGCTCTCCGAGTGCTTTTCTAGTTGATAATAAACTGTGCTGGAAGTCACATATTAATTATATTAAAGGTAAAATATGCAAATCAGTCACAATACTGCGCAGAGTGAAATATTTGCTGAATCAACCCACACTATAGACTTTGTATCATTCATTAATGCTCCCATACATGACATCCATCCATCCATCTTCTACCACTTTTCCAGAGGTCCAGGTCGCAGAGGCAGCAGTTCAAGCAGAGAAGCCCAGACTTCCTTCTCCTCAGCCACCTGCTCCAGATCTTCAGAGAGGATACCAAGGTGTTCCCAGACCAACTGGGAGATGTTGTCTCTCCAGTGAGTTCTGGGTCTGCCCTGGGGTCTGAGAACTACTACCAAGCAACACTGTGTTTCAGTGCAAGGAGTCAGACTGTGGAATGCTTTTGGACCTGAATTAAAATCATGTACAAAGCTTGGACAATTTAAACAAAAACTAAAGGAATAAATACTCCAAACACACACACGTGGACAAAATTGTTGGTACCCCTCTGTTAATGAAAGAAAAACCCACAATGGTCACAGCACAGTGACTACTTGTCACCCTTTAAATAGGCCGATTGATTACAAGTTTGTAGACACCTGTGATGTTAATTAGAGGACACATCTTGGTTGAACGTGTCCCTATGGTCATGTTCATGTCCCTATGGCCTATTTTCAATCTTTTCTAGGGGTACCATCATTTTTGTCCAGTGTCTGTTTCATGAGTTTGTTTTTAAAATAATTCTGTTGAACCACAATTCAAAAGCATTGTCTGATTTTCATTGGTTAATTTTCATAGAATTTTTATTTATTACCACTTTTGTCAGATTCAAATTATTTCTGTGACCATTGTGGGTTTTTCTTTTATTAACAGAGGGGTACCAACAATTTTGTCCACGGCTGTATATACAAAATGACATGTAAAATCACACAAGGATTATCATATCCAGTCTGTGTTGTGCTGTTGCTTTTTTTTTGTCACGTTTTGTCTCAGTTACTTTTTTTTTTACAGTTTGAATTTTGAACATTCTAAATAATCTGTAATTTGCTGCTGATTGGAATATTGGAATTGGAATTGGAATTTAGTGATTTATGTGTTTGCATCATGATTTTCTATTTTGTCTGTTCAGACACCGGTGAGAAAAGAGTCAACAGTCCGAACCATTTATCAGTGACTTTGAAAATAATGGCTCATTTTAAGAAAAGTAACCAACACAATTATTTGCTGAAGACTGTAAAACAAAATAGAGACATCTGCAAAAGTACAAAGGTTTATTGTCAAAATTCCCAGGGCAATACTACATGAATACATGTATAGTTCACTGTTGATGCAGAGAATATACTGTATATTTATACAGTATCTACATGTAGTCAGCAATACTCAGTACGATATATTTCCAGTTAATCCACGTATTTCTCCATGTAACCTTGGGACTGCTTTATTTTAATTACTTCTAATCCTAGATCCATTTGTTTTGGGTTAAAATGCATCATAATTGCTAAATATATCTTATGCCTAACTCAGTACTGTTTACCTGTTGAAATATATATTTAACAGCTCATATGGCACCTGATCCATGTTTTGCCACGACACCATTGGCTGGAGCAGATAAATTCCATGACGTCTCAACAGTCGCTCCATGAATTTGACATAGATCATGTATTTTTACCTAACCATCTATTTGTCGAGAAAAGTAATTTTTGATATTCATGTGCTGTGAGCCAATAAATGATTAAAATCTAACAATACTTCACTGTCTGATTAATGATTCTGTATAATATATGGGTCTCACTTTCTGACATGAGCATCCAAAAACATTTAACTTTTGCATTATTTTTGGAGATGTATTGCTACATGTTTTGATGTTGATTTTACTGAACAGGAATATGGTGCCGCCTCACGGGGAGTGTAGCTCCGCCTCCAACTCCCTCCAAATCCCGCCTCCAACTCCCTCCTTCTCCCACCCATACTACAGTGAGCCTTGTGCTGTGGAAAAACATGGGTGCCGAACTGTACTGTTCCGTTCCAGGCCAAACGAGGCCAAACTGTTCCAAATGGAAATGTGCCTTTAGAGTGTCCATTGCCTCCTCAGGCCATAACTTCACTGTGCACATGGCCGGAGGTTGTCTGTGCACTAGGGGTTTGTACACCTGCCAGAGATGAACCAAGTTGTGATCCGATCTCCCGAGTGGGGGGAGTTGTGATGAGGCGTATGCCTCCTTAGTGTTTGCGTAGAATAAGTCCAGTGTTTTATTGTCTCTAGTGTGGCATGTGACATACTGGGTAAACGTGGGTAGAATGGGAGGCAGTGAAATATGGTTGAAATCGCCTGAGATAAGGAGAAGAGCATCTGGGTGTTCTGTCTGCAGCCTGCCAGTTACTGAATGGATGACGTCACGCGCTGTCTCAGCGTTTGCCGTCGGATTTACATAAATAGCAATGCAGATCACGTGTGAGTATTCCCTCGGGAGATTAAACTGTGTTGGAAAGTCACATATTAATTATGTTAAAGGTAAAATATCCAGATCTATTGCAATACTACACAGAGTGAAATATTTGCTGAATCAACCCACACTATATACTTTGTATCATTCATTAATACTCCCATACATGACATATTGTACTGAAGTATGGGGAAATACATATAAAACAAACATATATCCAATATTTATGCTTCAGAAGAGAGCTATTAGAATAATAAACTTCTAAAAAGACTTTGGTCCATTCAGACTAAAACCTCCCGCTACATGAACAGCTTCTTCCCCTCTGCCATCAGACTGCTGAACACTAAGTGACTTAATAGACTCTCGTGCACTACGTACAGCAGCTCAACCGGACTCATGACAGTTATCACTGTTTTCTTTTTGCACTACCGACTGCACTATGTGGAACTCCACAATATCTGCTGCTTGTTAATATATTTAAAAACTGCATAGATTAGTATTACTTATTCATATTCTACCTTTTATTGCATGCATAGTTTTTTTTTTCTATCTTTAGTGCTACTCCATGTTCAATGTTGCAGCATTGCACCGAGACAAATTCCTAGTTTGTGTACTACATGAACAATGGCAATAAATCTCATTCTGATTCTGAATAAACAAAGTTGCTTACAGAGAACCAACAAACCCACTTTTTCTTATATTAAAAGCTCCCAAGATGAAAGATCTGGTTGACTTTAAAACTGCAGTAATAATGTTTAAAGTGAAGAATATATCACTGCCCGCAAATATCCAAAAGTTGTTTCAAATAAGGGAGAAACAAGATCATTTCAGAGGAACATGTATATTTCAAAAACCTTCAGTGAGAACTACCACCAAGCAACACTGTGTCTCAGTGCAAGGAGTCAGACTGTGGAACGCTTTTGGACCTGAATTAAAATCATGTACAACGCTTGGACAATATAAACAAAAACTAAAGGAAGAAATACTCCAAACATATATACAAGATGACATGCAAAATCACATAAGAATTATCATATTCAGTCTGTATTGTGCTGTTGATTAGTTTGTTTTTGTTTTTTGTTTTTTTTGGTCACGTTTTGTCTTAGTTTTGTTCTGAATTGTAATCTCTCCTGTTTTGTTTTTCTTCTGAATTCTTGGATGGAATATGGGTGAGCAATATAAGCTGCGGCTTCATCCATCACCCATTTCGGATAATTTATGTTCAACTGTATAATCAATTCAATTCAATTCAATTCAACTTTATTTATATAGCGCCATTTCACAACAACAGTCATCTCATAGCACTATCCACTGTAGGGGGAACTCCCACAGTTGCAGAAAGACCCCAGCAATCAGGCGATCCCCTGTGAGCAAGCACTTGGCGACGGTGGAGAGGAAAAACTCCCTTTTAACAGGAAGAAACCTCCAGCAGAACCAGGCTCAGGGAGGGGCAGTCATCTACTGCGACTGGCTGGGGGGTGAGGGGATAGAGAAGAAGAAAAGAACAGACATGTAGAGAGCAAACAGCACAATGGGGATTCAATCTATGGGAGAGAACAAACAAATGTTAATGACCAGCAAAAAAAATATTTCATTGAGAGTGAGGAAAGGAGTGAGGCCCAGTGCATTACTGGAGGTCCCCCGGCTGACTAAACCTATTAGCAGCATAACTAAGGGAGGGTTCAGAAACAAATGATCCCTCCCTAATTGTAGGCTATATCAAAAAGGTAGGTTTTAGCCCTATTCTTAAAAACAGAGATCGAGTCTGACTCCCGAATCCAGATTGGCAGCTGGTTCCACAGGAGAGGAGCTTGATAACTGAAGGCTCTGCCTCCCATTGTACTTTTGGAGATTCTAGGTATTACAAGTAATCCTGCATTTTGGGAGCGTAGTGCTCTGTTAGGATAATACGGTAGTATCAGATCTTTTAAATAAAAAGGAGCCTGATTGTTTAGAGCTTTGTAAGTAAGAAGAAGGATTTTAAACTTAATTCTAAACTCTATGGGAAGCCAATGAAGGGAGGCCAGAACCAGAGAGATATGATCTCTCTTTCTAGTACCTGTTAAAACTCTTGCTGCAGCATTTTGGATCAGCTGAAGACTTTTTAAAGATGTTTTAGGACAGCTTGATAATAAAGAATTACAATAATCTAATCTCGAGCTAACAAAAGCGTGGATCAGTTTCTCAGCATCACTCTGAGACAAGATGCTCCTAATCTTAGCAATATTACGCAAATGATAGAAGGCAGTCTTAGAAACAAATTTAATATGTGAATTGAAGGACAGATCCTGATCAAAAATAATTCCAAGGTTCCTCACAGAGCTATTAAGAGAAAGAGTAACCGCATCCAAACTGAAAGTTTGATTTGGAAAGGAATTTCTAAGGTTTTTTGGACCAACAAGAATGACTTCAGTCTTATCTGAATTTAATAGCAGGAAATTACAAGTCATCCAAGCTTTGATTTCCTTAAGACAGGCTTCTAACTTGGCTAATTGATTACTATCATCTGGCTTCATTGACAGGTATAATTGTGTGTCATCTGCATAACAATGAAAATGTATACAGTGCTTTCTAATAATGTTGCCTAACGGAAGCATATATAAACTAAAAAGAGTATGAGATGAGTAAATCAGATGAGTTATTGTTTAATTTGACCTTGTTAGATTTTTTCCCCCTTTGTTGTATTATTCTGTTCTTTTCTTTTAATCTTTACTTTTAATCTATCCGAAATAAAGATTAAAAAAAAAAAATTACTGACAAAATCATTAGCAGCCAAAGGAGCACCATTCATTCTGGACCAGAGTCCAAAGTGGAGTGTGCTGACGCTCAAATACAGAGCTTTTTAAACATTCCCTAAAAGGAAATCTCCATAGGAGGAAATCTAGGGACAGATACAAATATAAATTTCCCGATCATTCTTCCTTTTTCATCCAAAATGAATCCACAAAGAAAAATGTGGTCAACACATTTTCAAACAACTTGATGATATTTACAGAGTTATTGTATGTATTTCCTTGCCACTTTATTTGCATATACTCTTTCCTCTTAACTTAACTTTATGTAGAGGATACTTTCATTGAGCCACGTCTGGTCATCAATACAGCGGTATCATATCATAAAGTTCAGTCCTATACTGATTTTAACAAGCTATCTTTATTGTTACAGAGATTCATTCACAACTGATGTATTTTAAGATCTCAGGCTGTACCATAAATTATTACAATTGTGGTGGACACATATACGTGACCTGCTTTTGGACTCACATTTTAGATCAGAACAAAGGCAGAGCTTCCTTGGTGATGACAGGAAGCTGCAAGAGTGTTAGCTTTGGTATGCAAGGCTTGAGACTGTGGGGTATAATTAAAGGATTAAAGAGGGGATGCATTTTAGACAGTGGGGGTGATATCATGGAGAGATGATTGTCATAACTCTGGCTCTCACGAGCCAGGAAAGGAGATACGAGGGCGACCAGTGAGTTAGCGTAGTTTATTAACAAAGCACACACTACACTAAATAACGAACAGAAAAGTAAAGAGCCACGTGGGGCTAAAACACACACAGAACTAAGGGTAACATACCACCCAGGGAGAAAGGCTAGAGAGGCGGCGAGGGAAAAATACACGCCGAGTCGCAACACTTACTTTGGGTGAAGCGCCGAGGTAACGGCGGACTGAAGCTAGTCGTAGGAGCTAACAGTCATGGGAGACACAAGGAACGTCTTCCCATAGCGAGGTCGCAGCAACGAGTGACTCTCGGCTGCTCGCTTAAATGGAGGAGGAGATTGGAGATAGGAGACAGCTGTCCCAGCGCAGCTGAACTAGACAGCTGGCAATCAGCTGGGCGCTGTCAAAGAGCGGGCCATGGAAGACCCGGCACGGACTACCCCGGAGCAGGAGCAACACTGGACAACCTGAACGCAGAGAAAGATGGCGTTCAGGTCGTGACAATGATGCATTGTTACTGTCATTATAATGCAAGGATACATGTGACTAGTGAACTGTAAGAGTCCTGGTATTTAAGGACGAGAGTTCCCTGTGTGGATCTCTTTTTCTGCTTTCCAGATGTTGGAGATGTGAATAAAGCTGACTTGAGAGAGAACTCTGCCTCATCATTCTCACATCCCCACACTGGTGACCCAAGACGTATCATGTAAGAGGAGAATTCCCCCGGGCCAGCCTCGGCAGGAGCCCCCAGCCAAGCGAATGCCACTACAGTCCAGCTACCGGACTTCTGGCAGAACAATCCGCGCTCCTGGTTCAACGCGGTTGAGGCGCAGTTCAACCTCCGGGGGATATCGGTAGACACCACAAAATTCTACCACGTAGTCGCAAAGCTGGACAACAACACGGCCCAGCATGTGGAGAGCCTGATCGACCAGCCGCCGGACAGCGACAAATACAGCACGTTGAAGGCTGCACTCATCCAGTAATTCACCCCCTCGGCGGAGGAGCAAGCAGAGAGGCTCCTGGCGCTGACGGAGTTGGAAAATGACATGCCCGCGAACCTGATGGAGAAGATGTTGAGGTTGAAGGATTCTGACGACGATCACTTCATTTTCACCCACCTCTTCCTCAGGACTCTACCGTCAGCAGCGAGAGCGACCCTGGCCAGTTCGCCACTGTTGGCCTAACGGGACTACTGCGCGCTGGGCCGAGAGGCGCAGCGGATTGTCAACGCCACCAAGTGGTGCGCAGCCACGGCCGCTGCAGCGGAACTCGGCGCGACAACCGGAGACAACAGGAGGCCAGAGGCAGCGGTACCAGACTCACCTACGATGACGGCGGCAGGGGCCAGGGAACGCAGATTGGACGTCCTTTGTTTCTACCATCGCCGCTTTGCAGAGAGGGCATGCAAATGTGTACCACCGTGCCAGTTCGGGCGTTCGGGAAACGCTAAGACCGGGGGTCGGTAGCAGCCGCGGTCCTCGGGGAGGAGAACAAGCTGCTCTACTTGTCGGACGCACGCTCGGGGAGACAGTTCCTCGTCGACACAGGCTCCCAGTTGAGTTTCATCACACCTTCCTACTAACTAACTAACCTGCACTTATATAGCGCTTTTCTAGTCACAAAGACCACTCAAAGCGCTTTCATTAATACTAACCCTCTATTCTAAGGGCCTATAGGAAACAGATATCTAGGGACAATTTAGAACAGCCAATTAACCTAACATGCATGTTTTTGGCATGTGGGAGGAAACCGGAGAAATCCCGGAGTAAACCCACGCAACACAGGAAGAACATGCAAACTCCACACAGATCACTGTTGGTCGGGGGCTGGGATCGAACCCACGATCCCACGATCCCCACAATCCCCCGGCCAAGGGTAAACTGTGCTGCCGCAGTGCTAACCACTGCGCCGGACAGACTAGCGGGTTCCGGAGTTCCCCGGGTGACAGCAGCAAACAGCTCAGAGATTAAGACCTTTGGTGAGAAGACTCTGCTTCTGTCTCTACACAGCCGTACATTTGAGTGGACTTTTGTTGTAGCAGCAGTAAATTTCAATATGTTGGGGGCTGATTTTTTGTGCTCACATGGTTTGTTGGTTGATCTCGCTAACAGGCGCCTGGTTAATGCACTTTCTTTTGATTCTATCCCCTGTACAGCGCGAGTGGCCCCGCCAACAGCACAAGCCAACATCACAGCTGCAAGCAGTAAGTTCCACACACTGCTCACTCAGTTCCCAGCTCTCACGGTCAGCACATTTTCGGCAACAATCGCTAAACACGGGGTGGAGCATTTTATTACCACTACCGGACCGCCCGTTTTTGCAAAAGCTCGGCGCTTGGACGCAGTTAAACTGGCCATAGCGCGCGAGGAGTTTGCCAACCTGGAGAGGTTGGGCATTATCAGGCGTTCAAACAGTCCGTGGGCTTCCCCGCTACACATGGTCCCGAAAGCTGATGGATCATGGCGACCTTGCCGGGATTTCCACAGATTAAACAACGCTACAATGCACGACCGCTACCCAATCCCGCATATCCAAGATTTTTCCGTTCATTTGGCAGGACCGCGCGTTTTTTCTAAAATAGACTTGGTCCGCGGTTACCACCAAGTCCCAGTGTGCGTTGAGGACATACCCAGAACAGCGGTAATAACTCTGTTTGGCCTATTCGAATTTTTACGCATGCCATTTGGACTTAAAGGGGCTGCTCAGATGTTCCAACGTATGATGGACGCGGTGCTTCGCGATCTCCCTTTCGTGTTCGTCTACTTGGAAGATATTTTAGTAGCCAGCGCGTCTGAAGACGAACACGAAAAACACCTGGCCACAGTTTTCCGAAGGTTGGGAGATCACGGGTTAATAATCAACCCAGCGAAGTGTCAGTTCGGGGTGGCGCAGATCGATTTTTTAGGACACCGCGTCTCCCCCGAAGGAGCAGTTACGCTTCCTGACAAAGTGCGCGCGGTGGCAGATTTTCCCCGGCCGCAGACGGTCAGGGCGTTGCAGGAGTTTTTGGGAATGGTGAATTTTTATAACCGTTTTCTCCCCCGCGCGGCGCAACTCATGCAGCCACTGTATGCCGCGCTCAAAAAAAAGAAACCCGCGGATAAGGGCGAGTGGTCCCCGGAGCGGGACCAAGCGTTCTCGGAGGTGAAAGCAGCCTTGGCAAAGGCTGCGTTGTTGGCACACCCAGACCCATCGGCTCGCATAACGCTCACCACTGACGCATCAGAGGTGGCCATAGGGGCGGTCGTGGAGCAACATGTAGCCGGGGTTTGGCAGCCCCTCGCCTTTTTCAGCAGGACCTTGCGCGATAGCGAACGTAAATACAGCGCGTTCGACAGGAAGCTGCTGGCTCTCCATTTGGCCATCCGCCACTTTCAGTTCTGGCTAGAAGGACGCTCTTTCACCGCGTTCGTTGACCACAAACCGCTAACATTCACGATGGCCACGATGGCCAAAACGAGCACCTGGCATTACTCATGCCACCAACACCAACACCAGTGCTGAAAAAGAAACCCCTAAAAGTGGAGCCAAAAATTCTCCAGTTTGCACCTACTGCGACAAAGATCACCTCATCTACAAGTGCAATGCTTTCAAAGAGTTGCCTTATGATGACAAAATACAAAGCATTCAAAGCAAGGCCCTTTGCTTCAAATGTCTCAGACGTGGCCACACATCAAAGAAGTGTCTAGTTAAAGTGTCCTGCAACATGTGCAAAGACAAACACCAAACTCTGCTGCACTTAGACAAGAAGAAAGCAGACACAAAGCTTACAGAGTCAGAAGCCGACAAAGATGAAAACACATTTGAATCTATTTCAAACAAAACCAACCCAAGATTACATGAAGAGTTATACTTCAATGATCGTACCTGTTTGGGTCAAGACAGGCCAAGCTGGCTCGCAAGAAGTATTGGTTTATGCACTGATTGATTCCCAAAGTGACAGCTCCTATATCACAGAGGATCTGGCAGCCAAGCTGTGCATGCCACATGAAACAACAAGAATGAAGATAACAACTATGACATCTTCATCGGTGGTCTATTGTAAGAAGTTCTCAGACATCAGACTGAGAGGATACGACTCGACTGTCGAAGTCCGAGTCAAGTCGTGCTACACAAGAGATCACATCCCTCACAACAGGGAGCACATTCCCTCAAAGGTAACGGCAAGTATGATGCCTCATTTGGCTCGAATAGCCCCCTTCATTCCTCCTATTCAAGACTGTGAAGTGGGGCTGCTCATTGGATACTCCTGCCCACAAGCACTCAGACCGGTGGAGATAGTCTCCGGGAATCCCGAAGAAGGCTTTGCTGTGAAAACAGACTTGGGATGGAGCATCATTGGAGGCCCTTGTTATGAACAAGGCAACAATGGTGTATGCCATAGGATTGTCGCCAAAGAATTGATAGTGCCACCACCCTGTGAGATCCTGAAGGTTCTCGACCAAGATTTCAGCGACACCAAAGATGAAGCATGCTATTCCCAGGATGATCTCGCGTTTCTGCAAATCATGGAAGAAAACATCCAAATCAATGAAAATGGAAGAATCTCCATGCCATTGCCAATCAAGTCTACCACGAAGTTGCCCAACAACTACGGGATGGCCATGTCTAGGCTAAATTCTCTGAAAAGGAAATTGAGCAAGGATGACAAGTTTAGAAACCACTACTGCGACTTCATAGACCAGATGATTCAAAAGGGTTATGCAGAGCGTGTTGAACCTCCTTCACCAAATCAAGTCATCAATTACATACCACATCAAGGTGTATACCACCCACAAAAACCAGACAAGTTAAGAGTGGTTTTCGACGGTTCGGCCAAGTACCAAGGTTTGTGCCTGAACGACATGCTGCTGAAGGGTCCGGACTTGATGAATGGCTTGCTTGGCGTGCTATTGAGGTTTCGTCAGGACAAAATTGCAGTGACCTGTGACATCGAACAGATGTTTTACAACTTCGATGTTCTGCCACAGTACAGAGATCTACTGAGATACTTATGGTGGCCCAATGAGGACTTGACACTCCCGCCAGCGGAGTACAGGCTCACTGTACACTTATTCGGGGCCGCATCATCACCAGGATGTGCCAACTATGGCATAAAGTACTTGGCAAAGACGCACAAAGAGAGCTTTCCTGAAGGAGCAAAATTCCTCACAAGGAACCTTTACATGGACGATGGTTTGAGCAGCCTGTCTACCGTGGGTGAAGCGAAGGAGCTAATCTGTCAGGCCACTGAAATATGCAAAAAGGGCAAAGTTAGACTCCATAAGTTCCTGTCGAACAGCATAGACATCCTGGAATCTATACCACCTTCAGAAAGAGCCACTACCGTCTCCGAAATAAACTTGGAACTGGAACCTCTCCCGGTTGAGCGCACACTTGGAACAAGATGGGATGTTCAAAATGACTGCTTCAGGTTCAAGATAACACTACAGGATAAACCCAACACAAGAAGAGGCATCCTCTCTACAGTCATGTCAGTCTATGACCCAAATGGATTTGTTAGCCCTGTGGTGTTGCAAGGGAAAAAGATCCTGCAAGAACTGTGCAAGCAAAAGAAATCCTGGGACGAACCTGTCGAGCCTGTCATAACTGAACGGTGGGAGAGCTGGAAAGCAGATATTCAGGAACTGGAGGATCTGAAAATACCCAGATGTTTCAAGCCTGACAAGGAAGTGAAATCTTTCGAGTTGCATCATTTCAGTGATGCCAGCACTCAAGGTTATGGGCAGTGCTCGTATGTCAGAATGTGTAACCAAGATGGAAACATGGACTGCGCCTTGCTCATGAGCAAAGCGAGAGTGGCACCATCAAAAGTTGTCTCCATTCCTCGGCTTGAATTGACAGCAGCAACAACGTCAGTGAAAATCAGCAAGTTCCTCAGAAGAGAGCTCGAGATCCATGTCACCAAGGAATATTTTTGGACAGACAGCAAGGTCGTGCTGGGATACATCGCCAACAGTGCAAAGCGGTTTCACGTGTTTGTCAGCAACCGTGTACAGTTCATTCGGGAGAACACTGAAGTGCAACAATGGCACCACGTACCGACCAAGTCGAATCCAGCCGATCTAGCTTCGAGAGGCGTGTCGGCCAAAGAACTGGGCACCTCTATGTGGCTGAAAGGCCCAGAATTTCTCTACAAAGCAGAGCTACCACTGACTTCGCCAGACGATACTCTCAACCTTGGCGACCCTGAAGTAAAAGCACAGTGTCTCGGGGCATCTAGCGTTGTTCTACCAACAGGACTGTTGGATGTACTACAAAGGATCTCGAAGTGGCAGACCATGATCAACATCTTGGGAACTATGATAAGAAGAGTGTCTTCGAAGACAAGCCGTCTACTCCAAGACAGAAAAGCATGTAATCTAGCCATCAAGTGGTTACAAGCCAAAGAGTTTCCTGAAGAGATCACAACCCTGGGGAAAGGTGGAAACGTAGCAACGTCAAGCTGCTTGAAGACTCTAGATCCCATGTTGGATGAAGAAGGCCTGCTAAGGGTTGGGGGAAGAGTTCGTGAAGCAGAAGACATCACCAAGGAAGAATGTCACCCCATTATCCTTCCAAGAAAATCACATGTCACCGAAGCCATCATCAGGCATGTACATCAAAAGACTAATCATGGAGGTCGCAGCTCAACTTTGAATGAACTACGATCTCAAGGATATTACGTACAAAGGGGCTCCAAGACAGTGGCTCAAGTGATACGCAACTGTATCATGTGTCGCAAGCAAAGAAGACCAGCGGAGAGTCAGAAGATGGCTGACTTGCCACAAGAACGTACAGAAGCGCATCCTCCATTCTACAAGTCTGGAATGGATGTCTTTGGCCCGTATCTCATCAAACGCGGAAGATCAGAAATCAAGCGCTACGGACTGCTGTGCACGTGTCTGTACAGTCGTGCAATTCACCTGGAGCTTCTAGACGACCTCTCAACTGACTGTTTCATCAATGCCCTAAGATGCTTCTTGGCATTGCGAGGTGTGGTTAGAAGCATACTCTGCGATCAAGGTTCCAACCTCATCGGTGCTGACAATGAACTGAAACAAGCTCTCACTGAATTGGATCATGACAAGCTGGAGACAGTTCTAGCAAACAAGCAAGTGGAGTTCAAGTTCAATGCTCCTCATGCTAGTGAGCAAGGTGGCGTATGGGAAAGACAGATCCGCACAGTGAGGAAGACGCTGAAGTCGGTGATAGACTTTGCGAACACACGACTAGACGACGCCTCCTTAAGAACACTGTTCTATGAGGCAGCATACATCGTGAACAGTCGTCCATTGTCTCCAACGTCTTTGAATGACCCACTCGCCGAACCTCCCATAACGCCAAACGCTCTACTTCATGGCAAGCTTGAGGGAGTCTTACCTCCACCAGGAGCCTTCTGCGCCCAGGACGTTTATGCACGGAAACGCTGGAGGCGTGTTCAACACCTGAGTCAGCTCTTTCGAAGTAGATGGAAACAAGAATACTTACTGAATCTCCAACATCACCAAAAGTGGTGCAAACCACAAAGAAACCTCCAAACAGGAGACATTGTTCTCATGATGGATGAAGGGTTGGCGAGAAACCAGTGGCCACTTGGACTTGTGACGAGAGCAATGGCCGACAAGGACGGACTTGTCCGAAAAGTGAGGCTGAGAATTTCGAACGCCAGAAGTGTGGCTCGTGGGGAGAAGATTAAGCCAGTCTCCGAACTGGAAAGACCAGTGCAAAAGGTTGTGCTCTTGCTGCCGGTTAAAGATTAGGTGACATTGTGAAAATTTTATGTTGGCATGACTTTATAGTCTTCCATCATAAAGATTTGGTGGGACTGTAACGGCAGCAGCTGTGTTTGTTTGATCCATGCGAGAAAAATGGCAATTCTTGTGACTGTTGTAATTTCCCCGCTATATATGTCAACAGTGACATCCTTTCTAGTATTTGACCTTTGGTTGTACAGCAATGCCTCCCAAAGATTTGTTTTGGCAGGTATATATACTCACAGCCTGGCTCTGTGTGCCAGTCAAAAGTTGTTTACTTCGTGTCTGGGGGAACCCCCAACATGGAAATGACCTTTGACCTCTGGGGAATCCCTTGGGAACTCCCTACCTTTTTTTTTTATTTATTCCCTCCATATTTTCTTTTAAAACCTAGGTTTAGAAATTTGTCCTTTGAGATTTAAAAATTATTGAAATAATTTGTCATCAAAAATACATGAGGTATAAGCATTATTCACAACAGGAAGTAGACGATTTGAGACTTCCTGCCCAGCAGAATATGGCAACGGACGGATTTAGCATGGCTGACTAAAACAAAATCCAAGCCATCCAGCTGCTTACCTCAGCCCAGGTAGGGTGAAACTGTCATAATGATGAAATAATTCCTCATATCCAATTATCTACCCGATATTTTGTAGGTTGTTTGAGAGATGATGATATTTTTGAAGTTTGTTGAAGTGTGACTAGGCCATGTGACTGTCAGTGGTAATCCACGCCTATGTAAGATTTCACCTAGTCTCCATGCATGTGCAAAAAACTGTAATAGTTGTGAAAAAGTAATTTTTGAAGCTTCATTTTGTGAATAGGGATGTATTTTTGACTTGAAGTAAATGCAGTATTATTCTGGTCAGTCACTGCTACAATTCCCGGCCTACATGGCCGTAGTAGTTTTTAGAAGTGCAAATCTGGCAATCCTTCATTATTTACTGGATGCCTAGTTCTAGTCAATTTTATTGTTATGTTTTTGAATTGACATCTTGACTTTAAATTAGCTGAAATACCAATTTACAAGGTATTTATTCTGGGCTATTAATTGCAGACAAAATGTGAGAGCCTGCAAGGAATTTCTGCCCTCGGAAGGCTGCGACCCGGCAAAGTGGTTAGTGAAATGTTTAACTCTGTTGAAGTTTAACGATGGTTGTTTGAATATGCACATGTCCAAAGAATAGAAACTTTTTGTGTGTGTTTCTAATATGAAAATCTGATGTGCACAAGCCATACAATTTTAAATGTGGATTTGATAATCTGTTGTATTTGTTTACAGTAAATGCTGCATAATTTTTGCTGGTAGCGTTCTTGCAACAACTCAGTAAACCTAAAAAAATCTATCAATTTGAGATCATAAATGTTTACATTTGTGTGTATGCAGTATGATTTAATTTCTGTAATACTAGAATTTTGTGTCCACAGCTGAAATAATGTTTCTTGTGTTTGATATGTTTCAGTCTTTATGGTGTTTGATGCATTAAAGTCAAAAGCAAGGACATTAAAGATGTGTCAAACTCAGTTATTGCACACCAAAATGCAGCTCATAATCCGGGGCCGGAACAATGTATGTATTTTGGATTTTTAGATGTTAATGATTATATCTTGATATTTGTATTATTTATTGTGTTTTACTTCATCTTTATTTTCTGTATGAAGGCTCTTATGTACTACATCCATTGTGTAAGTGTGGATTGTGTGGTTGCAGCATGGGTGATAAGCCCAAGACAAATTTCCCCTTGTGGGACAATAAAGTTCATCTAATCTAATCTAATCTAATGTAAAACAGATCCAGCAACTAAATGATATATTTCTCGCTTCAAAATCACTTTAACTGTTTCATTTTGTTGTGTTGATGCCATCCATTGTTTATTTCCTGGTTCCTGCAGGCCAGGCAGGAGGAGCCTTAGGTGAACAACTCGTCCAAGCTGCAACAGGCTGTAGAAGGCTAGGAGAGCTACCAGTCAGTGGTGCATATGTGATTCAGATGCGGGGGATGAAATGGCCACCATTTCCTAAGTGATTTGTTCAGTCACAGTAAGTGATTCAATACAGTTCTTTCACCCAAAAGAACTAGTGCACTTGAACAAATCGTTCATGAACGTTCTAACGCTACAGGAAAGGTAAATACAGGAAGTAGGATGATTACTGTGCCTTTATGCATTTCTGGGGAGAAAATAATACAATAGAGCATAATCCACAAGGGATTTTCATTGCCCTGGTTTACATTTAATTTCATTGCGTGCATATACCACTTTCGGCAAATCATACAGTTTGAAATGAAGTGTGGCTTCAGATGGAAAATGACATGTTAATGTATTGGAGTCTGTGAAGGCACATATCAAAACAGTACGGTCCCTTTCTCACCAGCAGGACTGCACTAGAGCTCGCAAGTTGATTTGAATCGAGACCACCTCTTTCAGGCGGTCTCGGTATAGTAGTTTTGGTCAGCACATAAGGGTGATTACCATGTTCTCACCAGACAAAACAAACTACACTAACGGAGAAAACAAACTCAAGTTCAAATGAAATGAACTAAAGCCTGCAGGTGTGAAAGCACCCTGAGGTAACTTTTGTGCCCAGCCACTCCCCACCCCACAGGACAGTGTCATGCACAGCAATGGAGTTAAGCCCACCTCTTCACTAAGTGAAATCTTCCTTGCTCAGAGTTTCACTTGCTTCTTGGTCACTCTTAAGCTAGGTTTCCTTGAAAGGATTTTTAAAGCTAAGATAGGAGCTCTCTTAGAGGACTCAGAATTTTTGTGCATATGGGTCCGGCAGCATCTCACACACTCAGCACTTCTGGTCTCATAATATCACTGTTTACAATGGGAGAGACTGATAGCCCAGTTGAGTTTAACCTCTTAATTTTCTGGTGTTCTGCCCATTGGACATTTCAAGGGAGGAAAGAATTTTATTTACTTGCTAACTTTAGGGGGTTTTAGGGAAATTGGCTTGAATGCTAAAGGGTTAAAGTCAGTCAAATATCAATCAAATGCCATCTAAGAATAGTTTCATTCACATCTGGTATTCAGAAAAACACAGACACACTGTTTGGTGGGCAGTTGATGGCCCTGCTGCTGCCACCTACAGCTCTGGACAGTGGAAATCAATGCTGTCTAGATAGAATAGCTTTCATCTGTGCATTAAAAACCCTTTTATTTATTAATGGTGCTCTCAAACAAGCTGTTTGGAGAAATCAAAATAATAGGAAGAAAACTGGCTGCCTTAGAAGAGGTTTCACTCTCGCAGTGATTTTTAGTTTAGGTATATTACTATGCAACCTCAAGCCATTCTGTCTGGTTACTGCATGGTCTGTGCGTATCCATCTACAGATGTGTAAAGGAAGTCAATGTTAAAACAGCAGAGCACAATTCATTCTTGATGTCACCCCACAGAGAGGAAAATGAAGCTTTGCCTTCCTCTGGATCTTCTAATAATCTCTACTTTCATTTATTGGTACATTGGTCAACTTGAGAAGGCCCGGAAAAAGATTGTTCCATAGCTCAGCCTGAGCGAGATTCAGTCCACAGGAACTCTGCTGGAGCCCGTTAACTGGCTTCAAGTTGGAAAAAGTAAACATGCATGAAGCGACCAAAGGAGAAGCAGGTGACGCTGAAGTTGTGTTGGTCTCCTGCTGCTGTGATATAGTAATGTGATGGTGAAGTTTCACAGACACAGAGTCACTGTGCTCACTCGTCTGGGATGACCATCAGACTGTCATGTCAGCAGTGCGTATGCACACACACACAACACACTCACACAGCACTCTGCTCCTAATGGCCTCTGATTTTCTCCAGCTGCTCTATGGTTCAGCTCCATCATATTTAAGGGGGTGAGCTGGTGTTCTATGATTGTAGGATTGTCTGGACGCCACCGTCAAGTAAAGCTGTGCGATATAATGATATATATTGGATGACTATATAAAAATGTCTATTGTTTCATAGAATACTCTATCGTTTTTATCATGATTTAAAATGCACATAGTGTAGGGAGTTAGAAATGAAGAAGCGATGTGACTTTTATAAATCAAAGTTTAATATCAGCTTCACCTCCCTAACATGTCACATCTCGGTGCAGAAGCAGAATAAGAGGTTGAACGCAGTCAGACCTTCATACTTATACCCACACTCAACAAAAGACATTGCATATCAAAGCTGACATCCCGCATTAACATAATTCCCCCTCCATTGTCCTCCGTCTCCTCCACCTGACCCTGGGTGGTCAGGGAGATCAATCCGGTCTCCACCGCTGCGACTCTGTCTGTTCTCTGATCCTCGCTGGCGGTTGAGACCTCTTGTCCTGTTCATAGGCATGAGGTCATTCCACATATGTAATCACTAAACATTCTAATATGTCTATACATATGTAGGTATGGAATATATGATTAATATAAGCCACAGCCCCCCCAAACGACTAAGAAAAGGACAATCAAATTAAGTTTACAGTTTAAGATAATCTCTATGACATATTATACTGTTAAACCTCTTGACAGGGAAAACGGGGAAAAAACCTTCCAGCAGTCATGCTCCTGTAGAGAATTTAGTGGTAACAACAACAGTATAGTAATATCACAAAACGGCCTTAAAACTGTCACGGCACAATCTGATAACATAGTTAACAACTTTTGGTCAATTTGTATCAGTCCCTGTGCCGTCTGGGTTTTAATCTTCTCCCTAATCTGCTGTGGGTCCGCTTTGGCGTTGTGGTGGGACCCTCCTGTAAGGAATCTGCAGCTTGGGGAGGAGAGTGGTTATTTGTTCCCTGCAGGGGGGCTGAGTTTGTTTTTTTGGGGGGTCTACCCCGCCGAGGTGCTCTCGCCACCCGTGCAGGTTTGTCTCTCAACAAGAAGGCAGGTTTAAGTCTGTCATTGCTGACTGTTTCTTTTCTGTCCCCTAAATCAAGCACAAAATGCTTATCACCAGGTTCCAGCACTCTGAATGGTCCGTCGTATGGTGGACGGAGGGTTGATTTTAAAGCTTCGTGCCTAACAAAAACGAACTCGGCGTTTTTTAAAGCTTGGGGGACAAAAACCCGTGGAAAGGAGTGATGTGCCGGTCCGGGGAGAGTGTCCGGTCCGGTGCTGCCTAAAGGCCTCAGGGCTGGAAGATGCCTGGGCTCTGGGTTCTCTGGTAAAAACTCACCTGGGAGTCTGAGAGGTTGTGCAAAAACTAATTCTGCTGGGGAGGCGTCTAGATCCTCTTTAGGCGCAGAACGCAACCCCAATAAAACCCAGGGAAGTTTATTCACCCAATCTGTATCCGTTAGTGAGGCCCTGAGGGCAGCCTTTAAAGATCTGTGAAAACGCTCGCATAACCCATTAGCCTGAGGGTGATAAGCGGTGGTGCGGTGAATTGTCGCCCCTAAGCTGCTGGCCATGGCTGACCAAAGCTCTGAGACAAATTGAGGCCCCCTATCGGACGTGATGTCCGATGGGACGCCGAAACGTGCCACCCAGTTTGTTAAAAAAACGCGAGCGACTTCCGCAGCTGTGGTTGACGCCAAAGGGACCGCCTCAGGCCAGCGCGTAGTATGGTCTATCATTGTTAACAGGTGTGTGAAACCCTGAGACGAAGGTAGTGGTCCCACGAGGTCGACATGAACGTGGTCAAACCTTCTGGCTGGGATTCGAAAAGGCTCTAGAGGAGCTTTTGTGTGTTTGTGTATTTTGGCGCGCTGACAAGACATGCAAGTTTTTGCCCATTCCTTTACATTTTTGCGCAGGCCCGGCCAAACAAACTTTTCTGCGACCATTTTAACCGAGGCGCGCACCCCTGGGTGCGCGAGGGAGTGAACCGAGTCAAAAATGTGGCGACGCCATGCAGCTGGGACTACCGGGCGAGGTTGGCCGGTTGAAACGTTGCAGATTAGGGGGGGTACACCGTCACATAAACCCCTTTCCTCCAGTCTTAACCCTGTTGGTCCAGACAGGAGCGCGCGCACGTCCGTGTCGCTGCTTTGTTCCTCTGCCATGGCTGCGTAATCTATCCCTACGTGAATTGGGGCCGCGTACGCGTCCGTGTTGGCGAAGAGTTCTGCGGCTGAGGTAGTATAATCTGTCTCCTCGTGCTCTGGCGATGTCACAGCGCGAGAGAGGCAGTCTGCTACCACGTTAAGTTTGCCTGCCACATGTCGAATGTCTGTGGTGAACTCTGAAATTGCAGCTAGCTGTCTTTGTTGCCTGCCTGACCATGGTTCTGAAATTTTAGCCATCGCAAAAGTGAGCGGTTTGTGGTCTACAAAAGCCGTGAAGCGCCGCCCTTCTAACCAGAACTGGAAGAGGCGGATGGATAAATGAAGCGCTAGCAGCTCCCTGTCAAAAGTGCTGTATTTACGCTCGGTTTGGTTTAAAGATTTGCTAAAAAATGCTAAAGGTTGCCAGGTTCCGCCAACATGTTGTTCCATGACTGCCCCTATGGCCAGGTCTGAAGCGTCTGTGGTTTACGCTATGCGGGCCGAGGGATCGGGGTGAACCAACAATGTGGCATTCGCTAGAGCACTTTTTACTTTAGCGAAGGCGTGTTCGCACTCCGGGGTCCATTCGACCGCGTTGGAAGGCTTTTGTTTTCTGAGCGCAGCATACAGGGGCTGCATGAGTTGAGCTGCGCGGGGGAGGAAACGGTTGTAAAAATTCACCATTCCCAAAAATTCTTGCAGCGATTTGATCGTTTGTGGTCGTGGAAAATTTTTTACCGCGTGGACTTTGTCTGGCAATGGGACTGCCCCCTTCGGTGAAACTCTGTGTCCCAAAAAATCAATTTGTGACACGCCGAATTTGCATTTGGCTGGGTTGATTATTAACCCGTGCTCTTCTAGTCTCTGAAAAACTGTAGTGAGGTGTTGTTCGTGTTCTTCCTCTGACGGGCTGCCTACCAGCATATCGTTGAGGTAGACGAACACGAAGGGGAGGTCGCGTAATACCGCGTCCATCATACGCTGAAAGGTTTGAGCAGCGCCTTTGAGGCCGAACGGCATCCGCAAAAATTCAAAAAGACCGAAAGGGGTTATTACAGCCGTTTTAGGAATGTCTTCCGCTTGAACGGGGACTTGGTGATAGCCGCGGACCAGGTCTATTTTAGAAAAAATGCGCGCACCCGCCAGATGTAGTGAAAAATCTTGGATGTGAGGAATTGGGTAGCGGTCATGCGCTGTCGCATTGTTTAATCTGCGGTAATCGCCGCAAGGTCTCCAAGAACCGTCGGTTTTCGGGACCATGTGGAGTGGCGATGCCCAGGGGGCTTTTCGAGCGTCTAATAATGCCTAATTTTTCCAGGGTGGCAAACTCGTCCCGTGCTATGGCGAGCTTGGTCGCGTCTAAGCGCCGAGCTTTGGCGAACACGGGTGGGCCTGTTGTGGGGATGAAGTGTTCAACCCCGTGTTTCGCTACCGTTGCTGAAAATTTTGGAACTGTGAGTGCTGGAAATTGGGTGAGGAGTTGGTCAAACTTACCTCCTGCTGTTGCGACGCTGGCCTGCACAGGTGGTGGAGAAACTCAAGCTGAGCAGGGGATAGAAGAAAATGACCAAGCGCCTATTTGCTAGATCGACTAACAACCCATGTGCACACAAAAAATCAGCGCCCAACAAGTTAAAACTCACCGCCGCTACAATAAATGTCCATCTATAGTTGCGGCCGTTGATACAAAGAGGCAGGCTCCTTTCGCCGAAAGTGTCGATGATTGAGCCGTTGGCTGCCATCGCTCCATTTCCCCGGGGACCCATGGCCCGGTCTGCATGGGAAGGGGTGATAAAACTCAGCTGAGCTCCGGTGTCGATCAGGAACTGTCTCCCCGTGTGTCTGTCAGTCACATAAAGCAGTTTATTTGTCTCGCTGAGAGTCACAGCTGTTAACGGTTTCTCGGCTTTGGCGTTTCCCGAACTTTTGAATTTGCAGGGGGGCACACATTTGTACGCCCTCTCAGCAAAATGGTGGTGGTAATAGCAGAGGTCGTTCCGCCCGCTGCGCCTTGGTCGTGTTGCCGCCATGGTGGGCGGGCTCTGCTCGGTTGTCTGTGGTTCTCCGCTGCTCTGGGCTTTCGCGCTGAGATCTGCGGATGCTGCTGTAGCTATCTGCTCGCCGCAGGCGTTGATGAGCCGCTGCGCTTCTCGGGCCAGCGCGCGGAAGTCCTGCTGGGTGCTGCACCGCATGTTGACCAGCGTCCCTCTCATGTGTGGCGGCAGAGTGCTGAGGAAGATATGTTGGAAGAGGAAGTTGTCGTTGTCCTCTTCCTTAAGCTGCAGCATGTCCTCCATGAGGGCCTTGGGTCTACATCCTCTGTGGCCGTAGATCGCCAGGATCTTCTCTGCTCTCTCCTCGGCTGAGGGGACGAAGTTCTCGACGATGGTCGCCTTAAGTTCTCTGTATTTGTCATGGGCGGCCGGCTGTTGGATTATGCTCCGTGCACATCTTGACGTGGCAACGTCGAGTTTGGCAACGATATGATAAAATTTTGTCTCGTCCGCCGTTATGCCCGCTAGTGCAAACTGAGCCTCAGCTTGCTGGAACCACGAGCTCGGGTTGTCTCGCCAGAATTCTGGCAGCTTGACGGTGACGCCGCTTGTGTGGGCCGTCCTTGATGTGTCCGCCGGGTGAGAGCGCCTTTCTTCTGCTCTCACGGCGGGGCTGGGGATGGTGCTCGGTTGAGCCTCTCTGTAGCTTCTGCCGTGGGGGAACGTCCTCCATCCGTTCCCCTGTCTGCATGGGTGCCGGCGCTTGCCTGGGTCGCCTCTGATGAGTTAATCGCGGGAGAACGTCTCTGTTCCATCCTCACGTCTGGTCACCAGTGTAGGGAGTTAGAAATGAAGAAGCGATGTGACTTTTATAAATCAAAGTTTAATATCAGCTTCACCTCTCTAACATGTCTCATCTCGGTGCAGAAGCAGAATAAGAGGTCGAACGCAGTCAGATCTTCATACTTATACCCACACTCAACAAAAGACATTGCATATCAAAGCTGACATCCCGCATTAACATAATCCCCCCTCCATTGTCCTCCGTCTCTTCCACCTGACCCTGGGTGGTCAGGGAGATCGATCCGGTCTCCACCGCTGCGACTCTGTCTGTTCTCTGATCCTCGCTGGCGGTTGAGACCTCTTGTCCTGTTCATAGGCGTGAGGTCATTCCACATATGTAATCACTAAACATTCTAATATGTCTATACATATGTAGGTATGGAATATATGATTAATATAAGCCACAATAGTCCTGTTTCTTTAACAAAGCTCCTCATACACTATTTAAGATAAGATAAGATAAGATAAGCCTTTATTAGTCCCACAATGGGGAAATTCCAGGATTGCAACAGCACAGGGACAGCAACACTCAGAGAAACAATCAGAAGACAAGAAAAAACAAGAGCAGCGAGTATACATATGTACATATAAATATATAAATATATAAACATACAATGCAGAGCATTTTAGCTAGATGGAATAAATATATAAATATACACTACCGTTCAAAAGTTTGGGGCCACTTAGAAATTTGCTTATTTTTGAAAGAAAAGCACTGTTTTTTTTAATGAAGATAACTTTAAACTAATCAGAAATACACTCTAATATCTAATATACATTGCTAATGTGGTAAATGACTATTCTAGCTGCAAATGTCTGGTTTTTGGTGCAATATCTACATAGGTGTATAGAGGCCCATTTCCAGCAACTATCACTCCAGTGTTCTAAAGGTACAATGTGTTTGCTCATTGCGTCAGAAGGCTATTGGATGATTAGAAAACCCTTGTGCAATCATGTTAGCACAGCTGAAAACAGTTTAGCTCGTTAGAGAAGCTATAAAACTGACCTTCCTTTGAGCAGGTTGAGTATCTGGAAAAATTATTATTTCAAATACAAATCATTATTTCTAACCTTGTCAATGTCTTGACTATATTTTCTATTCATTTTACAACTCATGGTGGTAAATAAGTGTGACTTTCCATGGAAAACACAAAATAATTGTCTGGGTGACCCCAAACTTTTGAACGGTAGTGTATAAACACACACAGTGCGGAGCATTTTAGCTAGATGGAATGAACAGCATAACCGTCTACCTAGTTATCCTACATGGTATGATTATGTACCCATACATATTGTCACCCTCCGTAGTGACCGGTATTTTCCTAGTTGTATACCGAAGGGGACCATTGTGTAAGTCTATTGCGTCTTTTGCATTCACTACTATTAAGTTGTCACGTTTTTTTTTTTGCTATCACTGCGAGCAGCCCTGCTTAGGTTATACATGTCTGACAGCCGTAGGTAGGAAGGACCTGCGAAACCTCTCGGTTGCGCACCTAGGATGATGTAGTCTGCTGCTAAATGAGCTCCTCAGTGCGTTCAGTATGTCCTGCATAGGGTGGGACTTGGACTCCAGCAGAGATGACAGTTTAGCCACCATCCTTCTCTCTCCCATCTCCTCCACTGGGTCAAGGCGTTGCCCCAGGACAGAGCTAGCTTTCTTGATCAGTTTGTTCAGTCTCTTCCTATCGGCTGCTGTAACGCCACTGCCCCAGCAGACCACTCCAAAAGTGATGGCTGATGCCACCACCGTGTCGTAGAATGTCTTCAGCAGCGCCCCTTGTACACCAAAAGACCTGAGTCTCCTCAGTAGGAACAGCCTGCGCTGTCCCTTCTTGTAGAGTGCGTCAGTATTGTGTGACCAGTCTAGTTTATTGTTCAGATGAACACCCAGGTACTTGTAGGATGTCACCATCTCGATGTCTGTTCCCTGTATATTTACTGGTGCTGTGAGGGGTTGTCAGCACCCCGCCTTTCCCCCGCAGTCCCCGCAGTGTAGCAGGTGTATGGTGGCTAGGCTTCAGTCCATGTTTGCTAATGCTAACTCCAAACTACCGGTTTGGCCAAATAGCTGCTCCTCCTGTTTGCCAGGGATGTGGGACTGTTTTCCATCGTGCTGCATCAGAGAGGATAGTCCACTAACTTCATTTTAATAGGACGTAAGTGATGTTAACACCATGTCTAATTACAAAACGGCAAATGCTAAATGATGATGCTAAGCTCTGCTAATTGGAAACATAATAGTGTAGCAGACCGTCATTTCTTTGGTTTAAATTACTGCTGAGTTTCTTAGTTTTGTCTAAAAAAAAATTGTTAAAGCTGCAAAAGTGTGTGATGGTGGCACATACACGCAAAATAAATAATAAATGAATTAAAATGGGTCGGAGGAGCAAGCTAATGTAATCTTAATGTAATGTAATGTAATTTATTTGATTTCTAATTTTAATTAGTGAAGCAGTGATGATGAATAAAGTTAAAGTCATCACATGTATTTTATTAAATTACGTTTTGTGTCTTTGATTATCAGATCATGACCAATCTGAAATATTTTGACTAAGCAAACAGGCTAAATCAGGCCAGAATGGCAGGCTGCAGGCTGTTGATTTAAACTAACAGCTAATTTATATTTATAGATGGCAGCACTTTTTTTTATGTTATGTGCGTTTTTTGCTATTCTCCTCTGGCTAAGGAAATATTTAACTTATTGATGTTTACTTTTATTCATATGATATGATTTAGAAGAAAAACCTCAAATTTATGAGAATCAAGTGTCAAATGCACATTGAAAACTATAGCACTGAAAAATTATGAGGGGAAACAGGTGCATTTAAAAAAAAGTTTTTTTAAAAAAAGAGTCCTTTTTATGTGATTATCTAAACTGTAGAATTTACAGAAAATGTATATTTTGATATGCATAGATATGATATAAGATTACTTACACTGTAAAACATTTCATTCCCATTTAGTTATGCACACTTACTTCTTCTCTTTAACTCAACAAGCTCTGACATGTTTTGGATTTTGAACTCATCTATGCAAGTTTTCGAAAATTAAACTTACAATAATTAGTTGTGTTGACTTTTGCCAGTTCTGCATGAGATGATTGAACTTGGTTTTAAGTTATCTGTTGAAAAAAAAAAAAATTTAAAAAGTGGTGGGTGTTGGGATGGGGCCGGATGGGACAGAGGGAAAATGGGAAAATAAATGTTGCTACGGCCTTTGCGTTTAAGAGAAGGTTTTTATTTTGAACCATGAGCAAATTAAAAGCTACAAAGAAATTATATCTTTGTATTCCAACTAAAATATAGACACTTTGTGGTTAATAAGAAAGGAGTACTGCTCCAGGCGGAGGGAGTCTGTGGTCACGCAACGGCTGATTAAGTTAGGGGCGGAGGGATCTGCCTTTCTTGCAAGGAGACAGTAGTTTTCCAAAAGGATTTTTTTTTCTTCGTCAGAGGTTCAGCAATAGTTGGTAAGTATAAATTTCGTCAATTTTTTTCTTTACTGTAATAATGTCAACTATGTATATTGTGACGTAGCAGGGTTCACACAAAGAAAGAGGAGCAAGATGGTTGTGATGAACAGGCTTTATTTACACACCACCAACCCCCCAACTTGCAACTTAGTACACAGAGCCGGGGAGGTCATTCTCACAGACCTCTGTTTACATCACGGTTACACACACATGATACATCTTGCCCTAATCCTGCTAAACACTGCTGGGCCATTATAATGCAGTTATAATGACACAGCAGTATAACTCAGAAGTAACACATTTAACACACACAGTAACGTTTCAAACTGGCAAAGCATGCTGGGAAATCCCTGGCCCCCTTAAAATGGCCCCGACGTTACACTGCCCCCCCCCCCCCGGACTGGTTTCTGTCCCCAGAAAAATTAAAGTCCAATTTAAAAGTCCAATACAAACTCATCCAGGTGTCGGGGCGGTCTTCGGCGCCGGTGGCCAACACGTACAGGCCCCCTAGTGTCCATCCGGGTCTCGGTCGGGGTATCGGGCCAGGATGGAAGCTCCGGTCCGTCCACCAGCGGTGCAGATGGCCGATACGGGGCGAGACGGTCACGATGAAGGACCACAACCCGGTCCCTTTTTCTAAGCCTCACCCTGTACACCACATCTGACAGTCTCTCCAGGACCACGCATGGCCCCGACCACTGGCTTGCCAGCTTCGGTGATCGTCCTCTCTTCCTCTCAGGGCAGAAAACCCAGACTCGATCCCCCGGTGCAAAGTCCCTCCCCTGGCAGCGGGAGTCGTATGCCCGCTTCTGCCGACCCCCTGCCGCTGCCAGGGCCTCTCGAGCCAGCTCGTGCACCATGTGGAGACGTTCTTTCAAACAAAAAAAATAATCCAATCCGGGTTTTCCTTCCACCTCCGGCTCGGGGGGGCAACCGAATACCAAATCCACCGGTGTGCGCAGCTCGCGTCCAAACATGAGCGCCGCAGGGGTGCACCGGGTAGATTCCTGAGCTGCCGTCCGGTACGCCCACAAAACAAAAGGCAGGTGCAGGTCCCAGTCTCGCTGTCGCTGGTCCACTAGGATAGCGAGCTGGGTGGTGAGGGTCCGGTTGAATCGTTCGACCAGGCCGTCGCTCTGTGGATGCAGTGGGGTGGTCCGGGTCTTCCGGATGCCCAGCCGTTTGCAGACCTCTCCGAAGACCTCCGCCTCGAAGTTCCGACCCTGATCGCTGTGCAGCTCCTCCGGTGCGCCAAAACGACAGAACATTTCATCCACCAGCTTTGATGCCGTCGTAGTGGCGCTCTGATCCGGGACCGCGTACGCCTCTGGCCACTTAGTGAAATAATCCATCGCGACCAGCACGTAGCGGTTCCCCCGGTCCGTGGTCGGGAAAGGGCCCAGGATGTCCACTCCCACTCGCTCCATCGGTGCTCCCACCCGGTACTGCTGCAGGGGAGCGTGGGATCGCTGAGTTGGTCCCTTCTGAGCTGTGCATGTGTCGCAGCGATGAACGTGGAGCTCCACGTCCTGATGACAGCCAGGCCAGTAGAACCGGGCCCGAAGGCGCTGCAGCGTCTTTGTCACCCCGAAGTGGCCCGCTCCTACCGCCCCATGAACCAGCTGGAGTACTTTGGGCCGGAGTCGACGAGGAACCAGCAGCTGCCAAATGTGCCGCTGCCCAGCTGGAGTCTGCCACTGTCTATACACCACGCCCTCGTGACAGCGGAGGTTGGCCCACTGGGAGTGCAGGGCCTTAGTCTCTGGGTCCAGCGGTGACACAACCTCCCAGGCGGGCCGCTGTCCTGCGTCCAGCCACTGCCGAACCCGCGAAATGACCGGGTCTCTGTCCTGCTCGCTCTGCAGCTGCTGCGTGCCAAGAACCTCTGTGACGTCATCGCTGGGGAGAACTGCCTGATCATCTGAGGAGGGGCTGTGCGTCGCTGCGTGATTCCTGCTCGCAGCGGCTCGGAGAGCGGCAGCCCGTGGGGCGATTTGGTCCCGATCTTCAGCCCGTTGACAGTGACGACACTCCTCTGTCGCGCAGGGGCGCCGAGACAGCGCGTCAGCGTTGGCATGGAGGCGGCCTGCCCGATGCACAATCTGGAAATTATAATCCTGCAGTGCCTCCAGCCACCTTGCCAACTGTCCATCCAGTTCTTTGAAATTTAACAACCAGGTCAGGGAAGCGTGGTCCGTCCTGAGCTGGAACCTCCCCCCGTACACATACGGGCGGAAGTGACGCAGTCCTTGAATGACAGCCAGCAGCTCTCTGCGGGTCACACAGTAATTTCTCTCGGCTCTGCTGAGAGTGCGGCTGAAGAAAGCGACTGCCTGCTCTCCGTGTTCTCCCTCCTGGGATAGCACCACCCCGATGCCCTGGTTGCTGGCGTCCGTGTCCACAATGAAAGGGCGGCTCGGGTCAGGATACCGCAGGACGGGGGCTCTGATGAGCGCTGCGCGAAGCTGGCAGAAAGCAGCAGCGCAGCTGTCACTCCACTGGAACAGGCGTCCTTTCTGCGTCAGCTGATGCAGCGGGCTGGCAATGGTGGCGAAGTCTTTCACAAACTTCCTATAATAGGAGGCCAATCCAAGAAAACTCCTCAGTTCTCCAACGTTCCGCGGCACCGGCCAGTCTCTCACTGTTGCCACTTTTTCCGGGTCAGTGGCGACCCCCGCTGCGCTGACGACGTGGCCCAAAAAGGTGGTCTCTCGCCGGAACAGGTGGCATTTCCTAGGGTGTAACCGTAGCCCCGCCTGCTGGATGGCTCCCAGCACCTCTCGGAGATTTGACAGGGCGCTGTCAAAATCAGCTGCATGCACCAGCAGGTCATCCAGGTAAACAACGCAGCGACTCCGCGGCACGTGAGCCAGCACTCGCTCCATCAAGCGTTCAAAGGTGGCCGGGGCGTTGCAGAGTCCAAACGGCATCACTTTAAACTGGTACAGTCCCTGCCCGATGGAGAAGGCTGTTTTTTGGCGGGCCTCGGGTGACAGCTCTACCTGCCAATAGCCGCTGCGTAGATCCAGCGAGCTGAACCAGCTGGAGCCGGCGATGTGGTCCAGTGCGTCATCGATGCGGGGCAGGGGGTAGGAATCTTTCCTGGTGGCATCGTTCAGGCGTCGGTAATCCACACAGAACCGCCACGACCCGTCCTTCTTCTTGACCAGCACCACAGGCGCTGCCCAGGGGCTGTTAGAGGGCTCAATAACATCTGCCTCCAGCATTTCTCGCACTTTTTGTTCCGCCGCTGCCCACCTTGGAAAGGGCAGCCGGCGTGGGTGGAGTCGAATCGGCCTGGCCTCACCGGTGTCGATCTCGTGCTGCACCAACCCGGTCCGGGTTGGTGCAGCACGTTGGTCCAGCGTTGGTCCAGCTCCCGCAGCTGGCGTCTCTGTTCCGGGTCCAGCCCGCTGCAGCTCCGCTGAAATAATTCCTCCACTGCCTGCTGCGTCTCCGCTGACACGTTGACCCCTCCCCTTGCTGTCCCTGTGTGTGCTCGTGCTCCCTCTGTCCGCGCTGGTGACGTCATCGTGTCCAGTCCTCGCGGTGACCTGCCTGGTCCGGTCTGTCTTGGCGATCCCTCGATCGTGCGTGCCCCCGTGTCCCTTCTCTGGGTTCTGCTGTGGAGCGTGATGGTCCGGTTTCCCAGCTGGAGGGAAGGTCCGGTGGTGTCGATCTTGGCACGCCAGGCTGTGAGCAGGTCTAGTCCAATAATACAGGGGTCTTGGATGTCAGCCAGCCAGAACGGGTGTCTTATGTTCTGACCGGCCACCCCCACCACCAGCACTCTCCGCCCCTTCAGTCGGGCGCGCTCACCGGTAGCTGTGGTGACGCAGCGCTCGGTGGGTTCCTACCCCCGCGGAGCCGTCTTGCTCGTGCCCGGCAGTACGCCCGGTCGAACCAAGGAGATTGTAGAGCCGGTGTCAATCAGGGCCCGGATCGACGTCTTCCCCAAGCTGCACTGTAGATAGATCCCTGGAGAGTGTCCAACTCGGCCCACGCGCGGTGCCGGCTCCTCGGGGGAAACATCTGCTGGAGGTGGCCTGTCCCCGTTCACGCCACCTCGCTCTAGTTTAACGCCGGCGAGGGGCCGGTTTGTCGTGGGGTGGGTGCGGGGCAGTATCGCGCGATGTGTCCCATCTCTCCGCAGCGGAAGCACCCTTCCTCGCGCCGCCGAGGCCATCTTCTCCGTGGACGCGCCGCTGTGGTCTGCCGTAATTCCTCCTCCTCCCCCTCGCTCTCCATCGTAGCCTGGTAGGTTCTCCGGCTGTGCGTTGCTGCTTCAGCGGTGCGACTTATTAGCGGCTCTGCCCGCTCTGCTTCTGCCACTGCAGTCTTCCAGTCGCTCGCGGCGTGGAGCCGTACGTGGCTCTGGAGCTGGGCCGGGCGGAGACCTTGGATGAAGCTCCGGAGGGCGAGCTTCTCTACTGCCTCCGGCGCGAACTCTGGGTAGCTGCGCCGGGTTAACAGCCATATATCTGCAGCATAGGCTCCTAATTTTTCCTGGTGGTTCCGGCGGCGGCGGGTCAGCTGTTCTTGGGCGTGCTCAGCGTCCGCTATTCTCCCAAATCGTCTCTGGAGCGCCCCTTGTAGTGCTGGCCAGCTGTGGTGCTCCCCGGGCCGGAGATCAGAGAGCGTGCAGAGGGCTTTCCCTTCCAAGGCCAGCGCGACCTGTACGGCGGTTTCCTCTGGTGACCAGCCGTTCAGCGCCGCAGTCAGCTCGACCTGTGTCAGGTAGTCATCTAATGTGGCTTCGCCGTTGAAACGGGGAATCTTGGCCCGCTGCCGAACAGGTGGGGTGGTCGTTTCCTGATCGATCGCCACCCTTGATCGCCGTGGGGTCGCCAGCCCGTGCTGTCCTAAGAAGGGTGGAACGTTTGCTCTGTTCTGCCCGCTCTGTCTTGAAAAAGACAGGAGGCGGGGTGCGCTGGCCCCGTCAGGTCCGCCGCTCCGTTCGTCCCGGCTCCGGGCTCCCGGTGGTGATGCCTCGGTCTCATCATCCATCATCAGCTGAGCAATGGCCTGCTCCAGCTGCTGGATCTCCATTCTGATCGCTTCCATTTGCTCCATCCCACTTCTGACACCAGTGTGACGTAGCAGGGTTCACACAAAGAAAGAGGAGCAAAATGGTTGTGATGAACAGGCTTTATTTACACACCACCAACCCCCCAACTTGCAACTTAGTACACAGAGCCGGGGAGGTCATTCTCACAGACCTCTGTTTACATCACGGTTACACACACATGATACATCTTGCCCTAATCCTGCTAAACACTGCTGGGCCATTATAATGCAGTTATAATGACACAGCAGTATAACTCAGAAGTAACACATTTAACACACACAGTAACGTTTCAAACTGGCAAAGCATGCTGGGAAATCCCTGGCCCCCTTAAAATGGCCCCGACGTTACAATATGTTTGTTTTAGTTTGGAAAGGTTTAATTTTCAATTTTGATATTAGGCTAACACAAAACTAACATTAGTCCTTGACCTTATTTGAAGACTTGTGGCAGATAAACTTCACCAGTTATGCTTTTGATAAAAAAAAACAACAAACGCTAATTGTATAAATGTATAACAAGCTATTTATTTTTAATTTAAGCATGTGTCCAGTATTCATTTTTTTAATTCAGTGCACCATTATGCTCTTAGCTTAATAGCTAGCTAGTTTGCTGCTCTGCTCACTCTAAATGTGTTTTATTGAACCGTAAGTTGGAAGGCTAATTTTATAACTTTATTTTGATAATGGATTTTCTCCTGATAATTACTTGTGATAATGTGGTGCTTGTTTTAGTCTGGGGACAAAAGGCATTGTGAGCGGACCATTTGGCTCCACTCTGCCATAGTTGCCAAGTCCGCTTATTATAAGTGGCTATGGGCTTGGTTTTTCTAAATTTGCTTGCAAATCTTGTCAGTCGCAGGTTGCGGGTTTTGGGGCTTGTTTTTTTAACGTGTAGTTGCTTATTTGGACTTGCTTTGCGGTCTGTGTGACAGCTCTCTGTATTATTGTTGTTTTATTATGAAGTGCGGTGTAGTGGCGGTCATTTCCTCTTCCGCCACTGCGCCACCCTATAAATACCAGCGATCATCCCTATTCGGCCTCTTTGCCGATTTTGCCGATGTCCCTGCCTGGTGGCTATATTGTGTGTGTTCAACCCAATAAAGCTGAGTTCAACTGTGCACCTGGCCTCATCATTATGGAGGTAATTCAATACATAACATTTTGGTGACAAGAATAAACATGGAGGCGTGTGTTTCACTGCTTCGGCTCTTCCTGGAGCTCCCGCTTGTGCCCTGGCCAAGATGGTTTGCTGCCTTTCAAAACTACATTGTGGCGCTTGACCTGGGTAAGCTGGATAAACTGAGGGCACGTGCACTTCTGGAGCATAATTTGGAGTTTGAGGGCCAGCGTATCCTGCATACACTAGGGGCTTCTGACTCGTATGCGGACGTGGTCGAGTTGCTAGTGTGCCATTTAAGCACACCAGACAGCGTTACCGTCCGGAGAATTAGGTTTCGGCGGTGACAACAAAGGATGGATGAACCTGTTCACCAGTTCATCACTGACCTGAGGCAGCTAGCTGGTGAGTGTCGTTTTCGGCCACTGGAGGAAGAGATGGTATGTGACCAGCTGGTGGAGCACACAACCAGCAATGCTTTATGAGCTAGGCTACTCTCGGCGCCGAGTAACCTGACGTTATCCGAGGCTGTTGCGCTAGCTCTCCAAATGGAGACTGCGGACAAGCTAGCTTCGGAGCTAAAGTGATGCCAATCACAATGGCAGCTGGGGCCTACTGCCACAGCAAGTGGACCCAGACAGCAAGGATAGCACAACCGACAACAACGCGGAAACCAACACTATCAGCCAAAGGTCTGCCCCGAGAAAAAACCCTTATGTAGGGGTTGTGGGTCCGTGAAGCAACAATACAAGGCTAGGGAATGCCCGGCTAGAGGGAAGCGCTGTAGCAAGTGTGGATGCTTGAACCATTATGCCACGGTGTGTCATTTGTCCAAGCCGGAGAGCCCATGGAGAAAAACAATGCTACCCTCCCTGGCAACTGTCCATGCAGTGTCCTTGAGTACCAACAGGTTCACGTTCTCCAAGGTGATGCTGGATGGTGAGGAGGTGCCACTTCTGGTTGACACGGGGGAAGAGGGATCGTTATTGAATTGGGCCATGGTGAGGAATTTTTTTCCCCCACTACAGAATAAGAGGAAACCCAGTGCCACTCTATGATTTTGGAGGTGGCAGACTGCGCACGGTTGAAACGCTGGAGTTAACGGCTCGGTACAAGTCGGCGGTGATGGCTGACTTCATGTTCCACGTGACGGCCCGAGGCGACAACATCATGGGCTGTGACCTGTTTTATGAACTGGGGTTCGCCATTAAAGACCACACTGGGGAAGAGTGGACTGGTTGTGGCCAGCGGAACCGTCCGGTTCTGGTGGTGGAGGATGACGCTGTGTGGGACGAAGATTTACCGGGCACCACGGCGGTCAAGCAGGACCAGCCTCACTCAGGTTCAACGCAGGAGGGTCTCAGTGCCGCCGCTTGGGGTACCATGGAAGAGGGTACCGGGTGTGGCAGCGAGGCACCCGCCAACAAGCTAGCCTCAGTTTCCTCTGGAGCTCTGCCACAGTGGGCTGGAGGATCTGGAGCTACAATGGCGACCGCTGCAGCAACTTTACAAGGAGTCGGGGACAGACCGACAGGCACAGAGGGGTGGCAATCGCGTGCCGATCAGCAACACTGCAGGCCGAGCAGAGCTCCTCTGAGAGTTACGGACCTGGTCAGGGCTCGAAGGGAGAGACGTCCACAGCGGATGTGGGCCAAACAACAGCCAGAGGAACACCAAGAGCAGCTGCATATTGTGGCTGAGCGGGGCACAGCCTACTTCCAGCTGTTGGACGGCCAGTTCTACCCTTTTCTGCCAGAAGGACAGTAGTGTAGTTTTGAAAAGATAATGGAATAAGCTCCAATGTTCATATGTTTGTGTGTGTTAAAAAAACTAAAAACTAAACTGTTATTGTCCTGGGTGTGTTTTATTTTAGGAACATGGCAATGTTCATAGTTATAAATGGACTTTTGTTTAAGTTTACAGGTGGGAGAATAACCCACCTTGCCATGTGAGGTAGGAAAGTAGTCCACCCATCCCCCTAGCTTAGATTTGTTGTGTGAATGTGATAGCCCATTTAGTGATTTCAGTTATAGTTTTCTTAGTGCATGATTCGGGTCCTAAATTGGGGATGGTCTCAATTGTATGTGTGGTTTTGGATTTTCTACAGGGGGTGGAATGTAATATTGTTTTATTATTAAGTGTGGTGTAGTGGCGGTCACTTCCTCTTCCGCAACTGCACCGCCCTATAAATACCAGTAGGCACCTGTATTCAGCCTCTTTGCCATGCCCCTGCCTGGTGGCTGCATTGTGTCTGTTCATCCCAACAAAGCTGAGTTCAACTGTGCACCTTGCCTCGTCATTACGGAGGTAATTCCGTACATAACACCAGCTCGATTAGGCAAGATTATAAGCTGTGTCTCCATACCAAGAAGTTCAAAATCTGTTAATTTTTGAGGAAGTTATTGAGGTAAAAGTGGCTGGCCAGGGGCTTCACTTCTGGCGGCCAATGATCCATCCAGTTTTTCTATACAGATCAGTGGCTCACCCAACTCCACTCGGCTCTGTTCTCGCTAATGGGCGTGAGATATCCAGGTTTTTTATACAGATCAGTGCATATGGGACCTTAAATTGAAAAAAAAAAAAAAAAAATTCTCCATTGAAATGAATGGTAAGAGCAAAATTATCTTTTGATCCTGATCAAATTTTGCCATGAGTTACACATATGATGTTTGCCAATTTAAAAGATAATTCTCCATGTAATTAAAGTTGTCAGCTGTCGTGTAATATTTAGTTTTTGTTAAAAGGACTAGCAGACAACTCCCATCATACCACATCACTAAACTGGAATCATGTTTAGTGCTGTTACTTTTGCAGAATGTACATGTCTTTTCTTTTGATCAGAGTTTAAAATTTTAATTTATTCAAAGTTTTCATGTTGACAGTTTACTATAAATTTGCTGTTGCTTATGCAGAATGCATATGTATTTTCCTTTAATTAGAGTTTATAAAATTCCGTTATTCAATGCTGACTGTTTAAAGTTAATTCACTGCAAACAAAAATAAATCTATATGTTGATATATGTTATCAAGCAGCAGCTTCTCTTTTACAATGTGGTAGGTTGCCTTTTGGGTTTTTTTGGGCTTGTTTCCATAGAGCTGGTTGCTTGTTTCTCTCATGAAACCTGGCAACATTGCACTCTACGTGTGTGAGAGTGGGGCTGAACGCTCACTGAGCAGAGAGGCCACGGACAAAATGATGTGCACTCTGGGTTATAATTTACGGTTGTCGGGGATGAAAATGCTCAGTTAAAACGACAACAGACTCCTTTAGTTAAGACTGAGGACACTTTTAAACACCTATTACACAGACAACAATGTGCTGACCACTCACTGCAGTCAACTGGCAGTCCGTTCACATGTTTTACACAGACAAACTGCAAACTGATGAAGTAAAGAAATGTGAACGCCAGGCCTCGGACGAATGCGCGCCTTTGAAACAAAATGGGGCAATCTGGCTGTGTCTCCTCACACACGCAGTCATCTTGCCCACTCTTATCGCCCTCATATTTTATATTATCCTCGGGCATCAGGGAGCTGCCGTTAATTTGCAGGAGACTTGGGATGTATGTGTTAAATGTGGTAAAATGTGTGGGAAAATGATTTGAACTAAGTTACACTCTTGAAACTTTTGGATTATTGTTACTTCAAGCCTGAGACAATCAGCTCTTCCTCACATTATCATACTGTATGTGAATTTGAGTCAGAATTGGAAAATGAATCTGTAAAGTGCCTTGTGATGATCTGGTGATTGGAGCTATACCAATAATATTGAATTCAATTTATCAGCAGTGTGTGTCTTAACATCAATGTATTTTATTGCTTACATCAATGAAATTGAAAGGACTGTATCTGGTAGTAGATATTATTTAAAAGATTATAAATTTTTATAATCTGTATTCCAATAATCAATCAATCAACCAATCAATCAATCAACCTTTATTGTCATGATGCTATGCATACAACTGTAGTGCAAGCAAGATGAAATTGTGTTTCTCTAGGCATCTGTATTGTAAAAAGAACATAATTTAATAACACACTCACACACCCCTCACCCCCCACCCCGACAGCCACTGAAGAGATTTACTTAACTGATTTTTCAGTTGAATTTGATTATGCTGAGAGGTATTTTTTCTCCAGTTTATAATGTAATAAAATTCAGTTTCTACAATTAACTGCAAAAGCACTTGTAACTGAGCAAAACTAGAAATGAATATTTTAACCGCCCTACAGGTTGCAATTCTTGTATTTCTGCAAATATGTTATTAGGTTCAATTTTGTTTGTCACTGCTCAAATTGTCATTCAGTTTAATTTTTGTTTTTCTGTTCACAGATGTCAACAAGCATGTAGGTCAAACCAAGCATTGAGACTGGGCGGGTGTCAGTCATGTCTGTGGATATTTTGGGTGCTGCTCTCAGAGTGGCTGTATGGGAGAAGTTTAAAGGCCTGGACTCTTTCTTTCACCTCCGTTGCCTATGTAAATGGGAAAAAATATTCTAAAGGAATGGTGCTTTCAGCGGGACAGACAAGTGGACTGCCAGATTTTAGGAAAGTACTGGAGATCTGTGTAGTGGATGGTTGAATTTCATTCATTTTAGAACTATTTACAGCAGTCTTCCTGAAGCATCTTAGGTGTTACCAGCTTGCCAAAATAGACCCTGTAGTGATTGTGGTTGTTGATCCTGACAATCTGAATGACTACATCCCCCTTGCTGCATACCCAGTTGAAGGAAAGCTGCTCATCACTCCAAGGACATTCATGTTACATTAAGGTAATGTTTGATTGGGGAGAGTTGTGCTGTGCATTTAAATACACTGTTCATCTTTAGACAACATAGGATTTTTTTTTCACAGCAGCCAATTTGATATTCCATTGCAAAGTAAACAAATGTAATTTAATAAAATGAATTATAGCTCAGGCAGCTCAGTCGCACAGTGGTTAGCACTGTGGCAGCACAGCAAGAAGGTCACGAGTTTGATCCCACCCCTGACCATCAGTGACCTTTCTGTGTGGAGTTTGCATGTTCTTCCCTTGTGTGCGTGGGTTTACTCTGGGTACTCCTGTTTCATCCCACAGGCCAAAGACATGCTCCTTATGTTGTTATCAACTGTGGATTCTAAATTGTCCTTAGGTATGAATGTGAGAGTGAATGGTTGTCTGTCTCTCTGTGATGGACTGGCGATCTGTCCAGGGTGTACCATGCCTCTTGCCCAAAGATGCTGGGATAGACTACAGCTCCCCCATGACCTGAAAAGGAGGAAGTGGTAGTAGATGGATGGATGGACTTATGGCTCTATTCTGCTTAGGTCAACTAGGTTTTAATATTGTACATGCTGACTCACAGCAATGTATGCAACACTAAATAGAACTACAACAATAATTTTATCAGTTACACCTGTGTTTGCCATGCTAGGACATTTAAAATGTCTACTAATGAAAAAGGCCAATTATAGGATAATGACTGCTTTACCAATGCAATCACACATACTTTTTATTACAAACTTCCTTGCTTCTACCCTCTACTGCTTTCAACTTTTTATTTACTTCCTTTTAATGTAAAATATTGTCATGTTTGTTCAGTGTTTTTCAGCTGTCAGCACCACCTCAATGATGCTTCTCGAAGTTATTATCTCACCTCAGGAAATACGGCGTGTCACCCTACCAAATGTTCCCCCATCAGTTGATGAGCTATACAGTGCAAATTTATTAAAAATCAAAAACTAAGAAATCACATGTATATAAGTATTCACAGTCTTTGCCATGATGTTCAAAACTGAGCTCAGGTGCATCCTGTTTCCACTGATCATCCTTGAGATGTTTCTACAGCTTAATTGGAGTCCACCTGTTGATTGGACATGATTTGAAAAGGCACAAACCTGTCTATATAAGGTCCCACAGTTGACAGTACATGTCAAAGCACAAACCAAGCATGAAGTCAAAGGAATTGTCTGTAGACCTCCGAGACAGTATTGTCTCCAGGCACAAATCTGGGGAAGGCTACAGAAATATTTCTGCTGCTTTGAAGGTCCCAATGAGCACAGTAGCCTCCATCATCCATAAAAGGAAGAAGTTCAGAACCACCAGGACTCTTCGTAGAACTAGCCAGCTGTCTAAACTGAGTGATCAGGGGAGGAGGGCCTTAGGGAGGTGACCAAGAACCTGATGGTCACTCTGTCAGAGCTCCACCATTCCTCTGTGGGGAGAGGAGAACCTTCCAGAAGAACAACCATCTCTGCAGCAATCCACCAATCAGGGCTGTATGGTAGAGTGGCCAGACAGAAGCCACTCCTTAGTAAAAGGTACATGGCAGCCCACCTGGAGTTTGCCAAATGGCACCTGAATGACTCTCAGACCATGAGAAACAAAATTCTCTGGTCTGATGAGACAAAGATTGAACTCTCTGGAGGGAATGCCAGGTGTCATGTTTGGAGGAAACCAGGCACCGCTCATAACCATGCCAATGGTGGTGGCAGCATCATGCTGTGGGGATGTTTTTTAGCAGCAAGAACTGGGAGACTAGTCAGGATAGAGGGAAAGATGAATGCAACAATGTACAGAGACATCCTGGATGAAAACCTGTTCCAGAGCGCTCTTGGCCTCAGACTGGGGTGACGGTTCATCTTTCAGCAGGACAGTGACCCTAAGTACACAGCCAAGATACCAAAGGAGTGGCTTCAGGACAACTCTGCGAATGTCCTTGAGTGGCCCAACCAGAGCTCAGACTTGAATCCTATTGAACATCTCTGGAGAGATCTGAAAAATGGCTGTGCACCGATGCTTCCCATCCAACCTGATGGAGCTGGAGAGGTGCTGCAAAGAGGAATGGGCCAAACTGCCCAAAGATAGGTGTGCCAAGCTTGTGGCATCATATTCAAAAAGACTTGAGGCTGTAATTGCTGCCAAAGGTACATCAACAAAGTATTGAGCAAAGGCTGTGAATACCTATGTACATGTGATTTCTTCATTTTTTTATTTTTAATAAATTTGCAAAAATCTAAAAAAACCCAAACTTTTTTCATGTTGTCATTATGGGGTATTGCGTGTAGAATTTTGAGGAAAAAAAATAATTCAATCCCTTTTAGAATAAGGCTGTAACATAACAAAATGTGGAAAAAGTGAAGCACTGTGAACACTTTCCGGATGCACTGTATATAGCACTGCACAACTCTCTGGGCCTCCAAGGGAACTTCTTATTACAGTTTGAGGATCCAGACTTTGGAAATGAGCTCTGTAATTTGACAGACATCAAGGATTTTCCAACAAAACGAGCCACACTGGAAGTTTTGTTCACATCTTCTGAACCAGTTTCTGACTTAACATTGGGTATTAGGAGCCTTAGCTCATCAAGTAATAGTGACTCATGTGATTGGCCTGATCCATTTGTTATACCAGATTTCTCTCATGATGTTGACTTTCAGCTGCGGGTAGCAAATGATGCCTATGCCCAGGATGGAACTGTGATGGTCATCTCAAAAGGTGCGAAGAGTGAAATACTGGCTAGACTAGCTGATATCATATCCAAAATCACTGCCTATCCAAGTAAAGACCAATATGAAATAGTGTAGCCAAAGCTCTTGTCATGAAGCACCTCTATCTCAGAGAGCCAGGATTAGGCAAAAGATGGTATTGCTGGGTATTCAGCTTGAAATTCAAGATGGGCAATTATCGTCAGAAGATGATGGCAGCTGGATGCCCTGAAGTTCTTGTCAACAAAAGAAAAATAGGAGAAGGAAAGAGCAAGCCAATCAAGAAGTCAAAAAAGGGAGAGATCCACTACATCCACAAATCAGAGCAGGATCGTGAGACCATGCTTCTAGAAGTGCAGAAGAGAGATCCAGATTTACAGCTCATGGATTAAATGATGACTGCAACATTCTCACAGCGATGAAAAGAGATCATTGGTGATGAACCACTCATCTCTGCACTCATGGACAGATAGCCTGTTGTTGTTCAGTCAGAGACAGGTAATGTACTCTTTTCCTACCCCTCCAATGCAACTTCATGTTTCTTTCATTTTCTGTTACTAATGCTCTTTTCCTTGCCATTTTGCCATCTGTCTGTTTCAGCTAAGTGCCGAAGTCAGTAGAATTGTTGCCAAAGACCTGGTAGAGTCATTCATGGATGGACTAGATGCCTTGATGCTCAGGCTTTTAACGCTGTACAAAGCATGTGCTACATCGAACAGGAGGTTGGACCTGAGCAGTGTTCTGCAGTGTCTTCAAAAGGAGGTATTAACTAAATTAGTGGGAAAAAAATTCTTATTTTAATGTGTATTAAAATTATCATTCAAGTTGGGTATTGAACACACCCACTCTTCCCTTTTTTTTTGTTTTATGTAGGACACAACACAAAACAGATCAGCTGCACTGATTGGTCTTCCACACCATCTTTCAGAGGATTCCTCCAACGTAATCAGGATTTGTGATGTAAGAAACTGCATTTATACATTTCATACTACATTCACTTGTTTTAAGTTGTGAATAAGATAATAGTTTTCATGCTCATCAGAGGTACTGCCATAACCAAAGCCACACTCTGGTTTACAGAGAGCTTGTATAAATAGTTATTGGGTGAGATAGTTATCTCAGTGGTCGCTCAAGAGCAGCAGTGCAGGCAATAGCATAAATAGTAGAAGCATTGATGTATAGTGGATATTCAAGATTTAAAGATTTTATTTGTCATTACTACTATACACACAGGACAAACAGGAGAACTGAAATGGCATTTCTTTCTCTTCAGTGGTGTGCGCAATATAAAAAAAAGAACAAGGTTGGAAAAACAATGACAGTCTATGGACAGTAATGCTACCCATAGTGCAAATAACAACAAAAGATAAAAACCCAGACATCCTGTAGTGCAAATAAAGATAAACAATAAAACCCAGCAATCCTATATACAGAAAAAGGTAGAGCAGTAATACTCGTAGTTGCAAGTTTGATGCAGTAGTGTAGGTGCAGACAGTGACAGATTGGACTGCACATGATCAATATTGCAATAACAGACAGCAGCAGGTATGGCATTTGTGCAAATGGTTGCAGTCAGGTGCAGGGACATACAGCAGCAGATATATTACGGTTGGTGTGCCAGTCTTTCTGTGCAGCCAGCTGAGGTAGTTATTGTGTGGGTGAGTGCGTTAGAGTCCACAGGTGAGGGGTGGACAGAGTTCAGGGTCCTGATGGCCTGGTGAACAAAGCTGTTTAGCAGTCTTGTGGAGTGGGCCCAGAGGCTCCGGTACATTTTCCCCGAGGGCAGGAGGCTGAAAAGGGAGTGTGAGGGATGGAAGGTGTCACCTGGAATGTTGATGGCTCTGCGGGTGAGGTAGATGTCTGGGGGGTGGGGGGCAGAGGGGCACCGATGATCTTGCTGGCAGTTTTCACTGCATGTTGTGTCTTCCGGCAGGAGGCGGTGCAGCTTCCATCCCACACCGTGATGCAGCTGGTGAGGATGCTGTCAATGGTGCCCCAGTAGAATGAGCACATGATGGGGGTGGGACTTGTGCTCTCCTCAGTTTGTGGAGGAAATAGAGGTGACTTTGAGCCTTCTTGGCCAGTGATGTAGTGTCGTTGGACCAGGAGAGGTGCACCCTCAGGAACTTCCAACGCTGGATCCAGGAGTTTTAGCTAACTATAGACCAATCTCTAATCTCCTTTTCATTTCAAACATCTTAGAAAGAGTTGTTGCTACGCAATTATTTGACCACTTGCAGGGAAATGGTTCATTTGAAGAGTTTCAATCTGGGTTTAGAATCCATCATAGTACTGAAACAGCCTTAGTGAAGGTCACTGATCACCTCCTGATCGCATCTGATAATGGACTTGTTTCTGTACTTGTCCTTTTAGACCTTAGTGCAGCTTTTGATACTATCGATCATAATATTCTACTTGATCGATTAGAACACTATGTTGGACTTAATGGAACTTCATTGCAGTGGTTTAGATCTTATTTATCTGATAGGTTCCAGTTTGTTCATGTTAATAATGAGTTTTCTTTCAACTCAAAGCTCAGTCATGGAGTTCCACAGGGATCTGTGCTAGGCCCTACTCTTTTTAGTTTATACAGTATATGCTTCTGTTAGGCAACATTATTAGAAAGCACTGTATACATTTTCATTGTTATGCAGATGACACACAATTATACCAGTCACTGAAGCCAGATGATAGTAATCAATTACTCAAGTTAGAAGCCTGTCTTAAGGAAATCAAAGCCTGGATGACTTGTAATTTCCTGCTATTAAATTCAGATAAGACTGAAGTCATTCTTGTTGGTCCAAAAAACCTTAGAAATACCTTTCCAAATCAAACTTTTAGCTTGGATGCAGTTACTCTTTCTCTTAATAGCTCTGTGAGGAATCTTGGAGTTATTTTTGATCAAGATCTGTTTTTCAATTCACATATTAAATTTGTTTCTAAGACTGCCTTCTACCATTTGTGTAATATAGCCAAGATTAGGAGCATCTTGTCTCAGAGTGATGCTGAGAATCTGATCCACGCTTTTGTTAGCTCTAGATTAGATTATTGTAACTCTTTATTATCAGGCTGTCCTAAAACATCTCTAAAAAGTCTTCAGTTGATCCAAAATGCTGCAGCAAGAGTTTTAGCAGGTACTAGAAAGAGAGATCATATCTCTCTGGTTCTGGCCTCCCTTCATTGGCTTCCCATAGAGTTTAAAATTAAGTTTAAAATCCTTCTTCTCACTTTCAAAGTTCTAAACAATCAGGCCCCTTTTTATTTAAAAGATCTGACATTACCCTATTATTCTAACAGAGCACTACGCTCCCAAAATGCAGAATTACTTATAACACCTAGAATTTTCAAAAGTACAATGGGAGGCAGAGCCTTCAGTTATCAAGCTCCTCTCTTGTGGAACAAGCTGCCAATCTGGATTCGGGAGTCAGACTTGATCTCTGTTTTGAAGAATAGGGTTAAAACCTTCCTTTTTGATATAGCCTACAATTAGGGAGGGATCATGTGTCTCTGAACCCTCCCTTAGTTATGCTGCTAATTGTCACGACCTGAACGCTATCTTTTCTCTGCGTTCAGGTTGTCCAGTGTCGCTCCTGCTCCGGGGTAGTCCGTGCCGGGTCTTCCATGGCCCGCTCTTTGACAGCGCCCAGCTGATTGCCAGCTGTCTAGTTCAGCTGCGCTGGGACAGCTGTCCCCTATCCCCAATCATTTCCCCATTTAAGCGAGCAGCCGAGAGTTACTCGTTGCTGCGACCTCGCTATGGGAAGACGTTCCTTGTGTTTCCCACGGCTGTTAGCTCCTACGACTAGCTTCAGTCCGCCGTTACCTCGGCGCTTCACCCAAAGTAAGTGTTGCGACTCGGCGTGTATTTTTCCCTCGCCGCCTCTCTAGCCTTTCTCCCTGGGTGGTATGTTACCCTTAGTTCTGTGTGTGTTTTAGCCCCACGTGGCTCTTTACTTTTCTGTTCGTTATTTAGTGTAGTGTGTGCTTTGTTAATAAACTACGCTAACTCACTGGTCGCCCTCGTATCTCCTTTCCTGGCTCGTGAGAGCCAGAGTTATGACACTAATAGGTTTACACAGCCGGGGGACCTCTAGTAATTGCACTGGGCTTCACTCCTTTCTTCACTCTCAGTGAAGTATTTTTTTTTTTTTTTGCTGGTCATTAACATCTGTTTGTTCTCTCCCACAGATTGAGTCCTCATCATGCTGTTTGCTCTTTACATGTCTGTTCTTTTCACCTTCTGTATCCCCTCACCCCCCAGCCAGTCACAGCAGATGGCTGCCCCTCCCTGAGTCTGGTTCTGCTTGAGGTTTCTTCCTGTTAAAAGGGAGTTTTTCTTCTCCACCATCGCCAAGCACTTGCTCACAGGGATCGCCTGATTGCTGGGGTCTTTCTGCAATTGTGGGGGTCCCCCCTACAGTTGAAAGTGCTATGAGATGACTGTTGTTGTGAAATAGCGCTATATAAATAAAGTTGAATTTAATTGAACTTAGTGCTGCTCTCTCTCTCCACAGCTGCTCCATCGATGATCAGAGGGGGATGCCGGGTGTGTCCTCTCCTTAAGTCGACCACAATCTCTGTGTTTTTTTCCCACGTTCAGGAAGAGGTTATTGTCTTTACACCACTGCACCAGTTGGCTCACCTCATTTCTGTACTTAGCCTCCTCATTGTTGTCAATGAGGCCCACCGCTGTCGTGTCGTCTGCAAACTAGATGTGGTTGGTGTCGTAGGCTGGTGCACAGTCATGGGTCAGCAGGGTGAAGAGCAGCAGGCTGAGCACGCACCCTTGTGGGGCCCCTGTGCTCAGTGTGATTGTCTTTGAGGTGTTGCTGCCAACCCGCACGTTCTGTGGCCTCTCTGTGAGAAGTCTAGCACCCAGTTACAGAGAGAGGTTTTGAGTCCCAAGTGTCTGAGTTTTTGTATTGGTGCTGGGGGTTGATTGTGTTGAATATACAGGTATGTATATGTATATGGTCTTCTTGGTTCACAACACCACACCACAACCAGTCCCTTCACTCATGCACACACACTTACTCCAGAACAAAACACTGGACATTATAATGTTGAGTCTGACTGAATCAATTTGACAGAGGGCTTTACTTTAATGGTAATTTGGAGGCTGTAATTTACATAAAATGTCATTTTCCAGTCTGTTTATTAGATGTCAGATGTTTTAAACTTTGAGATGTCAGTTAAGAAGTGTATTGTATGTCTTTATATGTCTTCAGGCTCATGGAGAAACCTTTGATGTGATAATGAAAGGAATGCAAGTTGGACTGTTGATAGGACATGAAGGCCCCCTGCATGATGCATTTCCTTTGGAAGTCTTCAATGTGGCTGTGGTAGTCGAGGAGAGGACCATTCTGCATGATCTTACAGATGTCTCCACAGGCTTTGCCATCTTTATGGGCATAATCTACTGCCTGAACCTCGAGTACCTTCATGAAATGAAATACTCTTGAGTTCTTTCAAAGGGTCATCATGAACATCAAACCAGACTAGTGCTCAGCAAGGATACATGGGGTGAGAAATAAACTGCTTAGATTAGGCCTTCAAACACATGAGTGCACATCTCAGCCCCCTATATCTGCTTCTATAGCTGAACTGCATTGGCAAATAAGTTTTTAAGTTGTGTTATAGCAAGCCTGGAGCAAGCTGTCATTCAGAACTCTTGCAATGTTCTTTCATAAACAAATGTTTTCAGTTAAGTTTACTGTATGGATGGCAAATTTAAAGGTGAAATCCTCAACTGTTCTAACAGAGTTCTGATAGTTAATGCAATGTTTTTTTAGAAACTCTGACGTGTGATGAAAGAAACTTTGACATTTGACATCTCACACTGAAGTTAAATGTATGGGTTTATGAAGCTATGGTTTTATTCTCATGATATATTAATAGTGTCCAAATGCTGCCTGTTGTTCATTTTTAACTGGCCTTCAGCAAATTCAATAAATATAATGGAATATGAGCTATTATATGGCCCTTTATGTTCATTTTACTTAATTTTTTGCTAATTCTTGGAATTTTGGGGTAATCTTCTTCAGTTTCTTCAGTGAGTGGCCCAGACCATCCAATATTTTTTTTTCCATGGCCCTCAATGAAAAAAGTTTGGACACCCTTGTGCTTCATGCTATCCAATGTTTCAGGTCATTTGTTCTGATAGTCGTGTTAATGTAATGTGGTGTCATGATTACCAATTAAGGACAGCTCACATGTACGATGAAACAACAGAAGGACAATCAAACACACAAGCACACATTTGAGAAGTTTATTAAATATCAAAACACAGCACAGCTTAGGGAAAGTGTCGCTCGCCAGATGAATCAGCCTGTGGAGAGAGAACAAGAGCTGTGAGTGGAGGAATAGAGACAGGGAAAATGGGCAAGCCCAAATTTCCACTTACGTGGGATAATATGGAGAACCGGCAGGACCCCGAACCAGGGTAGAGACGAACCAGCAGGGTGAAAGTGGTGGAGTCGGTGGTACCTGACCGGGTGGAATATGGTTGCAGTTGAGTGGAGATGATGGGGGCAATGAGCGCACGCAGTCCCCAGAGACACACCCAGGTTGCTACCACACGATGGCAGCAACCTGGAGAAAAGAAGAGAAACAGGTGAGTGCGAAAACTACACCTTAGGAAATAGCACTAGCAATATTACGACAAGCCAGAGTCAGCACAGTGAAGAGATGCTCCTTATAAACGCTGGCTGATGAAAGGCAGCAGGTGCGTCTCCTCACCCAGGTGTGTTGATGACCTGAGGAGGGAAACAACAGGAAGGAGGGGGCGAGCACTCACAGCCATGACAGTGCCCCCCCCCCTCAAGGAGCGCCTCCTGGTGGTCCCTTGAGCTTGTCGGGATAGGCTTGATGGTAGGCCCGGAGCATCCCCTTGTTCAGGACGTGTGATCTGGGGGGGGAGAATAGGCTGAGGATGGGATGGGGGCGCTACTTGCTCAGAATCAAACTGGTCTGGTTTGGTATTCCGAGAACCAGGCCAGTAAGTGACAGTGAAGTTGAACCTTTGGAAAAATAGGGCCCAACGAGCCTGCCTGGCATTAAGTCAGCGGGCCGACCGCAAGTGCTCTAAGTTCTTGTGGTTGGTCCACACGACAATGGGGTGAATAGTCCCCTCTAGCCAATGTCTCAACTCCTCCAATGCCAACTTAATGGCGAGAAGCTCTCTGTCCCCTACGTCGTAATTTCTCTCGGCTGACGTGAGCCACCAAGAAAAAAACGCACACGGGTGGAGCTTCTGATCGGAGGGTGAACGCTGTGAGAGGACAGCGCCTACCCCTGAATCAGAAGCATCCACCTCGAGGACAAACTGGAGCTGCGTGTCGACCTGAGCCAAGATGGGTGTTTCCGTGAACAGGCCCTTTAATTTAATAAAGGCCAGTTCAGCTGCCTCGGTTCAGCAGAACGGAACCTTAACAGAGGTCAGCTGTATAAGAGGCAGTGCAATCCCACAATAGTTCCAGATGAACCTGCGATAAAAGTTCGCAAACCTGAGGAAGCGCTGAAGCTCCCTTTGGGAGTGGGGAGTTGGCCAATTAAGCACTGCCTTCACCTTGCCTGGGTCAGCAATCTAGTCTCCCCTCAGCCACTGTGAAGCCCAAGAAGGTGGAAGATGTGGTGGAGAACTCACACTTCTTAGCCTTGACGTAAAGCTGGTTCTCCAAGAGCCGCTGTAAAATGGCTGTCACCTGGACCTCATGTTCCTCTGGTGAGCGGGAGAAAATAAGGATATCATCCAAATAGACGAATGCGAACTGACATTTGACATCTCACACTTAAGTTAAATGTATGGGTTTTATAAAGTTCTGGTTTTATTCTCATGCTACCTCTGTAGTGTCCAAACTATGGCTCAGGAGCCAAATCCAATCCATAGTTCATTTTTAATTTAATCAGCAAATTCAAGAAATATAATGGCATATGAGCCAGTACATGGCCCATTTTTTGTTCATTTTAAATTGTTTTGTTGCTAAGTCGGGGTATTTTTTTGCCCTTTTCTTAAGAGCTCCTTTTTTCTTTTTTTTTTTACTTATTTTGTGCAATTCTGTTTGGTTTTGGTGGTATTTTTGTCATTTTGTCACATTTTGTTGCTTATTTTCTCATCAGTCTTCAATTGTTGCTATTTTTGTGTATTTTGTTACAATTTGTTGCTGATTTTGTTCATTTCTCTTTATGGTGCCGATTTTCTGCTTCACATCTAGTGAGTGCCCCAGACCATCCAATATGTTTCTGTGGCCCTCGGTGAAAAAAAGTTTGGACACCCCTGTACTTCATGTGATTCAGTGTTTGTCATTTGTTTGACTGTGAAATAAATGGCAGAGTTTTGAGAATCAAGGATTATGTGTCATGTTTGAGAGAACATGCAAATTTGCAATTGTGAGCCAAGATAAGTTACACATGTAAATTGAAACAAATCTGAAATTTAAATCACCTTAACTTGAAATCGCCAGTTGTACAAGTTTAGATAAATTATTTTAACGTGAGTTACAATAATGCAGAAATGTGTGTTTGTACTTGGTAATGAACATTTTCTCAGATTGACAATGTAAAATCAGTCTTTATTTTAAGTACATGCACAGCACGAAAGTGTAACAAAACTACTTTTTAACCAGGATTGACACTAGCTTATTTTGTCAGATGTTGGCAACACAAGGGCAAAATACAAGCAGAGCACAGAGTTAGCATTGATGGCTAACTTATTAGCTCATTGTCTACAGGAGACAACGATGCTGCTTGTTCAAAGTGAGCTTTGCACCACTGGGATAAGTAACGGAAAAGATGCATAACATCACATCACTCACCATCCTCTATCACTGTTTTCAACAATGATGATGCTGTGGTCAGGTCCATCCCACTCTGCCTCCCGTCTGCCTCCGCCATGGCCGTGAATTGTTTCAGGTCGCTCCGTCCAGCTCCCTCTGGATTTCTTTAATTAGGTACCAAGCAGAGAAAAGTCTGCACCACATCGTTGGACCACGGTGTTGATTTGTGTGTAGCCATTTATTCCGTTGATTACACTCACTCACGCTTGCTGTTGGTGATTTGACTGTTTGTTGCCGTCAAAATGGCGCATTAAACAAAAGACATGACCCGTGTGACGTCAGTGGAACCCCTCTATATGGTAGCTGTAAGTTAGAAACCTGTTCAATAAGTTACACATGGGTTCAAAGAGCGTTACTCATATGTTAGAAATAATATTGGGGTATGCTAAACATTAATCTCGACATATTTTGACTTTGTAGAAATAACGACTGCTTACCTTTGTGTTAAACGACAGTTTTCTGGTCGTTCACCCAGAATATTTGAGGCGGCTGGACCATCCACTGGTTAAATGAACATGAGCCTTTAATGAGTTATAGTTTTTAAATTGCTCATTGGTTTATGCACTCACCCCACAAACAAGGTCTGCAAACACATCTAACAGCATGACTCGAGGCAGTTGGTCGAGATCCCCGGTCCATTTCTTGTGCTTATATCGATCAATCCCATTTATTAAATTTTTTAGAGGTAGCACTCCTTTGCTTCCTTATTCAGTTTCTCTGAATAAGGAATTTGAATTTTCTGTTTGCTCCATTCCATTGCACGTATGTCTGTTCACGTTAGCAGTTGCCTAGACTACAGGTAAACAAAGAAGCCAGACCATGACGATGGTGACAATGGCCTAGAATGCAGCGTAGCATGACATCAATGCCCATTCTCTATAAAGTGCAACTAAAGGCTTGTGTCATTGTATGGCCATATTTTCTCGACTTTTAATTTGCCAGAATTTCAAAATAAGGCTTTGTTTTCAAAATAAACACAAAAATAACTCACCTTTACCATGAATGGAAAGGTATTGTAATAATTATGCCAGGCCACTAGAAGCGGAAGTACAAGTCCGACCATTCCTCGCCCGCAAATAGTCACAGTGAACTGGGCATGCGCCCGGAAACTCCTGCCAGAAGGAAGTACTGAGCAATCCACCAATACTGGGTGAACGAATGTCTGTCTTTTTGCCTGTCTGTTTTTTCTTCTGCCACTAAACAGCAAAAGCTCCTGTTTGTCTTGATTGTCATTGTATTCACGTACCTCCATCACTTCCACCATTTAAAATGTCTGCCACCGTGCTCTTCTTCTGTGTTTGGACTGCAGCCGTTCAAATCAGTTTGGTCGCTCTTGTCTGCCGCCGACAGTATGGGCCTGTGAACTGCAGATTATTTTCACTGCGCATGCGTGCACTCCAAATGTACTGGATGGAATTGGATAATGGATGAAATTTTTACCAGAGGTGGTTATTGGACTAGAGAAGAACCCATAACATTTTGGTGATGATGCCAGAATGCATACCTCCACCAAGGCTCTTATCTTCTCACAATGTTTTAGCAAGAATACTCCAAAACTACTCGATGGATTTGGATGAAATTTTTACAAGAGGTGGTCTTTGGGCTAGAGAGGGACCCATAACATTTTTGTGATGATCTGAGAATGCATACCTCTGCCAAGGCTCTGGCACTGAGGCATTAGCATCATGGCGCTTTCATTTAGTATGTCATCTGCAGAAACCATCGCTAATACTGTATGAGATTTACTGCCACAAAACTGATTATACCCAGTTAATCAAATTACCATATTTTTGGGACTATAAGGCGCACCGGATTATAAGGCGTACTATCAATGAATGGTCTATTTGATGGTCTATTTTCATACATAAGGCGCACCGGATTATAAGGCGCATTAAACTCAGGTAGTTGGATCCGGGAAAAAAAAAATTTTTTGCGTGCATGGAAAGAAAATCCTATCTATAGTCATTATAGACACATATAGAGCGATTGTCTGCGAGTGTGAATGACCTGTTCCACGAGCAGGTGGAACGTTTTTGGTCCATGGCTGTTTACATCGCCATATTGGCCAGGATACTCGTTCGGTACTCACTCGGTACTCGATACGGCTCGCTCTCCGGCGGCGGCCCTGATAAGTAAACATATGCCAGGACGCTTGAATTCTTTCGTCCCAAAAATATCATTTTTGAATATTAATTACAGCTAAACAGGAGCAATTTCGATGCCGAAATTTCACATACAAATCCTAATATAGGTGTTCTATACACCATCGGCTTTTGGGTATCGACGGATCTGGGAAAAAAAAAAATTTTTGCGTGCATGGAAAGAAAAGCCTATCTATAGTCATTATAGACACATATAGCGCGATTGTCTGCGAGTGTGAATGACCTGTTCCACGAGCAAATGTATGTTTTTTGGTCCGTGGCTGTTTACATCGCCATATTGGCCAGGATACTCGCTCGGTACTCGATACGGCTCGCTCTCCGGCGTCAGCCCCCCGAGAAGTAAACAAATGCCGGGACGCTTGAATTCTTTCGTCCCGAAAATATCATTTTTGAATATTAATTACAGCTAAACAGGAGCAGTTTCGATCCACGATCCATTGGCAGATAGCGGCGTAACTCGCTAGCAATTTAACTTTAAACAACCTGTTGACACCAATATCTAGCGGTTGGAGTTCTTTGGTTAATCCACCCGGAATGATGGCAAGCTCCGAATTAGTTTGTTTCACTTGGGTTTTGACAGTATCGGTGAGATGGGCGCGCATGGTGTCGCAGATCAATAGGGACGGAGATTTGTGGAAAAAGCCATCCAGCCATTATGTTGAAGCACACTCCGCGAGGCTCCTGACTACCGTAATGCTCCGACAATCCATCAAGCGGTTCGGCTTCATAGCTTACCAAAGTCGTACTAAAACATTTTTGACAGATTTTTGAGCACCGTGTACCACATAAAATCGGTTCGAGGTCAGTAAGCACAACCAGAATTAATACATAAGGCGCACCGGATTATAAAGCGCACTGTCAATTTTTGAGAAAATTAAAGGATTTTAAGTGCGCCTTATAGTCCAAAAAATGCGGTATTACAATTATGCATACTAATGATGTTACGCTCAACACCACTCACTCAACACTGATTCGAGCAATACAAAGTGGAAGTGTCATGAGCAGTGCATTGAGTGCCATTTCAGCACACCCACAGTCTTGTGACCGTAGCAAGCGAGGCCTCGTTATGTTGGTCACATCATGTGATTTGAGGGCTCGCAGAAAGTTTGAGAGGGAATTAATTTTTTTTGTTTGCTTTGTATTGTTTGTTCCTGCCATCCAATTTTGAATAGACCTCGCATGGCCAAATGCTTAAAAAAGTATTGAGATTTTTTCAGGTTTTCCACTCAGATGTAGTTCTGACAGTCAGTCACCAGATGGCAGTCTTTATTAAATGTTTCATAACACTGTGTTGCTCATGAAGCAGTTGTCTCAAAGTTGCTCATTGCTTCATAAGGCCTCAGTTTCAACATCACTAATGCATACCAAGAGCGTCTCCAAGCACATCTATACATTGAAGCACATAACCTCAGGATCCATGCTGAACCAAACCAAAGATCCACACACCTGGCTTCATAATCAACACTCTCTTCACCTGCCTGTCAGGAGATTGAGCAGCTGCCGCACCTGTCCAACTGAACACTGCTCCCATGAGTACCACCTAAAATCACCATTATGCTTATCCTAACCCAAAATCCTTTGACTAAACAAAGAAAAAAATGAGAATGGCAAAATACATCCATACACATGCACACACACAAAGTCCAGTGACTTAGAGCTCAACAATGGCTATTCCTGTTTGTTTGTCAGGACTTTTGCTGACCACAAAGATGCTGAGCACAAGTGTAGTCAGGGCCTCTTGGATGGCTGCAGCATCATCATCACCAACAATCTGTGAAATATATCAGAGGGCATGAAATAAGCTCTCTGCAGGTGTCAGTTCACTTAAATGTTTTTAAAGACACACTTAATACCACTCAACGATTTATTGTCAATCTGATGAATCATCTTAGTGGGATTGATTATATATAAAAATGGACAATCAATTCTGTTTTGTAAAATTAATCCTTACATTTTAAAATGTTATCACCAGCTGTTACATTGACATGTTACTGCACTGTATTTTCATTTTACAAACATTGTCACATACAGAGGTACATTTTCTTTACCTGGTAGACTTCGATGAACTCCTCCGGCTTTTCTCCAAGATAGAGAATGAGGCTCCTGATCACAGCTTCTCTTTGGGACTCTATGCTGTTGTCCTACAAAAATATGAAGTATGAGATAATGTGAAGTACAGACATCAGAATGCTACTACACAAAACTAACTGCTACAGTATTATAAGTACATGTTTAATTTAACATGTCGAGCATCTCATCAAGTTTCCTCCCAACAGCTCCTCCCTTCCTCCTGTAGAGGCTCAACAGTTTGGCCATATATTGGTCCAACTTCCCCAAGAATGTAAACAGTTGTGGCTTCAGTATGATCCTCCAGAATTCCTCCTCGATGTGTGAGGGAGATTATGTGAGAGGTAGCGAAATAATACAAGATATAGAAAAAAAAGGAGAAAAAGATCACAAGATAAGCATTCTCCTCATTTGTTTTTACAAGAAATGTGATCAGAATATTTATTTATATTTATTTAACTGCTTAGTTTCAGCATATACCAGTCTCACTATTCAGTCTGGTAAGCTAACACTAAGCAGATACCTAAGTATCTAAGGCCTACTTCCTTGAAGTTCAGTCCATGCACGGACCAATGTATAGGACTTCCCCACCTTGCAGTTGACAAGAAATCATGTCACTCCACCCACTTTGAAAAGTAAATATTACAATAAAAATGTTTATTGGACGAGTGTATGCAGAAGATTGTCTGAGATTACATAAATACATCTTGTTAAGGAAAAAATGTCTTGTCTTTGAAACAAATGCCAATTGAGTTCAGGGGAAGACTTTTTTGTAGAGACACATACAAGTGTAATGTTAATATCATAGATTTAATTGTGTTACAATTAATTATTCCCAGAATCATTTTTATCAGTGCACACACTAAAGGTCAAGCCAACTTATCACTAGGTAATAAATGAAATGTGACAAAATGATGAAGAAAATATGTATTGCAAAAAACTTTGTTTAAATATGCCACCTTTGTGACTTAAGGGATTTTACATTCGTCAAAGGGGGGATGGTGGGCATGGTTTTTGTAAACTAGGATTTGGAGTTTATTATGCTCAGTGTTTAATCTGTGCAAAACATAATCCTCAGGATATTATTAAAATTCCACAAAAAAATTCGATTTCCATATTTTCTGTTTTAATATTTACACATTGACTATACACAGTTATCAAAATATCAAAGAAAACAGTACTACCTTGTGATTGTCGATGCACTCTGTCGGTGGGTTAAAGTTTTTTCTACTGCCAATACAGATGCTTTAACCAGGACCGAAGTTTGAAAAAGAGATATTATACCCAGATTTGGGGTACCTGAAAGATTGTACAGTGATAACAGAAGTCATTTTGTTAATATCACTGGTCACCTGATTAAAGCATTATGCATTGAGTATGAATGTCATTGTTCTTGTCATTCTCAGTCAGCAGGGTTGGTTGCGAGAACCAGTGGAACAATCTATCTATAAATTCAAGGTCTCTCTGACTGTTTGTGTGTGTGTCTGTCTGTCTGTGTGTGTGTTCCTCAGCTATCTCTCAAACTATTCGTCACACTGACCTAAGATTTTAAACGTGCTTTGCTGAAGCTACGAGGGTGTGCATCCCCATACAGTGGGGTAAAAAAGTATTTAGTCAGCCACCAATTGTGCAAGTTCTCCCACTTAAAAGATGAGAGAGGTCTCCAATTTTCATCATAGGTATACCTCAACTATCAGAGACAAAATGAGAAAAAAAAATCCAGAAAATCACATTGAAGGATTTTTAATGAATTAATTGGTAAATTCCTCGGTAAAATAAGTATTTGGTCACCTACAAACAAGCAAGATTTCTGGCTCTCGCAGACCTGTAACTTCTTCTTTAAGAGGATCCTCTGTCCTCCAGTCGTTACCTGTATTAATGGCACCTGTTTGAACTCGTTATCAGTATAAAAGACACCTGTCAACAACCTCAAACAGTCAGACTCCAAACTCCACTATGGCCAAGACCAAAGAGCTGTCAAAGGACACCAGAAACAAAATTGTAGACCTGCACCAGGCTGGGAAGACTGAATCTGCAATAGGTAAGCAGCTTGGTGTGAAGAAATCAACTGTGGGAGCAATTATTAGAAAATGGAAGACATATAAGACCACTGATAATCTCCCTCGATCTGGGGCTCCACACAAGATCTCACCCCGTGGGGTCAAAATTATCACGAGAACGGTGAGCAAAAATCCCAGAACCACATGGGGGGACCTAGTGAATGACCTGCAGAGAGCTGGGACCAAAGTAACAAAGGCTACATCAGAAACACACTACGCCGTCAGGGACTCAAATCCTGCAGTGCCAGACGTGTCCCCCTGCTTAAACCAGTACATGTCCAGGCCCGTCTGAAGTTTGTTAGAGAGCATTTGGATGATCCAGAAGAGGATTGAGAGAATGTCATATGGTCAGATGAAACCAAAATAGAACTTTTTGGTAAAAACTCAACTTGTTGTGTTTGGAGGAGAAAGAACACCATACCTACTGTGAAGCATGGGAGTGGAAACATCATACTTTGGGGCTGTTTTTCTGCAAAAGGACCAGGATGACTGATCCGTGTAAAGGAAAGAATGAATGGGGCCATGTATCGTGAGATTTTGAGTGAAAACCTCCTTCCACCAGCAAGGGCATTGAAGATGAAACGTGGCTGGGTCCCAAACACACCGCCCGGGCAACGAAGGAGTGGCTTCGTAAGAAGCATTTCAAGGTCCTGGAGTGGCCTAGCCAGTCTCCAGATCTCAACCCCATAGAAAATCTTTGGAGGGAGTTGAAAGTCTGTGTTGCCCAGCGACAGCCCCAAAACATCACTGCTCTAGAGGAGATCTGCATGGAGGAATGGGCCAAAATACCAGCAACAGTGTGTGAAAACCTTGTGAAAACTTACAGAAAACGTTTGACCTCTGTCAATGCCAACAACGGGTATATAACAAAGTATTGAGATGAACTTTTGTTATTGACCAAATACTTATTTTACGGAGGAATTTACCAATTAATTCATTAAAAATCCTTCAATGTGATTTTCTGGATTTTTTTTTTCTTATTTTGTCTCTCATAGTTGAGGCATACCTATGATGAAAATTGGAGACCTCTCTCATCTTTTAAGTGGGAGAACTTGCACAATTGGTGGCTGACTAAATACTTTTTTACCCCACTGTATATGGAGTCACTCAGTCAAAATATGACATTTTTATCAATTAAAGTTTAGCCACCACTGTGTGACCGCTCTATGTCTTCATCCCCTGGCTTCAAGAAGTGTGGGCGGGGTTTCGGATTGATTCCGTGCTCACTGGAAAATACGTTGCATCATGGCCATGCTGACTGGACAATATGCGGCATCACGACCTGTCAGTCACCACAATGCTTTGCAAACAAAGATTTTAGAAGTGCTGCTTTACTGCTGAGGTTATGAGGGTGTGCATCCACGAGTATGGAGGCGCTCAGTCAAAATATATACCATAAAATTGCATATTCACCATACAGAACGTGGGGGGGTGGCGCTGTTGGGGACCCGTGCATCCATGAGTACGGAGCCACTATATACCATAAAGTTGCGTTGATCTAATGAATATATTTGCCATAGAGAACATGAAGTGTGTATGTGGGATGAGGGGGGGGGGCACTGCCGGAGACCCGCTGCTGGGGACCCGCTGCTGGGGACCCGCTGCTGGGGACCCGTGGTGCCGCAATGACATCACTGGCACACGGGTTAGGCAGCAGCCGAGACTCCTGTTAACTGGCCAACACCGGTGTCTCACCATGCGCTCCACGAACGTTTAGGCTGAGGCACGCTCAGCCTGCCCAGTCAGTGGTACACGAAAGTCCCGACTGCTGCTTCACTGTGGAGCAGAATGACCACATCAACTGCACATTACATGCAGACACATGCTTTGACTAAATGACAGCAAGATGCAAAAATGTCCAAATAACGATATAAATCATTCTTATTTAAATATTTACAGACAAATGGGAAACACTGATGCAAAACTTGCAGCCAGATCGGTCATCCTGCTCTCTCTCTCTGTGTGTGTGTGTGTGTGTGTGTGTGTGTGTGTGTGTGTGTGTGTGTGTGTGTGTGTGTGTGTGTGTGTGTGTGAGACACTGGTGAAGGGATCAGCGCTGTACCGTGGATGCCCTGAGTTTCCTTCTGGTGATCAATAAAGTGTACAAGATCCAAATTAAAAAAAAAAAAAAAAAATTAAAAATTATGATAATAATGTTTGGTGTTTTGTACTATAATATTGTTAAAATATAAAAGGATGCACTACAATAGGTCTCAAATATTTGTAAACGTGTCCTGTTATAGTACTGCATGAGATTATTGACGATCATCATAGCAGTCTGTCGTGGGCAACAATGACTGTTTCATTTAGGTCTAATCAGATTCCTCCACACAGCTCTGTCCTTAGCTTTCCACTGCCAGGAACTCCTGTCTATATCCAACTTCTTCAAGTTTCTTTTTACAGTGTCTTTAAATCTGAGCCTTGGTGTACCCTGATTGCATTTGCCCTCGCATAACTGTGAGTAGAGTAACTGGCGAGGGAGACGCTGGTGGTCCATCCTCTCAACATGTCCGAGCCATCTCAGGTTCATCTGTATTAGCATGCCCTCCATTGATGGTAGACCAGCTCGTTTCAACACTTCTATGTTGGTTATCTTGTCTTTCCATGAGATGTTCATTATGGCTCGAAGGTGTCTCATCATATACACGTGGAGTTTCCTCACCTGCAATCTGTAGACAGTCCAAGTTTCAGCACCGTACAATAGAGTAGCCAGTACTGTCGCTCTGTACACTTTGCATTTCACACGGATAGACACATGTCGATTGTTCCACAGTCTCTCCCTCAAGTTTCCAAACACAGCGCTCGCTCTTCCCATTCTGAGAGATAGTTCATCCTCCAGCCTAGTATTCTCTGAAACAGTATTCCCTAGATACTTGAAAGTCTTGCACTTGACTAGTGGCTCTGTACCAATGTTGATCTCTTCTGGTAGTGATGTCGATAATTGGAACTTTGGTGGTTGACAGAGGCACTCTGTCTTCTTGATGTTGATTTGGAGGCTGAATTGGCTAGCTGCTCTTGCAAATTTCTCCACTAAAGATTGCATATCTTCCACACTGTGTGCAACTAGAGCACTGTCATTGGCAAAGAGCATTTCTCTTACTACCTTTATTGATGTCTTACTCTTGGCTTTAAACTGTGCCACACTGAACACGTCTGCTTCTATCCTTGTTTGAATGTATACTCTTTCTGAAGTGTCTTTGAAGTCCACCTCAAGCATGGCCACCAGGTATAGTGAGAAGAGTGTAGGAGCCAGCACACACCCCTGTTTTACCCCATTGCTTACTGAAAAGTCTTTAGATACTGAACCACCCATTGCCACATTTGCTTGCATACCTGTATGGAGTGCCTCGATCAGGCTGACAAACTTCTCTGTACAGCCATATTTCTTGAGTACCTGCCAAAGTCCTTGTCGTGAAACAGTATCGAAGGCTTTACTGGAGTCTATAAAGACTACAGGAAGCGGCATGTTCTGTTTGATACACTTTTCTTGAACCTGTTTCAAGCAGAAAATCATGTCCATTGTGCATCTTCCACTTCTAAAGCCACACTGAGATTCCAGTAGTACATTCTGCGAGATGTGTTCATTGACTCTGTTCAGTAGTATGCGTGAGAGAATCTTACCAACAGTGGCTAGCAGTGATATACCTCGGTAATTTCCACAATCTTTCTTGTCACCTTTCTTGAACAAAGGCACAATACTTGCATCCATCCAGTCTTGAGGTACTTTCTGGGCATCCCATATCTCTTGGATGAGCTTGTGCAGGCAGTTGGTCAGCTGAACACCACCAAATTTCCACACTTCTGCTGGAATTCCATCCCTTCCCGGAGCTTTACCATCTTGTGTTGTCCTGATAGCTGCCATTAGTTCATCAAAATTTGGTGGTTCATCCAGACTTGATACAGCTGGTCACCGCACTAGAGCTTCTTTAGCCTCTTCAGTGAGATCTCCAGGGTTGTTTAGTAGTTGGTCAAAGTGGTCTGCAAATCTGTCCAGGATCTTCTTTCTCCTGCAAAGCCATTTTACTCAGAAATGTGCAGCTACTTACTTGAAAATGTGCATCTTTTTATTATTCATAATTTTGCAGCTTTTTCCTCATGAATTTAGAATTTTTCTTACTCTTGAATTTGCAGTTTAAACAAAAAAAAATAACATTTATGAATATAACTCATAAAAGATCACACACACACAAAAAAAGTTTAAACTTGCAGCATTTTACTCAAATCTTATATTTGCAGCGTTTTAAGTTGCAAACAGTTGGAAATTTATACCTTTTTTTGTCTTTTTGCTAAAGTTGTAGCTTCTCACCCATAAAATTCCACTTTGTTTGGTCAGAAATTGGCAGCTTCTAACTGAGACTTACATCCCCCTCCTTTTTTTTTTTTTTTTTTGTCAGGTCAGGCATTGGCTTGCTTGCTACCGGATAACCATGAAAACCAGTACTACCTGTCTCATGGGTCGGGCCGTCGGCGACTCAACCAGCAGCCCCGCCCTTCTGAGGGTGTGGAGGGTGAAACAGGGCATCCTGGCAGAACTAAAAACAATATCTGCCACAGGTCTGTGCTGGACCACTCCCAGTTACACAGGGTGAGACTGGACATCCTGGCAGATAAACACCTCTGTCGCAAGGTCTGTGGTGGACTGTGCCAGTCAGTGCATTGTGACATGCACTACACAAAGAGCAGAGATAAACAAACCTATCATCTGGTCAGTCACGGCAACAGATAATGGAGTCAGTTTGTCTTGGCTTGTCCTTGCCACTGATAATACCTTTATCTGCCAAGAATGTGCTGCTAGTCCAGCAAAAGCTAGCAGTACTCAAATACTTTGTAAGCAGTTTCATGAAATGGTCAATCAGAAAGCAACTCATACCAGCTCGGATGTCGCCCAGGCTTACAAGGTCCGCACTGATCTGTTCATACTCCGACAGGCAGCGAAAAGTAAGCTAGGAGCAGGAAGACAAAAGAAGAGGAAAACAGCAGCCTTGTGTGTAGCAGAATGGAATGTACGCACTCTGTTGGACAGAACAACATCACAGCTCCCAGAAAGACAGACCGCACTTGTGGCCCTGGAAATGAACAGGTAAAATGTAGACATAGCTGCACTTAGTGAAACAAGATTGCCTGGATATGACAGCTTGGAAGACCATGGGTACATCTCCCACTCCATCTTCTTTTGGAGTGGGAGATCAACTCAAGAAAGGAGAGAAGCAGAAGTGGGCTTTGCAGTTAGAAAGGAGATTATTGACAATACACTATAAATTACACATATAAACTAAATTATAATGGTGCTATCTATCTATCTATCTATCTATCTATCTATCAACTAAATTATAATGGTGACTGAACAACTCCCATTCCCCAAAGTGCAACATACAACATTTATGAATATAACTCATAAAAGATCACACAAATAAGTGACCTGACAAAAAAAATAAACAAACGGTTCTTAAACAGTGGCTAATATTGGATGTCCCATTCATTTTCAATTATTCTGTTATTAATATTCACACAATAAAATAAATCTCAGTTCAGGCCCTTTCATATTTGTCAAAATCTAACATGTGTAATTGCTTACGTACAGGCTACACCTCTGTATCCCACTTTCAAACACAGCCTACGTCTGGGCCTGAAAAGCCTGATTGGGCTACCTGTTTCAGACAGGAATACTTGCTTTCTACGAGCATGCACTAGTTTAAAGTAAACTGAGGAAGCTACTGACAGAAACCGGGAGAAACTGGAATGAATGTCTACCTCTGATGTTACCAAATATGAGAATGCTATTAAGTGTTACAGGACTGTCACTGTATGAAATTTTGTTTGGAAATCCATTTTAGTTTCCTTGTTCACAGTTTTGAAAAATACTGCTGAAAAAGAAGAAACATTAGTTGATTGTATGGCAAAAATATTAATGAAACAATCTGTTATGTTTGACAAATTGTCCCAACAGAATCAGGACGTCCCAGGGCCACCAGTGAAGGTGGAACCTGGAGGTTGGGTACTTATCAAAGTCATTAAAATTAAAGATGCCCTGACCTCTTCTGCTTCTCTGGCTGTGCCAAATTATGCTACAGATTTTCATTTGGATGTTTCTGAACAGAATGACATAATAAATGCCATCCTTTATCAGAGAAAGGGGGTGGGGTAGAATTGTGTTCATGTATTATAATAGTTATCTTGATAAATTCAAGTTCAAATTCAAATTCAGTTCAATCCAATTCCTACATTATATTTTAAATCCATTTGTAGGAGTGGTGGACTACTTGTTAGTGCATCTGCCCCACAACCGGGAAGTCATGGGTTCAAATCCCGGCCAGGTCCTGTCACGAACCTGGGTTTGGTGGTCCCAAACCCAGTTCTCACCCGTGGTTATTTTGGCCCGCTTCTCTATTTTCCATCAGGCACTTCAGGGAGTCCTTTGGGTCCTCGCTCCCTGACAGCTTGAGCATGCCCCCTCCTCCTATCAGTATCACTAGCTGATCCTCATTATGGGTGTTTCACACACTTACACGCACACACTTCATTCACTCCCATTCACACACTCATACACTCACCCATGCACACATGTTTTCAATCACGTCCAGCCCACTCTCATTCACACCGGCGGTCTCTTCCCTCATTAGTATTTTGACTACTTAAACACTGTGAGAGTAGAGAGAGACCGCCTGAGCATTATGTGTTTCATATACGACAGCGTGTACCTTCGTGTATGCAAGTTTCCATTCCCTCCGTTACTCTGTCAGCCTGTTTCATCTTCATCCACCAGACTGCACGGACAGCCCTGGATCGCTCCAGCACCGTAAGTTAATGTTTGCCTTTCTCCCTGTGCCGACAGCAGCTCTGTGGCACTAGGCATTCCCTCCCCCAGGCTGCAGAGCATCCAGGTGGCATCTTTGTATGTTTGGTGGCCTCCGTTGTTATTAACTGCATCTGTTCAACTCGCTGTTCACTGCGTGCTTGCTTGCTGGACTTGTTATTTTGGGTTTTTTGTTAATTAAGAGCACGAATCTACTCCTGCGATTGGGTTTTTCATTCTTCCCTCGGTGTGCTGCATAATAGCGCACCAGGGATCATAACAGAATACTCCAGCCAGCAAGAAAAAAACCAGCGGAGTAGACGTGCGTTTTTTTCTTTTCTTTTTTCACCCTCTTTTTTCTTTTTTCCTGGGTGCTATGGCGGATTGAACGGAGAGGGAGCTGCGCTTGCTGTGCCTCTTGGAGATAATTTTTTCATGGACACAGAAGCCCTGTTCCCCCCAGGCCGTTCTACAGGCTCAGGACACAGCGATGAGGGTAATGGAGAGAGATAGCCCCTGGAATCATCCCGAGGCGATGGACATTCTCCAAGACATCTTCACCCAGCCATGCAGGGAGCCAGATGAGGAGATTCCCCACATATGGTACGTGCCACCTAGTGAGGGGTTTATCATGGGGGACGTTCCCATTTCCGAACCGTCCGCAACAAGAAAGAAGAGGAAGAACTCCTGCCGTAAGAAGCTTCCAGCCTCACCAACGTCAGCCCTGTCTCCTCATCCCGAGCCGTGTCCCGCTCCATCCCCGGACGAGCTGGAGGAATACAGACTGGCTCTTCAGGTGGAGACAGACCTCATCTTGGAGGTGAAGCCGTGGCTCCTCCCGGAGATGGCCGGGAGATTGGAGGAATTTTCCCGAGGGAATGGGTGCCACAGCCTGAGGAGCATGCTCTACCCATGGAGTCTTCATACCTCCCTGACCCCGAGACAACAGCTGACATCATCACTTCTCAGGAATTCAGGCAAGTGCTTATTCAGTCTCTGTTATTGTCACCTGAAACTGCCCGCCTGATTCCTGACGAACTGTCAGCTGATGAGCGTGTTTCCCCTGTTTCTCCCGTGCCATTGCCTATGCCAGGAGATGAGTCCCAGACACAGGAGAGGCTGTCACCGGGGAGAGTGGAGCTCCCGCCGCCTGTCTCCTCTCATCGCTGCTGTTCCCGGAGGGCCCACCACAAGAGTTCTGCTGACCTGCCGCTCATCTCATCCACCTCCGTCACCGTGGAGACGACTCCTTCACTTTCCACGAGGGGCCCCAAATCCAATTTGGGCACGGAGAGAGACGGTTGGCTCCCATCTGCAGCTGTGGACATCAGAGACCAGGAGGACAGGCAAGTGTTTTGTCTTTTGTCTCCATCTAATTATAATAAGCCTTGTCTGTCTCCCGAGGGGAAGGTCCAGTCTCAGCAGTTCACTGGGTCCTCTCCTCCATCTGCAAAGATTGAATCTGTTCCTACTCTCTCTGTGTCTCCCCCTTTTTTTTCTGAGTATCCGCTGGCCTCTGAATTTAGCTACTGGACGATGGAGGAGCCTGTGGCCCTGAAGGTGTTCAGACCAGCACCAGCAAGGAGTGAGCCCCCTGCTTCTCCACTGGATCAGTCTTCAGCATTGGAGTCCTTGTCTGGGGGCAACTGGACTGCCACCACCACCAGACCAGCTACTGAGGTTGTCGCAGCGGAGGAAGAACCCGAGCCGGACCGCCTCAAGGTCGGGCCAGTGTCGTTGTCGGGATCGACGGCGTCCTGGACGGCGGTGGAGCTCAAGCCCAGGCAAGTGCTCTTGTTTGTTTCTTTCTCTTCTGAATTAGAGCAACCTTGTCTGGCTCTTTGCGAGGAGATCCGGATGCAGCCACCTGCTGCACCTGGTCTCGCCTTGCCTGGCTCCGCCACCCCCGGCGACCCTTACTCTTTGTCTCTCTGTCCTGTCTCTGAGGTCTCTCTCAGGGTCACCAGAGAGCAGCCAACACCACCTGAGGCTGCCAGGGATCTGGGTTCAGCGCCGGGGTTTGTGGAGAACCCTACCTCCCTCATTGGGGAGGCCACCACGGGAGCAATGAGGTCTCCGATGGGGACCACTGCAGGTGCAACGGTGCTCCAGCCGGAGTCCACCGCCAGTGCAGCAGAGCTCCAGCCAGAGTTCACCCCCAGTGCAGCAGAGCGCCAGCTGGATTCCACCGCCGGTGCAGCCACGTCCCAGACTGGGACCAGCGTGGGTGCAGCCACATCCCAGTCCAGGACCATTGCAGGTGCTATGGTCCCCCTGCTCCAAGCTTCAGAGGGCGGGGGGGGGGGGGGGGGCTCCTATCCCTCGGTTTGGCCACTGAAGTTCCCCGGTGGGTAGGCGGCCTCTCCGCTTTCCCCTTCGGTCCTGGTGGCTCCACCATGCTGGTCGGCCACCCGAAAGACTTGGCCTTCGGGTCAGGTGGCTCATTGGCCCTGGGCAGGCCGCCGGACACTGTTCAACGGACCGCCTGCTGGGCTTGGGACTTTGGCAGGCCACCCGATCAGCCATCCCTCGCCATGCCTGGGGCCTGGGACTCTGGTTGACCACCTGAACTTTGGACTCCTGGGGAGGGGGGTTAGTGTCCTAGGTGGGGGTTGTTAGGATGGTCACTGTACTGTATTTGCAGATTATTTTTTGTATTATTCACCGGTTGCTTCCCTCCTAACCTGTTTTCCCCACCTCCCACCCTGGGTAATTGTTTGTCTCTGGGGGGGGGGGGGGGGGGTCCCTAGTGGTGTGTTTTGTGTTTCAGCTGGTGGTACGGGGGTGTTTAGAATCCACCCCTGGGAGGGGGGGCTGTCATGAACCTGGGTTTGGTGGTCCCAAACCCAGTTCTGACCCGTGGTTATTTTGGCATGCTTCTTTATTTTCCATCAGGCGCTTCAGGGAGTCCTTTGGGTCCTCGCTCCCTGACAGCTTGGGCACACCCCCTCCTCCTGTCAGTATCGCCAGTTGATCCTCATTAAGGGTGTGTCACACACTTACACGCACACACTTCATTCTCTCCCATTCACACACTCATACTCTCACCATGCTTGCTTGCTGGACTTCGTTATTTTGGTTTTTTTGTTAATAAAGAGCACGAATCTACTCCTGCGACTGGGATTTTCATTCTTTCCTCGGTGCACTGCGTAATAGCGCACCGGGGATCATAACAGGGTCCTACCAAAAACCATATAAAAATGGTACTTCCCGCCTTCTAGCTTGGTGCTCAGCGTAATAGAATGGGGGAAGGAGAAGTTGTTTGTGGCGGTGCCTTGCATGGCAGTGACCCCTCTGATTCTACATGTGATTAACATGGTAGATAAGAGAAACGTAATTTCATTCTACTGTACATGATTGGATGTATGGACTGAATGACAACAGAGATGGCTTCTTCTTTTTAGTTAATGATGTTTTTAACATTTTAAAGTATTCTCTTCTGACAGGAGTTTTTTCCTAGTGCTTTGAAGACAGCCATTGTCAAGCCTGTTCTGAAGAGAAATAATTTAGACACCGAAGTACTGAACAATTACAGACCAGTGTTCAACCTGCCATTTTTAGGTTGTTTAGGCATGTTAGGTTAATTGGCTGTTCTAAATTGTCCCTAGATATCTGTTTCCTATAGGCCCTTAGAATAGAGGGTTAGTATTAATGAAAGCGCTTTGAGTGGTCTTTGTGACTAGAAAAGCGCTATATAAGTGCAGGTTAGTTAGTTAGTTAGTTAGTTTTAAGTAAAATTCTAGAGAAAGTAGTTTTTAACCAGTTAAATGATTTTATGAAAACTCATGATTTGTATGAAACATTTCAATCCGGATTTCGGTCAAATCACAGTACTGAGACCCCCAAGGTTCTAAATGATCTTAGAATCAACATGGACAAGAGCATGCTCTCGGTCCTGGTCTTACTGAATCTAAGCACAGCATTTGACACAGTAGACTATGATATTCTTTTAAACAGATTGTGCAATATGATTGGCCTCTGAGACACTGTTTTTAGCTGGTTCAAATCCTACCTCACTGGCAGAAAATTTGATGTCACCCAGGGTAAACACTCCTCATCAAAGAGATACAATACGGATTGTGGTGTTCCTCAAGGTTCGATTTTAGGTTTGATTCTTTTTAATTTGTACATGCTGCCACTAGGCAATGTCATCAGGAGACATGGAATTAGTTTCCACAGTTATGCTGATGATACCCAGCTTTACATTTCTGTCTCTCCTGATGACCCAGCACCAATCCATCCATCCATCTTCTTCCACTTAATCCTTTTTGGGTCGTGGAGGGGCTGGAGCCTATCCCAGCATCTTTGGGTGAGAGGCAGGGTACACCCTGGACAGATTGCCAGTCCATCACAGGGCCAACACAGAGAGACAGACAACCATTCACTCTCACAGTCATACCTAAGGACAATTTAGAATCCCCAGTTCTACCAATTGATGTTCTTTTTAACTGCATTTTAGACATTAAGCCCTGGATGGCAGAGAATTTCCTACTGCTAAACCAGGACATAACTGAAGTTTTAGTTATTGGTCATGAAGCTCAGAGAGAGAAACTTTTACCAAAATTACATATGTTGTCTCTTATTCCATCAAAACAAATTAAAAACCTGGGCTATAGCACCTTGGGGGAGTCAGATTATTTAGCATCTCAGACAAGAGACAGTGGATAAGCATGGGAGAACAATGTTTAGGAGGTTCCTGGCGAGATAGCAGGAAGGAGTCAAGGACGTAGGGGGTTGAATGCAGTGTGATGCAAATGTCATGTTGTGTGTGGAGAAATTCCATGAAACTTGTGAGGAGAGATTTGGGGAAAGAGAGAGTGCCTGCTGAAATGATTCAGTCTGTTCTGTGCTTGAGAGATGTGAAGTGTGTAATAAACTGTGTGCCATGAGTCGGCCTCTTATTTCACACACTCCACACTGGTAACCCAAGACGTATTATGGAACACGAGGCAAGAACCCCGGAGCCAGCCCGGTCAGGAAGCTCCAGCGAGGCGGCAGCCATCCCGCAGACAGCCCGGACTGGAACCCCCAGCCACGCGTGTGCGGTTTCAGTCAAGCTACCGGATTTCTGGCAGCACAGCCCGCGCTCTTGGTTCAACCACACCGAGGCCCAGTTCGCCCTCCGGGGAGTAACGGCAGACGACACCAAGTTCTACCATGTGGTCGCAGCGCTGGACGCCCGCACAGCCCAGCGGGTAGCGAGCCTGCTCGATCAGCCACCAGCCAGCAACAAATATGAGGCGCTCAAGGCTGCGCTCACCCAGCGTTACACGCTCTCGGACTGTGAGAGAGCGGAGAGGCTCCTGACACGGACCGAGTTAGGAGATGGTTCGGCCGTAGACCTGATTGAGAAGATGCTGGCGTTAATGGGCACGGATGACGGGCACTTTCTGTTTGCCCACCTCTTCCTCCGGAACCTTCCAACAGAGGCGAGAGCGGTTCTGGCCAATTCGCCGTCGCTGGCCGCGCGCGACTACCGTGCGCTAGCCCAGGAGGCAGACCAGATCAGCATCACCACCAGGGCAATCACAGTCAACGCGGCAGCGGCGGAGCCCAGCAAGATGACCAGAGGAGGCGAGGAGCCACCGACGGTAACAGCAGCGGGGGCCAAGGAGCACCAGAGAGACACGCTCTGTTTCAACACCGCCGCTTCGGAGAGAATGCATGCAGATGTGCGCCACCGTGCCAGTTCAAGCGCTCGGGAAAACGCCTAGACCGGCGATCGGTAGCAGCTGCGACCCTCGGTGAAGAGAACAAGCTGCTCTACTTGACTTCTACTTCTACCTGCGCCAGCTGGCCAAAGACTGTCAGTTTGGAGCGTTGGAGGAAGAGATGGTGAGCGACCAGCTGGCAGGACAAACTATTTGCCCAGCTACGAGGTCGAACCTCCTTATATTCTCGGGCGAACTGACGTTATCCAAGGCCATCGAGTTAGCTCAGCAGTTGGAGGCAGCAGACAAGCTATCGTGGGAGCTCAGCGAGAGAGCACAACATCGCCAATTTGAACCACAGTCGACACTGCAGGCAGTGGACTCAGACAGTGATGAGAGTGTGGAAGATGAGGGAAGCTACACTAATGATGTCAAGATGAGGTTCGCCCTGGGATCACCAAGGTGTTTGGGTTGTGGCTCCATGAAGCACCGCTACAAGGCCAGGGAGTGTCCGGCAAGACGGAAACGCTGCAGCAAATGTGGACTCTTGCATCATTTCACCAGGGCATGTCACAAGGTCGAGCAAGGGGATCCGAGAAGTAAAGAGGACCCTCCCGCTCCTATGGTTATTCACACTGTATCCTCGAGTACTAACAGCCGTTCCAACTGTATAGTGGAACTGGACGGGGTAACAGTGCCATTGCTGATTGACACGGGAGCGGTGAGATCCGTGTTGAATTGGGCAACTGTGAGGAATTTTTTTCCCACATTATCGTATTAGAGGTGATTCAGCGCTGCTGTGTGGTTATGGCGGAGGAAGATTGGCCACGGTGGGATCGGTGGGACTGACAGCTAGGTACAAGTCAGCGGAAGTGTGCAACCTGAGGTTCATGGTGACTGCCAGTGGAGAGAACATAATGGGATATGATTTGTTTTATGGCCTGGGCTTTGCCATCACAAGCAGCATTGGAGAAGAGTTGTTGGGTTGTAGTTTGTGGGACCGGCCGGTCCCACGGACGGTGGACGGAGCTGTGTGGGACGAGAATTTGCCTGGCACTCTGGAGGAAGAGTAGAACAAACCCCACCTAGGGCCATTGCGGGAGGGTTCCGGTGCCAGTGCCCAAGTAGCCCTAGCTGAGGGAGCTGGGCGGCACGGTAGGACGCCTGTGATGGTGGGTGGCACCAAGTGGCTGGCTCCATCTGCTCCCGGATTTCGGCTGGGAGGGGCGGGAGAGCAGGGGGTCACAACGGCAGCGTGGGCAGCAGAAATGAAAGCAAGCGGGGCAGGACCGGCTAGCACGGTGAGACGACATGCCAAACAGAACACTGGAAGCCGAGTAGGGCCCCTCTTGGGGTCGCAGATGTGGTCCGGCCCTGGAGGCCCAGTCGAGAGGAGTTTGGGTCAAGCGTCGGAGAGAAAATGACCAGGGGTGGCTGCAGGTGGTGGCTGTTCAGGAGGATGCCTACCTCCAGCTATCGGATGGCTTGTGGAGGCATCTTATTGAGCTACGGTATGCCCGCGACAAGAGGGAAGTGCTTGGGCCTGAACGTGGGTTGTCCCCAGTGGTGAGGAAGAGGAGGCGCACCTGAGTTGAATCAACCGGCGGTTATCTAGGGGGTGGTTCTTCTCATTGGGCAGACTGACGGTTGGACAGTATGTTTAATGCATGAGTAAGAAAGGGGGACAACCATTGTGTTTTTATTGTTCTGGTACATGGGGATTATTTTGTGTTTTTTTCTGTTGATTTAGGAACATGGCAGTTATTTTCTTTAGTTGGACTATTTCTTTAGTACAGACGGCAGAATAATCCGTCTTGCCGTGTAGGGAGTGGGATGGTAGTCCACCTGTCCTCCCCTAGTTTTAGTTGTTTTGAGTGACTGTGATAGGCCCCTTTTAGATATTTCTGTTTAGTTTTCTTAGTGCATGATTCAGGTTCCAAATTGGGGAGGGTCTCGATTGTATGTGTCTGTTTTGGACCTTTTTGAAGGGGAGGGAGAATGTTGTGTTAGGTTTCAGGGACCTTTACTGTGTGACACGGGTGGTGGCTCCACCTTTCTGGTTCTGCCACCACCCAGGGTATAAAAGGGCAGTGAGAGAGAGGGGCGGTCTCTTGGCCTCCTCTCTGCCTGGCGGGTGCGCATGTATGGTGAGAAGACATCACTAATAAACCTGTGTCCAGTTCAACACTCAGTCTCGTATTTGGCTCCAACTACCGACATAACACTTGGCAGTAATTTCAACCAAAGCAACGATGATCTGATACACTATAATGTTCCCTAACAGCGACAAGTTAGCATCGTCATTTATTATTTGCTGTTTTATAATTAGAGAGAGATGGTGTTAACATTACTTACCTTAAATTAAAATGAGGTTAAAGGACTGTCCTCTCTGACACAGTATGGTGGGAAAAAGTCCCACATCCCCGGCAAAGAGAAGTAGCAGCTATATGACCAAAACCTTAGCCTAGAGTTAGCTGCTGTGCTAAGCACCGGAACCCACACACTTAGCATACTGCAGGGGAGAGGTGGGGCAGAGACAAGTAACAAGTTACTAGTGTAACAAAGGGTCTTTGCACTTTGTTCATACTCAGGAGAGTTATAAAGTGAAAAAAAAAAAAAAAACCACAGCGGTCGTGAGTGTGAATTTGAGAACTTTTATTACTGCCTTTCTGCAGACAAAAGCAACTTCCACTTCTTCCCTCAACAATAAAAGCTCTAGGCATGTACTGCAAAACTGAACTTAAGTTCACTACGCATTCTGTCACACTTGTGTTGATAAAAATACTGATAAAATCAAGTTTTAAAAACGTAAGATTAGCAGATTATAATACCATGCAATGCTGAAGTTAAACTTACTTTACTGGGTTCACTTATTTGTAATTCTGACTCTGCAGGAGTCAGTGTCTCATCAACCATCAGCCACACTGCATGTCATTAGTGTGCATGCATGTTTCTTAAAGAAGAAGAAGAAAAAAAACATGAATGGGACTTCTGCTAAGACTTTGTCTCTCTCTCACAGCTACCCACTCAGTAACTCCCGCTGAGGGACCTCAGCTGGAGGACAGTTAGCCAAAGTTAAGCTAGGTGGCACCGTACCAGCTGGTCATTAACTGACACAAATGGTTTTAAATTGATGCGGAGATGTGATTCAAATTCAAACATCCTCAGTGCTTCAAATAGACTACACATACTGCTTAATGAGGCAGAGGTGAAACTAGACCTGAAACAAATCAAGCAGCAGAAGGCCATTCACAAAAGTGGCAAATTTATCAGAAATAAATACTACATTTATTAGATATGTTACAAATTTACAAGGAAAAGGATCTAAATCTACAAGTTTACAGTAAAAAAAACCACATTCATTAACTGACAAACTATTATTTTTTTTCTAACCATACAATTAGATATATCAGATAGGTCAGGCCTTTCCAATCATGTACTACAGAGCAGTGTTTTTCAACACTGGGGTCCGCAAAACCTGGAAATTCCATGAGACAGTATTCAGGGTTCTCTGAGAAACTGTTTAATTTCACTTTTTAATTGGTCCAAAAAAAAAAAACCTTGCTGTTGTTGTGCAATGGCACCTGCAGTGGCTCCTCCATGTCAGCAGGTGGCAGCATGAGTCTTCTTCTTCCTCTTGATGGAAGCCCCCCCCCCCACCCCCAATTGGAGGGGGCCCTGAGCTGATCTGCATCTGCAGCAGAGGTCTAAGAGAAGTCCTGGGCCCACACCACTGTCCAGACAGGAGGGTGTCACTTCCTCCCCCAGGAACCACATCCCAACGTCGACCACCCCCAGCACCAAACAAGCGGTGGATACAATCAACAGTGAGGTCCTCCAGTGTTGTACTGTGAAAAGAATCCCCTTTGTAGGAGCCCGGGTCTGACGAAAGACGTCAATGGTAAGTGGCCGTGTGTTTTTTGAACTAAATGACTCCCCCAGCAGTAGCAGAACACCACTGCCGGGTGGCTGTCACAGTCAGGCATTGGGCAAACTCTTGGCCTGGGCTGAATGGAGTCCGGATCGCATGAACATGTGCTCGTGAGCTCTCACCTTGCCCAGGGTGGGTGCTGTGTTTGGATTTTTTTGTGTTTATTAGTATCTGTTTCTTTGTAGTTCCATTGATATTATGTTTTGACATCAGTTCATGCTGTTTGTGTGTTTCTGTTCCTCGGCATTTGTCTTTGTCTCCCTCTTTATTGAACCTGTCTTCTCTCACAGCTGTTTCCAACCCTCTAAAAACCTTCTGTTTGTCTGCTCTGGCCAAGTCTCTCTTGTCACATCCTTACATCAATTCTGTCCAGTTTGCCAGTCTGAAAAATCTCCACCCTCTTCTTCCTTTTAATTTTGCCCTTTTGCAGGTTTTGTGTTTTGATAAGTGTTGTTTTTTCAGCCCTGTTTAACCAGACCATCAATGAAGGAGTAGCTCCTTCTGGCCTGATAAAATCACCTCAACAGTGCTCAGATCTCCTGACCATTGAACTTGACCCTGAGCACAACCTGGATGCAGGCCCACCTGAGGATCATTGTGTGTCAGTTTGATGAGCATCAGGGCAATTGCGAAGGAGCAGAGTAGCGATTCTCGTGAAATGTGGACAGACGGACAGATGGATGGATGCTGCATCATCACATTAGCTCCTTTTGGCTCCAAGCTAATAAAACCTCAAGTCCACCTCACGCCCTTCCTCCATCTGGGTCCTGCCTACTCCAATTTCTGATAATTTTTGGGAAAAAAAACAATGTCAAAACTTATCATTTTTTACAGATACCTGAATAAACACCTGAACATTGTTTTGTAGCAGGACAGATAAAAAAAAACTACTTGCCACAGCTGCTGTCACAATGAAATGATAGAGTTCTTGTTAGTTGTCAGAAAAAACATGCACTCAGTCCATTAAAGATGGCCAACAGCAGGATTTTTTCCTCTCACCATTGCAAAAACACATTGAAGTACCTTCCCCAGCTCTCTAATTGGCTCAGCTTGTCCATGCTGAGAGCATAATTAGTGCCACGGCTTTTCAACAGACAACACAATAGAATTTATGAGCGAATGTAATTACTCCCAGGACACTCAAACCTGTGGGGTAATTTGACTTTGTCACGTTGATTGCAGTGTTTTTCTGCATTTTTCTTTAAAATGTCCACTAAGTCTCCCCTCCCCCCCGACACTGACAATCAAAGAAAGGCCAAAAGAGCACAGGCGAGTGCCGTCTCATTTGTTCATCGCTCCCTCTCTGCACACTTTACAGTTGAGTGATTAATGAAACATGGAACTCATTTATCATTGCTAATGTCCCTTTCATTCAGACCTGATTTTAATGCTGACATGGTGTAACAGACATCTCAGTGGAGGAGAGAGAAGGAAAAGTCAGCGGGAGAAATGGCCTTGAGATGTCTGTCCCTGTCTTCTGTGTCAGTGTGTGGGTGCACGTGCATATGTGTTTGATTATTAAACCCATTAGTGCTGATCTTCTTGTCAGAGGCATCGGTTCAACTTTGCACACTTTCATTCACTGCAGAGGTCTTGTACCATAGTGTGGGAGTAAAAACTAATTTACAGAAGCATATGCACGTTCTACTAAAGGTACATATGTCTGCATTTGAGCTGTTATGCAAATTAGTGTTTTATTGGGTTCAAATAGGGACATGCATCACATGTAAATCTTTAAAATATCAAATCGCTCACAAATAAATACACATTACTTTTATTTAGTCGGGCTCTTTAAGAAATAAGAAGATTGCACTTATGGGTTTTTCGAGATTTCAAACCAACAAATTGCTCCTTCTCTTGCCTAAGGCTGTGTTCACAGGTATTTAAAAAACGCTTCCCCACACCCACAGTAAGAGGTCAGCATTCCAAGGTGAACCTGTGTACCAGGTTTGGTGGCCCTACCTTTACTTGTTTTATAGTAACAGTAAATCTAGCATTTACCATTTATCACTGTGCAACTGGAATGTTGACTTTGATCTTTGACCCCTTCACCCCAAACCCATAGTGAGGTCAGGGTGTAAATCTTCAAGATGTGTATTAGATTCAACTCCTGTAGGAGGAGTTGATTTCACAAAACAGTTACTATCTATGAAATCAGGTAAAATAAGAGGTCATAGATCAAGGGCTACCACTCTTGCAAAAATTATCCAATCAGAACTTAATTGGAATATGTGCATCATCAGAGTATATCAAACCATGGTACCAAGTTTCAAAACAATCAGAACAAAACTGTAGGAGGGGTTGATTTCACAAAAGTGGGACAGACTTCCCTGTCTCCAAACAGATGTGTTATGTACGGAAACTTGGTGATGAATGAGGCAAGATGAGGTAGTGTCAAACGCAGCTTTATTGATGGCAAACACAGCAGTTACACGACAGACACCTGGCGTGGACATCCGGCATAACGAGGCCATGCCATGGTGGCTCGCCCCACGATATAGCAGTGCGGTGACGTGGCAGGAAGTCCATGTCACCACACTGCACTTCACAATAAAGTGCCCATATAACACACATAAGATGACGGACTAACCCATAGTCTTCAGTCTTCACCCAAAGGACTCTTCGACCCCTTTGGGCTTTGACCAGCGGGGAATAAAAGAGTTTTTTTTTAAGGCATTTCTTTCACATGCAAACACAGTTTGTAAGCACTAAAAATGTTGTAAAACGCCTTTCAGGGTGAAGCTCTTCACTGACTTCGGATGTTGAGACTGGAAACTGGAGGCTTTGGGGTACAACATCAGACTGTCACCACCATCGCTCTGGTTTGATGTTACAATAAATCAGTTATCTCTTTAGTTTACATGGTAATGACCAATGCAGTCAAAAAAGGTGTTGCTGCTGCTAACTTTGTTAGGAGGACTTTTTATGTTTGCATGTTCATACTAATACATATAAATAAGAATACTGTGAACAAGTTAAAGGGTTTTTTTATATCATTAAAAATGATGAACTTTGATGCATTAAATATTGATTACACACACAAATAAAAATCTCAAGCCTTTCTATCATGATCAGGGGATGGGCTGTGCCCATGCCTTCGCTCTTATTTGGGTTTAAACTTTGGTTATTACCTCCGCCAGGCCGCAGGCCAGGAGGTTATGTTTTTGCCGGCGTTTGTCTGTCTGTCTGTCTGTCTGTTGGTTAGCAAGATAACTCAAAAAGTTTTGGACGGATTTCGATGAAACTTTCAGGCATTGTTGGAAATGGTACAAGGAAGAACTGATTAAATTTTGGGGATGATCCGGATCACCGTCTGGATCCAGGAATTTTTTAAAGGATTCTTTAACATTGTGAGATAGGGCCCGGAGGTAATGTGTAGTTCAGTGCTTCTGCCAGCAGGAAGCACTGAACTACATATTGAAGCTCGTTGAGCTTGTGACAGAGCCGCTAAAATGCAGCATAGACTGAATGAGAGCCCAGAGGCTGCTGCTTCTCGACGTGCTAAAGACAGAGACAGTACACGGCAGCATAGACAGGATGAGGGGCTATCCCCAGATGCTATTGAAGCTTGTCGACCTTAGTTTTATTTTATTGATTTTTTTCTTATTACCTCCGCCAGGAGGTTATGTTTTTTTTTAAAAGAAGATTGCAGTTAATATTGTTCTATTCTACACTACGTATATGTACATATTTTTAATTTCCTAGAAAGAAGCGAAGTTAGAAAAATTATGTTAATGGTGGCTTTTCAATATCCAGAACTTATTATTAGGAATAAATTTCATGAATGTGTTCTCCAACTAAAGACTTGTACATGTTGTATCTCTTGTTAAATTAAATAAATTGTATTTGTGTAGTTCAAATAACATTTTTTTTTTGTTTTCTTGACCAATCATATGACATACAGAAACACATGATACAGGGAAAGAACAATAACAGAATTAGTGTAGAATATTTATGGTATAAATCACAATACTGGGGGGGACTGTTGCTCTTGGCGGAGGTCTGCGCTCTCCGAGTGCTTTTCTAGTTACCTCCGCCAGGCCGAAAAGGCCAGGAGGAGGTTATGTTTTTGCCGGGGTCTGTCTGTCTGTTTGTCTGTTGGTTAGCAAGATAACTCAAAAAATCTTGGACGGATTTCCATGAAACTTTCAGGCGTTGTTGGAAATGGTACAAGGAAGAACTGATTAAATTTTGGGGGTGATCCGGTTCACCGTCTGGATAGAGGAATTTTTTAAAGCATTTTTCATTCAACACTGTGACATACAGCCATTTTCAACATGTGCGCAGGCGCAATGGAGGGCGCTGGTCGTCGTGTCTGCAACACAAACTCTGCGTTCTTCAACGTTTTAGGCACAAAAGGACGCGGAAAACACTGCTGGCCTGGGCCCGCCAGCGTGCCTGTGTTTGCGCGCAACTGCAAAACCTCACACGGGCAACTGTCCGCCGACGGATTCTTTGGCAGAAATTCCCCGGCCAGCCATAGGAGCTGCGCATTTGGCAGAAATTCACCGGCCAGCCATAGGCGCTGCGCAAAAACGAGCTCTCTGCCGGTGAAGCTTCTAAATTCGCGTTTGCCGCGGAGCGCAACCCCCCAAAAAATAATATTGTAGCGAACTCAATATGAGCACCCTACTTGGCTTGCCAAGTGGGTTGACCCTATTGGCGACACAGGTAGAGTGCGGGACTCCGGAGCGGGAGGCGTGAGTTCAAACCTCCTGGTGGGACGTCGCCATGTCGAGCAGCACGTTACAATATAATATAAAACCCACGGCAACCTGTTTACCAAATTTGCATCCGTCAGTGGAGGAGATGGACACAACAGCAACGCTTTAGTTTATTACCTCCGCCAAGGAGGCAATGCTTTTACTACTGAACCACTAATCCTATCACTATCAGATTGATTGTCATTGATTAATTGTGTGTTTATTGCACTGTCCCTGTCAAATAAACAAATAATCATTGTGAATCCAATTGCTAGTCATATGTTTACATGCTCAAGGAATCTGAAAACGTACACACAAACACTGTATGGGGGGAACTGTGGCGCTTGGCGGAGGTCTGCGCTCTCCGAGTGCTTTTCTAGTTGTTACTGTAGTCCTGTCTTCATCTCCTGAGCTGAGCTCAGAGCTCCCCTGCTGCTGTTGCCTCAGCTGCTGTTGCCTAAGCTCTATGCTCCTTAGCTGCTGTTACCTGGGCTCTGTGTTCCTCAGGTGTCGCACCGCAGCTGCTGTCTCCTGTGGCCGACACACCTTAGCAGCTGTCTCTTGTGGTCAGCGCACCCCTGTCATCTCTCTCTGTGGTTGGCGCTCCATAGTCATCTCTTTCTGTGGTCGGCGTTCCCCAGTCATCTCTCTCTTCTTCTTCTTTTTCTTTTAGATTTGACTGGCGGTTGGCAACCAGCTTACAGGTGCATTACTGCTGCTGACTTGATTATCATCACTCTATATCTTTGTATAAGGAGTTCTTATATGAAGTTCTGAACAACTCCTTACGTGTGAAAAAATTATCCGTACTTGGTAGGAGCACAGAACTATATACAGAGTGCCGTAACCCGCCTGATTCCTTCTTCTTCCTCTTCTTCTTCTTTTCAATTTGATTGGCAGTTGGCAACCAGCTTACAGGTGCATTACCACCATGTACTTCACTCTATATCATCACTCTATATACCTCTGTGGTTGGCGCTCTCCAGTTGTCTCTGTCTGTGGTCAGTGCTCCCAAGTCTCCTCTCTTTGTGGTTGGCGCTCCCCAGTCGTCTGTCTCTGTGGTCCGCAGCTGCTGTCTCCCGAGCTCAGCGCTTCCCTGCTACTGTCTCCTGAGATCAGAGCTTCTCTGCTGCGGTCTCCTGAGCTCAGAGCTTCCCTGCTGCGGTCTCCTGAGCTCAGAGCTTCCCTGCTGCGGTCTCCTGGCTCAGAGCTTCCCTGCTGCGGTCTCCTGGGCTCAGAGCTTCCCTGCTGCGGTCTCCTGGGCTCAGAGCTTCCCTGCTGTGGTCTCCTGAGCTCAATGTGCTGCTGCTACTGTCTCTTGAGCTCAGAGCTCCCTTGTTGTTGTTGCCTCAGCTGCTGTCACCTAAGCTCTATGCTCCTCTGCTGCTGTCACCTGGGCTCTGCGTTCCTCAGGCGTCGTTTGCTCTGGTCGACGCTCCCCAGCTGCTGTCTCACAATCTTGGGACTCCAGCTTTGTGTGGCCCATGGACTCTTGTTGGCCACCCGACTTGCTATGCTCATCCATCTGGTGGACCATTGACTTGGATAGACCACCCGATGTGCTGCACTCCTCTGTCTGATGGCCCATGGATGTTGGTAGGCCACCTGACGCACCGTGCTGGTCTGTCTGGTGGCCCATGGACTTTGGCAGGTCACCTGATGAACTGTTTCCTCTGTTTGGCAAGGGAATGTGTTGGGAAGGGGGTTTCTGGACCGCCTATCCTTGGGCCCCCACCACCCACCTGGGACAGGGGGGTCCTTCTTGTCCACTCAGGGTCGACTTATTTCCACCCCTTGGGGGGGGGGGTACTATCATGCTCAGGATGTTATGGCTTTATTCCTTGTTTTCAGCTCCCATGCTGCATCATTTTGCCAATAAATTATGTAAAAATTTGCTCTGCATTTGAGTCTTCGTATAAACCCCAGAGGGGCGCTTCTAACATTTTCTTATTTAACTTTTACTGCAGTTATATTTTCTGATATTAAACTGTAACTCATGGTATTGTACTTTACTGAGATGCACTAGTAAATGTGCTGTTACTCCCCCATTGCATTGGTGACAGCAAGTGTGAGAAAAGAGCTTGAGTGGGATCCGAAACACCAACCCTCCAGTTACTGGGCAACCTGCTCTACCTCCTGAGCCACTATGGCTTCATTTTTATTTTTTATTTTTGTCTTTGAGAGATAATGCAACTGTGAGCTAGAAAACACAAATACACTCCAAAAAGTCAAATACCGTAAATTCCAGACTATAAGCCCCTACTTTTTTCACACGCTTTGAACCCTGTGGCCTAAATGACGATGTGGCTAATCTATAGATTTTTACGGGCTAATGGCCTACAGCATGAGGGCCCATATAACAGATTCTGTGAAAGTAACCATCAATAGGACAAACTCAATTCCAGCTGTGATTCCTGGGGGCACAACGAAGTATTTAGAGCCACTCGACATCAGTGTGAATCGTGCATTTAAAGTGGCACTCCGAGTTGAGTGGGAGGCTTGGATGACTAGTGGCGAGAAATCATTCACCAAAACTGGCTGCATTCGAAGAGCAACTTTTGCTCAAGTCTGCCAGTGGATCCTGACAGCGTGGAACAGTGTGAAAAAAATCCACAATCACCAACAGGTTTCGAAAGGCTGGACTGCTGCATGATGAAGAGGACAGCACAAGCACAAATTCGCCTCGAGACGAAAGTGACATTGAGAGCGACAACGAAAGAGAGACTGAGAAAGTGTGTGATGAAGTCATTCAGAGGCTTTTCAATTCCGACACTGAAGAAGACGACTTCAGTGGGTTTAGTGCGCAGGAGGAAGATGAAGATAGCAATCAATGACTTTTCTGGTAGGCTGGTTATTTTTTTAATCAGCCGTGTTACTGCCGGCAATCGTTTTACTGCCGTGTTACAGGCACTGTTCGGAAAAAAGCATTTATTTAATTAAAAAAATCTTTCCGTGTACCATCTTTCTGAGTAAATATCTCATGTTACAACGTGGACACCTGTGGCTTATAGACAAGTGCGGCCTATACAGTATATGTACAATTTTTTTCTTTTTAAATTTAGTTGGTGCGGCTTGTATTCAGGTGGGCTCAATAGTCTGGAATTTACGGTATACGCTGGTGTGAAAAAGTGTTTGCCTCCTTCCAGATTTCTCTTAAATATTAGACAATGATAACACAAGTAAAGACATAATGCAGTTTTTAAATGAAGGTGATTATTATTAAGGGTAAAAAAAAAATCCAAAACTATGTGGCCCTGTGTGAAAAAGTGATGCCCCCCCCCCCCCATGTTAAAACAGAAATTAGCTGTGGTTTATCACATCTTTGGAAAGCTGAGTTCAATTTCTCTAGCCACACCCAGGCCTGATAACTGTCACACCTGTTCTCAATCAAGAAATCACTTAAATAGGACCTGCCAGACAAAGTGAAGTAGACCAAAAGATCCTCAAAAGTTAGACATGATCCAGAGAAATCCAGGAACAAATGAGAAACAATTTCCAGACAACAACAGGCTGGAAAAGGTTATAAAGCCATTTCTAAAGCTTTGGGACTCCAGCGAACTACAGTGAGAGCCATTATCGACAAATCGCAAAAACATTAAAGTCAGCGGGAGAAATTGCCTTGAGATGTCTTTCCCTGTCTTGTGTCAGTGTGTGGGTGTGTCTGCACATGTGTTTGACTGTTAAACCCATTAGTGCTGATCTTTTTGTCAGAGGCGTCGGCTCAACTTTGCACACTTTCATTCACTGCAGAGGTCTTGTACCATAGTGTGGGAGTAAAAACTAATTTACAGAAGCATATGCACGTTCTACTAAAGGTACATATGTTTGCATTCAAGCTCTTATGCAAATTAGTGTTTTATTGAGTTTTAATCTCATCAAATAGAGACATGCATCACATGTAAATCTTTAAAATATCAAATCGCTCACAAATAAATACACATTACTTTTATTTAGTCAGGCTCTTTAAGAAATAAAAAGATTGTACTTGTGGGTTTTTCGAGATTTCAAACCAACAAGTTGCTCCTTCTCTTACCTACGGCTGTGTTCACAGGTATTTAAAAAAAGCTTCCCCACACCCACATTGACCCCTTGACCCCAAACCCATAGTGAGGTCAAGGTGTAAATCTTCAAGATGTGTATTAGCTATAACTCCTGTATCAATTTGAAAAACCTACATCATTTCTTTCAGTAGTTACGGTGTTTAGAAGATTTAGGGAAAATTTGACCTCTGACCTTTGACCTCAAGGTCATCCGATGAGTCAAATTGCAATATGCGCATCATCAGAGCATATCAAAACATGGTACCAAGTTTCAAAACATTTGGAACAAAACTGTAGGAGTTGATTTCACAAAACAGTTACTGTCTATGAAATCAGGTGAAATAAGAGGTCACAGATCAGGGGCTACCACGCTTGCAAAATCATCCAGTCAGACCTTAATTGGAATATGTGCATCATCAGAGTATATCAAACCATGGTACCAAGCTTCAAAACAATCAGAACAAAACTGTAGGAGGGGCTGATTTCACAAAAGTGGGACAGACTTCCCTGTCTCCAAACAGACGTGTTATGTATAGCGTGGAACACAGTTTTATTGATGACAAACACAGCGGTTACACGACAGGCACCTGGGTGGGCATCCGGCGTAAAGAGACCGTGCCATGGCGGCTCACCCCGCGATATAGGGCAGTGCAGTTACCTGACAGGAAATCCATGTCACCACACTGCACTTCACAATGAAGTGCCCATATAACACATGTAACATTTCCTCCCCCCTTTAGAAAGTCCAAAACCACACATACAGTTCAAACCTACCCCAATTTGGAACCCGAAATGCACTCTACAATAACAAAAACTAATGTTCTTAACTGGCCGAACACACTCACACAAAATAACCTAAAATAGGGCTTGTGGGTGGACTGCCACGTAGCCCGCACGGCATGGTGGATCATTCTCCATCCAAATAAACTAAAAGTCCTTTGTTAAACTAAAATCACTGCCATGCTCCTAAACTAAAACAATAATATAGTACACTCCATAACATAACATGCACATAAAACGTGCAGAAACTATAAACATAACTCTACAGCACAGTCACCTGGGTGGGAGAGGTAGAACCGGCATGGGGAGTCCAAGGGAAGCCCCTCAGCAAATGCGCCCCTGGAAGCAGCAGACCCCTGGGACAATGGCTGATCTTCTGAATGGTGGGACCTGGTTTCCACACGTCCAACACTGACTCCCATCCAGCCTTGTCACCCGGAGCATCCTCCTGGACACACCAAAGCTGATTGGCATGCCTTGATGAGCCATCAGACAACTGGAAGTATGCTGCGCCCAACTTCGCCATTATCCACAGACATCCTCGGTGTTTTTCTGGCTGTTGTTTGGCTCATCTTCACCGTGGTCGTTCATCACCCCAAACCCCAACCAAGTCCAAAACCCTCAGTGGGGCTCGGCTCGGCCTGACGTGCTGCTGCTGAGCATGCAGTAACACCATGCTTGTCGGTCTGGCCCCGTCCTCTTCTCTTCCTGGATTGATCGTCACTTCCTTGTGGTAACGTATCGTCACTTCCTGTTTTGCTGTCTGTCTGTGTGGTTTGCTCTCCTCACTCTCCTGAGCTTTTGGGTTAGTCACTAGCAATGGCTCCTAGCTCTCCTTCCTCTCCTCCTCTGGTGTGCTCTCTCTGTCAGATGTTTAGCTACACCTCTGCCTCTTTTAGTGATAACGGTAAATGTAATAAATGTTGTCTTTTTGAGGCGCTCGAGGCGAGGTTGTCTGATTTGGAATCCCGGCTCCGCTGCATTGAAACACCGTCTGCGCCAGTTACTCTTGACGGACGCCCCTTAGCTGCAGCGGAGCTAGCTAGCATAGCTAACCCTGTTAGCGGTCCTCCGGCTCTCCTCAGCAGCGAGGAGACTGGGTGGGTGACGGTGAGAAGGAAGCCTAGTCGCAAAGCCCCGGTACACCACCAACCTGTTCACGTTTCTAATCGTTTTTCCCCGCTCAGCAACACACCCGCTGAGGAAAAAACTCTGATCATTGGCGACTCTGTAGTCAGAAACGTGAACCTAGAGACTCCAGCGGCCATAGTCAAATGCATTCCTGGGGCCAGAGCAGGCGACATTGAGTCAAATTTGAAAATGCTGGCTAAAAGTAACTGTAAATACTCCACAATTGTTATTCACGCTGGCATTAATGACATCCGTCTCCGGCAGTCGGAAGTCACGAAACTTAATGTAGAATTGGTGTGTGACTTTGCAAAAACGATGTCTGCCACTGTAGTATTCTCTGGGCCCCTCCCCAATCTGAGCAGTGATGACATGTTTTGCCACTCGTCATCCTTGAACCGCTGGCTGTCTGTGTGGTGTCCTGCAAATGACATGGGCTACATTGACAATTGGAGCTCTTTTTGGGGAAAACCTGGCCTTATGAGACGAGACAGCATTCATCCCACTTTGGATGGTGCTTCTCATTTATCTAACAATCTGGCATCTTTTTTATCCAAATTTCCAAAACCATGACTACTCAGAGTTGGGACCAGGAAGCAGAGTCGCAGTCTTACACGCCTCTCTGCAGCTCCTCTTCATCCGCCACCCCTCAACTTAGCCCCTGTCTTCCCCATCAGAGAATCATTGTCTGCTCCCTCCAAAGTAAATAAAAATATAGTATATAAGCATCCCAAAGTGATTAAGCAAAATATTGGTAAAACTCAAATTAAACATAAAGCCTCTAAATTGAATGATTTGGTCTCTGTTCCTCCTCATAATTTAAAAATTAAATGTGGTTTATTAAATATTAGGTCTCTAACTCCCAAGTCTCTGTTAGTCCATGATCTGTTAATTGATCATCAGATTGATTTAATTTCCCTTACAGAGACTTGGTTAGGGCAAGAGGATTATATTGGTTTAAATGAATCAACTCCCTCTGGTTATTTAAACTGTCAAAATCCCAGAAGTTCTGGTTGTGGAGGAGGAGTAGCAACAATTTACCATTCCAAATTACTAGTTTGTGGAGCGTGTAATTGACGAGTCAGGTTTGTCTCAAAGCAGTTTATTACATGTCTCCATCATGAGCAAAGTAGAAAAGAGAACATCTCAGAAAAAACTCGTCCCTTATATACCCAGGTCTCCCCACAGCTCACAAGTCACATTGCATTCGAATCAAAAGTAACAATGCATTTCCTCTTTAATCCCTTAGCCTCCCCCTCACAGTCTTTGGCCCACAAAGGCTCCCCCAAGCAGTCTCTTGCATACCAAAGATTACACTTTCACAGCTTCCTGTTATCTCCAAGGAAACTCTGCCCTTTGTTCTTATCTAAGATGTGAGGCATTATGTAAGGCATTAAGTAAGTCACATGTGTGGCTACACCACCCCCCCAAACATTTTAGATCGAAAAAAAAGAATAACAGTCTGCATGCTGTGATAGAATCATTACACATCAATCCACATGCTGCTTGGGCTTCAGTCTCCTCCCGTATCTGCTGTAACCAGGATTCACCGCCTCAGCGGCGCTGTCATGCTGGGGAGCTGCTGTCTGGGAGTGAAAACCTTTTGTCAGTCCCTGTGGGTGTTCTGGGGAAATATTACCCTGGGAAGCTCCTCGTGGGGGTCTTCCGCGCCGAGGGGCCCTTGCCAACAGCACTTGCTCGTCTGCCACCACAAAAGCGGGTTTGAGTCTGTTTATGCCAACCTTTTCCCTCTTACCCCCCAAATCTAGCAAAAAATGCTTGTCCTCTGTTTCCAACACTCTGAACGGTCCATCATAAGGTGGTTGCAGCGGGGGGCGATGCGCGTCATGTCTGACAAAAACAAACTCCGCGTTTTTCAAAGTTTTAGGCACAAAAACGCACGGAAAACTGTGATGAACGGGGCCCGGCAGCGTGCCTGTGTCAATGCTACGCTGCAACAGCTGAGACGGGGAGCTGCCTGGCGCAGGATTATCCGGGAGAAACTCCCCGGGCAACCAAAGTGGCTGCGCGAAAACAAGTTCAGCTGGGGAAGCTTCTAAGTCTTCTTTTGGCGCAGAACGCAACCCTAATAAAACCCAGGGTAGCTTGTCTACCCAATTTACATCCGTCAGTGACGCTCTGAGAGCTGCTTTCAATGACCTGTGAAAACGTTCGCATAACCCATTAGCCTGTGGATTGTACGCGGTTGTACGGTGAATTGCGACACCTAGGCTGCGGGCCATTGTCGACCAAAGTTCGGAAACAAATTGAGGGCCTCTGTCGGACGTAATGTCCGACGGGACTCCAAAACGCGCCACCCATGCTGTTACAAACGCGTGCGCCACCTCCTCGGCTGTGGTTGACGCCAAAGGAACCACCTCCGGCCAGCGCGTGGTGCGATCCACCATTGTCAGAAGGTGCGTGCACCCCTGTGATGGCGGGAGGGGACCCACGAGGTCCACGTGAACGTGGTCAAACCTCTTAGCCGGAATGTGAAATGGCTCCAAGGGAGCCCTCGTGTGTCTGTGTACCTTGGCTCGTTGGCACGCCATGCAGGCTGCTGCCCACATTTTCACCTGTTTGCGGAGGCCCGGCCACACAAATTTTTCTGCTACCATTTTGACCGACGTGCGTATCCCCGGGTGTGCCAAAGAATGAATCGAGTCAAAAACGTGGCGGCGCCACACTGCCGGTACCACGGGACGCGGTCGCCCAGTGGAGACATCACAGATTAGAGGGGGCATACTGTCTTGCAGCACCCTGCTCTCCAGCCTTAACCCTGTTGGTCCAGACTGGAGCACGCGCACATCCGCGTCACTAACCTGCTCCGCGGCCATGGCTGTGTAATCTATCCCCATGCGGACGGGGGCAGCCACGGTGCACGAGAGGCAGTCTGCCACTACATTCAGTTTACCCGACACGTGCTGAATATCGGTAGTAAACTCTGAGATCGCGGCCAGCTGTCTCTGCTGCCGGCCCGACCACGGTTCTGAAACCTTGGCCATCGCGAATGATAGTGGCTTGTGGTCAACGAACGCGGTGAAACAGCGTCCTTCCAGCCAGAACTGGAAGTGGCGAATAGCCAAGTGGAGAGCCAGCAACTCCCTATCAAACGCGCTGTATTTACGTTCACTATCGCGCAAGGTCCTGCTGAAAAAGGCAAGCGGTTGCCAAGCGCCGGCTACACGTTGCTCCACGACCGCCCCTATGGCCACATCTGATGCGTCAGTAGTGAGCGCTATGCGGGCTGTTGGGTCTGGATGTGCCAATAACGCAGCGTTTGCCAGGGCTGCCTTGACTTCCGAGAACGCCCGCTCTCGCTCCGGGGACCATTCGATCTTATTCGCGGGTTTCTGCTTTTTGAGTGTGGCGTACAGGGGTTGCATGAGCTGCGCTGCGCGGGGGAGGAAACGGTTATAAAAATTCACCATTCCCAAAAACTCCTGTAATGTTCTGACCGTTTGTGGTCGGGGAAAATCTGCTACTGCGCACACTTTGTCAGGCAGCGGAGCCGCTCCTTCGGTGGAGACGCGGCGCCCCAAAAAATCAATCTGCGTCACCCCGAACTGACACTTCGTTGAATTGATTATTAAACCCTGCTCTCCCAACCTCCGGAAAACCGCCGTGAGGTGGGTTTCGTGTTCGTCTTCGGACACGCTGGCTACCAAAATATCGTCCAGGTAGACGAATACGACAGGGAGATTGCGCAGCACCGCATGCATCATGCGTTAGAACGTCTGTGCAGCCCCTTTAAGCCCGAATGGCATGTGCAAAAACTCGAATAGGCCAAACGGAGTTATCACCGCTGTTTTGGGTATGTCCTCAGCGCGCACTGGGACTTGGTGGTAACCGCGGACCAAGTCTATTTTAGAAAAAACGCGCGCTCCTGCCAAATGAACGGAAAAATCTTGGATGTGAGGAATTGGGTAGCGGTCGTGCACTGTGGCGTTGTTCAACCTGCGGAAATCCCCGCAAGGTCGCCACGAACCGTCAGCTTTAGGGACCATGTGTAGCGGGGAAGCCCATGGGCTGTTTGAACGCCTGATGATGCCCAACCTCTCCAGGTTGGCGAACTCCTCGCGTGCTATGGCCAGTTTAGCTGCGTCCAAGCGCCGAGGTTTTGAAAAACGGGCGGCCCGGTGGTGGTAATAAAATGTTCCACCCCGTGTTTAGCGACAGCTGCTGAAAATGTCGGGACCGTGAGTGCTGGGAACTGAGTGAGCAGTGTGTGGAACTTACCGCTTGCAGCTGTGACGTTGGCTTGTGCTGTTAGCCGGGACGCTCGAGCTGTACAGGGAATAGAATCAAAAGACAGTGCATTAACCAGGCGCCTGTTAGCGACATCAACCAACAACCCACGTGAGCACAAAAAATCAGCCCCCAATATATTGAAATTCAATGCAGCTATGACAAAAGTCCACTCAAATGTACGGCCGTGTAGAGACAGAAGCAGAGTCCTCTCACCAAAGGTTTTAATGTCCGAGCCATTTGCTGCTGCCATCTGGGGGCCGTCGGCTTAGGACGGCATGATGAAACTCAGCTGGGCGCCGGTCCACGAGGAAATGTCTCCCGGAGCGTGCGTCCATCAAGTAGAGCAGCTTGTTCTCCTCCCCGAGGGTTGCAGCTGCTACCGACCCCCGGTCTTGGCGTTTTCCGGAGCGCTTGAACTGGCACAGTGGTATACATTTGCATGCCTTCTCCGCAAAGCGGCGGTGATAGAAACAAAAGATGTCTCCTCCGCGTTCCTTGGCTCCCGCCGCCGCTGCCGTCGTGGGTTCTGCTACCGCCATCCCTGGCTCCCCGCCATCTCCGGCCATCGCGCCGAGCTCCATCGCTGCCGCCGTGGCCGCGCGCTCTCTGCTGGCATTGACAATCCAATGCGCCTCCCGGGCCAGCGCACGGTAGTCCCGCTGGGCCAACAACGGCGAACTGGCCAGGGCCGCTCTCGTCACTGACGGCAGGGTCCTGAGGAAGAGGTGGGTAAAGATGAAATGGTCATCGTCCGAGCCTTTCAACCTCAGCATCTTCTCCATCAGGTCAATGGGTGTGCAGTCTCCCAACTCGGTCAGCGCCAGGAGTCTCTCTGCTCTCTCCTCAACCGAGAGTGTGTAGTGCTGGATGAGTGCAGCCTTCAACGCGCCGTATTTGTCGCTGGCTGGTGGCCGCTCCAGGAGGCTCTCCACATGCTGAGCCGTGTGGTTGTCTAGCTTTGCGATCACATGGTAGAATTTCGTGTCATTTACCGATATTCCCCGGAGAGCGAACTGTGCCTCCACCAGGTGGAACCAGGAGCGCGGATTGTGCTGCCAAAAGTCTGGTAGCTGGACTGTAATGGCATACGCTTGGCTGGGGGCTCCCAACAAGGCTGGCCCCGGGGAATTCTCTTCTTGCTGCATGCTACGTCTTTGGTCACCAGTGTGGAGCGTGTAATTGACGAGTCAGGTTTGTCTCAAAGCAGTTTATTACACATCTCCATCATGAGCAAAGTAGAAAAGAGAACATCTCAGAAAAAACTTGTCCCTTATATACCCAGGTCTCCCCACAGCTCACAAGTCACATTGCATTCAAATCAAAAGTAACAATGCATTTCCTCTTTAATCCCTTAGCCTCCCCCTCACAGTCTTTGGCCCACAAAGGCTCCCCCAAGCAGTCTCTTGCATACCAAAGATTACACTTTCACAGCTTCCTGTTATCTCCAAGGAAACTCTGCCCTTTGTTCTTATCTAAGATGTGAGGCATTATGTAAGGCATTAAGTAAGTCACATGTGTGGCTACAATTTAATGTAAAGCAAAAAACATGTTATAATTCCTTTGAGGGCCTGGTCCTCAGTATTGGGCACTCTAGCAACTTTAGGTTAAACCCAGTTTTATTTGCCATAGTTTATCGTCCCTCATCAACCTACTCAGAATTTTTATCCGAATTTGCTGATTTCTTAGCTGATTTAGTGCTGAAATCTGATTAATTATAGTAGGGGACTTTAATATACATGTGGATGTAGATAGTGACTGCCTTAATGTGGCATTGAATTCAATATTAGACTCGATTGGGTTTTCTTAGAAAGTAGGAAATTCTACTCATTACCTCCACCATACATTGGACCTTGTTCTGACATATGGCATAGAAACAGAAAATCTTGTAGTGTCTCCTCATAACCCTGTACTGTCAGACAATTGTCTGTTAACCTTTGATTTTACTATTTCTGACTATTTGGCTCCTAAAGACAAATATTATTACAGTAGATGCCTCTCAGATGATGCTGTTACCAAATTTATGCAGATTGTTTCCTCTATGCCATGTGTCAACACAACGGAAATAAACTATAGACAGCTTGCTCCTTCTGTAATTGATAACATGGTGGATAGTGTTACAGCTTATCTGCATCAGACTCTAGACTTGGTGGCCCCCTTAAAAAAGAAAAAGTCTAATCAGAGATTTCTAACTCCTTGTTTCAACACAGAAACTCATAGCTTAAAACAGAAGACTCATCAATTAGAAAGAAAATGGTGCTCCACTAATTTAGATGAAATCTATTTAGCTTGGAGAAATCATCTTTTAATTGATAAAAAATCTCTTAGAAAAGCTAGAACAAGTTATTACTCTGCATTAATAGAAGAGAACAAGAATAGTCCCAGGTTTCTTTTCAGCACTGTAGCCAGGTTGACAAAGAGTCAGGACTCTGTCAATCCTAGCATTCCCTTAGAGCTTACTAGTCAGGACTTTATGAACTTTTTCAATAATAAAATTTCATCCATCAGAGATAAAATCAATCAGATTCTTCCCACAGTTAACTTAAATACTGTAACTACTACAACTCCTTCAGTTGATGTCTGTCTTGATGAGTTTACTCCAATCGACCTTTGTGAGTTAGACAAAATAGTTTCCTCATCCAAACCTTCAACTTGTCTTTTAGACCCTATTCCTACCAAGTTATTTAAAGAAGTCTTCCCACTTATTGGGAGCTTTATTCTTCATATAATCAATTCTTCATTAACTTTAGGCCATGTACCGCAAGCTTTTAAAACGGCTGTAATTAAACTCTTACTCAAAAAGCCAACGCTAGATCCAGGAGCTTTAGCTAATGATAGACCAATCTCTAATCTCCCTTTCATTTCAAAAATCTTAGAAAGACTTGTTGCTACGCAATTATTTGACCACTTGCAGGGAAATGGTTTACTTGAAGAGTTTCAATCTGGGTTTAGAATCCATCATAGTACTGAAACAGCCTTAGCGAAGGTCACTAACGACCTCCTCATCGCATCTGATAATGGACTTGTTTCTGTACTTGTCCTTTTAGACCTTAGTGCAGCTTTTGATACTATCGATCATAATATTCTACTTGATAGATTAGAACACTATGTTGGACTTAATGGAACTTCGTTGCAGTGGTTTAGATCTTATTTATCTGATAGGTTCCAGTTTGTTCATGTAAATAATGAGTTTTCTTTCAACTCAAAGCTTAGTCATGGAGTTCTACAGGGATCTGTGCTAGGCCCTACTCTTTTTAGTTTATACATGCTTCCGCTAGGCAACATTATTAGAAAGCACTGTATACATTTTCATTGTTATGCAGATGACACACAATTATACCTGTCAATGAAGCCAGATGATAGTAATCAATTAGCCAAGTTAGAAGCCTGTCTTAAGGAAATCAAAGCTTGGATGACTTGTAATTTCCTGCTATTAAATTCAGATAAAACTGAAGTCATTCTTGTTGGTCCAAAAAACCTTAGAAATACCTTTCCAAATCAAACTTTCAGTTTGGATGTGGTTACTCTTTCTCTTAATAGCTCTGTGAGGAACCTTGGAATTATTTTTGATCAAGATCTGTCCTTTAATTCACATATTAAATTTGTTTCTAAGACTGCCTTCTATCATTTGCGTAATATTGCCAAGATTAGGAGCATCTTGTCTCAGAGTGATGCTGAGAAACTGATCCACGCTTTTGTTAGCTTGAGATTAGATTATTGTAACTCTTTATTATCAGGCTGTCCTAAAACATCTTTAAAAAGTCTTCAGCTGATCCAAAATGCTGCAGCAAGAGTTTTAACAGGTACTAGAAAGACAGATCATATCTCTCCGGTTCTGGCCTCCCTTCATTGGCTTCCCATAAAGTTTAGAATTAAGTTTAAAATCCTTCTTCTTACTTACAAAGCTCTAAACAATCAGGCTTCTTTTTATTTAAAAGATCTGATACTACCGTATTAGCCTAACAGAGCACTATGCTCCCAAAATGCAGGATTACTTGTAATACCTAGAATCTCCAAAAGTACAATGGGAGGCAGAGCCTTCAGTTATCAAGCTCCTCTCCTGTGGAACCAGCTGCCAATCTGGATTCGGGAGTCAGACTCGATCTCTGTTTTTAAGAAAAGGGCTAAAACCTACCTTTTTGATATAGCCTACAGTTAGGGAGGGATCATGTGTTTCTGAACCCTCCCTTAGTTATGCTGCTAATAGGTTTAGTCAGCCGGGGGACCTCCAGTAATGCACTGGGCCTCACTCCTTTCCTCACTCTCAGTGAAATATTTTTTTTGCTGGTCATTAACATTTGCTTGTTCTCTCCCATAGATTGAGTCCCCATCGTGCTGTTTGCTCTCTACATGTCTGTTCTTTTCATCTTCTCTATCCCCTCACCCCCCAGCCAGTTGCAGCAGATGACTGCCCCTCCCTCAGCCTGGTTCTGCTGGAGGTTTCTTCCTGTTAAAAGGGAGTTTTTCCTCTCCACCATCGCCAAGTGCTTGCTCACAGGGGATCGCCTGATTGCTGGGGTCTTTCTGCAACTGTTGGGGTTCCCCCTACAGTTGATAGTGCTATGAGATAACTGTTGTTGTGAAATGGCGCTATATAAATAAAGTTGAATTGAATTGAATTGAATTGAATTAAAAATGTCATTGCAGTCAACGTCGTAGCTGCAGAACCCCCCATCCCCCTACGGCCAAGCTCCGGAGGCATCAGGGGCTAGCATGGTGTCCCTCGCCGATGCAGGTGCCCCGCCGTCGCGCTTGGTACCCCCCCCCCCCCACTATGTCCCAAGCGCCCGCACTGAGACTCTCCTGTGCCGAACCTGAATGAAACTTGCCCTGCTTGACCGCCGGAGTGTCCGTTAGCTCTTCGTCCCACACAACGTCCTCTTCGACCACTGTAACCGGGGTTTCAAGTGGCCACAACCTGACCATTCGTTCCCGGCACCGTCTTTAATAGCGAAATCCAGTCCATAAAACAAATCACAGCCGTGATGTTATCATCTCATGCTGTCACATGGAACGTGAAGTCAACCATCTTCGTACACTTGTAACGAGCCGTTAACTCCAAAGTCCCAACCGTGCCCAGCTTGCAACCACCATAACCATACAATGGCGCCAGGTAACCTTTAATCCTGAAGTGGGGGAAGAACTTCTTCACCGTGGCCCAGTTCAGCAACAACCCCTCCTCCGCCGCCGTGTTGAACAACAGTGGCACCTCAACGCCATCCAACTCCATTGCACAATACATGTACCTGTTTGTACTGGGGACACTGTATGGATGGTTGTCAGGTGCGGGCGGAGTGATTTCTCCCATGTGCTCTCCGGTTCAGATAAGCGGCACACTCTAGCATAATGGTTCAAGTGTCCATATCTGCTACAATGTTTTCCTCTTGCTGGGCATTCCTTCACCTTATGGCGGTGCGTCACAGACCCACAACCCTTGCATGGGGGTCTTCCCGGGGCAGACCTTCAGCTGCCAGCATTGGTTTCCATAACATCATCCTCCAAGTTATCCTTGCTATCTGAGTCTGCAGCTGTGATGATCAGGTGAGTGTGCTTCCCCCCTCCCTTCCTGCTTCTGTGTTTCCTAGCTCCGGAGCTCATCAGCGCACCTGCGTGATTGACACACCTGCTGCTTCCTGATCTACCAGCATATTTAAGAGCCAGTGTGTGAAGAGCTCGCTGCTGGATTGTTGGGTATTGCTGCCAGAGCAGCTCCAGTCTGTTGTTTGGCAAATTTATTTATCCTGTTGTCTTACCTCCTGTGTCTTCTTCTCCTCAGGTTTGCTGCCACTCAAGCGGTGTGTCTCCAGGGCTGTGCACGCTCGTCTGTACCAATCTCCTCCAAGACAACATCATCTTCACCCAGGTCACCCAGTCATCTCCTCATTCCCATCTTCACCCTGCAGTCTCCAATCTCTCCCCTTTATGCTCCATGCTGGAGTTCACTGTGGACCCTCAGCTCATGTGGTAAGACTCTCCTCCTCAGTTAATATTCCCCACTTGGTATCTCAGTTATTAATCACCTCTCTCCTCTCCTTTCTTTCAGGCTGCATGTGGCTCCAGCATGCACCTGTCTTCACTATATTGAAGTTGGCGTTTGTTTGCGTTTTTCATTAGTTGTGTTATGTGTTTACAGTATGTTTATTAAGTTAGCGTGTTTGTGTATTTTGGTTTTCACTAAAGTGGTGTTAAACTTTCTTCCCGTGTCTGAGTATTTATCTGAAGTGGTTTACCCTGCTCTTAAGCCTCCTCAGTAATTTAGTCATGACAGTGGCATTTGCTGTGGTGGGTGGCTCCAGCGGCCGCTGTGACTGATGCCAATTTAGCACAAAGGTTAGCTTGTCTGCGGCCCCCAACTGGAGAGCTAGCTCGACAGCTCTGGCTAATGTTAAATCATTCGGCACCGTAAGTAGCCTAGCTCTTAATACAGTGCTGCACGTGTGCTCCGCTACCTGGTCGAGCACCATTTCATCTTCCAGCGGCCCAAAGCGGCACTTGCTAGCTAGCTGCCTCAAGTCGGCAACAAACTGCTGGATGGGCTCACCTACCCATTGATGTTGATGCTGAAAACGAATCCTATGGACAGTCACGGTGTCCGGGGTGTGGAATTGGTTGGCTAGCAGCTCCACGACGTCCTCAAACAAGTCCGACACACTGAGCATCTGCAGGACTCTCTGGCCTTCAATACCCAGGTTATGGACGAGAAGCGCATGGGCCCTTACCTTGTCAAGCTGCTCAAGGTCCAGCACAGTGATGTAGGTCTGAAAAGCCTCAAACCATCTTGGTCAAGGCACCGGTGGTTCACCTGGGAGCTTGAGAAAGGGACAGGGTGGTGTTAGACATGCCTTCATGAGTTAATCCTCAGTCGCCAAATGTTATGTATGCAAACCTGGTATTGAATGAGGCAAGATGAGGTAGCGTCGAACACAGTTTTATTGATGGCAAACACAGCGGTTACATGGCAGGCACTTGGCATGGGCATCCGGCGTAAAGAGGGCGTGCCATGGTGGCTCGCCCCGCTATATAGGGCAGTGATGTGATGTGACAGGAAGTCCACGTCACCACACTGCACTTCACCATAAAGTGCCCATATAACACATATAACAGGACAGACTGACAAATAATATAGTCTTCAGTCTTCACCCAAAGGCCTCTTCGACCCCTTTGGGCTTTGACCAACGGGGAGTAAAAAGCTTTTTTTAAGGCCTTTCCTCCACATGCAAACAGTTTTTAAGCACTAAAAATGAACATGTTGTAAAACGCCTTTAAGGGTGAATATCTTAACTGACTTCGAATGGTGAGACTGGAAACTGGAGGCTTTGGGGTACAACATCACACTGTCACCACCATTGCTCTGGTTTGACATTACAATAAATCAGTTATCTCTTTAGTTCACATGGTAATGGCCAATGCAGCCAAAAAAGGTGTTAGCTGCTGCTAAGTTTGTGAGGAGGAATTTTTATGCTTGTATGTTCATACTAGTACATATAAATAAGAATATTGTGAAGAAGTTAATGTTTCTTTTTCAATAAGATTAAAAATGATGAACTTTGATGTATTAAATATTGATTACACACACAAATAAATATTTCAAGCCTTTCTATCATGATCAGGGGATGGGCTGTGCCCATGCCCTCACTCTTGTTTAGGTTTAAACTTTGGTTATTGTCAGTGTATTTCTGTCTTATTCATCTCCTAAGCTGAGCTCACAGCTTCCCTGCTACGGTCTCCTGAGCTCAGAGCTTCCCTGCTGTGGTCTCCTGAGCTCAATGTGCTGCTTCTGCTGTCTCCTGAGCTCAGACCTCCCATGCTGCTGTCACCTAAGCTCTATGCTCGTCAGCTGCTGTTACCTGGGCTCTGTGTTCCTCAGGTGTCGCACTGCAGCTGCTGTCTCCTGTGGTCGACGCAGCTTAGCAGCTGTCTCTGGTGGTCAGCACACCCCAGTCAACTCTCTCTGTGGTTGGTGCTCCCTAGTCGTCTCTTTCTGCATTCGGTGCTTCCCAGTCATCTCTCTGTGGTCGGCACTCCCATCGTCTGGTCTGCAGCTGCTGTCTCCTGAGCTCAGCACTTCCCTGCTACTGTCTCCTGAGCTCAAAGCTTCCCTGCTGCAGTCTCCTGAGCTCAGAGCTTCCCTGCTGCAGTCTCCTGGACTCAAAGCTTCCCTGCTGTGGTCTCCTGAGCTCAATGTGCTGCTGCTGCTGTCTCCTGAGTTCAGAGCTCCCTTGTTGCTGTCGTCTCAATTGCTGTTGCCGAAGCTCTACTCTCCTCTGCTGCTGTCACCTGGGCTCTGTGTTCCTCAGGCGTCACTTGCTCTGGTCGACGCTCCCCAGCTGCTGTCTCACAATCTTGGGGCTCCAGCTTTGTGTGGCCTATGGACTCTGGTTGGCAACCCGTCTTGCTATGCTCATCCATCTGGTGGCCCATGGACTTGGGTAGACCACCTGATGTTCCATGCTCCTCCGTCTAATGGCCCATGGACTTTGGCAGGTCACCTGATGAACCGTTTCCTCTGTTTGGCCCTGGACTGTGTTGGGAAGGGGGTTTCTGGCCCTCCTATCCTTGGGACCCCACCACCCACCTGGGACAGGCAGGTCCTTCTTGTCCACTCAGGGTCGTCTTGTTTCCGCCCCTTAAGGAGGGGTACTACCATGATCAGGACTTTATGGCTTTATTCCTTGTTTTCAGCCCCCATGCTGTATTATTTTGCCAATAAATTATGTAAAAAGGTTGCTCTGCAATTGAGTCTTCGTATATACCCCAGAGGGGTGCTTGTAACACTTTCTTATTTAGTTTTTACTGCAGCTATCGCTTCGGATATTAAAGTGTAACTCATGGTATTCTTTCCTGAGATGCACTAGTAAATGTGTTACTTCCCCATTGCATTGGTGAAAGCAAATGTAAGGAAGGAGCTTGAGTGGGATTTGATCTGCCAACCCTCCAGTTACTGGGCGACCTGCTTTACCTCCTGAGCCACTATGGCTTCATTTTTTTCTTTCTGAGAAATAATGCCACTGTGAGCTAGAAAACACAAATGCGCTCCAAAAGGTCAAATATACAAGTGGCGTTAAAAAGTGTTTGCCCCTTCCTGATTTCTCATTTTTTTGGATGGTTGTCACACTCAAATGTTTCAGATCATCAAAGAAATTTAAATATTAGACAGACTTTATTCATTATCGCTACTTGACTAATTAAAATGATTAGACATCAATCCTCTCCCTGTCAGGCTTTGGTGACGGCACAGCTGTGGACCTTATGGACAGAATACTATCAGTGCTTGGAGCGGACAAAAGTGGTTTCCTGTTTCCACACATATTGCTGTACCAGCTCCCGCTGCCTGTGCACGCAGTTTTGGCTAACTGGCCACATTTGGCTACCAGTGCCTACCGAGCTTTAGCCAAGGAAGCTGATCAGGTCCTGCTGGCTACAAGGCAGTTTGCTGTGCAAAGCATGGCATTGAATATCCTGCAATCCACGACGGAGGACGCGGACCCGGCGGCAGTAGCTGGAGCGGTGCCCTGGAGATGATGCGGGAGAGCTGTTTCTTCTACCTGCGGTTTGGCAGCAAGGCTAAGCACTGCGTTCCTCCATGCATGTTTGAGACGACGAGAAAACTCCAGAGCCAGTGCTCAGTAGCAGCTGTGGGCGCTGGCGGATGAGGTGAGCTGCTCTTCATTAAAGACTTGCTGTCAGGGAGACAGTTCCAAGAGGACTCTGGCTCACAGAAGAGCCTACTTGCGCCAACCAGCGCTGCCAAGACCGGCAGTGGGCAATGGCCTGCATTTGAGTGCAGCTAATGGTTCTTCCATTGAGACATTTGGCACAAGGTCTGTGACTGTTTCCAGGGGCACAGTTTTGGGTGGGACTTTGAAATCGCTTCCATCAATTCAATTCAACTTTATTTATATAGTGTCATTTCATTTTATATAGTGCCATTTCACAACAACATCTTATAGCACTTTCAACTGTAGGGGAAATCCCCACAATTGCAGAAAGACCCCAGCAATAAAGCAATCCCCTGTGAGCAAGCATTTGGTGATGGTGGAGAGAAAAAACTCCCTTTTAGCAGGAAGAAACCTCCAGCAGAACCAGGCTCAGGGAGGGGCAGGCAATGACCAGCAAAAATATTTCATTGAAAGTGAAAAAAGGAGTGAATCCCAATGCTGTCTAAACCTATTAGCAGCATAACTAAGGGAGGATTCAGGGACACCTGATCCCACTCTAATTTTAGGCTATATCAAAAAGGAAGGATTTAACCTTACTCTAAAAAACAGAGATCGAGTCTGACTCCCGAATCCAGATTGGCAGCTGGTTCCAAAGGAGAGGAGCTTGATAACTGAAGGCTCTGCCTTCCATTATACTTTAGGAGATTCAAGATATTACAAGTAATCTTGCATTTTGGGAGTATAGTACTCTGTTAGGATGATAGGGTAGTAACAGATCTTTTAAATAAAAAGGGTCCTGATTATTTAGAACTTTGTAAGTGAGAAGAAGGATTTTAAACTTAATTCTAAACTCTATGGGAAGCCAATGAAGGGAGGCCAGAACTGGGGAGCTATGATCTCTCTTTCTACTACCTGTTAAAACTCTTATTGCAACATTTTGGACCAGCTGAAGACTTTTTGGAGATGTTTTAGGACAGCCTGATAATGAAGAGTTACAATAATCTAATCTTGAGCTAACAAAAGCGTGGATCAGTTTCTCAGCATCACTCTGAGACGAGACATTCCTAAGCTTGGCATTATTACGCAAATGATAGAAGGCAGTCTTAGAAACAAGTTTAATATGTGAATTTAAAAACAGATCTTGATTAAAAATAACTCCAAGGTTCCTCACAGAACTATTAAGAGAGAGTAACCACATCCAAACTAAGAGTTTGATTTGGAAAGGTATTTCTAAGGTTTTTTGGACCAACAAGAATGACTTCAGTTTTATCTGAATTTAATAGCAGGAAATTACAAGTCATCCAAGCTTTGATTTCCTTAAGACAGGCTTCTAACTTGGCTAATTGATTACTATCATCTGGCTTCACTGACAGGTATAATTGTGTGTCATCTGCATAACAATGAAAATGTATACAGTGCTTTCTAATAATGTTGCCTAGCGGAAGCATGTATAAACTAAAAAGAGTAGGGCCTAGCACAGATCCCTGTAGAACTCCATGACTAAGCTTTGAGTTGAAAGAAAACTCATTATTTACATGAACAAACTGGAACCTATCAGATAAATAAGATCTAAACCACTGCAACGAAGTTCCATTAAGTCCAACATAGTGTTCTAATCTATCAAGTAGAATATTATGATCGATAGTATCAAAAGCTGCACTAAGGTCTAAAAGGACAAGTACAGAAACAAGTCCATTATCAGATGCGATGAGGAGGTCGTTAGTGACCTTCGCTAAGGTATAATAATAATATTAATACTAATAATATTGCCTAGTGGAAGCATATATGAACTGAAAAAAATAGGACCTAGTGTGGGCTATATTAATCATATATTCCATAACCTACATATGTTGAAGCATGTGGGAATGTTTGGTGATTACATATGTAAGGCGACTTCACACCTCAGAAAGGACAAAGACTCTCAACCGCCAGTGAAGAACAAAGACGTTGCCAGACACTGCGGTGGAGACCGGAGGAGCTGCCCTCACCCCCCAGGGCCATGAGGAGGAGTACGAAGACAATGGGGGAGATTAAGATAATGAGGGATGTCAGCTTTTGATATGCATGTCTTTTGTTATGTGCAAGTATAAGTTCATAGAGCCGAAAGTGTTCCGGCCTCTTTTTCCTTCTTCTGCTGCTGCACTAGGATGAGACTTGTTAGAGGAGCTGATAATAAACTTTGGTTTATGAATCACATCGCCTCGTTATTTCAAGCTCCTCTACACCTAGCACAGATCCCTGTAGAACTCCGTGACTGAGCTTTGAGTTGGAAGAAAACTCATTATTGACATGAACAAACTGGAACCAATCAGATAAATAAGATCGAAACCACTGTAACGAAGATCCATTAAGTCCAACAAGCCGCACTAGTCTATCAAGTAAAGTATCATGATCAATAGTATCAAAAGCTGCACTAAGGTCCAAAAGGACAAGTACAGAAACAAAGTCTATTATCAAATGCGATAAGGAGGTCATTAGTGACCTTCACTAAAACTGTTTCAGTACTATAAATTCTAAACCCAGATTGAAACTCTTCAAACAAACCATTGCAGTACCTATTGTTGGCATGGGTTTTCTGTGTGCACATTATTTTCTTGTTGATGTTGCTAACCACCATTTGATTAATGCTGTGTCTTTTGCCACTTTTTCGTGTGAGGCTGGGGGAGCTGGGCTGTTGTCACATGCTAACTTTTTAGCATTAGATGATGTTTTTCTGCGTTTGCTGACAAATTTTCCGTCACTTACAACACCTGTTTTTTCAACCACGGCTACTAAGCACGGGGTGGAACATTTCTTCCCCACAGCGGGACCGCTGGTTTTTGCACATGCGTGACGCCTCGATGTGGTTAAGTTGGCCATAGCGAAAGAGGAGTTTGCCACTATGAAACGTTTGGGTATAGTGAGGAGTTCTAACAGCCCATGGGCCTCACCGCTTCACATGGTACCTAAGGCGGATGGGTCGTGGCAGCTGTGTGGTAATTTTCATTGGCTGAGCAATGTCACCGCTAATGACGTTATCCTATTCCGCACATCCAAGATTTTTCTGTGCGTTTGGCAGGCGCTGCCATTTTTTTCAAAGGTGGTTCTGGTGCGCGGTTATCACCAGGTTCCCATGTGCATGGAGGAAGTCCCCAAGACTGCAGTAATTACCCCGTTTGAGCTTTTTGAATTCCTGCACATGCCATTTGGCCTTAAAGGCACAGCCCAAACATTTCAGAGGTTGATGGACTCGGTGTTACGCAACCTCCCATTCGTGTTTGTCTACCTCAACGACATATTAGTGGCCAGTCCACTGTGGGTGTGAAGGTATGGGGAGGGGTGTGTCTGAGAGTCGGGAGGTGCTAGATTAAGGGGAGTAGTGTCTCTCAGCTATGTGGGCTCCCCTGGACGGGGGGGACTTTTTTGGACATGGGGATCCCCCGGGTGTGCAACAGTGGCTCTGGGGGGTCATTGGCCTCCTGGGGCCCGGGGGAGTGCGTTGGTTTCACTGGGGGGGTGGGGGGTGGCGTGTCCTGGGGGTGTGGGCCTGCCGCGCCGGCCCCCTGGCAGCCTGACCTCCCTCAATTGTCCCTCCGGGGGCAGATGCCAGTCTTTCCTGGGGCTTGCTGACCTCGGACGTTTGTGCCCTGTGGGGGTTGGTGACGATGTCTTGCCTGCTCGGGGTTCCCGGGGGAGGGCTGCTGTGACCAGCCCCCCGCTTTGTTTCCTGACAAACCACTCACAGGCACATACTACTTTTGTGCACACTCTCATACAGTATATACGCACACAGACGCACACACACAAGTGTCTCTCCTTTAACAGGTGTAGAAACCAAACTCGTGTTGAAACTTCTTCAGTGGAAGAAACAGTCTGTTTTCTGTTTGTTTTAGTTGTTGGTTTGTTTGCCTTTTTGTCTGTTCCCCACCCTTTTCTTTCCCCCTCCACACACTTCCTTTCCCTTTTCCCCATCTTGTCGGGTCCTTCATGGGTAAAATAATTTAAAGTATTAAGTTATTACAGGAGGTGTTTACAACAATATACATTACATAGTTAGGTACTGCATAAGCTTCTCTTGGCAAAGTAAATCTGTTTTGGCACAATAAGGGTGACAGATCCCTGTTCTGCTTACCTAGCTGCCTGACAGCCCAAAGTTTCAGTTTGGGCTGCCGGTGATTGACTTCTTAGGCCACCGCATTTCGTCGCGAGGTACGATTCCGTTGCTTTCTAAGGTTCAAGTGGGGGCGGAATTTCCCTGTCTGGACTCTGTTAAGGCACTGGAGGAATTTTTGGGCATGGTAAATTTTTTACAATGGTTTCCTCCCTTGAGCCGCCCACCTCCTGCAGCCGCTTTATGAGGCTAAAAAAAGCCAACAACCCTGTCACCTGGACTCCTGAACGGGTCTGTGCTTTTCACGGGGCTAAGTCTGCCCTTGTGAGCGCAGCACTACTCACTCACCCTGTGCCCACAGCACCCATAGCTTTGACAACAGATGCCTCCGATGTAGCCGTGGTGGCAGTGGTCGAGCGGTGCATGGCAGCCCCTTGCGTTTTTCAGTCTCAAGTTGTGGGAATGGCGAGCATAAGTTAAAGTGTTTTTGATAGGGAGTTGCTGGAGTTGTACCTGGCAACCCGTCATTTCCATTTCTTATTGAAGAATCATTCTTTCATGGCTTATGTAGATCGTAAACCACTGACGTTCGCTATGACCAAGGTGACCGAGCTGTGGTCTCCCCATCAACAACGTCATCTGGCGGCCATCTCTGAGTTCACAACAGAAGTTCAGCATGTGGCTGGCAAGTCCAAACCTGTTGCTGATTGCCTGTCATGTCTGCGGTGCACCTCGGGATGAATTTTTCTGCCATGGCCACTGAGCAGTCCAACAATCCGGACATCCTGGCCCTTCAGTCTACAGGTACAGCCCTCAAACTTGAGGATGTGATGCAGAAGGTTGGTCCTACTCTCCTCTGTGAAATCTCCACTGGCCGCCACTGCCCTGTTGTCCCTGTGACCTGGCGCTGTCAAGTTTTCAACTCAATTCAGTCCCTCTCACCCTGGAGTTCAGGCGTCAGTAAAACTGGTTGGAGCCAAGTTTGTCCGGCCCAGCCTCCACAGGGATGTCAAGGGGTGGGCGGCCACATCCTTGGCGTGTCAATGTGCTAAAGTCCACCAGCACACCAAGGCACCCCTAGAACCGTTTCGTACTCCGGCTAAATGTTTTGACCACATGCATGTGGACCTGGTGGGTCCGCTACCCCCTTCGCAGGGTTTTATGCACCTGCTCACTATAGTGGATCGGACCACTAGGTGGCCAAAGGCGGTACCTCTGTCCTCCACTTTGTTGCACAGATGTGGTATGCACGTTTCTTTCTTTCTGGGTTGCACGTTTTGGCACCCCATCAGATATTACTTACAATAGCGGCCTCCAGTTCGTGTTGGAGCTCTGATCGGTGCTTGCAGGATCCTTGGGAGTGCAGGTACACCGTACAACAGTGTACCACCCACAGGCTAACGGCTTGTGAACGTTTTCACCGGTCACTGAAAGCGGCATTGCGTGCTGCGCTCTCCGACGGTAATTGGGTGGATCGTTTGCCTTGGGTGATGCTTGCGTTGTTTTCAGCTCCTAAGGAAGATCTCGATGCTTCACCTGCTGAATTGGTTTCTGGTCAACCGCTCCGCGTTCTGGGAGTTTTTGCCCAAAAGCTCCGCCCTGCAGGCCAGCCCCGCCATCTACCCTTTTTCGTCCAACGGCACACTGGCTCTGATCCCCGTTCACAACTGTTTTCCACCATCGTTTGTGCCTACTGAGCTCAGTGCAGCCCGTTTCTTTTTGTGCAACATGACACACACCGCTCGCCTTTCCAACGACCTTACAATGGTCCATTTCGGGTTCTGGAGATGGGCCCCAAGAGTTTTGTCCTTGAGATGGGTGGGCATAAAGAGTGGGTCATGTCTCCTGTGTATTTCTTCCTCTTGCCACAATATATTTGCTGCAATGGTTTCCCAATGAATTTGGGGAAAGTCCCTCTTTTATACACCTTTTTCTGAGTACTACTAAAGTATACCAAAATTTGAACTGTCAATTGCACTTGATGTAGAGAAGACACACCCCTTCACCCACTTCTCTCCGCAGGATCTAGTGTGTTTTCCGGGGCTGTCAGCTCCAGGTGAGCACAGTTGCCATAGTTTTGAGGCTCATTGTGCCTCCAGGCTGCCTGACCCACACTGGAGCATCCTCTGTGGGAAGTGTGTGTCTTGTCCAGCTTATCCTTCCCACTGAGTCCTAAAAATTCAGAATGCTCCCAATTTTTTTTTCCACCCACTGCTGTCCTCCGCCTCTGGTCACCACGATGCAGTGAACACGCAACTGCAGTTTTCAACATTACAACATAACTTCACAACTCTATTGACAAGCAGAGGTAGGACGAACAGCAATCAAGATTAGTGCCTCAGGGTTTTGCACAGGTGACAGGATCTTGATCATTAATTTTCTGCATCAACGCAAAGGTCCGACTGCAATGTAGGGGTGGGACAAAAGATCAATTCAGTGATGGGTCTCAATACCGGACACTAATGATGATGCACCGATCTCTAAATACATGGGTCGGTCTTTAGTTTATATACAACATATATTCATGTAAACATTGTATAATCTCTTGGGTATTCAACCAATTGTATTTTCAGTCCAATAGATGGTGCAAAGCGAGGACCCAGACAAGTGAAGTCATATTTTTTTCTCATGAGATCTGCAGCCAGCTTTAAATGTCAGGAAGCAGTTAGCTCAAGGTTAGCTCAAATTTCTGGCCTTTTTGGATTTTATAAAAAAGATGGAAGGGAAAACTTTGACACGACATACAACCCACAAGAAGCACTGCACGAAAAAAAAAAAAATTGGGCCAGCACACATGTCAGAGCAGCGTTAGCAAAGGCTAAGTTAAAAACACACTGGCATGGAGCTTGTGAGCAGTGCTCGCAGCAAAAATAAGTAATGTTTATTTATAAAGCACTTTTCACACATACAGTCACAAAGCACTGTCCAATAAGAGAATAAAATGAATTTAATAGATAAAAAATATTTAAAACAGTTAAAACACAAGATTAAAATTATTTTTAAAATATTAGACTTAACATTAAAAAGCAGTTGAATTGAAACTCAGCGGAAAGCCTCCTGTAATGGAACCACTTATGTTAAAGTGCTCTCTTCTGCTACACAGTGGTTAATGGTGGTATAGCACCTACATTTTTGTAGAGTTAAGTTTCATTTTCAGTTATGATATGTGCAGTCATGATGTGAGCATGTGCTCAGCCATGAGGTTGGACTTTCTGCCTTTCCCTTTGGTTTTGTTCAGACTTGGCATTGTCTATAAGTAATGTGGTCTTTGTTTTAAAGATATTTTGAGTTACTTTAAAGAGAAAAAACAATTTTATATTGAGCTATATTATTAACAATCCACATTTTGTATTGTGTTTTTTTTTTGTTGTTGTTTTTTGTTTGTTTGTTTTTTTTCTTCAGTTTTACACTTCAATCATTAAAGCCTGCTAAAGACCACATGGACTGTCTTTTGTGGATGAATGACAAAGTGTTTATCTACCTGGATAACTAAGTACATGACAGTTGATCATGCTTAGTGAGGACAGGACACCTCCTTAAACAAAAATGGTTTTAGCTGCTTTTTAAGAGTGCACAGTGTCAGATAAACATAGATGAAGTGGGAGTCTATTCCCTGTGTGCATAGCCATGTCTCTGTGGAAAATGAAGTCCTGAGAATATTCTATGAAATATGTCAGCAGATTTTACTTTGGGACATGATTTGAGGTTGAATAAGGTAAAAAAAAATGAAATGTATGGTATTGTGGTACTCAATATTGCGAAATCATGATTATAGTTGAATCATGACAGGATCGTATTGCAATCAAAATTCAATCGTGAGGTTCCTCGCAATTCCCACCTGTTATAATAAATAAATAGTGAAGATTAGTTAATTAGATATTACACAAAGTGCTTGCATACACGTCTCATAGAGCCACACATACACCCACACACAGACATGCAAGCCACACCCACACATACACCATTCACACATAAACATCAGTTACTTACACACAAAGGTTCACAGGAAAGTCTCTGTTCCTGTTTCCATATGTCGGCATGAGGAAAGACATCTGGACAGGATGAAAGTCAGAAAAGAGCTGAAGATGACATTTGAAGCCATTTGGACACTGAAAGGACCTAGTTTGAACAATGGACATGTATTGTTGGAAAATTTCTGGGATACGCCCACTAAGTGGAAGCTTTTTTATAGCTGTGCAGTTCTTTGTTCTGAGTCTTTCACCAGAGGAGGGGGTGAAGGTCCCACGATCATTTACACTGACTCCCTGTGTGACTCAAAAGTTACGCTGAGAAATGATATTTCTTCTGTGATTATTGGTTGATTAACTGAAAATATTCTGCTAGCTGTCCAAAAATTAATTTTTACAAGAATGGTGGAGAATGTGAGCAGTTTGCCAGCTATTTTGATGACCGACATCATCGGGAGACAAAGCCTTTGTCTGAATGTCATGGACAATCCGGGGCCCTAACTGATCAGAAAGTGAGTAGAACCTTTTCTAAAAATCTCTGTAGGATTGTCTGCAACATTCAGTCAAAGTAAGTCTTTGGGCCCGTTTTTAAATTCTATTGGAAAACTTAATATAATGTTTTATTTTGTGGCTATTTTCTATGATTGTAAGAACACACACGGAGTCATAAGCATGCATGGATTCACATGTTAGGGACAGATTAATGAGCCGCTTTTTAAAGATGCATAGGGAGTTTTAATAAAAAATAAAGCTTTCATATGTTACTAATGATACATGAAAAGTCTTGAGACTTTTGTTACCAAATATACATAGTAAGTTTTGATGGACACTAAGACTTTTATATGTTACCAATGAATTTTTATGGCTACATGGGAAGTCTTAGTGTGAAATAAAGCCTTTATATGTTATTGAATAATAAGAGGTTACAGTACAAGAAACTTGGAAGCAACAAATAGTGAGTAACTGTAACTGCCAGTTTGTTAAAATTAATTGGACTAATCTATATGATAAGCTATCACTGGTGTTGATGACCCGACACAGCTCAATGTAAATAGCCTCCACACAATAGTTAAACTGGTTTTATTAAGCAGCAGGGACAAAAACATACACACAATAACTCTGTAAATATCTACTAACTCCCCCCCCCCCATGGTGTGTGTGTGTATAGGCAGTTTAACTGAAATGTTGTGCAGGAGGCGAAGGCTAGTCTGTATGTGTCTTTGCTCACAAAGGGGAGGAGAGAAATTCACCCACTCTCCTGAGTTGAGCTGAGAGATTGTGTTTAAAGCATGATAAAAGTTACTGAGAGGAGATTATTTGAAGTAACAGCGCTGAATTGAGCATGAAGTTAAAGTTGTAAGATTGTCCTTGCATGAATAAAACTGAATTAAAGGGAGGCAGCTCTCTGGTTTCTTTGAAAGAACAAGGCGTGGTTTGTGGTCAATAGACTTCGCAGCCACATTGCACATTCACATTTGCACGTGACTGAAACAGCCACGTGGCATCCCATTGCATGAGAACTGTGCATGTGCAGATTAAGCAGTGTAAACGTCATTTTGAAAATCGCCAGGGTGAGTCAATCCTGGGCACCATCTTGGAGCTGTGACAGCTAGACCACCTCCAAGCGATGTCACTGTCTCCTCCTCCTTTAGTGCAGAAGGAACT